>JANTQA010000072.1:2400000-3600000 GCA_027625915.1 Anaeramoeba flamelloides
TTCTTGGTTAAAGATTTTTAAAAATACTAGAACTATTAACAACAATATACACAATAACACCATTTTTGTTAAGTTATGGAATATTAATTAAATAATAATATGATGTTATTATTACTAAGGGCGAAAAGCGAATAAAAGTAATAGTTTTGTCTAATAAAAAAATTTTAATTTTATTTTTTATATAAGCGAATACAAAAATTTAACTCTTCCTTCTTTTTCAAGATTATTTTTTGAAGATAAGAATTAAAAAGTACATGCTTGGTAAATATCTAAATCGGCTTTTGAGATTAGATCTTGATTTAATGAAAATTGTTCAAAAATATGTTAAGATTTTTTTTTAAAATATTCCATATAAATATAAATATTGTGAAAACAACTAATTTTCTTTTATAAATTCAAAACTGATTCTTTTTCAAATTTTTTTGTCGAAAATATTAAACTTCAATCTTTTAATATTATCTTCATACCCATTTTTGAAAATTAATATAAAAAATCCTTACCCTTATTTAATTTTTGTTGTCATCGTGTTGGTGTGTTTTTTTATCTCTTAATAAACTGATATTTTGATTACAGGTTAAAAATTTCATTATGTGCAAACAATAAAAACACCCATTTGTTATATCATTGAACTCTGAATTGAGACTTTGGAATTCTTGTGTTTTTAACATGAGAACAAAAACCAAAAAAAAAAATAATTGTATAGAATCTCTTGATATAAGTTCACAAAAACCTGAGCTAATTTTAAAAACTGGAATTTTGAGCTTATTTTAGTAATTGGTTTTGGGTATTCCAAAACTTGACAAAAATCAAAAATAAATTCTTCTTTTTTTGATAAAAAAAATAATTTTTTTACATTAGTCAATCAAAAAAATAAAATCTAAGCAATTAAACATTTACAGCCCATAATTCGATCAAATCAAAAATTTTTTTTATTTATCCCTGGAAAAATCAATTTATCTGTAATTTAAGGGCTATGTTTCTGATTTATCAAATGTTTTCAAAAACTTTTTATTTAACCCAACGCAGCTGATAAATTAAAGTAAGGATCATCAAAATATTCTCTTTGTCTGATCAAACAATCATTTTTTCGAAATTTTTTTAAGGAAAAAGCGAAGAAGAAATTTTGAGAGAACCTAAACTCAAACATTCTTACTAAGAACAGTCAAAAAATGAAATAAAAAAAAATAACTGAGATTGTTTTAACAAAAAAAAAGATGATCATTTCAAACACTTTCAATAAACAACTCTAACTTGAAAAGACAACATTATTAGATGATTTTTGATCGTTGAGTTATATTAATTATTCTATTTTATCCGTAAATTAATATATATTTGGACAAAAGAGTTATGGTTTTGTCTGATTCTTTTATGTTTTTTCAAAAAGTGATGTTCACAACAACACCTTCGAGAGAGTATTTGAAATTTCTTGATTCTCTCAAATAAAGGAAAAAACCATATAGTCAAATATTCTGCTTTTGAACTCTTATCCCAAACAAATCATGATAAATTTCAATATCAGTTTTCTCCTCTGTTTGTAAAGGAACAACCACAAAAGAGTTTTTACACAGTTGGTTTTCTAGTTTGTGAAATTGTAACTAGCCAAATCAAATTCATTTTTTGATTATTTTTCAAAACTCAAAAAGACCTTTTTTATCTTTCCAATTTTTTTCGATTTGAGCTTCCACAACGACAGGAGTAATGTCTAACGAATTTTCAATAAAATTTAAAGTTGTTCTTCTCGGCCAATCTGCTGTTGGGAAAACATCTTTTTGTATT
The DNA here is from genome assembly GCA_027625915.1 of Anaeramoeba flamelloides. Lineage (NCBI taxonomy): Eukaryota > Anaeramoebidae > Anaeramoeba > Anaeramoeba flamelloides. The sequence goes on from JANTQA010000072.1 coordinate 2,401,777, forward strand.
AGATTTTGCCAAAACGAATTTGAATTAAACCAAGAACCAACAATAGGTGCTGCTTTTCAAAATTGTCTTTTAGATCTTGGTGAGAAAAAAGTGACATTGCAAATTTGGGTTTGTTAATTAATCCCTTGTATTTTTTTGTTTTTTAAATTCTTTTTTAATGATCCTAACACAATAACTGAATGAAAAACTTCACTGAACGTGGCAAACTTATGTTTTTTTTTTTTTTTTCATTTTTCTTGGCACAACTATTATCATTCAAACAAAAAGTACAAGTAATTAAGAAACTTTTCAAAAAAGAGTCCATCCTTTGTTTTTAAGCTGACTGATTTTTTTAAAGCACTTAAACTGAACTTTTATTCTAAATAGTTTATGGGATTTATTTCTTTAAGAGGAAGCAAAAACAAATACCACTCAATTTTGCCAAAAAAGCCTTTTTTTTTTATAATTGCTTTTAATTAAACCCATTTCAAATTTTATTGAGTTAAGGACAACGTTTTCAGGTTTAAACGGGGAAAATTTGATAAAAACCCTCTTAAAAGAGTTACATAATCTCAGGTAAAATTTATCAACTGAGAATCTCTTTTACCAAAAAATGGTAAATTTTCACAATTTCAACAATTCCATTTTATGTTAATCCATCCAAGATTTGATTTTACAATTTCATAATTTCTATTTCAAATCTATAAAAACAAAACAAATTCTCAAGCTGTTCTAAATATTGTTTTTAGTTACTTTTACAAATTTGAAATGTTTTAAAATTTCAACTTGTTCTTGGAGATCCCTTAAAATCCTTATTTTAAAAAATTTTTATCAAAAAATGTATTTGAATATTTTTTTTTTTTTATGTTTTATTTTAACTTTGCAACTAGTATTTTTTTTATCCAATCTCTACAGGATGAAAATTCTTTTTGAGAAATGAATGTAAAATTAATCAATAACTCAATACTATCAGAGGTAGAAACGCAGTCATTAAATGATAATTAAACTTAAATTTCCAATATTAAGATTTATAGAGATTTGTGGATACCCGTTTTTATATTATCATTAATTTCCTTTCAACACCCCCAATTTAAAAATGGCTACCCTTCATCCTTTCCAAGTATGGATCCGAGTGGAAGAGATTCTTAAAATTTTATTTTTCCTTTTCAGGGGCTAGTAATCTTATTGATTTTTTTTACTCAAATCAATATAAAACTTATTTTCACAAAGATTCAATTTAAACCCGATGAACAAACACCTTTATCAACTTTATAGAAATGAGCTATCATTTTTAAAAAGAATTTAGATTTTTCCCAATTAATCTTTGAGTAAAAAGATCTCATACTTTTTGGTTTGGATTATTAGATCAAAACAGAAAAAGAAAATGGTACCAAATGTTTTTTATTTTTAGGAAACCCCAATTTTAGTAATTTCCGATGGTTTGTATGAAAAAATAACTTTGAAAATTTAATCTTTTTTTAAAAAGAAAAGAAAAATAAACAAAACATTTACAGTCAGCTCGATTTTAAGGCACAAACTTCAACGAAATTCAATGGCACAAAAAAATCTCAAATTAAGAAAGATTTTTTGTAATTTTTTTTTTAGAAATTATTTTTACTAGAATACAAATTTTGTGTTTTAATTTGATTTGAGATTTTTTTTTATACCTAAAATTTCGTTGAAAGTTTGTGTCTTAAAAATGGAACTGACTGTAGTTTGAAAATTAAGTTTAAAATACATTTAATGACTGTGCATATTTATTCACTCTTTGAATTAGAAGTCACGAATTTAGTTACTTTAAAATACTCTCATTAACAGATTAATTATTTTTGACACTAAATCCTTAACAAAAAACCATAAATTAAATATTTAATAATTGATGATCAGAAAAAATTCATCTTTTATTTTTATTAACAAAGAAGTGTCAATTATACTCTAGATGTCCTTATACTTAAATTTCTGAAAGAAACTTTAAGAGCAAAATCATAGATTTCACGATTATTAATCAATGAAAATAATTTCAAACCATCTTGGTTTAAAATTAATTCATAAAGATTTTTTTTCTTTTAATTTGTTTAGAAACATTAATCTCTCTTTTTCATAGGGCGGATGTTCAGCCAGTTCCGCTTTTAAGACACAAACTTCAACGAAATTTAAGGCACAAAAAAAATCTCAAATTAAGACAGAAAATTTGTAATTTTTTTTTTAGAAATTATTTTACTAGAATTTGAATTTTGTGCCTTGATTTGAGATTTTTATTGTGCCTTAAATTTCGTTGAAGTTTGTGCCTTAAAAGTGGAACTGACTGTATCCATAAAAAAATGATCAGTATTTTCTAAAATTTCTTCTGTTCATATTTTAAACATAAAGAAAAAATATTTATTTGAGTTTTTATTTATTACTACAGTAATATCTATTTGAGCAATTATTGGATCTACTGAATTTTAGAATATTTTTTATTGTTGAGGGTTAGATGAAATTCATCTAATCTGTTAAAGAGAGAAATTCGAAGTGACTAAATTTGAGACTTCCAATTCAAAGAGTATCTAAAATAGACACAGTCATCAAAAGCAATTGAAACTTAATTTAGTTTTCGGAAAGAAAAAAAAAAAGAACAGGAAAAAATAGAGAAGAAAAAATGAAGAAGTTAAAATAAAAGGCGTGAAAAACCTAAAGTTTTTTGATCTGCATAACTTTTTGTGAGGGTAATTAGGATTTATTTAGATTTAAGCACCCTTTTCCTAATAGTACGTTGAGCCTGAATTTTAGAATAGTTGAACTTGACTGATAACTTAAATATCTTTGGGTTGCTAATAAAGAATTTTGATTTTTTATTATTTTTTTGAGATCTTTGATTTTATTTTAAGAGAAGTAAATTTCCCTTTTTATTCTTTTAGAAAAAATAAATAAAAAATATTTTTAGACCTGAAGGAAAAAAAAAAAAAAATTACAATTAAGTACCATGCTCTCACCCTAGAGGGTCTTTAATTATTATGTTATTTTACATTCGCTTCTCAAAAAGAATTTTCACCCTGAAGAGATTGGATAAAAAAAATTAATAATATTCAAAAAACATAGCACAAACAAAAAAAAAAAAATATTCAAATACATTTTTTGATAAAAATTTTTTAAAATAAGGATTTTAAGGGATCTCCAAGAACAAGTTCAAATTTTAAAACATTTCAAATTTGTAAAAGTAACTTTAAAAAATATATTTAGAACAGCTTGAGAATTTGTTTTGTTTTTATAGATTTGAAATGGAAATTATGAAATTGTAAAATCAAACTTTGGTTGGATTTAAAGAAAGTAAAATTGTTGAAATTGTGAAAATTTCGCATTTTTTGGTAAAAAAAATTCACAGTTGTTAAATATACCTGAGATTATACAACTCTTTTAAGAGGGTTTTTATCAACAATTTCACCGTTTTCACCTGAAATTGTAGTCCTTAAAGGAAAGTCAAAATATTGCATATTTTAGGGTTTTTGAGAATTTGAATTGATAAAAAAAAATATTTATTGATCCAAAAACTTTAATAAAATTATGAAACTATCCAAGCTAAATTAAAAATAGATTTTTTTTTATTTTTTGGAAGTTTTGTCTGAGTTTTCTTTCGAAACCATTTAAAAATATATCGATACGCACAAAGTCAACTATATATAGATTGAAAATAATTTGGAAAGTAAGTGAAAGAGAGAAAATTTGATTTTCCTGAACTTTTCAAGTTAAATTATAAATTTAGATAACAAAAATAGTTTTGTACCCAAACTACAAATTTTTGAAAAAAAAACCCAATTTTTTTTTTTTTTTTTGAACAAGAACTATTGTCTCGATATTCTTTCAAGTCAACAAACATGTCACTGATCATAAAAATAATATTCACTAGAACAAAAATATGGATAATCATAAAAAAGCAGAAATTTTAGAGTTTATAATTTAAAAAAATCGAAAGAGACATATAACAACTGTAAACAACTATTCAATAACAATTCTCTGAATAATAGTTTAAAAATTAGATTATTTAAATCTTTTATACTAAGCCAATTGGCATATAGGTTAGAAATATATAATTATGAAATAAAAAGTTTAAATTATTTAAATTCTTGGATAAATTCATGTATTATTGAAATATGTAAAATAAACAGAAATACATAAGATCTTATTTACAAAACAGAATTTAAAATTGAAAATATGATAATTTTGGGAAATAAAAAAAAGAAATTTAAATTCAAAAAGAAATTAGAAAATTTACCTCTGTCCAATTTAGAAAAATTAATAAAAATTAATCAACAAATAAATAATAAAATCAATTGGAATTATAAGATATTATCGAACTAAAAAAAAGAAATATACAAATGTACATTTAATGAGTTGTTGAATTCCACAAGTAGGAAAACCCATGCACTCTATGACACTCTACGACACTCTACAAAAATATTTCACAATAATAAAATTTCAAAATTATTTATTTAAAACTGAAAAATATAAAAGTTATCCCTCAAGCTCAACAATTCTAAAATTCAGAACATTCACTAACTGCTTAAATAGATGTTACCATGTAATCAATAAAAATTCAAATAAATTTTGCCCTTTATGTTTAAAGTATAAACCGAAGGAAATTATTGAAATTATTGATCATTTTTTATGGATATGTCCTTCCTATGAAAAAGATAGATTAATTTTTCACAATAAATTAAAAGAAATAAATCTTAATGAAATAATTTTAAATTGTGAGAGTTTGAAATTATTTTTATTAATTAATAATCGTGAAATCTATTATTTTACGCTTAAATTTGTGAAAATAAATAAAAGTCTAAGGACAACTTGAGTGTAATTTACACTTCTTCAATAAAAAAACAATCCGAAATTTCGAAAACCGAAAAAATTATCATTTTTTTTTTTATATTGTATTATCTTACTTAATAATATTTTGAAAGATTTACAAACCCACTCACGAGTATTTTTTATTGAAAAATAAATCAGTTTCATAATCCAAAGGTTGTTGTTAAATCACCAATACCACTTTAAATATGAACTCAAAAAATTGTTTCTTTAAAATTATTATGGAAAATACAATTTCCAAATGACTAATTTAATCACCCATTCTCATATATTCCTGACTTTCTTCCAAACATATATCTTCTTATTACACCATATAGGACACAGCCGGACAGGAAAGATACAACAGCTTAACATCAATGTATATTTTTTCTTATATATAAATATATATATATATATAAACCCCGTTCCAAAAATTTGGACACACCCAAAATCAAAAATAGGCAAAAAAAACCCCAATTTATTGTATTTTTCCAAACCTAATATATAAACACATTTAAGTTACTCAGTATTAATGTATTAATAAGTAATCATTCGAACCCAAATAAAAGAAAAAAAATATAATACTCAAAAATAAAAACAGGTGTGTCCAAAATAATGAAACGAGCCGAACAAAAAATCTATTGGTAAATATGTTGAAATTTCCCCAACAATTGTTGATCGATCAAATGTTAAGATACCATCTACCAATTGTATGTGATTTTCCAATTTAACAAACTCAACACTAACCTTCTATCAACCATCGAAAAAAAATTTCGAGATCTAACGAAACAGATTACGTAACTGCAAAAAAGGAAATGAAAACAAAACAAAAAAGACAAAAAATGAAATTGTTTGTAAAATCAAAATTCTTTCCAATTTGAATTTAAAGTGCAGTATGGATGTTCTTTCTACTGTTTAAACTGTGTCCAAATTTTTGGAATCTAGTTTATATTTCTTTTTTTTATCAAAAACACACAAAATTTCAAATATTTTTTTCATTTTTAATGGACCAGAAAAGGAAATTCCCAATGTCTAAAACAAAACAAATTATTCAACACAGTATTTCTTCACTAATGAAAAAAAAAATTTGGAAAATAAATTCTATAAGAAATCCAAAATGAACAATACCGGCTATTTGAAATGTTAACAATTATTTATAATTTAATTATACATACCAAACAAAAATTAAATAATTATAAATCAAAATAAAAAAAATAATGCAATACTAATTTTGGAGATGAGCATGACAACAAAAAATATATTGGGGAATCATTTCAAATTCTATTAACAAATCTTAATCGATCAAAAGTTTGATAACACCAACTAATTTTATTCGATTTATCTCTTTAAAAGAACTCAACTTTAACTTAATATCAATCATTCAAAAATATTTTTTTTTGAGAATGAAGCAGGTTACATAATTAGAAAAAATGAAAAAAACATAAATAAATAAACAAAAATTCAAAATTTTTGACATAGTTAAAATGATTAACAAAATCGCAATAGCACATTTTCCTTAAATTTGGAAGTAATTTTGATTTTGGAAAATATTTTTATCGTTTTTTTGTTTTTAATTTTTATTTTGTTTTCATATTTATTGTAAGAAAGGAGTAATCAACGAAAATTTAATAATAAAAAAAAAGAGAGAGAAGAAAAATAAGAAAAATATTATAATATAAAAAGTAATAATATCATTTGTATTACCAAATTAAAAATGTATTCACCGTTGTTAGGTTTTCCAGTATTTAAAAGAATGGATAAAAATCTCTGATTTCACTCCATTCTTTTGTATTCTGGAAAGTTGTTGCCAGCTTTTCTAGAATCTAAGTTTTGATGAAAAAATACATAGATTTTCGGAATAAAACAAAAACTTAAAATCTAGAAAAGTGCCGTTAGGTTTTTTTTACTTTTAGAAACCAAAAAAAACATATTTAATTTTCTTTTCATTTCAAAAATTAAAAAAAACCTAGGCATTCTAAGACACTCTACAGTACTATGTGACACTCTACCATAAGTACCCAGAATTGACAGGTCGGGGGTAAAATCCCGATAAAAATATTATAAATAATAAAGAAAAAATTATAAAATCAGTGCTTAATAATTTGTATTTCGCTGTCTGTAGTTTAGATTTTTTTTTTTAATTGAAAGAATTGAGTAAAATATTTAATTTTGCTCAATTCTTTTGAATTAAAAAAACCAAAAAAAAAAAAAAAAAAACCTAGACACGCCTCTCAAGGGGTTGGTAACTATGTAACTGAATTATTATTTTTTTTTTACAATTTTAAGTATTTTTTTTTTACAATTTATTATTATTATTTTTTTCTTTATTTTTCTTTAGATTTTCTAACCACAAGAGCTTTGATGAAAAATTTACTACAAGAATAATAAATTTCATAATTTTGATTAATCATATTAAATAGCTTCTGTGTATTTTTTTAAAGAATAACTTTTTTATAAAGATTTTTGCCTAAAATTTTTGATAAATTTTTTTTCCATTTGATTATGATAAATTTATATCTTTCACAATACTAAATAAAGTGATTTATGTTTTCATAATATTGAGTACATTAATCACATTTTTTACATTTTCCCTTCTTGTTAAATATGTACTATGCATATTTATTTTTTTTTCTTTAGACATATAAAGATCTATTTAATCCATTTCTTAATATTTAGAAATATCAGAAATGGAGTTCAAGATCTAAAATTTAGATATTTTTTTAATACACAGTCTAATTTTTCGTTTTTAATAATTTTGTAATATTCTTTTGGGGGGTGCTGTAGAGTGTTGACGAGTACCTAGTTTTTATTTATTTATTTATTATTTTTCAGAAAGTTTTTTAGTTTTTCAAATTAAATGATAATTAAAAAAAATTAACAAAATCTACTTTATTAAAATAATCGTAAATCTGTGACATTTGATTAAAAATTAATAATATATCTTATTTTTTTTTAAAAAAATAAACACTTTATATAAAAATACATTTCTTTTAATAACAATATCTTATAAGTATTACCGAGGAGCCAAGGGTGCTATTATTATTTATGATGTTACAAATCCTGGTTCTTATGAAAGCGCTAAAGATTGGGTAAAAGAAATAAGACAGCAAGGTTCATCATCTGTAAAAGTCATACTCGTGGCAAATAAAATCGATTTAACTAATCACAGTGTGCAAAAAACTGAAGTTCTTAAATATTGTGAAAAACACAACCTTTTATTTTCAGAAGTTTCTGCAAAAAATGGCTTAGGTGTAGATGAACTTTTTTACGATTTAGCAACAGATATGACAAATCAATATAAAATGGATGTATTGGGTGAAAATTCAGTCAATTACGTTGAAGAAAATAAAAAAGAAACTAGGAACATCATACTCGAAGAAAATACGAAGAATCAAAAGAAAGAATCCGGTTGTTGTTGATATAATATATATGTATGCATGTGTGTATGTTTACAAGTACACATACGCGTATGTTTGGGTATATATATTAATATCAAATAATCCCATATCGTGTTATTTCTATCCTTACATTAGATTTCATTTATTTATAGCGATTATTTCATTTTTATTTTATTTAATAATTTTGTTTAAAAAGGAATTAAAAAACCTTTAACCGTTTTATCTAGTTTATAGAAAATTTATTTAAAAATATTATTGATTTTTTAAAACATTTTTTCGTTAAAAACAAAAGGTTTAACTTTTACAAAATTTATAGAATCCAAACCTATTGTTTTTTTTTATAATTAAACACGTGGAAAATCATTATTAACTTTCAAAAAAACGTTTCTTGAGAAAACAAAACCTTTCATTTGTTTGAAAAGTGAAATAAATTAAACGAGAGGTGGGGTAATTTTTTTTCCCTCATTTTGATTTCAACATTCATTAGTAAATACTGTTTTATTAAAATAAAATCTAAACGATACTTTTCACTTCAACAATCACAAATTAAAATCACTAACCCCTTTAAATACCCCTTAACCAATTAATAAAAACAGTGCATTATTTTGTTCATATATTTTTATTGATCTTCAAATTTTTTAGTTATTTAAAAAGAACAAAAAGAAGTAGAAGTTTTTATTTGTGGTATTTGTTTTTTGTTTATTTATTGATTTTTTTTGTCTTTTTTGACATAGAATTATTGAAATCAGAAAAACAACTAAAATCTTTTTCAAACAAAAGGGCACACCTCTCAAATCACCAATACTATCGAATTTGATTGTTAATAAGATAATTACTTATTGGTGATTTTCATTTTAATTATTTATTTTTTCATTTTTTGCTTCTTTATTTTTGGATATTGAAAAGTTGGAAAAGGAAAAAGCAAGATAAGAAGAAACCAATTTGGAAATAATCTACCATTGTATAAATGAAAACTCTCAAAGTTTGATTTTGAATGAGCTAGATCTAGGAATTGAGAAAAACCATAATTGGATTGATGTATGGAAAAAAGAAAAAACAATACCAACAAAATATCCAGATGTATTGAGGATTTATATTGAAAATGAGACTTGGAAGAACAAAAGTTTGAAGGATAAAGAATTTTCAATAAAATGCCAAGAGATTTTTCTCAATTTGCCCTGTTCAAAGGCTGTTATTGATATTATAATTTTCACCCCAATAATTTACAAAACAAGATTTCTCATTTCAAATAAAAGGGCACATCAATTTTTAAAATATTTAATTTTAATTTCTATTATTTTGTTTTAACGAGTTTTAAAGATTCAGTTGAGTGTTTTTTTATTTTTTCTAGAGTTTCCTATATTTTAGAATGATACTACAATTAATTTGATTCAATTATGAATAATTCTTGAAATTTTTTGTAACCTTTTATTTGAAAAAGAGTTTACAGTTGTGTAACTAACCCGTATTTTTTATTTTAACCCATTACTAAAATTTAACTCATGAAAAAAATATTGGCTGATTGTAGAAATAAAAGAAACAAATCAATGGGATGACAACAGTATATAAACAAGAAATTGGGTTCTTTAAATAAATTTTAAAAAAGAATTATGAAGATACTGGAAGATTAAAAGGTAATTTTTTGACAAAAAAATGAGCTTAATTTCATTTTTTGAATTTTTATAAAAAAAAATAATTTAATCGCACAAATTTTGTAAATATGATGAAAATTTTGAAACAAAAGCAATTAATATTATTTAACTATTTTGATTAATCAAAGATCTAACCTCTAAAGTCAATTTGGATCTGAACCAAGAATCTATCTATCTATCTATCTATCTATCTATCTATATATATATATATATATATATATGATTTCTAGTCTTCCAATACCCAAGTCTGAAAAAAAAAACACGAGTTAAATTTTAGTAATGGGTTAAAGGTTCTCAACACGGGTTATTTACACCACTGAAGTATGAATTTTCTTGAAAACAAATAATAATCAGTATAAATTCAGAACAAGATTTCTTAATAAACATCAATTATTTTATTGTTTTCTATTTCTTTATTAGTATTTAATTGGAAGTTTTACAATAAATGTTTTTGTAAACCAGGGAATTATTTTTAAAATTAAATTTGTGTTAGATCAGTCAAAAATTTTTGTAAATATCAATTTTAATATAAATTCATTTTGAATACTGTTGATATTCCACTACAAGGAAAATTTAAATACCTAAAATTAAAGTTAGCCAAAACTATACATTGGATTTCAGTTATACTTCTTTTATAAATTATTTTTTCAAAGTTATCATAATTTTATGTAATAAAAAAAAGATAGCTATTAAACTCATGAAAATCTGAATATCCCCCCTTTTCAAAAATACAGACTTCTGAAAAAAACACCTATTTTTGGGGTATTTTTTTATTGGAAAAAGTTGAAATGAATTAATTTTTGATTGAACATTAAGATTGAAATTAGAATATATGTTTAAGCAATTTGCAGAAAACAATTGGGAACGTATATAAAAACTCAAACATAGAAAAAAATAAAATGATAAAAAATATTCCAAAAACAGATAAAAAATCAGATTTTCAATTTAATTTAGCAATATCTTTTGATTGAAATATTTTGTGCTATTTTCAAATTGAAAAATATATTTCCTTTTAGACTAGTAAAAAAATACTTGAAAATTATCTCTCTACTAAGTCAATTAAAAAATTCAAAAAATTTTACAATTAAAAATGAAAAAAAATATTACTAAAAAATTGCATTTTTTTTTCAATTCCTATTAATATCTATTAAAGTTGTAAACCTCATTGAAAATTGTTATGTATAATAATGTTTAATATATGAGTGTATTTGAAAAATACAAAATTTAGAGATTTTTTTTTGAAAAAATTTTCCTTGTAGTGTCATTTTGGTATAGAAATTTACATAACCCTAAATAACAGTCCAGCCAACTAAAAACCAAAACATAACGATCTTTTCGTGAATCGGGGACTGTAAACCTTAAAGATAAATACCTTTGTTCATATTTATACTGAGGCTAGTTACAAAAATTTTTCTTGGGTTTTTGTTTTCCTATATCTTCTGAATATCAGGTAGATAGATATATTTTAAAAAAGAACAACTTTTCGCTAACACTAATAAGAAAACGCCCTTAAATTTAAATTTTAGACTTATTTCAACAAGAAAATTTAGAACCAAACATAACCAGCAGATCTCAATTCCTTTCAATAATTTCAAAACTTTTCGACTTTTCGCCTGATCTTTCTGAAAGATTTCAAGACTCAGATCTCATTAAAGTCTTATTCAAAATACAAAGAATTGGTGCAAAGTTTTTGTTATCAGAAAAAATTTCAACAAAAATTGAAATTATTAAAAAGATAAAGAATGGTTTTTAATTGAAAATATTGAAAGTTGTCTAAAAAGAAAAATATGTGTAGGCTCTCTCAACCTGAAATTATTTTTTAGAAAATCAAAAACCCAAAAATAATTTAAAATGTTTGAATTAATGTTTTTGTAAAAAAAATTGACTTCTAAAAACTTGTAAATTGTAAGTGATTTATTTTTGATCTTGTAATCCCTTTCAAAATGTGGAATAAGTCTTAAAAAACAAAGTGTAGTCTAATTAAATAAAAGTTTCACTCAATTTTTGTCATCTTATTATTGTTAATTACAAATGAAATAATCATTTTTTACAATTATCTTAATTTGGTTTGATTTTGCCATTGAGAAATAAAATGACACAACGACACCCAAGATCTAAATCACAAGACATAACAAGAAAAATCCAAGAAAAGAACGAACAAAAAAAGTAACGAAGAATTCTTGCATTACTTTATTTTTTTTCTTCTTCCCTTTTTTGTAATAAATTTATACTCAAAATTCGCTTTTACCTGCTGTAAAAATTTCCCAACCTAATCTAAAATTAGAAAGAAAACAGAACCACTTTATTGGCCTGCAAGAAAAAAAACCTTCAATCGCTTTTCCAAAAAAAAATTCAAGATCCCTTCTCACGATGGAGCAAATATCGATTTTGAGGTTATCAAAATTAACCCTTATGGCAAACATCAAAAAAGGTGTGTAAACAATCGTTTTGTTTGTTTGAAATTCTCATCAAAAAAAACCTTCATTGAAAAAAACTACTTCTTATTGTTGTTGTGAATAATCCTTCAACAATTTATTTCCTTTTATACAAATAGGATTTTGAGATGCTCAAAAGAAGGTGTAAGCAATATTACCAAAAAAAAAATGAAATGGTTTTTAAAGAAGAATGATATTTATAGGTAACATACTAAAGATTCTTTCAGTCTATGTTTATTCTTTTTTTTTTTTTTTTTTTTTTTTTTTTTTTTTGTGTGCAGGTGTGATTTCAGTGTTAAGTGTATACCAATTTTCACTCTAGCCTTTTTTACTTTTTCTTTCAAAACTGTTTTCAAAAAAATGAAATTGGAGATCTAATTTTCTTTGAATAAGTCTTTTTTATTGTTAGTTCCAATATATTCTATAAAATTGGAATTCGAAATGAAAGAAATCTTTCAGAATTTGAAAAAGGAAGAAAGCCAACATAACTTTTTCAGCATTTATATTTCAATTAACCACCCTTGATTCTCGATTCGGGATTGAAATTTAAAGCAAAATTTCTTTATTTTTCTATTAAATTCCACTTAAGAGTCTTGTCACTTACCGTGAATTTACTCCACACCAAAGGAGTGACGACTTGCCACTAAAAATGAAATTGCTAAATTGTTCTTCAATTGATCGCTAAAAATACAAATAACAAAAAAAAATTCAAAGGATCTAAAAAACAAAGAAACCCAAAAAAAAAAACAAGAGATTTCATAGTAATTCAATTTCCAAAAATTCAAACAAAAAAAAATAATTCAAGAAGGATCTTAATGGCAAAAAATCAATACTGATAAATTCAAATAGGTGTCTATAAATTTTTACTTCGCTTTCCCTTTTACAAATTTTTTCCCTTAGGTTTGAATAAAGCATTTTATTACTTTAAATCTTCGGTAACTTTGTTAAATTAGTTGATCTTCAAAATATTCCTACTAAAAAACTGTTTGAAAAGTTGAGTTGATAGATTTACAAAAATGGAAATTGAATAAAAAGTTTATTACCTGTGTTTGAATTTATCAGTATTCAACAAAAAAAATGGTTTCAAATTCACAGGTTCTCTCAAAAACTAAAATTCAAATAACAAAAAAAAGTTTAACCAGATATCAAGAACTAAAAACTTCAATAAACAAAAAAAAATTCACAAGAAATCAAAATCTCAATTTACAAAAATTCAAATTTTAAAAAAAAACTCTTTTCTTGTTATATCTTTTCAAATGATAAAATTTTTTCATTTTGTAAAATACTCATTAAAGTGAATGACTGTTGCAAGTAAGGTTTGAGTATGTTGACAATTGAATATTAATTTTATCTTTGCTGATAAATTCCAAAAATGTAAAAAAAATTTTAAATTAGCTTTTTTGAATCTTACAAACACTATTTCCAGAACAGTTGATATCAAAGAATATTTCAAAATTCAACTTATTTTACAAATGTACCTTTGCATTGAAACCAATAAAATTCTATTCAAATCAAGTCAAAAAAATAGAAAAATGGAAATAGAACAAAAATGTTTTGAAGATTTTTTTGAATTTAAAAGTATTCAAAAATTATAAAGTTAAACAAATCTTGAAAGTATAAATTCTAAAAGAGAAGACCATCCACAAAATTAATTCATTGTATAAGAAAGATTAATTTTGTAAAGTTAGTTTAAAAACAGCTTTTTGAAAAATTTTAATGAAAATTTTGTAGAATTTATTTTTCTTCAAATACAACCGTTTTAATAAAGTGAGTCACTAAAAATTTTCAAAAGTTTTACTCGCCTTATTTAAAAGAGCGAATCTAACAGCTTGGACAATACTTTAGCAAACTTTTATTCCTCACCTTTTTAAAATGGCTGTAGTATTTTTTATTATATAAAAAATGTATTTAATAATTTGTCTTGAATTGTTTGTATAAATTCAAACAAAATCATTGGATTAAATCTTGAAAAAAACTGGTGAATGTTGGTAGAATTTTTTTCCATATCCCGTTCAGGATTACAAAAATCACAGAAATCACAGAAACTGGCGTGTGAAAAATCTCAACTAATCATCTAGAAAAAAGACATTTTATTCCCATAATTTAATCAGATAGAATTATTACCATCTCCTAAATAATAATGATTTACTCAATTTAATAACGCAATACTTGAATAGAACCAGTTCAACTTGTTAAAAATAAAAAAAAAAAAAAAAAAAAAAAGATCAAAAAAATGATTCAAATGCTTTAAAAGAGTAAGGCCTAAAAATTACCACTCCAACCACTTTAAATGAGTTTATCAAACATTTTTTAAAACATTTAGTCTTCGCTTTTTTAAAACAACCATAGATTTTATCAAAATTCAGATAATTTCCAAAAAACTAAAAAAAAAAAAGCCACTTTACTTATGAGAATAATATACTTTAATAGCTGTAAAATGATTTTTTTTTAAAAATGCTAATTAATTATTTTGATAAAAACAAATCAAGATAATTTCTTATAATATTTTAAGAAATTCCACAAACATCTCTTCATTAGATTGCGATACTTTGAAACTGAAAATTATTTAAGAAAATATTTTCATATCAAATAACCTCAAATTATTGAAAAAAGATCTATTGTTTCGAATAATTTTTTGTTCTGCTCATGAACAATAAAACGAAATGTACTTGATTGTTTATATCTTGGAAACTGTTTGATAATAAGGCAGACAAATCACAGAAATGAGAAAATTGAAAATTTATCACTTTTTGAAAAAGGAACATTTTTTGAAATTTTTTAAATCAAGAACAAAGCAATAAAACTGATTTTTTCTTTAATAAAAACAAAAATAAGTGAAACACTCTTATCAAAAATGAAACAAATATAAAGTATTGTTGAAATGTGAAAATTTTTTACAGATTAAAAAACTTAATTAACTTATCGCCTATTAATACATACACACTAAGAAACATATCAATAAAAATACATTTAATGAGACACCGAAGAGTTGAATGGTATCCCATGCTGTTTAATCAAGATCTGCCCCGATTAGTTTTTCAAACCAAAGAAAAATCGAATAAAAAACAGAGAAAATTTAAATACTCAGGATTTCCTTTAATTTCATCTCACATAATCGTTATTTTGTATTTATCAATATAATTTCTTCCATTTGCCTTTTTCTTTTTTATCTAAATAGATTAGAAAAAAATTCAGAAAAGAAAAATCAATTTACATTAACTGCATTTCATCGTTTTACCTTTGAAGCTGAGAATACCAAACAGGTTGATAAAATCATCAATACCTTTGGAACATTTAAATTAGGTGCAGCAAATAAAGAAATGAAGAATGGAATCCAACCAGTAAATTCAATTAATTTATCAAAAAAGAAAGTAAGTAGAGACTTTAACTTATCAATAGGAGCAATCATTTTTTTTTTTTATTTTATTTTTTTATTAAATTATTGTTTACACTATCAAAGAAATATATTAGAAAACTTTACAAAAATTACATTTTTTTTTTTAATTTACTTTTTTATCAACATTGTATGTGAATGCTAATTTTGATAAACTTTGTAAAACAAACCCAAAAAGAAAGATAAAATTACTGTTATACTGAATAAAATAATAAACCCTAATTCAAAATTTTTAACACATCAAAATTCGATTTGTGAAAAAAAAAACTTATTTAATCAATTCAAGAAGATTTACCAAATTAGAACCATTCACTAATTGAAATGTTAACACTTGTTTATAAATGAAAATACTCACAAAGCAATAAATAAATAATTATCAATACAAATAAATCATGGGTGTGTTAAAAAGTTTGGAGAGAGCAAAACAAAAAAACACATTAGTAAATTTGTTTAAATTCTATTAGGAATATTGATCGGTCAAAGGTTAGATACTACCAACTAATTTTATTTGAGTTCTTCTATTTGGAACAACTCGACTTTAACCTAATATTAATGGTTGAAAAATTTTTTGATCAACTGTAACAAGTTACGTAATTCAAAACAATGAAATGAAAACAAAAACTAAAAGATGAAAAAATGATTTTCATATTTTACAAAAATCAAAATTATCTCCAGTTTGAATGAAATTGTATTATTGTGATTGTTTGTATCGTTTTAGCTGTGTGTAAAATTTTGAATTTTTGTTTATTTACTAGATAAAAAAAACTCTAAGGTTATAATCCTAATTTTAACAATTCAAATTAAAAAATATTGTATTTCATTTTTCAAAGAAAAATATTGAATTGAAACTCCTTGGAAAAAGAATGATTTAACTAATTACTAATTTTTTTTTCTATTATTTAAATTATTATTATCATTCTAATTATTATTTTCTAAAAACAAAATAATAAATAAAAAAGAATTCAAAAATTGGGATTGATTCTTTTACATTTAAAGAAATTCTTGAGAATGGAAGCTATAGCAAAATTTTGCTTGTTAAAAACAAAAAAGACAAAAAAGAATATGCAATGAAAATGTATCTTAAAGGGGAAGTTTATCAGAACAAACAAGTTGGACATGTAAAAAATGAGCAATCAATTCTTTCTAAAATATCCCACCCATTCATTGTTACCCTTCATCATTCATTTCAGACTGAACATAAATTGTTTTTAGTTCTTGATTATGTAAAAGGTGGTGAATTGTTTTATCATTTGAAAAAGTAAATATTTGTTTTTTTTTTTCTGATTGTTTTTTTATTATTATGAAATATTTAAAAATTTTATAATCACAAATTGTTCAATAATATTCTAAAATGATTTAAAATTTAATTTTGAAAAATCTCTTCTTTCCAATTTGTTTTTGTTTTTGTTTTTGTTTTTCTTTCTTTTTTTTATCTCTCCTTTTTATTTCAATTTCGAACCCAATATTTATACATATGAATCTATTTGCTTAACACGTTGAAAAAGTGATGTCTTAATTTTTCAAAGTTTTTTTTGATAAATTTGTGTTTTTTTCAACTTACGTTATGAGACAAATACATTTTCTTTTTATAAATTTTATTCCGCAATTCTCAATGAAACAGAAAAATGAAGATTTTCAGATATTGTTATTAATGCTTTTGATGTTAAAATTTTTCAACACAAATTTTTTATTTGTAAAAATCAATTTTCAGATTTAGCTTTCTCGATCTTATCATCAATTAGGTGCTTTTCACGTTTTTTTTTCTCTCTAATTTTAAATCAGAATGTGGATTATCAACTTAAATCTTTCTGAAAAAACATTAAAAACCACCTACACCCTAGTTTACCATTTCTGAAATATAAGGCCTTTTTTTGTGAAATATTAGAATTAATAGTTATGCTATATTTTTTAGCAAAAGTTTTAGAAATTAAAAAAACTTTTAAATATTTACTGATAACGAAAAAAGAAAAAATAGTAAATTTTTGGTATTTGAGAGTTTATAGTCTCTTATTTTCACATTTAACATACTTGGTAGTTCTTTTGTTACAAGTTTTTTTTTCAGTTCAAAAAAGAGTTTTTTTATTAGCTTAATATGTCCCTAAGACCCAAAAAACACTAAAAATGAAAAACTGATCAAATACTTTCCATTAAAACAATTAAAAAAACAAAATGATAAAATAAAAATAAATAAAGTTTGAATTTAACTTTTTCTTGAAAACATGTTTTGCCAAAATCATTGAATTCGAACTTGAAATTATGTATATTTTTAGATACACTCTCTTGTTTTAACTCATTTACAAAAATAAATTCTAAATTATGGGAATTTTCTTTTCACAAAAGGCACTAATTTGGTCCTCAAATGTTTTTTTTAGTTATAAATGGTAAAATTAAAAAAAAAGTTCAACTAAAAAGATAAACTCTCTGGAAAACCATTCTAATTTAATATATTAACTTATTCTTTGATTTCAAACTTTTCTCAACCCCTTTTTTTCAAAAAAAAAATAAAAAAGTGCACAGTAATTTCAAAAAATATTTTCGATATTCAAAAGTTGAGAGTGGTGTTTTTATTCTAAAAAAAATTATCACAGTGGTTAATGGAATTAAGTTATGAACTTAATTTCGAAAAATATTAATCAGAAAAAAATAGTGCTTAATTTTATTAAGGACATATATAGTTTTCAATGATTGAAAATTCCTTTTTTGAGAACTGTTGGTAAAATGTTCAATTTATCAATCTGAATATCTGGGGTTCTATTCCTTATAACTGCATTATTTTTTGATTGTTTATCATTTACTCAAAAAGTTACAAAAACTACACAAGGTACAATTCAATTAAAAATCGAATTTATGCCTCATAGAAACACTAATTTTCAGATTAATCATCTTATCCTCTAAATTTTTTTTGGAATATTATAAAAAATCTGACCTGAATAAGAATAGGATAAAAATACATCTCGTAATTTATGAAGTGGATCCAATTCTTGAGAGAATTGAGCAAATTTTTTTCTCTCATTCTTTCAGTATACTTTTATTTTTAAGTAAGTAATTTGTATACACTAGAATGATATAATACTCTCTTTAATTGGGGGAAAAAAAAAAAAAAGAAAAAAATATTGTTTTATATTCGCAAAGGTTTATTATCTCTAAATTTGTATTTAAAAAAGTGAAAAATCAACAACTTTTTTTAAAATGGAATTACAAAAAATTTTCAGTATTTTTTTATCTTTTGAATTTCTAAAACCTTGTTTTTTTTGTAAATTTTTAACTAATTTCATCTTGTGAAATCAAGTAAAGTTTCATTTGAAAATTTTTTTTTAAATAATAGAGGATTTGAAGATATATTTGTTAATTCATGACAAAATTTAAAAAAAGTGGACTTGGAGATTAATATTTAAAAAATTGCTAAATTACATAAAATCGAGATAAACATTAATATTGCGATAATATCATAAAATCGCGATATTCTATAAAATCGTGATAATTGTTCTAAAATGGTGATAAATGTCAAAATATCGCGAGAAAAAATTAAATCGCGATTTAATAGTTGATGAATTTTTGATATAATTCAACAATATTTTTAAAAAGAAAAATTTTGTTTGATCAAAAAACAGATCATGTGAAAAACAATTATTCTTTTAAATAAAAACAAAAAAAGAAACACAAATTAAATCATTAACCAGATCAAAAGTTTTATTCTCTTTTCATTTGATTTGATTTGGCTTCCACATCGATCGAACCTATAGATGAACAACAGTAATAACTAAAGAGAAATAAATAGTTTATCAGTCTATTGTAGTGTTATTAAAAATGGCTTTGAATAATTAGCTTCTAAAACAACCAACCCTTTAACTGTTCTTTAAAGAATGTTTTCTTGGGTTACAATATTTTCATTTTTTCTCAGAAAGCTAGAAGGAGTTGGATAACTATTCAAAAGATTTCACAACATCCTTACCAGATGATCACCAATTATTAAGATTTTTTATACAATTGTTGTCTTCTTGTCTTCTTTTTCTTCTCTGTATTTTTACATTGAACAGAAAACACAACTAGAGATAAAAGATTTTTTTGTTAATCAAACACCAATAAGAAAAAAAATTCCTCTTTCTTCTTTTTGGTTATTTGAACTTGTCAAGGTAATACCCCCCCTTCTGAAAAAAGCACATCTATTTTAAAAACAAGTAAATTTACTTCGAGTAAATGGGTTATTATTTTTTTGATCGTAATATTCACAGGAGATTTTACTTTTGATAAAAAATATGAAAAATGATAAGAAAAAAATTTTTTTTTCCACTTCAAAAAATCCCTCATTGCCTTTACTATATCTTTATGTCTTAAAAACCTTTCAAACACTTGAAAACACTTTACAACACTTGCAAACATTTTCTAACATTTTCAAAGGGAAAAGCGTTGTAAAAGTCAAAAGATGGCTTTGTAAAAATCATCGGGTTTTTTTGTTTAGGTGATTTTTAAACAATAATTTTTCTTTTGTTGTGATTTTGTAGATTATCAGGATTTTATGATTTTTCGCAATAAAATTGGATTAATTGCAATTTTGTATCATATTATCGCGAATATATTATTAATATCGGGATAATCTATGTTATCATCACAACCTCAAATTATTGAATTTCTAATACAATTCAAAACAAAAATATTTTTTTTTCTTTTCTGGGTTAATACTAAAAAATATCTCAAAATTTTTGTATACATATTTATCTTCAATCTATTTACTCATACCATATTTCTGCATAGATCTGGTAAAGGTAAATTTAGTGAATCAATGGCGTGCTTTTATATTGCTGAAATTATTCTTGCCATCGAATATTTACATGATATTAATATTATTTATCGTGATCTAAAACCTGAAAATATTTTATTAAACGATAGCGGTCATATAAAAATTATTGATTTTGGTTTGTCTACTTCTGGAATAACTAAGAATTATTTTATGAAAAGACAAAAAAAAAAAATACAAATTACTTTAGATGAAGACGAAAAAGAAGAAAACACAGAAGAGCAGCAAGAAAAAGAAAAGGAAAAAGAAAAGGAAAAAGAAAAAGAAAAAGAAAAAGATAAAGAGGATGAAAAAAACGAAGAAAATTATGAAGAAAATGAAAAAAGAGCCAATTCAATATGCGGCACTCCCGAATATCTTTCACCGGAAATGTTACTACAAAATGGATATGGAAAATCCATTGATTTTTGGGCAATTGGAATTTTATTATTTGAAATGTTAAGTGGTAACACACCTTTTTATTCTGAAAATAAAATGCAAATATATGAAAATATACAAAAATGTGATCCAATTTTCCCAAATTATTTTTCAAAGCAATCCATAGATCTAATAACCAAATTATTAAAAAAAAAACCTTCTGAAAGATTGGGGTGTAATGGGTTCAATGAGATTCAAAATCATCCATTTTTTGAAAAGATCAATTGGGAAAAATTAGCGAAAAAACAAATAACACCACCATTTAAACCTGAAATGCCCAAAAAAAATATTGATTCAAGCTTGGTTAATAAACAATTTAAACTTGATCAAAAAATTGAAGAAGACATTTATACGAAATTAGCAAAAAATGAATTCACTGGGTTTTATTATGAAAAAATAAATTCAAAAAAACAAAATAAAAATCTTAATAAAAACTCAAATAATTCAAGTAGTTCGGAAGAACCCTATCAAATCGAGAAAGATGATCTTTTATAAATTGTGATTTATTTGAAGATAATTAAATAAGTTTTAATTAAAATTAAGAAACACATTTTCAAAATATATAAATTAATTAATAAATTTTATTTTGATTTTTCTTTTTTGTTTTTTTACCAAAATATTATTAATAATAGATTTCTTAAAAGAAAGAATATTTCGAGAATCACCCTAACTTTTTAAATTTAGTTTTTAAAATAAAAAAAATTTGAGATATTTCCAAAAATAAATGTTTTTTTTTTTTACATTCCAAATAATATTCTCTTTGTTTGTATTTCTATTGGTAAATCAGATATAAAATCAAGTGAAATATTAATACTGATTTAATTAATACATATTGTTTATATTTTCAAATATTTTGGTCAAAATATTTTCAAAAAGAGATATAATAAAAAGTTTTTTTAGAGAAAATGATTTACGATTAATTTCAATAAAAAACCATGGAAAACATGGCAAGGATCCAAACTGTTTTTTAAACAAGAAAATACCGTTATAATTTTTTCATCCAGTTGGAAATTTTGACAAGATTAAAGAAGTTAGGAAAAAAATGTTTTATGATCAAAAAGATAAACTTTCAAATTTTCACACCTAAAAAAATATCACACAAAATTGAAATTGGAAACTTTTGATTATTTCATCAAAGCAATTTTTCATATGATCAAACATATTGAATTAACATGAAGCCTTAATAAATGAGGCATAACATGATTGCATATTTTTGTAGTCATCTTATAAAAGAGTTTAAAAATTATAAACTATTTTTTATTAATGTAGTTTGTAAGATTATGTTTCCGGTAGTTGTTTTGTATTGTTTTATCTTCGACATTTTCCATGTTCTTGAAAATTTTTAGGATTAGAATCTTATTTTTCTAATTATTTTACAATTTTTGTTTTTCTTTTCTTTTTCATTTTTTTTTTTACTTTTCCTTTTTTTGTTTTTCATTTTTCATTTTTTTTCTTTTTCTTCTTTTTTTTAAATTCTTTTTTCTTTCATATTTCTTTTTATTTATTTTTTCTTTTTTAAGAAAGATCAACTCAAAAAAAAAAATCTTCCAAAACAGGAATCAATATTTAGAAATTTGAGACTTATTAATTTATATTGATTATTATCTCTTAAAAATTTAGTAAAATGAATTATTATTAAAAAAATAAATATAAAAACAATAGAATAAAAATTATTTGATGAAAAATCTACCACTATTTTTGAAATTTAACTTATATCCATTTATAATAATTAAAAGTGAATTATAATTAAGATTAATAATTACATGCTCTTGAATACTTTTTTTTTTTACTTGATTATTTCAGGCAATTAACAATTCTGAATTAGGGTTTATTTGATATGAAATTATCCTTATCTACTTAAAAAAATATTTTTATTGTTATATACCATTGAATAATCCCACACAAGCAATTTTATTGTTTTTTTGGAACTAAAAGAATTAAAATATAAAAAAATTAAAAATTGTTTTAGAGATAGTATTATTTTGATTGAAGGGAGGTGATAAAAAAAAATAACCAATATATGTGGAAACACTAAAACATTAATTATAGTGTGTTCATTCTATCATGAATCTCTGTATGAATAGAACATATAGGTATAACTTTTCTTTAAATAATTAAAAATAAAATGAAATTTGGTACTTTACTAAGTTATAATTTAGAACTTTTGAATTAAGGCATATTTATACAATCTAGGGACTTAAATAACAACAATTAATTTTCAACTTTTTCTCGATACTTTTTTACCTTTTTTATTGTTATTTTTATTATTAATTTTTTTTGAAAGTTTCCCAAAATATGGATTTCGAAAAACCCCACTACAAATTACGAACATAAGAGCAAAAACCTGGCACAAGTAAGGACTCTACAGATTATATGAAAAGTTCATTTCAGTTCAACCAAGTTGGTCTCAAATAAATTCACTTTACTCTAGTTGAAATCAAATTGCTTCTGTTTATCCCCCTTTGCTGATAGTTACTTTAGTTCAGCCTATAACATCTTTATCTCACTCATTATTATTTTTTATTATTATTTTCTTTACCTCCCCCAAACTCCTAAAAAAAAAAAAGGGGGGGGGTACTCAAACAACTTAAAAAAGGATATTTTGAAAGGTAAAAAGTATCACAATAAAGATCAAAATTCTTTGGATATTTTTTTCATATTTTTTACAAGTGGGAATAATTAAAATAATCGTTGTAACTGAATTTATCACTAACTTTAATCGTAAAAAAACAAAAAGAAATTAAAAGGATACTCAAAAAAAAAAAAAAGCTTTTTTATTAAATGAGACTTTATAATTTTTCTTCTAATCTTTGGTTTTGTGATTTTTTTACCTTGAAACATTGAACTTTTCACTAAATTAATTAACATAAATTATTATCAGGTTATTAAAAAAAAAAAAAAAAAAAGGTAAATAAGCACAGATGGATATGTTTTATATACTCGCCACTTTTATTAGGCTGTGAACTAAATTTAAACTGATTCTGAATTCAAAAATAATATTAAATAAAAAGACATGAACAAGCTTTCGCTCTAATATTTATTTACAATTTTAAAGTCATCGTATATCATTTAATATAAATTTCTAGTCATATTGCTATACGATAAAATTATTTGAATAAATATTAAAATCTATATATTTATACATATTTTACTTTACCTAACTTGGTGATTTGAGATAAAAATTGTTGTCAAATTAATAAAATTTTGTGATATGCTTTTCATTATTTGATCGTTGAACAAAAAAATTTCGTTTTCTCGATTCAAAATTCTGTTTGAGAAAATTATTGTTAAAATTGTGATTATAATGAAAATTATTGTTCAAACCACGACTACGACTACGACTACGGCGACTACTATTATTTATGTGCAAATCATTTTTTGATTTATTCTCATAATTAATTTGATAACTATAATTATAATTATTGTGAATATTTTGATTATCAGAAGTATTCAAATCATAATTATTGTTAGAATTGTGATCATAATTATTGTTCAAATTACTATTATTATTGTAATTATTATTTTTACTATGTAAATTATTGTAAGATTTATTCTCATAATTAATTTGATAATTATTATTATAATTATTGTTGTTGCCTTTTTTATCATAAGAAGTCAATTCATAGTTATTGTTAGAATTGTGATTATAACGATAATTATTGCCCAAACTACGACTACGACTACGACTACGACTACGACTACGGCGACTACTATTATTTATGTGCAAATCATTTTTTGATTTATTCTCATAATTAATTTGATAACTATAATTATAATTATTGTGAATATTTTGATTATCAGAAGTATTCAAATCATAATTATTGTTAGAATTGTGATCATAATTATTGTTCAAATTACTATTATTATTGTTGCTGTTATTTTTACTATGTAAATTACTGTTCGATTTATTCTCATAATTAATTTGATAATTATTATTATAATTATTATTGTTGCCTTTTTTATCATAAGAATTCAATTCATAATTATTGTTAGAATTGTGATTATAATGAAAATTATTGTTCAAACCACGACTACGACTACGACTACTACTACTACTATTTTCGGGAGGTAAATCATTGTTCGATTTATTCTCATAATTAATTTGATAAGTATTATTATAATTATTATGAATATTATGATTATCATAATTATTCAAATCAAAATTATTGTTAGTGTTGTTATCATATAAATTATGATGAAAATTGGCTTTGTTATAATTTTGAGAATTTTTTTGATTTCTTTGACCATTGTAATTATAATTGTTTCTATTTCGATATTCGTTTTGATCATACCTTTTATTTTGGTTGCTATTCCTCATATTATTTGGATTTTCGTGATTAAGCCTTCTTCTCTTCTCAAACGGGTACCTTACAAAATAATTTTTTAAATGCCAAAAGGAAATTAATTTCTGATTTAATATTGGATCACTACTCTGAACGTGCATAAAATTGGTCTTAAAAATTGAACCTAAGCAGTAGTTTTTTGTTAAATTCTGGTTTGCATACAAACAAGATTTTAAAAATTTTAGAATATCATAACTTGACCTTGCAGCATTATTCTTTGTTTGGATGGGATCTTGGACATAAAAGGTTGTAGGCTTTTTAATATCGAAAACACACATTAAGATTTTGTTAAAATACCTTCCTTTGCCATTAACCGAGATCCCTGTGTTAATAAAATTAAATTGAGAATAAACTTTAAAAAAATCAATCAACAGCGTACCCAAATTTACTATTCGGCTTTGAATTTGACGGGACGGGTGTAATTGTAAATGAGAAGTGATCAAAAGAATAAGTGTGTAAGTACTTAGCCCACCAAAATATGGTTCGTCTAAGGAGTGGATTGCTAAAAAGTGTTTTAATACAAACAAAAGCGGCCTTAACGCAGGGAAGGACGACAGCAGTCTCTTTGTTAATTTGGAGTTTTCTTTGCCCTGTAGGCTATTAAAAGAGATGTCAATATTAACGCAAGTCTCTTCATCCACAAATTTGACAATGGGGACCCTTGCATTTGACACCACACGAATGTTTTCAAATTTGTTCTTTTCAAAATTGTCATCCCTTCTCAAGTACGAACCCAATTCCATAACCAACCTTGCAGAGTTTTTCGTGGTTTTGAGAAAGACACACAAATCAATATCCGATTTTGGTAAATATGTTTCGCTTTCAAAGGATCCATAAGTCTGAATCCTACAATTTCCCCAGAGCCCACGGACAGCCTTTTTTATTCTTGTGATTAAATCTAACCTTACTTTTTTACTTTTCTCTGTTGGCGAGATCCACTTCACAAAATCTATAATCTCCGCATGAAGACAATAGCTTCGATTTTCATGAAAGTAATGGTACTTTGGTTTGTAAACCTTGTGGCTTTGATATAAGGGATTGTTAAAGTTTTTGGTGATAAACTTGGTTTTAACTTTCTTGTATAATTCCATATAATATTTTTTTCTGGTTGCAAACTCTTTTTTATTGTATGCGTTTTCAACAGGGGAACTTGGTAAACTTTCAAATTCTAAATTTTGTTCATTTCTGTTCATTTGATGCTATCTTTTTTTTTTTTTTTCAGGAATGCTTCTTTTGTTGGGGTTTTGGTGTGTATTTTATTTGAGAAAATTTGTTAAAAGTATTTTTCAAAAAAGAAAACAACAACTAAAAAAACAAAAAATAAGAACCCAAATATTGAAACACTAGATCACCAATTACCTTTTAGTATATTTGTTGTATTAATTGAGTCTATTAGTGTTTTTAAATAAAATTATTTCTTCTCATTCAGAATTGAAATATTGGAAAAGGTCTATTTTGAATGTATCCTATTTTTTTAATCCTAAACGAGATTTCAGCTGGATAGTTTAACTTTTTTTAATTGTCTGTTTAACTCTATTAAAGATTTTTACAAAGAACAGTTTATTTCATGAAATCTAAAAGTTGTAAAACAGTCCAAAATTTGAATAAGATCTTTAAGGGCCATGCCATTTATGACCGGAATTTACTCCATACTCAAGGGCTATACTGACACAAAAAACAACAATGTTAAATTATACTTCTTTTGTTCCAAAAAATCTAAAAAACAAAAAAAAAAGTTTCTAAGGTTCTGAAAAGACAAAAATGCAAATAACAAAAAAAATTTCAAAGGATCACAATTATGAAAATTCACAAAAGAACAAGAAAATAAATCAGAGATTCTCAAAGATAATAATTAAAAAGAAATTAAAAAAATATCATGTTATTTTGGTTTATCAAAAAAATTCAAACCACAAACAAAAGTTTTACAATACACCAAATTTTAAAAATGAAAAAAACAAAAAAAAAATAATAAAAACCCAATTCCAAAAATTCAAAAAAACTAAATAAAGATCTAAAAAATCCAAAGTATCTCAAGATGAAAATACCCGAATTAACAAAAAAAAAAATCAAGAGTATCTGAATGACAAAAAATTCAATTCACAAGAAAGATTTCAAAGGATTCTCAATTCCAAAAAATTATCTTTTAAAAAACAAAAATTACCTCATTTCACTGGTTTAATATTCCAAAATATTTTAATTTCTTCCATTTAAAACAAATTGTTTTCTTATGTAATAAAAATCATTTGAATTCAATTTAATCCAATTTGTGGTTATTTTGCAACCCTCTAAATATAACAAAGTAAGGATTTTATATTATTCTTTCCAAAAAAAAATCCCATTTGAGATGATAAAAAATAAGAACAAAATCTTTGACATCTCCAAAAGTTCCTTAGAATGAGACTTCAAAATCATCATCACTGTATTCAAATCTATATAATTCACAATTTAAATTAAAATTCAAGTAACCATCTTTGACTGTTTTTTTCTCACCTTTTCCTTGTTTTTCATTGTTTATTTTTAGAGATTGATCATACCCCACATGTTGGTTAGGTTTTTGATTTGTATTACTGTAGTCAAAATAAAGCGTGCAAAAAAATTTAATGCGTGTTTCAAAATAAAAAGCGTGTTTTTTTGTTATAGTTGACCTATACATTAACCAATCAAAGAAACCCGAATAAAACCCTAAAAAAATATGGTAATGGTTTCTTAAAGTTCTATTATTTAAAAAGAAATTCTAAAAATGAAGGATCAAATTGGAAAATTTATCTTAAAAAATAGAAATAATTTTTAAGTATATTTTTGTCAATCAAAAAAACAAAAAATTTCAAAAAAAATGAGACTATTATGAAAAATTGTCAACTATTTGCATGAATAATTTAAATTTTACTGAAAATAACCAGACCTTTACTTTCAAAATTGATTTGAACTTAGGTATACTATTTGGTAGTAGATTGGATGTTGCCTTGGTAGAAGAATAAAAAAAAGCACGGATAATATTTTGAAACACGGATTATAACCGTTGTGCACACATTATTTTGATCACTGTAGGTACTTATAAAATGACTAATTTTTTTTTTCCCATTTCAAAATATTATTTTCATATTAAGTTCTATTTCCTTATTGTTAACTTTTTCCAAAATGGTTTTGGATATTCCGTATTCCTTTTCAACTGTTAATGAAAATATTATTAAAGATCTCTGCAGATTTTTTTTTTTTGATTTATGGTTTGTTTTTTCAAGTTAAGAAAGTACTGTTATAAGAATTGACAAAAAATTCAATTAACAAGAAAGATTTCAAAAGGATTAACAATTCCAAAAAATCATCTTGTAAATAAGAAAAACTTTTTTTCTGGGTTTAAATTCTAAAAACTTTTTAGAAGACAAAGTATTTGAGATTTTAAACAATTTTCAAATTACAGGTTTCTATAATCAGAGTTAATCAGTGAAGAGATTTGATTAATTTTTACAGATGAAATACGGTCAAAATTGATAGGTTTTGGATATTTAACCAATCTCCCCTATTGAAAGGTCAATGGTTACTCGATATTTTTTAAATAATCTATAAAATAGGATAATTTTTTTGACTTTTTACAAATATTTTCTAATATCTGAAAAATGGAATTGACCAAGTTTTTGAAATTTTCATGTTTTTAAGATTTGGCTTTACACCCATAACATATTGTCTAGTCGAAGAATTTACCAATAAATATCTAATATTGATTTATTTCTTCCAAAAATTATTACCAACTTAAATAATAAAATATTTTAAATTTATTTTTGAAAATTAAAATTATTTTAATCAAAATCTATTCAAAGGGGGGTAATTTCCAGTTTAATTTAATTCAGTTACTTTTCTTTGAATATTAATAACTAATATAAAACTTTCAATATTTGTTCAAAAAAAATTATAATATTTAACAAAAGATTATTGTTCAGGATTTAAATTAACATTTTTCATTTCTGAATCGTAACAGAATTACCTTGACTGAAAAAGAAGAAAACTTTGATTAATTACTGAAAACTTTTAAAAATAAGAGTAGTCCAGCCTTGAAATTTAGAAATAATTGAAGAAGTAAAATTGTTATAAAAATTAACTTTCTGGAAAAATTATTTTTTTGAAAAAAGCTGGAACAAAATAAAAGGATTTGTCAAATTTTACAGATTTAAAGATCTTTGGAAATTTCAAAAATGAAGTTCAAGAATTTAAAAATTCAATGCAAATAATTTCTTTGATTTTTTAGATAAAGTGCATTAACTTTTGCTTAAAAAAAATATTTCATTTTTTCTAATTCTTGTTGAAGACTTTATTTTAATTTTTATGGCAAACAACTTTGAATCAGGTACAATAAATTTCTTTTTTTACTTATTGTGAATTGAAAAATTCAATTTCCAAATCCAAATAAGTTTCTGTTCCAAAAAATTTGAATTTTTTCCTCTTTATTTTTTATTTATGTTGGCTGTTCCCAAAGAGCAAAAATCTTCAATACCAAACCTTTCCAAATTTTCAACTCAAGAAATGTCTATAGAATCTTTAAAACAACGTTTAGAAAGTATTACTTTTGATAGTAGAGGCAACCTTTATGATAAATTCTACTTGCAATTAAAAACAAGTACCAAAGAAGACTCACAACACTTTGAAGAAATAAAAAAAATCCAACCGTTCCCGCGAACCTCTGATTACCAGAGCTACCCCGAGTTTGAACAAGCATCAAATAAGTGGAAAAACAAGTTTTTACATTTAAACACGAATTTGAAATTGCCTCAATCGATGGGAACATCATTTTACAGGCCACTCCTCCTCATAGAAGTAATTGTGCCATTCCAAAAATATTTTGTTTTTTGTTTGCTTATTTTCTTTTTTTGATGCATAAGCAAGAACTCAAAAAGAAGAGTCTCAGAACATTTTTGAAAAAATTTACATCTCAAACTGTTCTGAATTCTTTCAAAAGAGTATTGTTTTTTGATTCTTTATTTTGCAATACCTGATGTAAAATTAATTTGTCATATTTTTTTTTCTGTTAGGCTCTTGTGACCAACAAATCCAAAATAATTTCAAACACTTTTTAATTCAATTTCCCATTTTCTAAAACCAATAACGATTCTTTTAAATGGGTATCTCGAAGATCAACTAATTTTACAAAGTTTAAATGGATTTAAAGCAATAAAATGATTTATTCAAAACTGTATTTTTAGTTAAAAAAAAAGGAAACAAAAATTTTCAAACATTTATTTGAATTAATCAGTAAGAAAAATAAATTTTATCTCAAAATTTCAGTTTTTAATTTAAGGGACAAGTAAACTAAAAAAATCTTCTCATGAATTTAAAAACAAATTCAAAAAAGCTTTACATCATCTTGAAATTGAAAAACAAAGAAAAAATCTGATTAATAAAATACCAAACTTACTTTTCAAAGCTATTTTCAGAAGTGAATTCTTGTTTTTAAAAGTTTGATCCATTTTCCTCCTTTTTGAAAAGTTAAAAATCCTCAACCCAAGACTATACTTAATTTCAAAAAAAAAAATAGTTTCATTGAAAGAAGAAAGAAATCTTATTACCGGCGAAGGAAATGTACAAAAATAAACTTTAAAAACGAAAATCATCAATTTTTGGAACTACTCAATAAAAAAATATACTTAATTTCAAAAAAAATTACAATAATTATTTTAAATTTGAAAAATAAATAATTTGTTTATTCATAGAATAGGTTAAATCAATTTTTTCTTTTTTTTTTTAACAAAGAAATTATTAGAAAAATCCACCAGATCATTATATTAAAAATCCCCCCATTAGAATTTTTTAAAACCTGGAAAATACAATTCTTAATCTAAAAAAAATACTTATAAATTTGATGATTTCTAAATAATAATTAATACCAAAATCTTTATTATTTCATATTGGAGAGTAATAACCCAAATATTACAAGTATCAATAGAATTTACATTTATTTCTCAATTTATAAATATTCTTAACAAATAAAACGAATTAAAATTCAAAATTCCAATAATAAAAAAAAAATTACTAAATATTATCAAATAACTAATTTTAATACTGATAGTCCGTTCTTTATACTCTTAATATTTGAAATAAAATATTGTTTAATCTTTTAAATTTCAAGAAATCCAAAAAATATTTGTGAATAAAATAAATGCACAATTTTTTCTGATCTTCTAGTATTCAATATTTGATTTATTTTAATTGTATTTTTAAAATAAGATTAAAGTTTCAAGGTTATTTTTTCATAAAAACTGTCATAAATTAATAAAAATGAGATTTCCTAAAAATAAAAATGTTTTTAGCAAATTTTTTTTTTTCTTTTTTCATTTCTGAAATCCAAACAAAAAGGATCAAGATCTTTTTAATGAAAATTAATCTCGAAAAAATGAACTCTTTTAAAAATGAATATCCATTTCTCCAAATTTGATAAACGAGTTGGTTTATCGGGTTTAATTAATTTCTCTTGTGAAAATAATTCTTCTTCTATAAAACCTTTGAGAAAAAAAATAAATAATAAATACTTACTAGTACCCGAATTAAATTGCTTAAGGGACTAGTAGTTTTTCAAAATAAAATTAAATCTTGTTTCGATCTCTACTAATAATTATTTTTTTATACTGATTTGTGTTGAAGTTTATGAAATGGATAAATTAACCGCATTTAAACACTATATTAATTTGAGTCTATTTTTTGAAATCCAAAATTCACATATTTCCAACATAAAACGAAAAAAAAAAGTAATAAATTATTTTTATTAACTTTTAAGTGAATTCTTGAAAATGGTAAAACATATTTTTCATTTTTGTGTTGGAAAGCTTTGATTTTGAAAGAAAAAAAATTTATTATGTTCATTTTTTTATTATTAATATTTCAATTCAAATCCCAACAAAATAAACTAATAGAGGTACAGGTGATTAAATAATTCTAAATTTGATAGAAGTTTGTCAACAATTTATAACTGAAATTTTGTTCTAACAAGTATAAAAAAAATTTTTTCTTTAAAGTTTTTAAAAAAGTGGTTTTCTTGTTTTCAAAAAATGAAAAAAAAATTGCAAAAGAATTTCGATTTGAAAAATTTTCTTAACAAATTGTTTGGTCTTATTGCCAAGAATCTTGATAACAATTCAAATCATTTTTGGAATAAAAATTGATATTGAATTTTTTTCTTGAAAAAATACAACACCTTTTTTTCTGTACCGAGTGGAACGGAATACCACCAAAACAAAACAATTTTAAAAACCAAAATTGAAATTAAACTAAGCTTTATATGAGTTAAGAAAATAAATTTCTCTTTTTTAAAATTTTCTTCAACCAAAAAAAGATAAAATCTAATCTAATTACCAATCATTCAAGTTACAAATG
The DNA here is from genome assembly GCA_027625915.1 of Anaeramoeba flamelloides. NCBI lineage: Eukaryota > Anaeramoebidae > Anaeramoeba > Anaeramoeba flamelloides. Next base: position 2,434,364 of record JANTQA010000072.1, read on the forward strand.
ATTTTATCCCATTGTTATTTGTAATTTTTAAAACTCACTTGGTAATAAATAATCTCAAAAAAGTAAATCTCATGAATGAAAATGAGTAACAAATTCTCGATGTCTATTGAAGATTTAATTTTTTAAATGAAAATTTCACTTCAAAAAAAGCAATTAAATACCGTTTTCCAGTCTTTTACTCTAAATTGAATCAGTTTTTATACTTTAGAATTTGAAATTGTTCAGATTAGTTTTCAAAAAAATTATTCCAAAAAAAAAAAAATACCTCCTTATGTTTTGAAAAATTGTCGTATTTCAATGCATTTCGTTTTTCAAAAAAAATCAATTATTAATCTCTTATGATCAAAAAACAGAGTATCTAAACTTTCTTAACCTTTTTAAATTCAAATTTCAACAAGTAACTCTTCATTCAATTCCAAATTAATAGATTTTTAATTCTTTTTTCGAAATAAGCAAAAAATGTTTCAGTTTTTTATCTTTGTTTTTTTTTTTCAATTATTAGTTTATTGATCAACAATCCCCATTCAATTTTTAATATTCACATAAGAGCGAATATTATTTTTGGTGTAGATTATGGGAAATTAGAAAAACTAAAAAAAACAAAATTTTTACGAAAGACATCACTAGGATGAAAAAATAAAATTGAAAAAAAAAAGTTAGACAAAACTACAACTTCAATTATCATTTCACCTTTGTTAATTGAGTTTATTCAAAACATAATCAACATCCCAGTTCTTAAAATTCTTGAGGCTGTTGTGTTTATTGTTGTTAATAGTGTATCAATTCTTAAAAGTCTCTAGTCTTGAAAAAAAGGTCTATTTTGGGGTAAAAAATATTAAATGGATGTGATAATGAATTTTAGTTAAATTCAGCTTTAGGATATTTTTTTGAATAGATAATAACTAATAGTTTTGAAAACACTCTTATCATCTAAAAAAACTCAAACACAGAAAAAAAAAACTGATGATAAATATTCCGTTTCTCTGAAGAGTGCTATAGAGTGCCTATTTTTTTCTTGAGATTTTCGGTTTTATTTGTGAAGTGTTCTAGGATTTTTTGAGGGTGTCTCCAAGTACTGTCAACTGTTTAGGTTTTTGTGAGGTTTTTTGTTTTATTGAAAGTGTCCTAGGGTTTTTTTACTTTTTGAAATAAACCGAAAATTTATTTAAATTTTCTGTTTATTTCAAAAATTAAAAAAAACCTAACGAAAGTGTCCTAGGTTTTCCAGAATTCAAAAGAATTGAGTAAAATCTATATGATTTTACTCAATTCTTTTGAATTCTGTAAAACCTAACGGAAAATCAAAGAAAAATATTTTTTCCAATTTAAAAGAACAAATAATTCTTTAATAGTCCAAATAATTGATCCCCTATTTTGAAAGATATTCTCCATATTTAAAATACTATTAAAATATAAAAAAATGACCTCTTATCTGTGAAGAAAAAAATTTTCAAATTTTTTACTATTAAATCGAAAAAAAATATTACTGGAAACTGGAAAATTGGATTTTCCAATTTAAATTGTAAAATATCTTGAAAAATAATTTTTTGATCAAAGATCCTTTATTAACCAATAGTTTTTATTCTAATTGAAGTTATTAAAAAGGGTAAAATTAGCAAATATTTTAATTTTTTTTTGACAAAATTTTTTTATGATCGTGATATACTAACACTTACATATCAAAAAAATATTTTTTCAATTTATTGATTCAATTTTTTTGTTGGTATGAAAATATATTATACTAGGATATATTCCACTCCCGTATATTTTTATTAAATGATCAATATTTTTGGTTAAAGAAATGATTTGAAAAATTCAGTTTCGCATAAATGATGGTAATCAAAATTTACAAAATGTACTTACTCCCTTAAATCAATAAAATGTTTTATTTGAAGTTTAACAAAAAAATTTTCGGAAATAAAAAATGAAGCAAAATTTGAGAAACTTTTTTTTTAAATTTGTCAGTATAAACAATTATCTTGGATTATCATGTAGAAATGAGAATATATCCAAAATATAAAATTTAACAAATTGTTGGAACATTAATGAAGCGAGAAACAACTATTTATGTCAGTTAATGCATTCGATAAGGGGTTTCCAAGACACATTAACAAATACCAAGATGAGTTAAATTGTAGTGATTTGTCAACTTTTGGTAAAATTTTAAAATTGACTGGATGAAATTCATAATTGAGCTTGTGATAATCTGAGTGAATGTCTGAAAAAAAAGGTATTAACCACACCAATAGTTTTTACAATATTCTCTTTTCATTAATGTTTTTCGTTGATATAATGATGATTCATAAATTTACTATGAAAAGTTTAACTATTTCTGGTTTACAAGTAAGTACTTTATTGGATCTTATTATTAAAGTGAATCTTACTTGTCTTTCTTAATTTGATTAAATAATACAAAATGGAAATGTTGGATTATTCTTTGTTGCTAATTAGTTTATTCTTTTCATTGGAATTTTCTTTTCATTTTCTTTAAAGTTTAATTTCTTTATTTTTTTTTTTTGATGTTTAATATATTTCTGTAATTTTTGTGATTCTTTTAAGGTTCACAATGAAAAAATGTGTTGCACTACTTCTTTTTTCACTTTTTTTAAATACAATGCAACGATCTAGATCTTTAATTTGGATTTTTGTTCAATTCTCTATTTTCTTCTTTTTCTCCTCAAAAAATGTTCTAAATGTTTTTTTCTATCAATTCTTGTAACTTTTCAAGATTGTTATTTGTGAATCCTTTTTCTAAACTCTTCGGCCTCTTCGTGAGACTACATTATTTTTTCTTTTCGAAAAATGAAAAAAATTAGAAAAGTTATAAAATTATGCAAAAGTTTTTCGGACCAAACTTTATCCTTCCACTGCAGACACACTTGTTATCTCGTATAATAATGTCTGACACAATCTGATGATTGATTAACTTTTATCATTAGATCGGACTTAAAATGGTTAATCCTTTAATGTTTCAATTCAGATGACAATCTTTTCTAGGTGGTTAAATTCAATTTAATACATTAACATTATTATTATTTATAAAACCAAAAATAAAAATAAAATAGAAACAAATGCAAGATCGAAGAGATGAAGAACAATCCTTTAGTAGCAATTCAACATCAGATGAATTTTCAATAAATTATCAACGAAATTCTAATAAATCGAATACTTCCTCACAAAAAAGCATTTCCATCATTACAAATTCAGAATCTAAAGAATTGGAAACAAAAGTGTTAATAGAAAAAAATAAAAATAATAATAAATGGGTATGTTTTTTTTTTTTAAAAAAAAAAATTATCTCTCTTTGCTGTAATTGAACACTTTCTTGAATTTCTAAATTTTTTTTTTAATATTTCTTAATCCATACATCCGAAAACTTTCTTGATAAAAAAAAAAAAAAAAAAACCAAGATTGAAAAAGGAGAACAATTACCAAAATTTATGGAAGATACCATCTCAATTCTAGGGGAATCTGAGCCATGGTCAAATCAAATTATTCCAAAGGAGCCTGACCCATACTCTTTTGATTGTTATTCAGAATATGAAAATGCATATCTTAATTGGGGAGAAATCGTCAAGAAATCATTAAATAAGATTCCACCACATGCAAAAGACTTTATTAAATTACACAAAATTACAAGTAATAAAATTGAAAGCGAGAAAATGGAAAAGGAAAAAGAAAGGAAACAAAAAGAAAAGAAAAACAAATTAAATTCAAATAATACCAACAATTTAAAATCAACAAAATTTAATCAAAATATAGTTAATAAATTAAATTGTAAAAAAACAAAATACGAATCTTTTCTTTTAAATCTCAAAAAAAACATTTTTTTACAAATGCCATTAACCGGATTCCAATCAATAGAAAATTTAAAATATGATATTTATCGAAACTCATATAAACAATCACAGGAATTACTAAATAATACTGATTACAATATTAATTATATTGAAAAAATTTATATTTTTAATTTACAAAAGAGAATTCATCAATTTGGAAAATTGATCAAGGAAAATAAGATCAAAAAAACAATTCTACACAAAACTATTAAAAAAAATGCAATTACCAATGAAAATGAAAATGAAAATGAAAACAAAAACAAAAAACAAGAATTGGATCTTTATGAGTCGTTGGTGTTATTTTTCAATTTTATACAATGTTCTGTCCCCGAAAGTTTATCTGATAAATCTTCAAGGATATTAGGAAGATTAATCCCTTATAATAAATTCGAATTAAATAATATTAATATAAATAAAAAATGATGAAATTCAAAATACTAAAAAAATTAAATATATAAAAAATCGACAGAATAACTATATAAGAAGAAATGATGTTAAAGAAGAACTTTTTAATAAATCTAATAATTCGTTAAATTATTTTGAAAAAAAAAAATTGATATTTTTAATACCCAATTATGATATTAATGAAAAATTTAATTTAAATTTACTTTCAAAAAAGAATCTAAATTCAAATCAATTGATAAAAAAATATCAAAGACAAATACAAAATAATTTTAATGAATATAACGAATATAAATTATTTTTAAAATCTTCTCCAAATAAATATACAAAAAACAATATAAAAAAAGAATTTTACAAGTATGATCAAATTTTTATTTCAAACGATAAAAAGCCAAATATTGAACATTTATTACAAATAATATTACTTGATAGCAATTTAGATATTTATAAAGATTGGTTAAACAAAAATACCCACTGCATGAATAAAACTATGAAAAATATTGATATTTTCCATTCTTTAATGAATAAAATCAACATTGAAAAAATATTAAATTTATTTTTTTTATCAAGTTCAAAAATTATTCATTCAAAGGTATATATTGCTTTTCTTTGTATTTTAATTTTAATTTTTATTTTTATTGTTATTATTTTAAATTATGTTAAACCTTGTTTCAGTCAAAGTATGCCCAATTTTTTTTTAAATATCAATTATTTTTGATAATTGGAACTTTATTTTATAAAAGACTTTTGAAGATTCAATAAACAATAAATAGAATAATACATTTTGTAAATTAGAGAATAGCTGATATCCATATGAAATAAAACTAATCAATGAATAGATTTTCTTAAAAATTGAAAAACTCAAATCCTTAGGTAACCAATTGAGAAAAACAATAAATGTTCATTTGGATCTTCAAGAGAAGATCAAAGAAAATTCCAATAGAAATCAATATGATTTTTCTACAATCATTACAAATATTTCAGTAACATTAAAATAACATGTTTTTTACTAGTTGCTATCGAACTTTACAATAAAAAAAAATTTTCAAATGAATTAGGTTTTGAAATTAAAAAAATCAAAAAAAAAAAAGTAAAAATGTGAAAAAATAAGAAAAAATGATTTCAATTTTGAAATTTTAAAATACTTTTGTTTTTTCTTTCTAATATCAATTCAAACCCTATTAAAAACATTTAATTTCGCATATATTACAACTGGGCCCCTATGACTGGAAAATGATTTAAATTAGATATTTTCGGAAAAAGGAAAACAATATAATTAATTTATTAAAACTATAAAATCGATTTTTAAAAATAAATTGATAAATTTAGGACTTAAGGATGGTGAAACCAAATGAATTCAAAATATACAACTCAAATACCAACTAAACTCCATTTCAAAAATTGTGATTTACCTTAAATAATAAATTGAAATATATAAAAATATATATCCTTTAGTATCCAATAACAACTAATAATTAAATCTGATTTGTAATTCACTTTTAAATCATTCAAAATCTAAAAAAACCTGATATTTAAAATTTAAAAATTAAAAACCAAAAACTAAAAAAAAGTTCATCACAATTTTTGAAATGAGCCTTACGGATTTTTTATGACTGAACTTTCAATGAAAAAAGGTTGACACAAAGATTTTTGGCTGAATAATTAAATTCATTTTAGATAGACATTATAAAGTCGAAATTTTCATAGCAATTATTTGTCTTTTCAAAGATCTTTTTTTTTTTTAGTGTGATCTTTTGTAAAAAAAAAAGTAGCAAAGAAAAAATGAAAAGAATTAAAAAAGAAAAAAGAGAAGCAAAACGAAAAAGAAAAATGAAAAAAAGGATCAAAAAAAAAAAAATTAAAAATTTGAAAAATTAGAACAAAGTTTTTTTAGATCTAACAATTGAAAAATTTATTTTGTTAAGAATATGAGATAAAATCATAGAATTTCTTTTCAATGAAATTATAAAGTGAGTCAATTTTTTTTGAGAAATAGTTTATTTATGTTGGTTTAAGTAATTAGTATCTGGTATTGAAGAATTTTTTAAAAAAATAAGTTTTTTATGGTTTTTATTTTTTGTTCTATTTTAAAAATCTCACTTACCAAGTCATTACAAATACACCAAAGAATACAGTTCTTCCATTATCTTTTCATAAAAGTAATGAGTGAATATTTACTAATTACTCAATGTAACCGAATAATTTTGCCATAAATAAATATCACTCTTTATAAAAATTTCTATTGGTATGTAAGCTTTTAAATTAACAAAAAATAAAAACCATAAAAAACTTATTTTTTTTTTTATAATTCTTCAATACCAGATACTAATTACTTAAACCAACACAAATAATTGATATTTGAGTTGTATGTTTTGAATTCATTTGGTGTCTCGATTCTTTAATAAAAGGATTTAAGAAAGGTATTTTTTCTATTTTTTCACTTTAAAAAATTATTTTTTTAAAAAACGAATTTTTTTTGAAAGGTTAATAAAAAATAATATTTTGTGATCTTTTGATTTTTTTTTTACAATTAATTTGCTATCCAGAAAAATCATTTTAATGTTTCAATTTTATTAATTTAAAGTTGAATTTTCAACTGATCTAAAATGATCAATGAAGTTAAATATTTTCTCTGGTTGAAATTAGAAAAGGAAAATTTTACTAAAAAAAATATAAAAATTTTTTTAGTAAAAAGACCATTAAGTACGATATATGTCTTATTTTTTTTTTGTAAAACGGGTTTGTACTTGTTTTTGGTGAACAATTTATGGATTTAATTCATCATTTTCTTTTTGGTAAGAAAAAAGGGAAAGAAAAAGTGTGAAAATGAAAAAAGCAAAAACAATTTCAAATTAAGTCAAAATATAAAAAATTAAAAGTAAAGTTTTAAGAAGTAGGAAGTTTGGAATTTGATTTTGAATTCTAATTTTGTCTCATCAAATATTGATAGATTTACAAGAACGATAAATATAAAAGAAAAATTATCAAAAAATAAATTGAAACATAATTCTTTCTTTCAAATGTTTTTTTTAAAATATTTTAATAAATAGTTGAGTTTTTTAATAAAGATTAGGAAATCCCCTCTTTCTTTTCATCCAAAACTCAATTTTTGATGATTTTCATTTTAGATTTAAATGAATTTATAAATATTATATTTTACAAGAATTGGGTAAAAAATCGATTTTGTTTACTTTAATGAAACCTTATTCCAATTAGGCATATTATTAATTTCCAAATTGTAAATGAGAAAAATCCAATTTAAATTTTAAAAAAAAAATCAAGAAGAATTAGAGATAAATAATTCTACAATTATAAATTTTTATTAACTATTTGAAATTAATTTTTTTAAATATTATTTATTTGTCTTTGAATGTTTTTAGCAATCTTAAGGGATTAAATCGAAAAAATAATATTAAACGATTTTTCAAAAATGTTTGTACACTTTATAATGTTATTGGAAGTGGTTTTGGTAGACTTTTATTTTTCATTCTTCACAAAATAATATTTTCAAATTTTTGGATCAGAATCATTTTTTCTAATTTCTTCAAATTGTTATTCTTTCTAATTTTGTCAAATTTTTGTTTTTGCTTTTTCAAATTGTTTCTTTCTGTGCTTTTTCTTTTCATTATTTTTCTTTTTCATATTTTTTCTTTTATTTTTTGTTTTTTTTTTTGATCCATTTTTTCATTTTGCTTTTTCGTTTTGCTTATCTTTTTTAATTCTTTTCTCATTTTTTTTTCGGAAGTAAAATTGCAAAAGATAATGTGGAAAAAAAAAAAAGATCTCAGAAAATACAAATAAAAATTAAGAAAATTGAGAGTATGTGATATCTTTTAAAATGAATTTATTTATTAGCAAAAAATCTTCTTGTTCAACTTTTTTTCATTGAAAGTTCGGTAATAAAAAATTCGTAATGTTCATTTCAAAAATTGTAATTCGCCTTTTCAAAGTTTTTGCTTTTATTTTTTTTAAATTATTGAAATATGAGGTTTTAATTTATTTATTTATTTTTGATGAGTAAATTATCTAAAATTTATAATAAAATAAAAAAAGAAAAAAAAAAAAAAAAAAATCATATGTATGTCTAATTTTTTAATTTTTTCTCATTGTTTATTCTATTATTTATTCCTATAAAAAAAATATATATAAAAAAAAAAAAATTCTTAATAGATTGCTTATATACTTTCAAAGCCACTATTCAGTTCAACTGGAAGTTTTATAATTGAACATTTTGTCAATAGCAATAATTTAAAATCATTATTTAGTGTTGTTTATCTATTGAAATTGTTAGAAGGTGAAGATAGTAATATTAATTTACCAAATGTTAATGAAGAATTAAATTATTCAAAATTGCTTTGGCATTTTAATTTTTATCCAATTGAAATGAATATCATTTTATTATTTTATTTAAAAAAAATCATCAAAATATTTAAGAAAAAAAAGAAGGAAATTTTTAAAAGTATTCTCAAGAATAGTTTAAAAAAACTAACACTCTTATATAATAGCATTTTAAAGAAATTAGACAAGCAATTATTATTTGAACCAATATTTCTCGAAAAATATATTTGGTTTGGATATTGTAATAAATCACAAAAATTTTCTAATTATTATTTATTTCTAATTCTCACTTTATTAAACCTCAAAAATGACAACATTAGTAGGTATTTTGTTGATGAAAAAATTGATTTAAAAAATAAGATTATAAATTTCAAACAAATTAAATTTACTCACATTAAAATCACAATAAAAATATTAATAAAAAAAATCTTAAAAAATGATCTCATATTTCAGCTTATAAATAATCAATATCGTGTTTCGCCATTTTGTTTATTAAATGATTTATCCACTCAAAAAATTATTAAATTACATAATAATAATGTCATCATTACAAATGCTAAAAATATACCAATTAAAACCATTTTTTGCGATTTACTTTCCAAATCCAGTTATAACAAATTAAAACAATTGTACAAAAACAAAAAAGAAAATCCACATATTAAAATCAAATCGAAAGAATTGGAAAAAATTACTTTTTTAAATGAAACAAATTTTAATAATTTAATTTGCCATTTATTTGATTTGATAAATGAATCAAACAAAGAGCAACCAATACAATTATTAGAATTAATTGCAAAAATGTTATCTAAAATGAGTAAATTTTTATTAATCTTTTGGGAAATTGAGATCTCTTATTCAAATTCTATAAGCCAAAAAGATAGTATAGATAAAACTTTTACTATTGAAAACACAGTTTTGATTAAATTATTTCAAATCATTATATCAAATAATCAAAGTGTCAGATCTTCAAAATTAAAAATGTCATTAGTCAAAATATTAACAAATATAATTCCTGATCCTAAAGTTTATCAATTTTATTTAAATATAGAAGACAAATTTTATTCAAAATTATATTTGTTCTTAAGAAATGCCGAGGGTTATAAATTAGCGAAATTGATTTTCAAATTAGTTTTCACGATTATTATTTACAATCCAGGCGCAATAAACGATTTAATTAACAACAAAAAACTCCATACCTTTTTAGCTTTGATTTCTAGTTCTTCGACATTACCATTAGTTGCTTCTAGTTTATATTTTTTATCAAAAATGTTAACAATCACTGAATTAATTTCGAAAAAAAATAAAAATGGCGCGAGTGCAAAACAATTAAAATTTTTCAATTCACATAATTTTAAACAAAAAATGTTCAAAAGTATCAATCAAATTCATAATACCTTTATTAATTTTTTTGTTCAAAATTTCTTGTTTGTTAAATTAAACATGGTTTTTATGAAATATATTAAAGACAAAAGCAACAACAACAATAAATTTATTTCCTTTGTTTGTTCCAAATTATTTAATGTATATAATATTATTTTAACAAAACCTTATTGTAATAAAATTAAGAAAAGAAATAAAAAAAAGTTACAATACAAAGAAGGGATATTATTTTTCCAAAATATTTGCTTTGGAAAAAACATTAAAACAAACTTTATTGATTATAATAATAGTAATAGTAATAAAACTACAGATAACAAAAAATCTAGAAAAAAATTACAAAGGTGGTTTAATAAAAAATAAAAATAAATTATTGAAGAACTATTTTTTTTTTTTTTTTTTACTTTATTATGTGTTTTTAGTTTAAAAATAATAATAATAATTTATTGTAAAAAAACTATGTTTTAGTTTTTTTATGAATTTGGTAGTTAATTTCTTATTTTAGAATGAAATATATAAGATTTTTTTCATAAAGGAGGAAGTTGAAAAAGTTCCCAGGTTAGTGTATTCAGTTTTTTGATTTTAGAAATTAAAAGAAAATTTATAAAATTTTCTTTTTATTTCTTAAATTAATTTAATATCAGAGTTTGTTTTTTCAGAATTTAGAAGAATTGAGTAAAATATTTGATTTTTCCCTATTCTTTTGAATTCGGGAAAATTATCGTTAGTTTTACTCGAATTTTCTTCGTATTTGAAAATCTATTGTTTTTGTCGGTTTTTTTTGTGTTTTCGATTTTATTTGTGAAGTGTTCTAGGTTTTTTTTACTTTTTGAAATAAACCAAAAATTTAATAAATTTTAGGTTTATTTTAAAAAGTGAAAAAAACCTAATGAAAATCTATTGATTTTCCAAATAAATAGAAAACTCAAAAAAACATAACGAAAATCAATAGATTTTCTAAATAAAATAGAAAACCTCAAAAAAACCTAGAACACTTCGCAAATAAAACAGAAAACCTCAAGAAAACCACTGTTTGCTTTTTTTTACTTTTGAAAATAAAAACAAAATTTCAAAAATTTTCAGATCTCTATTTGATCTAATATTTTTTAGGGGTGAAAATTACTATTTATTATTTTCTTTTTGATTGAAAAAATTTTTTTACAAATTTTTGTTAATGTTGACAAAATTTTCCAATAAAATGGAAATTGTATAAATGTATTTTATTATTTAAAAAATCATTTGTACCCATACAATATCCAGTTTTTTATCGAAATTGGTTGTATATTGTTTTCTCCAAAAAAATGTTATTTTTTTTCTTTTTTGGGACTTATTCCATTCAACATATTTTGAAATAAATATCATATTCATTGATTCAAACAGTATTAATATTTCATTTCATTTGTTATTGTATTTTAACGAATAGCTACACTAACAAAAAGATTTTTTTTGAAATGTAAAAAAAAAAATGGCCCACTTTTTTGGAAATACCCTCTATTGGGCAATTGGCTATTTGCATTTTTTTGGATAAAAAAATAAATTAAAAGGTTTTGGTTATTCTATTGTATAATGCACATATAGTAGTTTTTTAATTTTATATTGAAAAACTCTTGATACAACTACATAAATAGTTTTATTGAAGAAATCAAAATATTTGACCAATCAGAGATCAAATGAAATATGTTTCTTAATTAAGTTTTAAATTAGAACCTTCAAGAAATTGATACACATTTAAAGATTTACTTTTTAAGAAAATGAGTTGTTTTTTTTTTTTTTTTTTTTCATTTTTTATTTCTCATTTTTATTTTTTTTGTAAGTTTCCCAAATCTTATTTTGGAATAATCCTGTCCAATTATCATGTCAACTGTTTATATTGAAAGTCTTATTCATTTGGATTATGTTGGTTTCCAATTGATCCAGTTGGATTTAGTTCGTTTCAGTTACATAAGTCCTGATTAGTTAAGTTACTTATGTTTGATCTGATTATCTACAATTTGAGTTTTTTTAAGGTTTACAATCCCTGAAATTTGAAAAAAGGTTATCTTGTATAGGGAGTAGTCACTTGTTAATTTGTTTCTTATCTTTAATTAATCTTGGGTTGGCTTGGGTTTTAATATACTGGTATTTGAATTTCAAATGGGAAAAATTTTCACTTCATTTTCAATTTCCTTTTCTTTTAAAGTTTTTACATGGTAATCTACTTCTTAGTACTCTCTATTTTAACAAGAAAAATATTAACAATCAAGTGAAAATATTGTCTCTTTTAGAATTCAAATACGAGTAGTTCCAAATGACAATTTTTGACAATTTATTTTTTTTTCCTAAATCTGAATTGATGAGTTTAAGACTAATATATCGGAGTTAAGTTATAAAAATATATTATTTATCTGTTAATGGAAATTTTTAATTCGATTTGGTTTTATTTGGATCTTTTCTAAAAAAAAAATTGATCTCTTCATTTAATTGATTGGACTTGGAAGTAAATCAGAGTTTTCTTCTGTAACCCAAAAATCAAAATTTATTCCTAAAGCACCTAACGATCTATTTATCTTATAAACTTCAATTCATATTTCCGAAAAATTACAAATAAATTGTCAAAAATTGTCATTTTGAACAACTCTTAAAAACCCATGTCAAGCACAAGATTGATCAGATAAAAATCAAATTAACAAGTGACCACTCCCTATACAAGATAACCTTTTTTCAAATTTCAGGGATTGTAAACCTGAAGGTGAAATGTTCAACAGGTTTAATAAATCTTATATATACTTTATATTCCTTTTATTACATCGGAATACTTTTTAAAAAAATATGGGAGGTTAAATAACAAATAAAAAATGGAAATTGAAAAAGAGAAAAAGTTTAAGTAACTAATCTCTATTAAATTTTATTACCTAAATTTAATTGAGATTGAGAAAATTTTTGCCAATTACTTAGATTTGAAAAACCTTGTTTATTTTCAATATTAAACATGTTTCTAGATAATAAATTCTTATTTAGAAATTTATCAAAAATAAAAAAAAAATAGAGACTAGCCCCTTAAAAAAAAATTCTTTTCTTCTTCGGATAAACCAAAAGTGGCAATGATATATATTGAATTTTTCATTTTTTAATAGGAAATCTTACTGAACTTGAAAAATCAATTCTTGAAAAAATTGCATTAAATATCAAGATAAGGTTCAAATGAACAAATGTTAGATATAAAATTAAAATTATTAAACCTACCAACACTAATGTTTATTTTTAAAATAACATTTAAACATTACAAAGTTGAAAAATTCTGACAATTCATTTTTTTTTTCAAGAAGATTAGCTATTAAAATAATATATAAAATATTTACTATAATTTTATTCAATAATCTTGATCAAATTGGTATATAGAGGTTCTAAATTAGATATTGTAGCTATTAAAACACTTCGTTCCTCATTTGGATTCTAATTAACTTCAGAAAATTCTTGTGGTTTGGAGAATCTTACTTGTTGTTAAGATTATATTTTGAAAATTTCAAAAAAAAAAATGAATCCACTTTTTTTTCACATTATTTAAATTAAAATCATTATTTTTATCAAATTAAAAGTAGTTCAAGTATTTTAAATTGGTAAAATGGAATTGATTTTCAAATAAAATATCAATATGTTGATTTTCATTTTTGTTCATTATCAATTTATTTTATAGTTTTCAGATTGGTTTGATTTCTCCATTTTGGAAAGAGTAAAAATTGATAGGTATAGGAAATTTAATCAATATCCCAATAAGAATGGTTACCGATTTTTCAATAATTTATATATTTCTCTTTTTAAATGGTAAAGCTGTTTTAAAAAAGTGTGGACTCGAAGTTTTGTAAGTAGGGCTTAAAACTGTCTAATTCATATGTTTTACACAGTTCAGTCAACATCCCACAAAAGTTTTGGTACACACTTTTCTAAAACAGCTTTAATAAATTTTTAACTTTTTAGTAATATTTTTGATATATAAAAATATTGATCTTTTCGAGTTTTTGAAATTTCCAGGTTTTGAGATTGGACTGTTAAATTCACTTATTAATTTTCATAAAATTCATCTTAATTTGATACACCTGACCCAAAAAAGGGAAACGTAAAAGTTTTAAAGTAAGTGGGAAAAAAAAAACAAAAAAAGAAATCACCAAAAAATAATTTAAAAAAATTTTGGATTTTTTAAAAAAAAGATTCGTAAGAAGAGATGAGAAAATGTGATACTATTCATTCAGTTTTTCTTGTGATCAAATAATAATTCTTAAAATTTTCTTTTTTGGGCGAAAAGAAATATTCAAAATACTATAAAGTAAAGGAAATTAGTTTTTTGATCAACAAAACAACAACTTCAATTCGAGATAACAAAACTTTTCTAAAGGTTCATTAAATTTTAAATGATTAATCCTAAAAAAAATATCAAAGATAAATCATAAAAACTGTTTAGAAGAACATAGATCAAGAAATCAAATCGAAACCTTTTGTAAATATCCTAGTTTTTGGAGTCTTAAATGATCGTTTTTTTCTTTCTTTTAAAATTTGAAATTTCCAAAATTAGGGATTAAATCTTTTTCAGAAATTAAACAAAATTTTGGTTTGGTTCAACTTGCTAATTCTAAGTCACTTTAAAGTTGGATATTAATTACATTTTTTGGAATTATTTTTTTTTTTGAAGTTTATTTTTCAATCAAAAGATCTTAAAATGTCAATCAAAGCAAAAGGTACAAATAAAAAAACGAAAAAAGTTAAAAAAAAAAAACACTTGAATGAAAAACAAATCCTGAGACTTGAACTTTTAAAAATCTATCCATACCTGAAAAGAGATAAATCTTTTCATGCTCTGCGACAATTCTTAAAGGCTAGAATTCATAAATCTGGTGGTATTCAATTATTAAACTCTAAGGAAGTTAAACAACAAAGGGTCTGGTGTTGGCAAGTGATCAAACAAATTGGAAAAGATTTTGTTGAAGGAAAAGATCTGACTAAAATTGCTTGTAAGAAAAAAACTTCAAATCTTTTTATTTTACCTTTTTTTTTTGCTGTCCCAGTTTGGTGAATTCCCAAAATTAATTTCCCCATTCACTAATTTCCCCTCACAAATTATGATCTTACACCTTACCAAACAAATAGTACCAGTTCGATTGTTTGAGCCAAGATCGTTTCTTGAAAGACTTGCAGAAGGATTTGCTTATGCACCTTTGTATTTAGAACGAGCACATCGAGAAACTGATCCTATCGAAAGAATGAAAAATGTTGTCTGTTTTATGTTTGCTGGTCTTCATCTTTCAATAACAAATTCAAAGCCCTTTAACCCAATTCTGGGCGAAACGGTAATCATCTTTTCTTGATCTTTCTGAAGAATTCATTTTTTGAGTTAAATAATTGCCTGAATGAGTTTTTTTTTTTTGATCAAATCTAAAAAGATTGTTTTAAAAAATGGTCTAATTTCATTTATATTTGACTTTTTCGATTTAGAATTAAAATAGTTTGGTGTTTTTAAATGACCCAATTTTGTTTTTAAAGACATTATTGAAAAAATTGTTTTTTCTCACCAAATTGTTTTGATCTTTATCTTTTTATTTCTTTTTACAATAAAAAGTATTTTTTATTAAAGTATTCAAACTGTTTAAGGTTTACAATCCTTGAAAGAAGAAAAAGATAATCTTGTTTAAGGTCATGTTACAAGTTGTTTTGGTTCATAACTGATCGATATTCAACTTTGAATGGATTTTAATAGTTGTTCAAATATGGTAGTCTTTGCTTATTTATTTTTTTATTTTTTTCCGAAATGCAAATTGAAGAGTGTAAGATTAATTTGCTGGAATTTAAGTTATAAAAAATGTGGTTTATGGTTTGTCTTTTGAAATTTTGATTTCAGATTGATTTTATTTGGAGCTTTTAAAAAAAATTTATTATTTTTTAAGTAATTGACAAAAAAGTAAATGTTGAAATAAATATTTCATGTGAAAAAACCAAAATACATTATTAAAGTGCTCCCAGTCTATTATTCTTTAACTCTAAAATTAGGATTTTGAAAAAAAAATATTTAAATTGTCAAAAAATGCAATTTTGAACGAATATAAAAGCCCATGCCAAGCCCAAGGTTGATCAGCTATGAACAAAATAACAAGTAGCATGACAGAACATAAAATAATCCTTTTTCTGGTTTCAGTGATTGTAAACCTGGAATACTTTGAGTTATTTTTGATAAATTCAATTCTTACTTTTTGAAAGGTAATTTTTCTTATCAATTAACTTTCCAACCTAGAATTATGAAAAATAACAATCCCAAAATTCAATTTTTCAGATCAATTGAAAAATGAGTAAAAATTTGATGATAAATTCTCCATTTTTACATATAAAACAAAATTGAATTATCCACTAACCATTAACAGTTTGAATTGAGATATTGATAAATATTTTAAATTTTATGGATTTTGACCCTTCTTTAAGTGTTGAAATCAAAAACATCTGAAATCGTAAAAAAATAATAATGAAGATGATTAAAAAATAAAATCTAATTTATTGTTATTATTTCTTAGATAAATTCTAAATCGATCAGAAAACATCTATTAAGATAGTTTCTTTGTTTTTACATTTTCCAAAATAAGCATTTTATTTTCTTTGGATCTTTTCTTTTGATAATTATTTGAACTTTTAAAAATTTCAATTAGGAAACTTTTAGAAAAAAATTTTTATAAAATATTTTCCCTAATATACATTAAATTCAAAATAATCAAATACCTCTCTCATATTAAAATGCTTTCAAATGTTTTAAAATGATGAAAATGATTTTTATTTTATAATTTAAAATCAAAAGTAGATTTAACTTTTTTAGTCATTTACTCAATTAATTTTACAAATTTTGGTATTTTTTATTTCTGCATTTACCCAAAGAATTAAAATTGTTAGTTTTAGAATATTGATTCAATATCTAATTGAATATAGTAACTGTTTACTGGGTAATTTTTATATTTGTTTCAAATGGGTGTATTTTTTGGAATTATTATTACAGCGATCAAAGAAATACTTGCCCAACGACTATAATCTGTGTTTCAAAATATAATCCATGATTTTTTTTTCTTGTTCCAATGCAACATTAAATTCAACTGCACAATAGTATACCTAAGTTCAAATGAATTTTGAATGTAAAATCTCTTGATATTTTATGTATAATTTAAATTATGAATACCATTTATTTTAAATTTTTCATAATTGTCTCATTTTTTTTGAAGATTTTTTTTGTTTTTTTGATGATAAAAATTTTGTCAAAATTTGATTCTATTTTTACAGATAAATTTTCCAATTTGATCCCATGTTTTTCGAATTTCTATTTAAATAATAAAATTTAAGAAATTAATAGCATATTTAATTAGAGTTCATTATTATTTTATTTAATCAATTGATGAATAGCTCTTCTATAACAAAAAAAAAAACATGTTTTTTATTTTGAAACACAGATTAAAAAAATATGTACGTATTATTTTGACAACAGTAATATTTTCTATTAATGAGAAATAGAGAATTCCAGGAGTGTTTGGAAATTTCTAGTTTTAGATTTGATAGTAAGGATTAATGTTCTTGAAATCTGAAAAAAAAGACAATTTTTTATGGTCTATTTATCAATCTAATTAATATATTATCAAAACACCATGCATCAAAAGGTAAAAAATATTCTATTAAAAAAAATGGGGGGAATTTTTCAAAATTACTAAAAATCGTTTATCATCAAAAATTAAATAGTCTTTTTCATTTTATCATTGTTTTAGAAGAAATAAATTATTCTTTATCTATAGTTGATTAATTTTTACAAAAAAAGTATTTTGTATAACTTGTTTAATTAAAGTTCTCTTTATTTCTTAAATTAAATAAAACTCCGTTAGCTTTTATAGAATTTAAAAGAATAGAGTAAAATCTTTGATTTTTTTCTATACTTTTGAATCCTGTAAAATCTAGGTACTCTACGGTACCCAAAGGCACTTGAAGGCATAACTACCCTAATAAAAAAAATTGTTTTATAACATCTATAGAACATTTTTATAACAAAATTTCCCTTTAAATGATGATTTTTTCAATATTTTTTAAAAAAATATCCTTATAACAGACTTATAACATGTTACAAAATTTATAACACATTTTATAACAAATATTTATGTTATTAAAGTTTTTATTATAAAATTTTATAACATTTTAAATGTTTATAACACCTTTACAACAAGTTTATAACATGTTATAAAAAACTTTTTTTATTAGGGTATTAATTAATATTATTATCTATAATACTTTTTAAATACTCATGGCTTTTCCATCTAGAGTTATTCAATTATTAAATTTTCTTTAAATTGATTAAGATTTGTACCTAATAATTTTAAGTTATCTATTTCTCAATTAATATTTGTTTTCTTTTTCACAAAAATTTGAATTTTTTGATATACTTTCAATCCTCAGAAGTTCTAATTTCTTTTTGATTTTGTACATTATTTTATAAATTAAAATTCTGAAAAAACAATAATTATCAAAGTTATTTTTAGAATGTTTAAACTCAAATTATATTGAGGTAAATAGTCATTTTGGGTTAAGGTTAAATGATAACTGTAAAAAATAGTGATTATTAAAAAAAGTAATAGTAGTTTCGATTGTAGTAAATATAAATAAATTTGAAAAAAAAAAATCTTCAAATAAATTATTTAATTTAAATATCAGTAAAAAAAAAAAACATTAATTTAATTAATTTGATCTTCTAACGAATTTTCGATTCCTGTTTTGAATTATTTTCTTTAATTGTTGAAATAATTATAATATTTTTTTTTTTCTACTTTTATTTATTTTTTATTTTCTAGTATCAATGTTATTTCCAAAATGGAACACAAGTTTTCTGTGAGCAAACTAGCCATCACCCACCTGTTTCCAGTTTCCAATTACTTGGGCCTAATAATAAATATATGTATTGTGGTTATGGAAATTGGTCAGCTTCTTTTAGAGGGAATAGTATACATGTGTAATTTATTTGTTATCTATTTTTAATTTTTTTTTCGATCTTTTTTCTGTCTATTTTGTACTTTCTGAAATATCGAATCTTAACAATCGAATAATATAATTTACAAATATTTTTTTTTATAACTAGATCACAAAAAGGTAAATATCAGCTTGATTTTGACGATGGAACTAAGTACACTTGGGATAATCCAACTGTTCGGATTACTGGAATCTTGATCAAAGATAGAATAACGAATTATGATGGTGTAATAAATTTTATTGATAAAAAAAATGATTTAGGATGTGTAATCTATTTTAATCCTGATGCACTCGGGTTTTTTAAATCATTGATTTTTAGTAGCAATACACCAAGTCATTGTGTCAGAGGATACATTTTTAACTTAAGCAAAGTAAAGAAAAAAAATTGGAAAGAAATTTCACTTTGTAGTATTAAGGGTGCTTGGGTTGGAAATTTATCTTTTGATGGGAAGGTTTACTGGCAAATTGATAGAAATCTTCCTGAACGACCACATCCATCAAAAATATTTCTTCCTTCAGATAGTCGCTATCGTAAAGATAGAAGATATTTGGCAAAATTACAATGGAAACAAGCTGCAGAAATGAAAATAGAAGGGGAAGAAAAACAACGATATGACAGAAAATTAAGAGCTCTTCACGATTTTAAAAAATAAAATAATGAATATAAGAAATAATTTGAACAATTGTCTTTTTTTAATAAAGATTATTTTCATATAACAATTAATACATTCACAAATTCCTATATATATATATTATTATAATTTTGGGGTTGGGTATGAAGTTTTTCTTGGTAAAAAGTATCACAATATTAAATCATTCTTTAATTATAATTGTTTTTGTTTTCATAAGCATTATTTTTTTTTACTTTGTCATTATTATTCATTTTTTAAAATTTCTATTTTTATTTTATTTTATTTTTTTTTTCCTTTTTTTGAACTCTTCAGATAAACTTTTTTTCCTTTTTTATTAATTAAGTTCAAAATAAATAAAATGTTTAATGTGTATTACTGTTTTTTTACAGTGTATAAGTGTAACTAGAATTTTTCTATAGTTTGATTTTTTTTGATAAACTAATAAATTTTTGAAAAAAATTCACTTACATCATATTTCACTAATTCCAATAAAAACTTTAAGTTTGAACCAATATTTTACATCTGTCTGTTTAGATTAAATTAAGGATTGATTTACCTGATCATGAAATAAATTTTGGAAAAAATAATAAAATAAAAAGTTAAAAAATGTTTATATATCATTATTCTTTGATTAAATTGTACAAGACTCGCTTAAAATGGTGGTACTTAATTAAAGTTTTTCTTGTAATTAGTGAAATATGGTGTAAGTGATTTTTTTGTCAAATTTATTAGTTTATCAAAAAAACTCTAAAATTAGAGATATCATATTTTGAAATGTGTAATTCGTAAAAAAAAATGCCTATAAAATCATAATTTTTCCAAAAACAATAAAATGTTAAAAAACATTTTAGATACATTTATTAGAATATCTCAAAAAAAAAAAATCCATACATTCTTGATAAGATTAAAAATGTTAACAAGAGGATACTCTTGATCATTATTCTATTAATTTAAAAGATATTACATGATCTGAATTTTCTTAAAATTTAATTTTTATTTTATAAACAATTTTTTTTAAATTAATTTTTTTTGTTTCAAAAAAAAAGTATGATTAAAAAAAAATAAAATGCTGATAATTGGTATAAAAGGTTTAATTTTTTTTTTCAAGAGTTTATGGAAAATAAAGTTTTTAAATTACAACTTATTTTTTATTTAATATTTTTTTGTTTCTGGGGAATAGAAATATATAAGTGTGAATATTATGTTTTTCTTTTAGACAATTCCACAATTTGAGATTTATAGTTTTTTGTGTTCAAAGCTTAAGAATGACCTATAAAGATGATAATTTCACAATTTTTAATATATGGTGATTTTTATATTGGTTTAAAGATCCCTTAACTTTTGTTAGGTGCTATAAATGAGTAACAAAAAAACAATTTTTGCTTTTTCAAAATATATCTTGTCAATTTGATAAACATTATATAGAAATTTTTCAAAAAATAATAAAAGATTTGCTAATTTTGACTTTTTAATAACTTCACTTCGAATAAACACAATGTATAATAAAAGATCTTTGATAACAAAAAAATTTGAAAATTTAATTTGTAATTTAAGTAGAAAAAATTCAATCTTCCATTAATATTTTTTTTTTTATTTAACAGTAACAAAGTTGAAATTTTTTTTTAATCACAGTTTAGTCTTTCATTTTATTATATTTCAAAAATCTTTTAAATCTGAAAAATAACTTTCAATTTGGGAATTTATTATTTTGATTATGCAAGTGTTATTTTAATTCTTTTAAAATGGAAATATTTTTTTATTTAATTTTTGGGTTAGGTTATTTTACTTTTTGGAATAAACAGAAAATTTCTTATATTTTCTGTTAATTTCTGAAATTAATAAAAAAAAGATGTTAGTTTTCTTGATTTTTCGGTCAATTTCGAAAATCAATAGATTTTATAAATAAAAAAGAAATCTTAAGAAAACCGCCGTTAGGTTTTTTTTTACTTTTTGAAATAAAAAGAAAATTGAATAAATTTTCTTTCCATTTCAAAAATTAAAAAAAAAAAAACCTAGACACTTAACAGCACTTGACGGTACTCTACGACACTCCACACCACCTATAGCACATACAGGATACTTTTCGTTAGGTTTTCCTGAAATTAAAAGAATAGAATGATATCTGTGATTTTTCTCTATTCTTTTGAATTCTGGAAAACCTAGGCACTTGACGGACACTTTTTGTTATGTTTTCCAGAATTTAAAAGAGTAAAATCCTAGATTTTACTCTATTCGTAAGAATTTAGGGCATGGACTATTTATCATCCGTTATTTTTTTTACTTGTATGAATTTTGTTAACTAAAAAGAGAATTTTCAAAACAATCAGTTATTATCTGTTCAAGTAAATATCCTAAAGTTGAATTAAGTTATTAAAAATCAATGTCACATCCATTTAAAAAATTTTTACCTCAAAATAGAACTTTTTTTCTTGATTAGAGATTTTTAAAAATCATAGTACTTTTAACAATAATAAATACAATAGCCTCAAGATTTTAAAATAGATGAATTTTGGTTATATTGTGCTTATACTTTTTTATTAAAAATGAAATGGTGACTCAAGTAATAGTTTTGTCTAACTCAAAATTTTTCATTTTTGTTTTTTCTAACAAGCTGATCTGGTTTCAAATAAATTTGTTTTTGTTAAAAAATCTTTTAAAATAATTTTATTAACGAAAATACGAATACAAAAACTTTATAGTTGAATTTTGTGATCAATTGGAATTATTAAATATATTTTGATTTATTTTTCTTCGATTTAGTTTCGTAAAATTTTTCAATATTTTCTTTAATTTTTCCTTTGACTTTTTTTATTCTTGTAAAATTGAAAAGTATTTTCTTTTTTCTAGTTTAATTAATTTGTACACGAACCAAACCTCAAAAAGATAAATTAAAATCTTCTCAAATCAAAATATATTATCTTCGTAAATTAAGAGACTAAACAGACAAAATCAGAATTAATCAAAAATTTTTTTTTTATAGTCTTTTCATGACAATTTTTCTATTTTGTGTGATCGATTCTCGAATGAAGACAGAAGTTAGTCGAATTTACTCAACACCTTTAGTGGATCTAAAACCTTTGAAAATGATAAAAGTTTTATTTTTTACAAAAAAAAAAAGATCTTTTTACTGAGAAAATTTTTTGAGAAAAAAAAAAAAATTACAACAGAAAACTCTTTACGAACTTAATTAAGAATTCCTCTGATCTGTAAATTGTGTTTTTTCTTGAATAATTTGTTGTATTTTAAATAGGATCTTGACAAGATAATGTGGAGCTTTGAATGTAATAATTTATGATTTTAACAAAGTTGAGATCTTGAATTTAAATCTCAAACAGTCTGGGAGTTTCTATTTACTTTTTTGTGAAAGTTATTTTCTCATTTTTTCTAATTTTTTCAACTCTACGCACCATACAAACCAAACCAAAAACAAAAATAACAGCATTTTTTTGCTAGCTTCAAAATTTCATATGAACACACCACTCTCAAGAAAAAGGACAACAATTGACTCAAAGGGTTTGATCTCCAAAATTACAGAAGGGCTTCAAGGTAGCGTTTCCAAAATCCTTGGAAAGGTTACCCCACGGTTTGAAGATACCAATTCAGCAATAAAAAATACAAAGCAAAATAAGCGGCTAAGAATAATTAAAAGAAATACCCCAAGTTTTGACTCCAAGTTGAAAAGTACAAGTTCAAAAAACAAAGATAGGCAATACGTTTTAGATTTGAACCAATTGTTAAAAGAAACAGAATCTCCGACAAGTAAAAAAAAGCTGAAAAATAAATATTACCAAGAAAAAAGACAGATGGATCGAATTGAACAAATGTTTACAGACTCCAAAAACGAATTTAACGACAGATCTCTCAGACGTAAACGGAATTTTGAGAGTGACAGTGATTTTGAAAAGATGTTAGAAAAACAAAGCCTTTTGAAAAAAAAAAAAAAAAAAAAAAACAAGAACACATCTTGGAAAAAGTACATTTGTGCACCCAACAAAAATGACACAAAAAGGAACCGGAAAAGTAAAAGAAAAAGAAAAAGAGAAAGAGAAAGGGACAAGAAACGGAAAAAAGAGAGCAAATGAAAAGAAAAGAAGGAAAAATTGGGAAACAGGGTTTTTACGAGCCGATAATAAAACTTTTACCAAAAACATTCTTGATAAAAAGAAAAAAACTGATCAACTTCAATCAAGAGGAAGGAGCGGCAAATATTCAAGCTTATACCCAAATGCAAACAAAAAAAACAAGCAACTTACCTCAATGAATGGCAGTTCTCAACTCAAATCCATAAGAAGGGATCGGGAATTGGAAAGCTATTTTCCAAATTACAAGCAAAAAAAAAGATTACGAAATGTCATTCGGAGTCGGAAAAAAAATCTATACAAATTTTCACAAGACAAAAATGTTGTATTATCACAAGACGAGTTTTTCAGCTGGCTTACAAGTTCAATAAAAAGCCAACCAAACAAAAAAAAATTATCACCAGAAAGCACCTTTTTCAAAATCATAAACGAATTGGAGGATCCAATCAACAAATTAAATGACGCACGGGAACAAACGTTATCGATGGAAAGCGAATTGGAACAATTAAAAAAGGAATTAAAGAAACAAAAAAGGCAAATCAAAAAAGAAAAAATGGAGGCAAAGAAAATTCAAAAAGAGATCGAGTTGCAAAAGATCCATGAAAAAAAAATGCTCTTAAAAGAAAAAAAATTGAAAAAAAAAGCGAAAAAAAAAAAAAAAAAACAAGAAGAGCAATTAAGACAGCAAGAGCAAATCAGATTATTGGAACGACAAAAAATTGAATTCGAAAAAAAACTCGAAAGAGAAAGGCAAAAAGAAAGAGAGTGGGAGCGGGAGCGGGAGAGGGAAAGAAGGGAGAGGGAGAGGGAGAGGGGAAGGCGGGAGAGGGAGAGGGAGAGGGAGAGGGAGAGGCGAGAGAGGGAGAGGGAGAGGCGAGAGAGGGAGAGGGAGAGAGAAATACAGGAGAAAGAAAGGGAGAGGGGGCAACTGCAATTAAAACAAAAGCAACAACAGATCCAAAATGATAATGATGATCATTTAAATTCCCAAAATGAAAGCAATACAACAAGTACTTTATTTTCAACAAATACAAATACAAAAAAGGGTATTAAACTTTTTAATAAATCCGATAATGAGGAGAAATCAATAACTTCTTCTAAAAATACACTAAAAACACAAAATTCAATTCTTTTTAATACAGATAAAAAAGGCCTAAATTTATTAAATCCAAATGAAACTGAAAAAACAGAAGCAAAATATTTATTTGGTGGAAAAAAATCCTCAAATTTATTTCAAAAAAAACAAGGGTTATCCTCAAATGATACACAAACAAAAAATTCCTTATCAAAAAATCCATTTTCTTTATCTCAAAAAAATGCGTTAAAGCCTAATTCTAATAAAAAATTAAATTTATTTGAAAAATTAAATAGCAACGCCAATAGTAACAGTTCAAATCTATTTTCAAAAAATAAGAATCAAAGCAATAAATCAACTTTATTTAGATCCAAAACTACCTCACCGGGTCTATTTAGCAACAGTAATAAAAGTAATATTTTATCAAAAGCTCGCAATTCTGATTTTGATTCGTTATTTGGAACAAAATCATCATCATCGTCGTCGTCGTCGTCATCATCTTCTTCTTCTTCCTTATTATCCAAATCATCAACATCAAATTATAACCAAAATAATCTTTTTGGGAATAGATCTAATCAATCGGGAAATAGATCAAGCCAGTTATTCGGAAGTAGATCAAATCAAAATTATCGAAAAAATCAAAATACAGATACAAATACTCAAGATATTACACAATTCTCATTAATTTAAATATATTTTTTTTTATTGTTATTTTTATTTTTTCGACTTTTTGAAAAGGGAATTTAATTACAACATAATTCTTCATCTTTTTTTTTTTTTTTTTAAAAATTTATCATTTCTAAAATTATTTATTAGTAAAATTTGTTATTTGTTTGGTAATGTCAAAATAATTTGACAAAAACTATTCAAAAATAATTCAATTTTGGTTCATATTTTTTTTTTTTTTTTTTTTTTTAAAAATTAAAAAGTAGAGAAGAAGAAAAATAATCAAAAATGTGGTTCTAATCTTGTGTGTAAAATATTGAAGAAGAGAATTTGTAATAGTTGTTGTAACTTAACTTGTTCTTATTGTTGAGAGAAAAATGTTGGAAACAGAAAAATGGTTGGAAACAATTTTTAATTGGGAAAATTAGTAAAAAAAAAAATCAAATCCTATGGATAACTAGGTGAATTTTATATAAATCCAGGTTTAAATGTGTTACAAGTCCATTAATCTGTGGTTTTTGTATAGAATCCTCATTTAAATGGTTGATAACTAAAGTAGATCATGCTATTTTACCAAAAACACTAGTTTTAGTAAAGTTTACTATTAATTCTGAAAATGGTAATTTTTAAAAATTGCTTTAGATTATATGAGATAAGGTTTTGAAAAAGTAGAATCACATTAATCGTTATTCTAATAAGTGAATTATTTTTATTTTATTTAGTTATTTCACAAACCATTGAAATTAAAAATCATTTTCAGTAATGTTCAAAATTAAAAATTGCTGTCCAACTATTTTTCTCGGTTCAACATTTTTCTCTCAGTTGTTATTTGTAATTTCCTTGTTCTAGTGTTAACCTCTGATAAGTATACATATAATACATTTTATGGGAATTAACTTCTATTAACTTACGGCATTACACAAAAAGTTGATATTAGAATGCTGATCAAGAAATTTTCAACATAATTAACATAAAAGGAAACAACTAATAACCCATTAAACATTCATGATCACAAAAAATGAAATTTTTTAATTAAGTTTATTCTTTTCTTTTATTATTTTGCTCTCTTTCTGTTATTTCTTTTCTTTCTCTTTTTGTTGTCTTAGTTTAGAAATTTTTTTTTTTTCTTTTCATTTTTTTTTTTAAAGAAAAGCTATTCCTATGAGTTATAATCTAACCTAACTTATAACAAGGATAAAAAAATATAAAATAAAAGATTATTTTTTAAAAGAAAAACTGGACTAATTTATTGAATATTCTCTTGTAAATTATATTACGGGGAAGAAAAAGAAACAGAAGAAGAAGAAAACCAAGTACCCAAGAGTTTATTCCCCAATTAACCAATTTCGGAAATAAAATTCTGAAAATTTAACAAAATGTGAAATAAGATCACAAATAAATAAAAATTTTAATCTTGAAAAATTATTCCTCCTTTATTATTAATATTTATACTTATATACCACTTTCTTTAACAAATTCAAATTTCTAAATAAAAAAAAAAATCTTTTTTTAACAACCTTTAAAATCCATACTAAGTTACTCATTGATCTACTAAAAAACAAATTGTAATTTTATACACTAAAAACGAAATTATTTTGTTTTTAGATTTCAATAGCATAATTATGTATAACTATTCGACCTTTTTTTATGCAAATATTACCTCTAAATACTTATTATATACCTATTAAATTAATTTTAAATCAAAATTTTTGTGAAAATTAACAGTAATATTTTTTTTTACCTTTTATGTTGTTTTTATGGTTACCCTTATTTTCTCTAATATAAATTCAAATTTTACATTGAAAAATGTTCGAAAATCAAAATCGGGCAGGGTTACTTACTTTCCACTTTATCCTGGGTTTGTTATTGGATTAAATCTACTAAAATTCACTTTTCAAAAAATAGAAATATCATTTTTTCTCAAGTTACACAATATATTATTTTGAAAGAAAAAAACCGGACTGATTTTTGCAAATTTAATTCCCAAAAGATCCTTGAATGAAAATTCCCAAAGAACTTCCCACACAACCTCAACACAATTTTTCTTGAAACTTTCAATAGGGTTTTGGTAGAAAAGATCTAAAAATAAAATTTTTATCAAAAAAAAACTAAAAAAATCTGAAGTGCTATTGACATGGATTAATTGCACCAAAAACAATTCCAGATAAAAATCTCCTCTTATTCATGGTGGTCAGATTTAATTCAAGGAAAAACAAAAAGAACCAAAAAAAAAAAAAAATTAGTACAAAATCACTCTCTGTAATAAATAATACAGCTTGTTTGCAGCCCTTCCGTAAATTTTACAAGACCATGAAATTGATTTTCTATTCTAAATTTTTTTTAATGTATAATAAATCATAAAATGGTTATGAAAGTTTATCATAAACTGTAAAATTTATAATAGAAGATTTAAAAGAAGTTTTCGCATTTCATGATTTTTTGAAACTGACAAACTGATACATAAAAAAACTTACATTAGTGTCATTCTTCAATTTACTAAATTGTTAAAATCTCAGTTTATAGAATTTAAAAACAATAATTAAAAAATACTTTGAAATTTTTATGGCTTCTGTGATTTCTGTGATTTAATTGGGTTTGTTTGATTTCAATTCTTGAGAAAATTTAATTTTTGTTTTTGTTTTTACAAAAAAAAAAATATCTTTGATGTAGTCATAGAAGTTGAAATTTTTATCTTATGATCGGAGAAATTGAATTTTCTATTTCATAAAACAGAATTTTATAATATACAACCAATTTATATGTCTTGTAATATTTTACAGAAGGCCTGAAACTGAGTAATTGTTTATGGAGACAATGTAAAAATCCAAAGTAACTCAATGATCAAAAATCATTGAAACTAAGTAAATTAAGATTTAAAGCTATTTATTGAGAGTGTTTTTAAAGTTAGAAAATCGTATTTATTTTTTTTTTTTTCATTTTCACGTTCCTTAACAAGGTGTTCGAGTTTATGTCTTAAAATTTCTTATAAATTTTTCATAAAAAAAATTACATAAAATGATTTTTCGATCCAAATTAGAGAATATTTTAAAGATCATTTCTTTATATTTTGAATGAAATTGGAATATATTGTGTATGAGGTAATTTGTTCAATTGAAAACCTTGTCCTTAATAAAGTATTAATTGTAAAAACTTGAAAATTAAAAGTGATTTAATTTTGATCTTTTTACTTAACACAAAAGTTAGTATAGTTTCGAAAATTGAAATGAGAAAAACTGTTATTTCAATCAATGTACAATTCTTTGGTGAAAAATTCAAGTTACTTTCATTTTTTTTATTTTTTCTTTGATTTATAAATTTGTAAGCTATCCAAAATTTAAAACAAAACCAATTCAACAACTTTTAAACGTAGTTGCTCAAACTAATCAATACAAAAATCTTTTTTATTTTTGGTTTTATTGCTTTTTTTTTTTTTTTTTTGTTTTCTTTTTTTTAATTAAATTCTCTTTTTAAAATAATAAAAAAATAAACTTAAAGAATAAATAGAAATGAAACTAAATATTGCCAACCCAGTTACTGGATTACAAAAAGTCATTGACATTGATGACGAAAGAAAGCTTGCATATTTCTGGGAAAAACGTATCAGCCAAGAGATCATTGGCGATCCACTTGGAGAAGAATTCAAGGGATACATTTTCAAAATCACAGGAGGAAATGATAAGCAAGGTTTCCCAATGATGCAAGGTGTACTTGTTTCCACACGTGCCCGACTCTTGTTAAGAGAAGGTCACCCATGTTACCGCCCAAAAAGAAAAGGTGAAAGAATTAGACGTAACGTCAGAGGATGTATCTTGGGGCCTGATCTAGGTGTCATCAATTTAATTGTTGTCAAGAAGGGTGAAAACGACATTGCCGGTCTTACAGATAGCATTGTCCCAAGAAGACTTGGACCAAAAAGAGCAAACAACATCAGAAAATTATTTGCCTTAAAGAAAGACGAAGATGTACGCAAATATGCCATCAGAAGAGAAGTGCAGCCAAAAAACGAAGGCGGTAAGATTAAAACCAAGGCACCAAAAATCCAAAGACTTATCACCCCAAAGCTTTTAAGAAGAAAACGCGAAAAGATCTCCCAAAAGAGAGCTAGATTCCTCAAAAATAAAAAACAAAAGGAATGGTATAAAAACATTGTTAAACAAAGAAGAAAAGAAGCTACAAGATATCAAAGAAGAAAAGACGCTAAAAATAGATCAGAAAAGGATATTGCTCATCTCAAAAAGAAAAAAGAACGTAAAAAAAAGAGAAGACTGATCAGAAAGGAAAAAAGACAAAACATCAAACAACAAAAAGAAAAAAAAAATTAACTCCTCTCACTAAAATAAAAAAATAAAATGGGTTTTAGAGAAAAATAAGTCGAGTTTTTAGTTTTTATTTTTTTGCTTTATTTGCTTTCTTTTAAGATTTTAAAAGCAAATTAGTCTTTATCAGGTTTTTCATATTAAACCTGTTTAGTATGATTTTAAACTTTCAAATACATTTAGAAAAAAATCCATTTGAATTTCAGAATTTATACATTTTCAATTTTACAAAAATTTATCAGTTTTACTTGTTTGGAGATTATAAAATTTATTTGAAATTAAGGACTAGTCACTTACAGTGGATTACCTCCATACTCAATACGTGACTTGAAACCAAAAAGGATATTATGAAAGTGAACTTCTTTTGATTGACAAAATTCAAATAACAAAAAAAAAAAATTCTTAGGGATCTCATTGTACCAAAAAATTCAAAAATTCAAAAAAAAATTTCTTCAGATCTGATCATCTTTTACAAAAAAAACAATTAAAAAGATTCCCAATTTCAAAAGAATTCATATTTTGGAAAAAAAAAATCCAATCTTTTATAATTTTATATTTCTAACTATTTAAATTTCTTCAATTCGAAACAAAGGGTTTTCTTTAACTATAAAATCGAATTAATGCGATTTAATCTAATTTATTGTTATTTTATAACCCTCTCTATTTGATGAAGTACGGATTTTATCACACTATTCTCAAGAAAACAATAAATAATTTTAAAAATGAAAAAAATGAAAAAAAAAAATCTTTGAGATCTTACAAAATGCCAACTAACTACACTTTGAAACAAAAACAGTTTTTTTCCTAATTGTAATTCACAACAGTTAAAATAGGAAATTGAGTGATGTTCTTTGCCACTTTATACAAAAAATGTCCTAGCAATTTTCTTTGACATTTTTTTTAGATAAATTATATATCCCATAAGTTAATTTGTTTTTTTTTTTTTTTTGGTATTTGGTACTTTTAAAAATTAATTATTTTTTTTGATATTTTATTTAGATTTGTTTTTATCATATTAACATGACCCTTCAGACTATTCTTCTCGAGACATTTTAATTATTAAACAATGAGCCGTGATAAAATAATAATTATTTCTCAGAACATATTACAGTTATTTCACAATAAATGAGGAAAATTTTCAAATATAATTTGTGTTTTTTGTTAAAAAAAGTGAGTCATTTTATATTTAGTTTTTTTATTTTTATTAGATGGATAGAATTACAAGATTTCTAAAAAATGAAATTTTTTATAAAAATCAAGTACTATTTTTCATAAAAAAGCAATTTTTCTGATTTTCCTAATTCAATAAACAAAAATAAATAAATCACCGAAGGAGAGATAGATATTGTAGTGAGTAGAAAAGTACCTTGTAAAACTATTTAGGCGATTTATTTACCATAATTTATATTTTGTGAAAGGTTTTAATTATATCCATCTAAAAAAAAAAATAAAAAAATAAAAAATAAAATAACTTGCTTATTAAAAGCAATACTTAAATAAAGTTTTTAAAAGTACTCACCTTTTTAAAATTTCTATTTTAGACATATCTGAATATTTCGCTTCATTTATTTTCTGAATAATCACATTACGTTATATATAAATATAAACTAAATTTCAAAAATAGGGGAAGATTTTTCATGAGAAATAATTTGTTTAATTGTTTTTTTTTTTTTTTTTGAAAAATAATGTATTTTACTATAATTTTTAGAGATAATAACTAATATAGATTAACAAATAAAAAGATAGTGTAATCGTTTTATTTTTTGAAAGACAAATTAAAAAAGAAAAAAATAATTAAAAAAAATTTGTCACACATTTTGAAAGTTGGTTTATACCTATATCATAGAATAAAAATCTAATGTGTAATATAGATAAAATAATCTAAAATTCTAATAAAGTAGTAAAAAAACAAAAAGGAAGATTTAGGGGTTAATATCAACTAATGAGAAGCCCGGGGTCAAAGTATATTTTTATTGAATATCAATAACATGAGTGACATCCTATTCAAATATCTCATAAAAAATTGATTAGTTAAAATAGTACTAAAAATTGATCTCGTTAATTAAAAATGATTTATTGTATTGGTAAAAAAACCCAGAAATTTGAGAAAAAAATCCCCATTTTGTGACAAAGTAAAAGTATTAATTATTAAAATTTGGCATTTAAAGTTATAAAAAAATTTTCTTAAATTTGTTACCTAATATAGATTCGGTGCGAAAAAAACTGAATTTTTTTAAAAAAATAAATAATTAATGAATAGATTATTCTGACAAATTATTTTCGAATATTAGAAATATTTAGATTGTAAAAATAACGTTGTAAACACTTCATTAATTTTTTTTTTTACAAAAAACACAAAAAAATTTATAATTTTTCACTTTTTGATAACTTCATATATAATTAACATTATTGGTCAAATAAAAGATCTTAGATCTAAAATTATTACTAAAGATTATTTATAATTTAAATTGTAAAATAGAATTTTCTAGGCTCTAGAAAGATTTTTTTTTTCAAATATAAAACTAAAAAAATGTAACTTTTTAAAATTTTTTTTCAGTCAAGAGATTATAATAATAGAAGTTTTGATGATAATATCAATTTATCTTGGTATTAACAATTAAATTTTGATAATATTTTAAAAATTGCGATTAGTTCTACTTTATCGTGAGAAATCATAAAATACTGATATTTCATATTATTGCTATAAAATAAAAAATTATTATTTTGAAATCACTTTAAAAAAAAGTCTCTTGACTTCAACAAAAGCCCTGAGACTTATAAAATACTTTTACCCTTTTAAAACGTTAGATGGTGTTTATAAGAGTTCTGAAATGTCTTCAAGTGTTTAAAAGTTTTTGAAGGCAGAAAACTTTTATAAATGGAAGGAGTTTGGTTTATTGTGGTAAATTTTTTTCTTTTCTTTTTTTTTTTTTTTTAAAATATAAAATTACAAATTATTTCTAGATCATAATAATAATAACCCATTCCAACAATATACTTGTATATAAGATATATGTGTATTCTTTTGTTTTATGTGTAGCTATTACCATCATAAGTTAAACAGTCAAAAAAGAATAAATAGAGTACTTTTTCCTTCTTATTGGTGATTGATTAAAAAAAAAACTTCTCAGCTCTAATTGTGTTTTCTGTCCAATACAAAGATACACAAAAAAGAAGAATAATAAAAAAAAAATAATTGTCCAAAAAATCTCAATAATAAGTGATAATTTGGCTAGGTTGTTAAAAAGATTTAAAAAAAATTTCAAACCCCTTTTAGCTAGCCTAGAATATTGAAACTGTTTGTAACCCAAGAATACATTCTTTAAAGAAAGGGTAGAGGGTTGGTTGTGTTAGAAGCTAACTATTCAACACTATTCACAACACCACTATTGACAGAGATAGTATTAATTTATCTTTAATTCTTGTTGTTGTTCATCTAAAATAATCTGATCTGATAGGTTTGTCAACCAAATCAAGAGAAAATCCTAATAAAAATATTTGATCTTATACTTGATAGAATCAAGTATTTTTTTTTTTTTTTTTTCAAAGAATAACTTATTTTTGCATATATGTTTTTTGATCAAAAAATTGATTTTTTCCAAAATATTGTTGAATTAGCCCAAAAACTCATCAACTATTATATCTCGATTACTTTTTAATCGCTTTATTTTGGTATTTATCACGATTTTTAAATAATTATCACAATTTATTAGAATATCACGATTTTTGATATTATTGAGATAATATTGTAATTTTAAAAAATATAACAATTTGATAAAAATTATCACGATTTGCGTAACTTAATCGTGACATAAGCTTAGATATCATCAAAAAATCAACTATTTTCAAAGAAATTTTATATTTAATAAACATCTTTCAAAGGGTTGGTCAATTATTTCATACATTAAAGAATTATTTACGGATTAAAGTAAAAAAAAAAATATGCTGTTTTGAATTTTCCTTTAGATTTTTCCGATTAATTTTATCTAATTTTTGAAATCAAAGATAATTTTTGAAATTTTTTTTTCATTTCAAAAATTAAAAAAAAATCTTCTTTAGGTTTTTGAAATTTAAAAGAATTGAGTAAGATCCGGATTTTACTTAATTCTTTTAAATTCTTGAAAAGATAGGCACTTACCAGCACTTGACGGAACTTGACAGAACTTGACAGACACTTTTCCTTTTATTTTCCAAAATCAAAAGAATCAGGTGAAATATATAGAATAAACTTGATTCTGATAAATTCTGGAAAAATTAGGATACACCCTTTATCTTTTCTAACATTCTTTTAAACGGGTGTTAGTCTATGTATTTACTAGATTCTTTAAAATCTTGGAAAACCTAGCACACCGGATATTAAACATTTGTATTTTTTCTCTCTATTTCAGTTTTATTAGAATGGTTGAACATTTTCAAAACAACTAGTTAATATCTATTCAAGTAAATTCTCCAAAAGTTTAATTATACTAAAATTCGTCAATTCATTTATTTGGTATTTTTTACTGGAAAAAACACCCTTTTTTCTCGACCAGAGACTTTTTTAAAAAAGATACTACTATTAACAACAATAAATACAAAAACCCCAAGAATTTAAAGTTCTGGAATTTTGATTCTATTGTAAATAGAAATTATTATTAATACTGAAAGGTTAATTATAGTATGTGTTTATCTATCCTAAAATTTTCAATTTCATTTTTCATTATTAGTGAATAGAAAACCTAAAAAATCATTCTTTTTTGGTTTTTATTCTATGATTATTGTATTTAAATCTGGAAATTTAACAAATTGAAAAAATAATTACTTTTGGAAGTTGTAAATATTCATTATTAAGTTTCGAATATATATTTTTTTGTAACTATTTTTTGACTTGTAAAAGTATTTTTAACATTTTTTTTATAAATTTCAATTTTTCTTTGTGGTATTTTGTAAAAAATCAACTAATTAACTTTACAATAATATTTAATAATAGATTTTTAAGAACATTTTATATCGAGAAAACTGTAATATCTTTAATTCCCAATTATACTATACTTTAATTATATTTAAATTAGGGTAATGTTTATCTCTTCTGAATAAATTATTGTCAAGTGAAAATCCAATTAAAAAAAGTAAACCTTGATTTCCTATCTTGGGCCTTATTATAAATTTCAAGTGAATAATTTCGAACAAAATCACAAGATCAATTTTATTTTCAATTGATCATTTTGAAAACAACTCAAGTGATACAAGATCTAAAAAGGTACTTACATAAAATTTGTTTTACGCATACATCAATTTCAAAAGATTAACAACTAATACTTTATTTGGGCCAAGTTTGAGAGAATTTTCCTTAAGGTACCTAATCGAGGTCAGAAAGTGTGGTTTCCAAGAGATTCTTGTTTCCAATAAAGGTATTCTTTTCTTCCTAGTTTTTTTCAGATTTATACTTCTTTTTTTTTCTGTAAAGAGAACTGAATAATTATCAAGTTTCATAATGAGAATTTTCTTTTGTTTTTTTGTGTAAATTTTTGTTGTATCTCAAATGAATTGTCTTTTCGAAAATGCAAATACTCAGAATTAAAGGGTATATAAAAATAATAACCACCCTTTTAAAATTATACCGTAATTAAAATTTAATGAATCGATGATCAATTAATAACCAAGTTAGGTATGAACTAAGAAATTCTCAGTCTATTTAAACAGCCAACTAGACTCATTGATCTTTTCAAAAAGTATTCTATTTAATCATAACTGATGATTATTTGAATCGGAAACAGTCTCATTCATAAAAAATGAATTCAAATCTAAATTGCAATGGTTCATGTCTTTTATTGTTTGAATCTGTTTCACGCACTGTTCCTTAAATGGATTATCTCACCCTAAATATGATTAGTAATTTCATTTTTTTTTTTAACCCGCCTTTGAAATTTACCTTAATTTTCTTATTAAAAGAAATAAAGGAAATACTTTCTTTGTAAAATGTCTCTTGCTGGGATTGATTTTGGAAATACGAAAGGAGTCGTAGCCTTAGCTAGAAGAAGAGGTATTGATGTTGTTAATAATGAACAAAGTAAAAGAGAGAGTGAGTAAGTAATCCTTTTTTTATGATTATTATTGAGAATAAGCCTTTCAACAGGCGTTTTAAAAAAGTGGGGAATGAAAATTATAAAACTGTTGTCTTACTCTTTGAAGCAACCTAATCAACACTTTTGAAAACTTTTTTAAGACAGTTGTTTCAAAAGCCTGTACCTTTCTGATAATTGAACTTTATTCTTTTGTTGCTCAAAAAAAAAAAAAAAAAAAAAAAAAAAAAAAAAAAAATAGTTCCTATTTTAGTTTTAATGGAAAACAAAGATTATACGGATACACTGCAAAAGCACAAGAAGTACAAAATTATGAAAATACGTTGACTGGAATGAAATCCTTTTTGGGATTAAATTATGAAGATCCGCAATTCCAAGAAATCTTACCCAAAATGGGCTGGAAAAACTTTGTTGCTTTGAAAAATGGAGAGGTAGGATATAGTTTTGATTATGGAATCAACAAAGAAGGTGAAAAGGAAAAAATAACATTATCGTCGACCCAAATAGGCACCCAAATGTTTAATTATTTAAAGGAAGTAGGACATAAGAATCAATCAGGAAACGATTGCGTGCTATCGTATCCTGCATATTACTCTGATCGAAGAAAGCATGCGCTTCGTGCTTCAGCGGAGGTTAGTGGACTACGGGTCTTATCGATGATTTCAGAGTCTAAGGCGATCAGCCTTGCATGGGGATTTCCAAAAAAAGATCTTCCTGAAAAGGCAGAAGATGCCAGTGTTGTGTGCTTTGTTGATTTTGGACATTCACACATAACTGCCACTGTTTCGTCTTTTACGAAAAAGAAAATTCAGATCTTGTCTGAGGCACACTCCACAAGAGTTGGAGGCAGGGAAATAGATTGGCTGTATTCTTCTTATCTGACAAATCTGATTGAAGAAAAGTTTCAAATCAAAATCTCGGAAATCCAAAGAAAAAAATCCTTATGCAGATTCTTCAATGCAGTCACCAAGACGAAGGTTATGCTTTCTTCAGCACCCAATGTGGTACCGTTTTCTGTTGACTGTTTACATAACGATCGAGATATCTTTTTAACCTTACAAAGGGACGTGTATGAATTATTGATCACCCCAATGATTGATCAAGCAATTGAAGTTGTCAAAAGGGCAATTAAATTATCTAATAAAGATCTTTCAGAAATTAGCTTTATGGAAATTGTAGGTGGCTCGTCGAGAATCCCATTATTTAAATCAAAACTTCAGGAATATTATGGAAAGCCCTTATCAATGACCCTCAACGCTACTGAATGTGTTGCAAGTGGCTGTGCTTTTCAAGCAGCAATCTTGAGTCCCTTATTTCAGACAAAATCTATAACCTTTAAAGATTCAAATATCTATCCAATTTTTCTATGTTGGAAAGATCTTGCTCTTCCGAAATCTTCAAAAGAAGAAAAAGAACAAGAACAAGAACAAGAACAAGAAAATGTAGAAATTGAATTAAAAAGTCAAGAAGTTACAGATATTTCCAATTATGAACCAATTGAAATGAATAAATCAAATTCCATAATTTTAATTAAACGTAATAATATTTTGCCAACTTTAAAGGAAATTAAATTTACAAAATCAGGCCCTTTCCGTATTCAGGCGCAATACCACAATTCAGAATTGCTCTCAGAAAAGCAACCAGAATTTTTAGATATCCCACCTTCAAATCAGATCATAGGTGTTTATGATATTAAAGATTTTCCGGTCAACACCGAAAAGCCCACTTTAATAAAGGTGCGTTTTGAAATTGATAACTTTGGTATTTTCAAATTACGCTCAGTAAATCGTTCCGAAACTAAATTCGAAGAAATAAAAATCAGAATTAAAAAAAAACAACAACAACCACAAACACTTCCAAACATGATTTCTCAAAACAATGATAATGGAAATAATAATAATAATAATAACACAACAACAACAACAACAACAACAACAACAACAACAACAACAACAACAACAACAACAACAACAACAACAACAACAACAACAACAACAATGAGAATGAGAATAACACTAACAATAATAAGAACCAAGAAAATGAAAATGAAAAGAAAATTTTAATGGGAAATGAACAAAAAGAAAATATAAATCAAAAAGAAAATGAAGAAAAAATAGCACCAGAAAATGAAAATGAACAAGAGGTAGAAACTGAAAAAAAGCAAAATAATGAAAATGAAACTCAAAAAATTGAAGAAGAAGAAAAAAAACAAAAACAACCAGAAGAAAAACAAAACCAACCAGAAGAACCACAATATAAAACAAAAATAAAAAAAGTAGAAAAACTTTATAAATTAAAAACTAATATTATTGATTTTTCAATTCCTTCGTCTGTTATGCAAGAATTAAAATCTATTGAATACGAAATTAAAGTTCAAAATAAAATTATTCTGGAAAAACTTAATATGAAAAATTCTTTAGAATCATATATTTATGATTTAAGAAATAGCCTTTTGACAAATTGGAAACCCTTTGCTTCCGAAGAAACAATCAAAGAAATTATGGTTGATTTAGATAAAATGGAAGATTGGATTTATGGTGATGGTTTTGATGTTTCGAAAGAAGAATATGAAAAGCATTTAAACATTTTAAAAGAAAAGGGAAACCCAATTCAATACCGATTTGAAGAAAGCCCTAAAAGAATAAATATTTTCGAAATTATAGATACTCAAATTAAATTTTGTTTAGAAAATTTAAAAAAAGATGAATTTAATCACTTGGATGAAGAAGAAATTATTAAAATTGAAAATAATTGCAAAAAAATGAAAGAATGGACTGCCAAAAAACAAGAACAGCAAAAGAAAAAAGAATTATATGAAGACGTGGCCATTTCTTCGGAAGAATTACATAATAAATTTAAACATTTTTTTCATTCTTGCCAAGTCATTTTTAATAAGCCAAGACCGATACCTAAACCTAAACCTCAGCCAATGCCTAAAATCAAGACTGATTTGGAACAGAACAAGGTAAATGAAGACCAAATCAATCAGAAAAAAATACATCAAGATAATAATGAAAATGATTTGAATAAAGGAGACAAAATTAATATTGAAAAAAAAATAGAAATCGAAAATGAAAATGAAGTGAAAGATCATAATGATGATCTGAACTCTAACGACCTGGAATTTTAAAATTTTTGTTATTTTTTTTTTGACTTTGAATTTTTTGAATTATTCATATCTTTATTTTGAATTTATTATTTTAATTAAATATTTCTATTATATTGTTTACTTCTTTTAACACACCTAGAGTTGCCTATTATTTATTCATTTATTTTAGTATTTTATTTTTTTTTTTTTTTTCCTTCTACAAAATATTAATTGATATTTTTTTTTCTAGATTAAAGGATATTAACATTTATCTTCAAATATTTGTATTTATAGAATCAAAAAATTTTTAATCGGAATAAATAAATTCTATTAAGTTTTAAAAATGACATGGTTGTTTCTACATGTCAAAATAAAGGGTTTAAAAATGCTATCAATTTTTTATTTATTATCCGATCTGATATTTTGGGATAGAAGAATTTTCAAGTTTTTTCATTCCAAATTAAGTTCCTCAAAATGGTTCCAATTAACCATTTCTAAATGATCGTTGCTATATTTTCATTTCAAATTTATCTCTTAAAATTTTTGATAAATGTTGCTATTTTTTTTTCTTCCTCAAAAACCAATGCTTGTTCCACTGTAAGACACTTTAGGAATAATTATCGCATATATTCAGTGATGTTGATCTGAAAAATATAGCAACATTTTTCATATTTTTTCCCAAAAATTCACTGGAAGAAAATAACATATTTAAATATTAATTTATATTGTTTAATGGAATTATTGGTGTGACACCCCAAAATAAAAAAAAAATAGTGATGTGATCTAATTTTGAATAATTAAAAAAGCCAAATTTGGAACTTAGTTTTATAGTCTAAATACGTTTTTAAATTTTAAATATTTAATTTATTTTCGAGTGTAAAAGTATTTTACTATTTTGAAAATTATTTTGCAAAATGAAATTTTGTAATTTTTTGATATTTAAAAAATACTAAATCAAACTGTATCCACAGCTTTTTAATGCAAAAAAATGTTTTTTTTTTAAGAGAATAAAAATGATTTATCATGTTTTCTAATACTTTTAAAGGTTTCTTGGACCTGTGAAAATATTGAATATAAATGTTAGACATGATTACTAAATAACATTTAATGATTATTTACTCATTCCAATTTCAACTTTATTATAAATTAAAAAACAAAAATAATCTAAATAATAAGAGAATACAAATAAATTAGACATAATACAGAGCAAAAAAAAGATTTTTATAGAAAAAAAAAACTGTAACAAAAAAAAAACGGATGTTATAATCATGAATCTACTAAAAGAAAATTGAAGTGTTTTAATTTTTTTAAATTTGATAAATATAGTATTGAAATTTCTTAATAACAAAAATTTTAATTTTCAAAAAGAACTTTAATAATTATACCCAAGAGAGTTAATTAATATCTACAAGAATTTTTAAATATTTTGTATTTTAATATAATTTATTGTTTTCTCATTTATTTCTTTTATGAATTACGTCATCCTCTTACTTTATATCATGATTTGTAAAACTTTTTTTCGATGATTGGTAGAAGGCTAGTATTGAGTTTGTTAAATTAAAAAATCACATTCAATTGGTCGATGGTATTTAATTATTTGATCAATCAATAATTATATTTGCAATTTTACAAATTTACTAATTATATTTTTTTATTATTTCATTTCATCATTTTGGTAACATCAATTTTTATTTTTTTGGTTTTATATTCTTTTTCTTTTATTTGGATAAAAATGATCATACAAAATTTATTAATATTAGGTAACTGAAATGTGGTTGAATATTATGTTTGAAAAAAAACAATAAATGAAATTTTTTTAACCTATTTTTGAGTTTGGCTCCGTTTCCAAATTTTTGGAATGGTGTTTATATATTCACAAATATATTTCTTATTTTTTTAAAAGATTTTTTCACAAATCTTTTGTTCATTATCAACTAAAAAAATTATACAATCTAACAAGCTTTTAAAATAGCTAAAATTATTTTTATTGGTTATTATTATGTACATCATATATATCCATTGCTTGGAATTTTTATGTCTATATATTTTTATTATGAAGAATTGATATCAAAATATTTTATATTGAATAAAAAAATCATATTGATTTTTCAATTATGGAATGTATTTGGAGTAAATTTTTTACTTAATTTTTTGTGAAAATTTTAAATAATAAAGACAAATTTATTATTTTTTTTTCTATTTTTCCCCTCGCTGAATATTCTTTATATTGTAAAGAATAAACACAAACGAAAAAGATCAAGTAGTCACCTGTTAATACTTTGATACTGGAATAGAAAAATAAGAGTAACTTGATAATAAAAACGAAAAAGCAAAGGCTAAAAATGACCAAAGGTTTAAAGCAAATC
The DNA here is from genome assembly GCA_027625915.1 of Anaeramoeba flamelloides. Classification (NCBI taxonomy): domain Eukaryota; family Anaeramoebidae; genus Anaeramoeba; species Anaeramoeba flamelloides. Next base: position 2,475,607 of record JANTQA010000072.1, read on the forward strand.
AGATCAATACAAAAAAAAAAGAAATTACAACAATTAAATAACTATACACAAATGAACATTCATGATCATCGAATTATTAAATCAACCAAAAATATCGTGACTGTGGTTTTGGGAGTTCTTAATTAAAAACAACTTTGTTTTTTTTTTTTTTTTTCCAATTGATACTTATAAACCCTTTTTAAATTTCTTTTTTTCTTTTTCTCTTACCTTTTTCCTTATCAATTTTTTGATTTTTGTTTTTTAAACATAAAAAAAAATTGGGTGTGTCTATCCCTCTAACAATGGTGAAATCTATGATTCTACGATTAAATTACCTTTGAGGAAATTTAAATAAAAATACATTTAGATTGTAAATTTTACACTTCTTCAATATTAATAAAAACAATTTTTTAATAAACATTAAATAAAAACTCGATTGAAAAATAAAAATAAAAATACAATCTTTAATGTAAAAATAAAATAAAATTAAATATTTATTGTTAATTTTAAAAAATTAAAAAAATATATTTTTTTTTAAAAATATAAAGTTGATATTTAAGATACATTAAGGGAAATTAAAAATAAAAATTATAAAAGTGTGTATATTAATCTATATATTTCCGTAAAAAGTAAGAAATTTTCCATCTTGTTTGTTTTTTTGAAAATATAATCAAATTGTTTATTGTTATATTGTAGTTTAAATTTAATTATTTTTTCTTTTTTCTATTTTAAATTTCATATAAAATTAAAAAAATGATTGAATTAGTTGAATAACCGTAACCAAATAATTTTGCAAAATTTAAATGATTATCAAATAAAAATACTGTTTATTTAAAATTAAAAGATTGTCTTTTGTTTCCCTTTTCTAATATAAAAAAAATTGAGATTCAAAAGATTCTTGTAAAAAATATAGATTCAAACTTTGATCTTGTATATTTTTCAAATATTGCCATTTTTATTTCAAGTTTTAAAAATGAAGAAGAGGTATCCTTAATTGAAGTCAATTTTCTTTTTTGTAGATATTTTGTTTATATCTCTAAAGTCATTGCCTCCAATTTTTGGTAATAGAAAGGGAAACAAAACATAAATATTTTAATTGGAAAACAAGCAGTAATTAATATTTACAAAAAATCAATTCAATGAAAAGTTTCTAAAGAGTAGTAAAAGCTAAAATACTTTGTTATTTTAATTTTTTTCCAGAAAAACTTTTACTTTTTTTCATTCTCCGCCAGAGGGGATATTTAAAAATTGATATATTTTTCTTTTTCTTTTTCTTTTTCTTTTTCTGTTTCTGTTTCTGTTTCTTTTTATTATTGTTTTTTTTTTCGTTTTGATTCTTAGCTTTTTTGCTTGTGATTTTCATTTTGAGAGAAAATTCAACATTTTCTTTGTTTGTTTCTTTTTTTTGGTAAACAGACCCTGATCTGAGTCTATTTAAAATAACTTGGTGCTTTTGGTAGTTAAGGGCATTTGGATTTATTGTAATTGATCTCGATCGTAGCCGCTTTTTTGTTTCCCCAATTCTTACCGTTTTTTCTTTGGGCTGCTTGGTCTCCTCAGTCAAGTTTTCCTTTTTTTTGCCAAACCAAAATTGTGTATTACCCTTTTTTGAAATTGTCCCATATTTCCCTTTGACTCTTTCAACCTGTGGGTTGATACTTTTTTTTTTCTTTTTTTTTTTTTTTTTGACAAGATCAGTCCTGTTTATTTGGATCTGACACGCTTTGCCCGTGCTTTTGTCATCAGTTGTGGTGCTTTTGGTTAGTGTTTTTGAATTTTTTTGTTTCTTTTTGTCGTTTAATTTGAAAAAATCCTTCCCCTTAAAACAGTGTTCAGATTTTACTTTTTTTAAACCGTGAGTTTTTGTTTCTTCTTTTTTGGTCTTGTCTTGCAATTTTTTGATTTTTTTCTGAAAATTTTGTAATTTCAAATTCTTAATCTCAAGAAAGAGTACTTTTTTTTTTAATTTTTCCAGCTCCTCTTTCAATGTAAATTGCTTTTGTTTTAATTTCCTTGTTTTGATTGCGATGTTGTCTCTTTCTTCATTGAAATCTTCAAGTTGTAAGAGCCTTTGGTTTAAAAGATCTTTGTTGATGTTAGGAAATAAAGAAAAAAATGTGAATTTTGAAAAGTTGAAAAAGAATTAGAATGTTTTTTCTTTTGTTTTGTTGTTACTGCCTCAACAAGAAAAAAATTGTGTTCTTTTCTTTTTTCACTTGTTATTTAAGAGTGAGAAATAGAAAAAACCAAAAACAGGCACAAAAAGGGAAGGAGAGTGCTTTACTTTCTAAGGTATAGATTTTTTTATGGAAATTTTTTCTTTGTAGTTCGATTAAATCGGAAATCTCAGAGTGCTGTTTTTGTAAAGATATTAAAGATTTTTTTTGGTTATGACTTTGAACATTATTTTTGGTTGTAATGTTCATTTGTTTCTGTAAGTCGGTGAAAGTTTTTCAAAGTTTAAAAAAAATGATCGATTATTAAGTGATTTTTTTATGTTAAGAGGAGAATAAAGATTGTCTTGCCAATGAAATGTAAGAGAATGGTATTTCTTTTTTTTGGAAATTATTTACTTTCATTAATCTTTCCACTTTTGAGAAAAAGATTTCAAAATCAGAGAACAAAAAAATCAAAATGGATCACTGTGCTTTGTAATTTCGTTTTACAAACAGTTTTTGGGTTCACATTTCTCGAAACCTTTTGTTCTTTTTTTGGAAAAAGTTGTCTTTTCGAAATGCAAATATTAATTTACAAGTGGCAAACCGAAAAATAGAAATTCCTGTTAATGGTAAATTAAAAAAAAGAAGTCGAAAATTCGAAGAAGAAGAACAAATTGTGGGAAATTGATCATTGAAGATCTTTTGATTTCTTCAGAGACCATTTGTTCACATAATATTGAAGAATCATGAGAAAATTTTTTGTATTAGTATTTAGAAAATGACAAAATAAAAATTTCAATAGGAATTTTTCAATTTTTGCTAAGTGATAGTAACCTACAAAAATCTTTTAGAAAATTTAAAGACCAAATTCTAAAAAATTTAACTGATTCTTCTAATAGAAAATCAAATGGAAATAATCTGATTACTCAAAGACCAAACTTTCTTTGAATGTGATTTTCCTAAATGAATTTATATTTTCAAAATTTGATCACTTTTTCTCATTATTGAAAAAGTTAAAAATCTTACCTTTTACCACATTATTTACCAAAACTTATTTTTATTGAAGAGGAAAGAAATGATAAGGTCTGTAAAGGAAGTGAACAAAAACACATTTAATAAATGAAACCAGTAAATATTCAAATAACTCCTTATAAAAATTCTATTTTAAGGACCAAGTCTTACAGGTAAATAATAATTTTCTAAAATGGAAAAAAAAAAAATTAATAATTGTTATGATGAATTAAAATCGAACCAACAGGTAATTTACCACCATCTCCAAAAAATAAATAATCAAATACTAGGATATTATTAGAAAAATAAAACCAAAGAGTTACATTGAATTTCCAATTAGAATACTTTTGAATTATTCTTTTGAAAACAACAATATTGATTGTTTAGTCTTGATCTTGGTACTTTTTGAGATCTTGAGGATATTTTTTTTTTCATTTCTAAAATAAGTTATTCTTTCTAAAAAGAATTCACAAAATCATTCCTTCATCAAATAGAGAGAGCTCTAATTTCACCATAAATATGATTAAATCAAATTAAATCCATTATGTAATTCAAGAAAACCTATTGTTTCAAATTGAAGAAATTTATATAATTATAAATATAAAAAAAGTAACGAAGGCTTTTTTTTGAAATTATTGATTTTTAAATTGGGAATCTTTTTAATTGTTTTTTTTGTAAAAGATGATCAGATCTGAAGAACTTTTTTTTTGTTTAATGGACTTTTATATCAATGAAATCGTTTTTTTTTTGTTTCTTTGAATTTTGTCAATTAAAAGAAAGACAATTCCACAATGCACCTTTTTTGGTTTCAATTCACTACTTGGGTATGGAGAAAATCCCTATAAATAAAAAGAACATGAAATTCAAAAAAAAAAACAAGTCTTATAGACTATAAAAAACAACCATTTATCTTTGAAAAGAAACGTTCGAATGACATTTTTCTTATTAGTGAACAAAAAAAAACAATAAGAAAAAAAAATACCATATAATTAAATTAAAAATTCTTCCAAGGTACATTTTTAAAAACCTTATAAAATTCAACTTATAACTTATATAAAAAACTTTTAATTTGATTATTTTGTGAAATAATAATTAATAATTCAATTCTTATTCTTTCAGTGAGTTATTAATAACCCATGTATTAAATTTATAAATCGATTTTATCTATATTTCTTAATTTTTTCCAAATTTCTAAACAAAAAAAACTAATTCTAATAATTATTTCTAATAAATAAAAATAATAGATATTCTCAAAAAATGATTTTAATACCAATAATTCCTTGTTTTTTATTTCCTTAATATTTGAAAAAGGATATTGACTAGTCTTTTAAATATCAAGAAATTTAATATATATTTTGAATTAAATAAATGATCAATTTTTTCTCAATCTTTGAGGATTTAATATTTGATTTATTTTTATTTTATTTTTACAATAAGATTAAAGCTTCAATATGATTTATTTTATAAAAACCATTGAAAATTATTAAAAAAGTGAGATTTCATTAAAATCAAAATGTTTTAAGAATTGTATTTTTCTGTTTTAGATTCAGAAAAAAAAGAATATAGATCTTTTTACTCAAAATTTCATTGGAAACAAATGAACTACTTTTTAAAAATGATTATTCATTTCTCTAAAGTTGACAAATACAGTTAAATATCAAGTTTAATTAACCACTATGGAAATAATTATACTATAACTTTTGTAAAAAAAAATTAATAAGAGTTACTAGCTACGTAAGAAAATTGCCAAAGATTATTAATAAGTTGAACCAAATATTATTATTTTTTCGGAAAATAGAATAGAGTTCTTCTAAATAGTTTCCATTGTCTTTTTTTAGTATTGGTGAATTAAAAAAGTAAATAAGGTGAAATGTTAAAAAAAAATTCAATAAAATTTTAAAAAATATCTGGAAAAAACTTTATTTAAAAACTGAAATTATTATTTTATAGTAATAATTTTTAAAATATAAATATTCAAAAAAAAGTTCCCAAATTGTTCTAAATATTTTTTAGAGTTACTTTAAAAGTTTTAATTATTTTTTATATTATATAAAATTGGAGAAGTTAATTCAATTTTATAAAAATGATCAACGAATTTGGAAAATTTTTAAGGTCATTATTACTGAAGGAAGTTTGCAAAAAAAAAAACACTTTACAAACAAATACACTTACTTTGGAAATAACTCAATCTAAAAATATAGTCTTCAATTTAAATATCTGTATATATATATATATATAAATAAATAAACTAGATTCCAAAAATTTGGACACAGTTTAAACAATTGAAAGTACATCATTACTTCACTTTAAATTCAATTTGGAAAGAATTTTGATTTTACAAACAATTTCATTTTTTGTCTTTTTTGTTTTGTTTTCATTTCCTTTTTTGCAGTTACGTAATCTGTTTCGTTAGATCTGAAAATTTTTTTTTCAAGGTTTGATAGAAGGTTAGTGTTGAGTTTGTTAAATTGGAAAATCACACAAAATTGGTAGATAGTATCTTAACATTTGATCGATCAACAATTGTTGATGAAATTTCAACAAATTTACCAATACATTTTTTGTTCAGCTTGTTTCATTATTTTGGACACACCGGTTTTTATTTTTGAGTTTTATATTTTTTCTTTTATTTTGATTAAAATATTGACTTATTAAAACATAAATACCGGGTTATTTAAATGTGGTTTTATATTAGGTTTGGAAAAATACAATAAATAGGGGTTTTTTTGCATATTTTTGATTTTGGATGTGTACAAAATTTTTGGAAGGGGGTTTATATATATATATATATATATAATTATCAGTGACTAGATACTTAACATATATTTATACAATTATCAAGTGAATAATTTACACTAAAAAGTTTATTTTAAATTTTTACCTATTTTGATTGTTTAAATTCAAATAAAAGAAAAAAAAATGAGAGGATCCAAAGGAAAAAAATTTCCAAAACCTTAATACGAAAAATTAAAATATGAAAATATCGAAAAATGTATTTATTTTTATCTATTTTGAGAAAGGGGAATTAAAGAAAATTTAAAACAAAAAAGAGAAGAAGAAAAATAATTAATATATATATATATATATACAATAATATTATCATTTTCATGACCAAATAGAAACTATTAACTGTCGTTATGTTTTCCATGATTTGAAAGAATTGATTAAAATCCATGATTTCCTAAATTATTTATAATTCTGGAAAAGCGCCGTTAGTTTTTTTTTTTTTGAGTTTTTATTTATTTGTGAAGTGTTCTAGGTTTTTTTTACTTTTTGAAATAAACCGAAAATTTATTAAAATTTTTTGTTTATTTCAAAAACTCAAAAAAACCTAACGAAAATCAATTGATTTTCCCAATAAATAGAAAACTAAAAAAACCTAACGAAAATCTATTGATTTTCGAAAAAAAATAGAAAACCTCAAAAAAACCTAGAGGACTTATAAAAATAAAACAAAAAAAAGCAAGAAACATATTTACTTGAAAAAACTCTCTGTCGCTTACCGAATCCCTAATTTGAATCAGAGATTTTGACGAACCTTCTGAGAGATGCTCAATACTCTCAAGAATCAGATCTTTTCAAGAAATTATGAGGGTTTTGCTCATGTTTGTATTCAGGTTGAGATTTAAATTGTTCGGATTATTTTCCAAAAAATTGGTATATATATATATATGAATCATTACATCATTTTATCATTCTAATTACTTCTCTATGGACTTTTGGACAAATGGCCAACAATCAGAAATAGTGTGATGGTGAGGAATTGAATCTCCAATCTTAGTGTTGAAGATTGAAAGCTATACTCTGTATTCAGTAAATAAATGATAGTTTGTCGAAGAAAATATCAATCTGAAAGTCAATTTTTTTATTGACAATAATGGGTCTTGAAATTTAATAGGATAAAATCTCGGTTGATTATTGTTTTTAAATTCTCAATAATCCTTTCATTTAGAATTGTGAGTTATCTTTAAGGAATAACCATAAAGTGACCAAACAAATAAAGTTAGTACAAACTACATTCTATCTCTTTGTAAACCCCTATTTCTCAAAGAAAAATTGAAAATCAATTCAAAATTTTTTTCATTTGTTTTCTACTACCAATCTTTCGATTATTCACCTCAAAAATGTAAAAATCAAATCTAACACAAAAGAAAGTTCAAAAAAAGCAAATTATGATTAATTAAAATTGACTCTTTGAATTCTTTTACACAAAGACCAACCCAAAAATTTTTGAAAATATTTCCCACAACAACCACAAATCTCTATTTGTTACAAAATAAAGATAATTCTCAACTTGGTTTCAACTGAGTCACTTTATGATTCAAGTGTTCTCCTACTTGATTCTCAATAAAAAATTAAGGTTAAAAATACTCATTTTTTCAAATTTCAAATCAAAACAAAAAAATAACTTTTTCAATTTTATTCCAAAGATAGTTTTTATAGTTCCACAAATTTTCGCCCAAAAAACAAAAAGTTTTTGTTTTGACAACCAATTGCCATCCCAAAAAAAAAAGATCTTTTTTAAAGATAAAGATACCTCCTTTAACAACTCAAAAAAAAAAAAAAAACAATTAGAACAATCTCAATAGATGAGCACTGAGAAAAACAATAACAAAGAAGAAAATCCAGAAATCCTAGGAGAACAATTACAAAAAGAAACAGAAGAATATGTTCTTTCCAAAATCAAATTAGCACAAGAAGAGAGCCATACGTTTTTTGATCTCTCTGGCTTAGCACTGAAAACGCTCACTTCTGAAATTGGCACTTTACAAGATCTCCAATGGCTGTGCCTGAATGAAAATTTATTGTCCAAACTCCCATCATCAATTTGTCAATTAAGCAATTGCTCCATCATTTGTGCACACAAAAATAATTTAACATCCATCCCAGCTGAGATCGGGCAAATTGTAACATTAACCTTACTCAATTTTAGTGAGAATTTGATTGAATCGATCCCACCACAAATAGGCACATTAACACGTCTCACAGAACTTGATCTTTCTGCTAATTTAATCAAAGCCTTACCAAAGGAGATTGGAAAACTTTCTTCTTTAGAGTGCCTCGCGATTTCAGAAAATATGCTAACAAATTTGCCTTCTTCTTTCGCGCAATTAACAAATTTGCAGCAATTGGACATTTCCGCGAACCGCTTTCAACATTTGCCTCAAGCTTTAATTTCGTTACCAAACCTTTATGAATTAATTCTTGCTTTTAACTTTATTGAAGACCTTTCTCCAAATGTAAACATTCTTTTTACTTTTTTGAGTTTTTTGACAAATTTTTTTTGTTTTGATTTTGTTTACAAATTTTTTTGTTTATTCACTTGTGATTTTTAACAAAAACTTTTTTTCTTTTCATCTGACAAGAACAAAATTAACTTTTTCAATAAACATATTACAAAAAACGAAACCAAAGTAAAATGTTTTGAAATAAATGCCTCTACAAGAAAAGATTTAAAATAGAATGTAGCTCCCACCAATTATCGCAAAATCAATAAAAAAATAATGTTTGGATTCAAAATTAAACTTTTTCTGTTTTAAGGGAGTACCAACACCAAAATTGAACTACTGTTAATTTCAAAATAAAAAGATCAAAAATTCCATTCAGCTTTCCAAAAAAAATCAACTGCTTAAGAATTAAAAATAAATCATCAAAGTTCCCAATTCATAAGGACGTAAATGATTTCATCATCTTGAAAGATTATTGAAAATTTTGAAAATAACATGATTTATGAACATTTTTTTGGAAAACTGAATGAAAATTTTGTTCAATTTATTTTGAAACGAAGAGTATGTGAGAGTTTATAAAAAAGTTTCATTTGTTAATAATTTCCTTTTTTTAAGAATCAAACTTTTAAAAATATAACTCTTCACCATTTATTAGAATGATGATTTATTGAAATTACATTTGTTCTAATTAAGATAAAATCAATCAAAAAACAGAATAAAAATATCATTTTCCAAATACATAACAAACCTCCTTTAAACTTTCATTGTTTTTGCGAAATATGGAAATCTGCTTCGAATTATTAAACGATTAAATGATTGTTCTAGAGACACCGCTTTAATGAACTTTAGTAATGTTGATTACAGAGTTCATAAAAAAATCGGTTATTTATTAGAAAAAAATAACTCGAAATAAACTTTGTTTCAGTAAAAGGGGAGTATCCAAAAAAAAAACATTTTTTTTTTTTTATTATTGAAGAAGTGTAAATTACACTCTAAATACCCTTTTACTTAAATTCCCTTTCAGAAATTTAAGCGTAAAATCATAGATTCCACGATTATTAATTAATGAAAATAATTTCAAACTGTTTGATTTGAAATTAATTCATTAAGATTTTTTTTTTTTTAATTTGTTATGGAATATTAATCTATCTTTTTCATAGGAAGGACTTAGATCCATAAAAAATGATCAATATTTTCAATAAAAAAACATTTTTTTTTCAAATATCAATTATTTTTTATAATTGGCCTTTGAAGAACAAATAAGAAATAAGTAGAATAATGTAGGTCAAAGAATAGTTGATATCTGTCTGAAATAAAACTAAAAAATCAATATATTTTCTTAAAAATTGAAAAACTCAAATTCTTAGTTCTCTATTAAGAAAAAACAACAATGTTCATTTTGATCTTAAATTAAAGATCCAAATAAAATTCCAATAGAAATCAAAACGATTTCTTTACAATCTTTTTAACTGTTTTAATAACATTAAAAGAACATTTTTTTACCTAATGGCTATCGATCTTGCAATAAAAAAAAATTTGCAAAGGAATTAGGTTTTGAAATTAAAAAACTCGAAAAAAAAAAAAGTAAAAATGTGCAAAAATGTGAAAAAAAGATTTCAATTTTGAAATTTAAAAAATAAATTTTTTTTCTAATACCCATTCAAACCCTCTAAACACATGTAATTCACCCCCTACAACTGGTTCCCTTTGACTGGAAAATGGTTTATTATAACTCGCCACTTATTAATTGGCCTTCTTAATGGACCAGCAACTCTTATTTATTCACCCCCCCCCAAAGGCAATGGAATAATTATTTTCACAAGGATACAATTAAACTCGATAAATAACCCCATTTTATCAACTTTAGGGAACTGGGTTATCATTTTTAAAAAGAATTAATTTTTCCCAATTAATTTTCAGAAAAAGATCTGATATCCTTTTTGTTTGGATTTTTTGGATAGAAAAAAGAAAAAGAAAAAATTTCAAAAACCTTTTTATTTTTATGAAATCTCACTTTTAGTAATTTCTGTGGGTTTGTATGAAACAAATAACATTGAAACCATAATCTTATTTTAAAAAATTCCAAGAAAAATAAAGAATTTTTTTAATCATTGAAGATTAGAAAAAATCATTGGTCTTTTATTTTATTTTCAATATTTTATTAAATTTCTTGGAATTAAAATGATAAATTAGGGTTAGGTTAGGAAATTAATTTCCCATTTCAAAATCAAATAAAATAAAAAGAGAAAATTTTGACTTTATGATTGCTACCCCCTGAAGGGTTATTTATATTTTATACACTTTTAATACTACCCCATAAGTAACAAAATATTTATTCACTTAAAAGAATGTTGATTCAAGGGATTTTGTTAAAATTTAAATTTTAGGTTGTTTTTCGAAAATTTCCAGTTTGGGAAAAGGTCTCTTTGTAAAAATTTTAGTTCTTTGACTTTTTCTTTTTATGGAACTGTTCCTTCCATAAGATGATTATAAAAAAATAAGAACTTTCCTTTCAACTATTGCTAAATCCAATTCTTTGTCGTTTGACTTTTCTTTTTTGAATTATCTTATTATGGGGGGGGGGGGAGTTTAAAAGCAACTGTTTATCGGTTTGATTTGTGAAGTTGTTCTTTTATAAATACAAAACTTCCATTTTCAATCTCTACACAATGCTTATTTCAATGGAAAGGATATTTTTTTTATTTTGTTAATCTTATGTTTTTATTTTTGAAGGGATTTCCAAAGAAAAAGATACATTTAATAACTGATGAAAAACCACGTAATACTTTTTTAGTTTTGGTTTAGTTTTTCTTTCTTTTTTAAGATCAATAAGTTCTTAGGGATTATCTTTTGTTTTGGGGGTTTTGTTTAAGTTAGCATTGTAAATCTGTTACTAGTAGAAACACAAATTAGAAAATGAGAGATCAGATTGTTTTCATGTTAGATATGGTTTGGGTTATTGTACAGCTATTTCCTTATGCTCATACTTTTGAAAGTTACTGTTACTTATTTGTCTTGCAATACCCTAATAAAAAATATTTTTTATAACATCTATATATCATTTTTAGAACAAAATTTCCCTTTTACATGATGATTTTTTCAATATTTTTTGAAAAAATATTTTTATACCAGGTTTATAACATGTTACAAATTTTATAACACATTTTATACCAAACATTTATTTTTATAAAAGTTTTTATTATAAAATTTTATAACATTTTAAACGTTTATAACACCTTTACAACACGTTTATAACATGTTATAAAAAATTTTTTTTATTAGGGTACCAAACATAAAACTTTCTAATTTCCTTTTGGGTAACTAATTTTAAATTGGAGGTGCTGTCCTGATATTGTTAATATAGAAAAGATTTGGTCTCAGACATAAAAGGATCTTCCGAATTTGGAAATGGAATTTTTGGTTTCATTTTTTTCAATCCAAATGTAATTAAAAAATGAAAGATATATAATCTTTTTTTGAAGTTTATTTGAAACAACGTTTAGGTTTTTCAAAATTTAAAATAATAACAAATTTATTTTTATTGTTTTTATTATTATTGAAGAGAGGAGATTCAACAAAATCACTCTCCTGTTTGCCGTTAGGTTTTTTTTAATTTGAGAAATAAATCGAAATTTTATTTAATTTTCGGTTTATTTCTCAAATTAAAAAAAACCTAGGCACTCCTCGTTAGGTTTTTTTTCATTTTTATTTTTTTTAGAAAATCAAGAGATTTTTGAAACAAAAACAAAAAGTGAAAAAAAATGCCGTTAGCTTTTCCGGAATTTAAAAGAATAGAGCAAAATCAAAGATTTTACTCTATTCTTTAAAATTCTGGAAAAGCTAGGTACTCTACGACACTTTTCGTTAGGTTTTTTTTAATATAAGAAATAGGCACTTAAAGTTAGGTTTTCCAGAATTTAAAAGAATAGAGCGAAATCAAAGATTTTACTCTATTCCTTTAAATTCAGGAAAAAAAACAATTAGGTTTTTTTTAATTTCAAAAATAAAAAGAAAATTTCAAAAATTTTCTTGACTTTCAAAAATTAAAAAAAAAAAATAGGTACTCTACGGCACTTAGTGGCACTCTACGGCACTTTTCTGAAACACAAAATTTATTTTTAGAGCTTTTTACATTAACTATAATGTAAGTAAGATTATAACTCACGGAATAACTTTTCTGAAAAAAATGAAAAAGAAATAGAAAAAATATACAAACAAAAAGAAAAGTAAAAAGGATTAATCATTATTTATAAAAATTACTTGTTTTTTTTCTATTTCAAAACTTTACGAAAAACTAATGGTTTTATAAATTTATATTTAATTTTGATTTTGAATTTAATTAACAACTTTTTTTCAAAATTTTTTATTTATTAATCAAAGATATTTGAGTAATCCATCAATTTCAACATTTTAAAATTCAGGACAGTAACTAATTATTTAAATAGATGTTATTATGTAATAAAAAAAAATCCAAATAAATTGTATCATTTCTGTTTAAAATATGAACAGAAAGAAATAATTGGAAATATTGATCATTTTTTCTGGTTACGCAAACTCTGAAAAAGATAGATCAATATTTCTAAGCACATTAAACGAAATAAATCTCAAGGAATTAATTTTAAACCAAGACAATTTTGAATGTTATTTCCATTGGTCAATAATAGTGAAATCTATGAATCCAGGCTTAAATTTCTGAAAGAGAATTCAAGTAAAAGGTCATCTAGAATGTAATTTTCACTTCTTCAATAATAAAACAAAAATAAAATAATTAATAACTTTTTTTCCTTTTTATATTTTTATTTTTCTTATATACCCATTATAAATTTAATTAATAACAAATTATTTTTATATCAATAGATCGGAAAATTAAAAACAATTAAAGTATTATATTTAAATGATAATCAATTTAAAAAAATACCAATTGAATTAACACATTTAACTGAACTTGAAGAATTATCTTTGGCGAATAATAAATTACAAACGTTGCCTGATGAATTTGGAAATATGATTTCACTATACCATTTATATTTAGATAATAACCAATTAAATAAATTGCCAAAAACAATAGGAAATTTAAAAACGTTAGATTTACTTTGGGTGAATGCAAATAATTTACTTGAAATTCCAAAAACAATTTCAAATCTAACGAATTTAAATAGTCTCAAGTTAAATGATAATAAATTAAAAAAAATACCAATGGAATTATCAAACTTAATTTCATTAACCGAATTAAATCTATGTAATAATCCAGATCTTGATATACCAATTGAAATTGGTACAATACCATCATTAATTGAATTAAACATATCACAGAAACAATTAATGAAAATTTCAAATAAATTTAAAGAATTTCCACAACTAAAAAAAGTTTTTTCAAGTATTTCTGAAAATCATATTCAAATTTCAAATCAACTTTCAAAATCAAATTCAAAAATCAATTTAATTAAAAATAGGGGAAAGAATACAAATAAGAATATAAAAAAACAAAATGGTCCAAACAATACAAATAACGGAAAGAAAAAGAAAATTCAAAATCAAAATATAAATATTGAAGAAAAAGAATTATCAAAATCAAATGTAATGAGGGTAAAAAACAAAGATATTTATAATGTTGTTGCAAACATAATAAAATCACCAAAAAAAAATCCAGATCTAATGTGGATTATACCAAACAACAATAACAACAACAATGACGACGACGACGACAACAACAGCAGCAGCAGCAGCAACAGCAACAATCAAAATGTACGACTTTATTTATCACAATCATCTCCTATTAAAATTCAACAAAGAAAAACAATTAATTTCACAAATAAAGTCAATAAAAAAAGTGAAAAGGAAATTCAAAATGACTTTAGACATTCAGTATCTACATCCTCTTCGATGAATAAATCATTCAATAGATTAAAACACCAAACTGCTTATAAGCAATATTCATCTGACAAAAAAATAACCACTGGTGAATTAGTACCAATTTTATTTAATATTTTAGGAAATAGTCAAAATAATCAAAAACACCAATCAAAAATAAAATCCATATCAAATGATAATAACAATAATAATAGTAGTAGTAGTAGTGACGATGATAATAATGATGATAATAGTAGTAGTAGTAGGAATAGTAATAGTAACAATGGTGGAAATAATAACAATAAGCAGAAGAATAAAAAAAGTAAATTTACAAAAGAAGAATTAGAAAATGAATGGAAAAAAATATTAATTGAAAAAGAAAAACTAAAAATAGAAAATGAAAAATTATTAAAATTAAAACAAGAAATTGAAGAAAAACAAGATAAACAGAAAAGCCAAAAAGAAGATATTGAAAAATTAAGAAAAAGTGCAGAATTAAAATATGAAGAATTTCAAAAACAAGATAATACAGTCAAAATTTTAAAGCAAGTCGTTCAGCAATCCCATAATGAAATTGACCCGGATGAAATACAAGATTTGGAGGAGATCGGTTTTGGGGCATTTGGCAAAGTATTTAGATCAATGTGGAGAGGCAAAGAGGTCGCTGTGAAAAGAATAAAATCCGAATATGTACAGGGTGAATATTTTGAGGAATTTAAAAGAGAAGTTTTGGTTTTGAGTAGAACAAGACACCCAAACATCGTGCTATTTATGGGCGCATGTACAAAGCATCCAAATATCTTCTTAGTGACAGAATATTGCTCTAATTGCGATCTTTATAAAAGTTTAAAAAATCCAGAATTTTTAAACACAAAAAGGGAAAAAATAAGAGTAGCCAGGGATATTGCATTAGGAATGAACTATTTGCATTTAACAAAACCTGAATTCATTATACACAGAGATTTAAAATCTTCAAATGTGCTGATCGATGAATATGGCGTTTCAAAGGTTGCAGATTTTGGCTTATCTAGAATAAGAGAGGAATCTGCTCGGCTCACGGGGATGCGTGGATCGCCTTGCTGGATGGCTCCAGAAATGTTTAAAAATGAAGGGTCTTATTCCGAAAAGGTGGACGTCTATTCCTACGGTATCGTTTTATGGGAAATTTGGACAAAGGAGTTCCCATATAAGGGGATGAAAGACCCCTTCCAAATCGCTTTTAATGTGTTGTTTCATAATTTAAGACCCACAGTCGGGAAAGTTGAAAATGAAGAATGGAAAAATTTAATTGAAAAATGTTGGGATAAAAATTTTCAAAATCGTCCTTCTTTTACAGAAATTTTAGAAATTTTAGATGAATTTTCGAAGGATTAATATTCTAATTTTTACGAAATTTTAGATCTTTCTTCATTCTTCTTTTTGTTCCCACTTTTCTACCTTTTCTTCTGATTATTCTTATTTGTATTCTTTATCTGATTATTTTATTATAACACTGCATTTTTTATTCATCTTGAAATTATCATTAAAAAGTTTCTTTGATTATTTATAATTAAAATAAAGATGATAATATTTTTTGTAATTGAAATTTAAATTAAATAATAAAATAACCCTGAAATTTAAATTTTTAATTTTGATATTTTAAAAAAGTATTTTTTTTTGTATTCTTTAAAAGATGATCATTTAATAATTGGTTTGTGAATAATAACAGAAATAAAACCTCATAATTTCATTGGACCAAGTCAGAGATGAACAATTCTCTGAAATTTTCTTATCACCTTTATAAATTGAGAACATTTTGTTTCAATTACCATAAGTTTTGTAATAGTTAAAAAAAACTTCAAAAATGAATGATCAAAAAACAAAAGTTTTGTCTCTCAAAAAAAATTAAATTTCAGAACAATTTTAAAATTAAGATAAAAAAACAATACTTTAACATTTTAAAAAAGAATCAAAGTTGGAAAATAAAAGCATATTATAAAATTATTTTAACTGAAAACTTTAACTTTAAAATAAAAAATTATCTTACATTTAAATCCAATACTAAATTTCTTAAATTTAGAACCTTTTACGAACGGAATAAATAGATACTCATATGTCTTGAGAAATAAATTAGAATATGATACATTTAAAAAAAGGGAAAATTGCCAGAAATGTGACTATTTTACCCGAAATTATGAAAATATAAATCACTTTATACTGTATTGTGCACGATATAAAATCATCAGAGTCTAATGATAAAAAAAAAATAGCTAAAATTTTAGATAAAAACTCATGAAAAATGTTATCCTTAGGAAAAATACTCAAAAGATCTTTAATCTTACTAATCAAAATTATGAAATTTATTGTTCTTGCCGAGAAATTTTCATAAAATCTAGTGTGGTTAGAAAACTTAAGGTAATAAGCAAAAAATTGAAAATACCAAATTGAAAATTAAAAATTCCAAAAATAGTAAAAAAAAAAGATAAATTCATGTACATAGTGTCCCGTTCTTAGGAGTTATGGAATAACAATTATTAATCATGGATTGTGAAATTTTTATTTATTATTGATATTCTTTCTATTGCGTTTTTAGTCCTCATGTCTCACGACATGTAGAATTTTTAATTTGGTCATGTAAATGATATAATATTTTTTTACTAAAATATTATAATTATTTTTCTCCCTATTTTTTTATTTAGGAAATTTTCTTTGATTTCTCCTTTCTCCCAATAAATATATAAACAAATAAATTTCAGAATAATTTTTTAGACTACAGTCAGTTCCACTTTTAAGGCATAAACTTTTAACGAAATTTAAGGCACAATAAAAATCTCAAATTAAGGCACAATTTTCAGATTCTAGTAAAATAAATTGTAAAAATTAAAATTCCAAATTTGTGCCTTCCTTTGAGATTTTTATTGTACCTTAAATTTCGTTGAAAGTTTATGCCTTAAAAGTGGAACTGACTATAAAAATTTTAATCTTAAAAAAACATCAATAATTTTCTAAAAAAATCAGAACAATTAATAAAAAAATATCAACAAATTCCATTCTGAATTGAAAAATTTTGTAAAAAATTCAATTATTTTACCTATAAAGTTGATTTGGCCTTGGGTATATTAATGTATAGTGAATAAGATGTTGTCTTGGAGTAATAATAATAATAAAAATAAAAATAAAAAAACATGGTTTAATTTTAAAAACGTGTTCTCTGTCCTTTGTATCGATATTTTTGACAATAATATTTTATACTCAAAATTTATGTAACCCTTTGTTTAATGATTTTTTCCAAATTGAAACTGCTTGGATTTAGTAATTTGATATAGTCAGTTCCACTTTTAAGGCACAAACTTTCAACGATATTTAAGGCACAATAAAAATCTCAAATTAAGGCACAAAATTTCGAGTATAGTAAAATCAATTGTAAAAAAAAAGTACAAATTGTGTGCCTTAATTTAAGATTTTTTTGTACCTTAAATTTCGTTGAAAGTTTGTGCCTTAAAAGTGGAACTGGCTGTATTAATATTGAATGTTCTTTTGTTAATTATATCATTTTTTATTTAACAAATTTTTCTTATTATAATCTTTTATTTTCAATTATTGACTAAATCAGAAATAAAAATTTATTTTCAAGTTTTGATATATTTTTATTAAAATTAAGTGAAAAGATAAAAATAAAATTTATAAAATTTATTCAAAATGGTATTTTTCGGATTTAATGTAGCTTTCTGAATTGAATTTAAGATCAAAATACTTGATGTGCTTTGATTTGAAATGTGATTTAAATCTTTACCATTTTTTCATTTACTATTCATGAAGGAAATTTTTTCTCAGAAATTATAGTTATAGTCAGTTTCACTTTTAAGGCACAAACTTTCAACGAAATTTAAGGCACAAAAAAAAATCTCAAATTAAAGCACAAAATTTATAATTTTTTTTTTTTACAATTTATTTTTACTAGAATTTGAATTTTGTGCCTTAATTTGGGATTTTTTTTGTGCCTTAAATTTGGTTGAAAGTTTGTACCTTAACAATGGAGTTGACTGTATTTAATTTTTTTTAATTTATCTCCTTCATGAAAGGCCACCAAACAACTTTTATTTTTACAACAAAAATAAAAAAATATTGAAATGGGATTTGATTTTTTTCACATTACTAATAATATAAATTAAACAAGTTATTCATTTTTACAAAAAAAAGAAAGTCTTTGTTCTGAAAAAAAATTCGGTTCAAACTATAATTATTATTATAATGTCTTTGAATATCAAAAAGTTCAAGTCTAAATGTATTAAGTTATTGAATATATATATATTGAAATAATTGAGTAAATCTAATAGAAAATTAAATAAAAAAAATAGTAAAAACTTGAAATTGAAAAACAAAGTAAAAATCTGATTAACTATAAAACTCATCTTATTTCAAATGCTATTTTTAGAAATGAAATATTTTTTTTACAGGCTTGATACATTTTTCTCATTTTTGGAATGTTTAAAATGCAAATCTTCGAAATTATTTCAAAAAGAATGATTTTCTTTGAAAAAGAAAAGAAATCTTAATATCTATAAAGAAATTATACTTAAATTCTTGTTTAAAAATTAACTAAATAAGTTTTAGAATAACTTAGTATAGAAAAAATCTACTTAATTTCAAAAAAATTACAATAATTATCTTAAAATTGAAAAAAATATAATTTTTTGATTCAAATAACAGTTAAAATCAATTTTTTCTTTTTATCAAATAAAAAAATATTAAAAAAAAACTAAATAATCAAATTAAAAATTATCCTAAAATACTTTTTTCAAACCTGGATAATTAAACTTATTACCTAAATAAATAATTTTCAAATTTGATTATTTTTATTAATTAATAATTAATAACCTAATCTTAATTATTTCAATGAGTCATTAACAACCCAAAATTTAAATATATCAAATAGACTTTACAATTATTTCTCAATTTTTTAAAGATTTTCAAACAAATAAAATAAATTCATAAATAAAGAATTTTAATAAAAAAAAAAAATTAAAGAATATATATTATCCAAATACTGATTTTAATAATTATACATTGTTTTTTATACTCTAAATATTTAAAAAACAATATTTTTTTATCATTTAAATTTCAAGATATTTAATAGATATTTGTGAATTAAAGGATAATCAATTTTTTTCGATCTTCACTGATTTGATATTTGATTTATTTTTAATTGTATTTTTAAAATAAGATTAAATTTCCAAGGTTATTTATATCATACACACTCACAGAAATTACTAAACGTGATATTAACTGAAAATAAAACATTTACAGAATTTTTCTCTTTTGAAAAGATCTAAAATCAGAAAAAAAACATCTTGAACTTTTCGACTGAAAATTTAATTGGTAAAAAAATTATTTAAAAATGATACCTATTTCCCTAAAGTTGATGAATGAGGTTAATTTTCAAGGTTTAATTTTGCTATTGTGTAAATAAGTACCAGATTACCTTTGGGAAAAAAATAGATAAGAGTTACTTGTCCCTTAAAGAAAAAATTCTAGAAATTTGCAAATAAAAAATTTTTTGTTTTGAGAAATTTGTAATCAAAAAGCAAACAAATTAAACATACAAGAATTTCAAAATGATTTTTTGGTGAAATTGTTTAAGTAGTAAATTTTTCCTGATTGAATTCTCATTTTGTCAGTTAATATTTTAAAACTTGTAACAAATAAAATGTTTTCTGGAACAAATTTTCATTTTTTTTTATTTTTATTTAATCTTACTGAAATATGGGAGGAAGGAAAAGTAAACAAAAAAAACAACAAAAACTAAAAAATTCTCTTAAAAATCGCGGAATCAATGATCGAATTAAACAAGAACAAGAGAAAATGGAGAACACTGTGAAAATTCTTGTCTTAGGTTTGGAAATTTCTTTTTCTTTTGATCTCTTTCTCATTTTAAAAAAAAAAAAACGTTTTGAAATTTTTTTTCCAACAATCGTAAAAATACAAAAAAATAAAAATAAATAGGGACTGGGGAGTCAGGTAAATCTACGTTTGTGAAGCAAATACAAATTTTATATAAAGCTGGGTTTAGCAAGCGAAACCAAGGTAAATTTAAATACATCTTTTTTTCTCGCTTTCTTTTAAAATGTTTCTTTAAACCCAATTCAACCCGACCAATAAAAGAACACAAGATCTCTAAAAAATGATATCCTGTTGTGGAGATATTATTCGTGGAGTTCAGAAACGGAGTCGTTTCACTCTATATTTCTTATGAAACGGCGTTACAAATATCAATGTTTCTCTATTATTTTTCTTTTTCTTTTTTCTTTTTTTTTTTTTCATTTTAAAAGAAACAAAAGACACAAGACAATTACTAACCCCCTTTAACAAAACAATAATTTTACTTCCTCTTTCTTCCCTCTTCAACTTTCTTTTTTTTTTTTTCCAATCTAATTTTTTCAATCATCAATAGAATTATACAAGACCAAAATACAAAGAAACCTTATTTTTCATACAAAGGAATTAATTAATGGATTACCAATTTTAGATCTTGAATTTAAAGGGAGTAAACGCGTAAGGAATTTTGCAAATCAATTTTTCCAAAATTTTTTTTTATATTCAAAAATCATATTTTCTTGTTTTGTGAAAAAATGCTGAACAATTTTTTTTTTTTTTTTAATGTTTTTACCAAACAAACCAATCAACCAGTATATGTTGAAAAGCATTAAAAAATTTAAATAACCACTCACAAAAAAAATTGTCAAATAGATTTTAATTTTAAAATGACAGTTAATTGGAAAATTTTTTCAATTATTTTTTTCATATTTTTCACTAATCAATAAACCTTCTCTGAAACTGAAATTCACCAAACTTGATTAATACCCATTGCTAAAATCTGAAAGACAATTTTACATAAATGGAAAATTATGGCATCAACAAAAAATCCAAAAAAAACCTATTTTGCTGATGTTTACAATAAATCTCAAATTTGGAAAATTGAACATGTTTTAAATTTTGGTTTTATTCTGATAATTTGGATTTTATTTGAAATCAAATAAACACTCTAATTTTATATTTTGGGCTTGTCTTTTGTTTTAAATGGAATGAAAAAAAAATAAGGTAATAAAATATTTGAAAAATGATAACTTTTTGTTACTATTTAAGAATTAAAATGGATTTGGACAATTTTTTTTTCAGAAAGGTTAAATGAAATTTGTTTTTCTTTTGACAGCTATTTTAATAAAATGTGTACTCTTTTTAAAAAAAGTACTTTTCTTCTCACTCCAACCTCTGACTCGCATTTTTATACGTCGGTTCTTCTCTTTATTAAAATAGAAAGCTTTAAAAAAGTTTTAATTCGGAAAAAGTCCTTCACTTTTTTGAAATATAAAACAATCTTTAAAAAAAGTTTTTAAAAAGTAAGTACATTTTTAAAATATAGCTGTACGCTAAATAAAAAACATAATTCTTATTAAGATCACATTATAAAAATTTTAATTGTGAGAAAATTTATGAAAATTAGATTTTTTGAATTCCATTGGATATTGAAACTTACGAAGGAAAAAAATCATGAGTTACTCTATTTATGAAAAGAAGAAAAGTAAATCAGAGTTGAATCTTTAAAATTTCAATTTTTTGTATGTTTTTTTGTGATTCAATTTTTATTTTTCTATTGTTATTTAGGAGGGGTATTTCAACAAAATTATCACATACCTGTCGTTAAGTTTTTTTTAATTTTTGAAATTAAAAGAAAATTTCAAAAATTAAAAAAAAATCTAGGCCCTCTACGGCACTTCCTAGAACACTGATAGTATTTAGAGTTTTTTCTCCTAGCTACATTTTTGGTTTTATTAAATTTTGCTTTGGATCCTCCAATGTGCTCTGGATGAAGAAGTGAAAATAATTAAAGACTAATCCAATAAAATAGACATGGGAAGATGTGCATTTTGAACAAATCTTTTCTTTTTTAAAGAGAACCAAAAAAGAAAGATCACCTTTCCAAACAATTTTGTTTGAATCAATAACGAAAAAAAAAAAATTTCAACCAAAATATATTTTCGACAATTTGTTTTATCTCGTCTTTATCTTCTTAATTTATATGAATCCAAACAAGTGATTACCTTGGATTTCTCGCCCCATTTCTATTTGTTGTAATTTAACCAAAACCTTTTTTTACAAATTTGTTTTTCAAAATTCTTTTTTCAAATATTGTTATCAAAATAACCTAAATAAAGAATACTATGTCAAAAATTAAAAGTAAGAGAATTGAATTACTGAAATAAAAAAACAAAAACAACAACAACAAAATAT
Source organism: Anaeramoeba flamelloides (assembly GCA_027625915.1). Lineage (NCBI taxonomy): Eukaryota > Anaeramoebidae > Anaeramoeba > Anaeramoeba flamelloides. The sequence goes on from JANTQA010000072.1 coordinate 2,498,102, forward strand.
TTAACCCAAAGAAAAAGAAAATATGGTTTAAAAATTCAAATCAAAATTCATAATTATTTTTGTCTTTTACTATAATTGGAAAATAAATTTCAAATCAATACAAATATTTATCCGATAAATCCTAGATTTCTGAAGAAATATTTAAAAAATATCCATATTTTTTTCTCGCCAAATCAAGAATTGGAACAATGAAATTGATCAAAATTGGAATTTTAATATTCTTTTTGGGGATTCTTTAGAAATAAAAAGTAATTTGTATCTCAAAAATTCTACAAACAAAAGTATTTCATTTCAGAATTAAATTTAAAAAAAAGTAAAAAAGAAGAAGTAATAATATCAAATATTACAGATCAAGATCAATAAATAAATGATTTTTATTTATTTTTTCTTGGATCAATTTTTTCTTTTTTTTGATTTCCATTTTTTAATTGGTTTGTAAATATATTATTCTGAGATATCTCATCCTTCCTTTTTATTAGAATATTCATTTTTTTATTTCAAGAAATGAATTTAATTATTCAATTTCGCAGAAATCTAGGTACTCAAAACCGGTAAAATGTACTTACTCCCCTAAATAATATAAAAGTGTTTTTTTTTATCTTCCAAGGTATTAAATTTATTGAAATCAAGCTATTAAATACGATTCTACAAAATAAAATTGATTTGAATACAAGAAACAAAGAATAGGGGTATGGAATACAAAAAGAAATTCAAAAATATGAAAATAAAACTCTTTTATTCGATTTAAAAGTCGAAAAAGATTTTATAGTCATATTATATATCGATCTATTTAACACAAAACGACATTTATTTTTAATTATACTATTTTTGTTGTGTGGTTTTTAAGAACAACCCACTTTTTGTTTTTAGCTTCAAATAAGTTCATTAATTCTAATTCATGATTTTTTCTTCATTTACCAAAATTCCACTTTTATAAAATAAACAAAAATCATTAATAGGATCATGCGATAAAACTGCTAGAGTCTAAAATACAGGTGTGTAGCCATGAAACACCAGACATCACACGTATTATCAAAGCTCTTTGGGGTGACGATGTTTTAAAATCTGCCTTTGATCAACGTTCAAAACTCCAAATACCAGACACACACGGATAGTAAAATATTTTTTTTTTTTTTAATTGATTTCTTTTGTGGGCTGTTTTAAAATCGTGTGACCAAAAAGAAGTTTTTTGTTACAATTCTCATAAAATAGTTCAAGCTATATTTATAAATTGTTTTCTAAATCCTTTTTAAAAATTTTTTGCCACACTTTTCAAAAACAACTTTCCTTACAAATCTTTTTTTTTTTTTTGGTTTATTTAATAATTTTATTTTATAAAATTCCAAATTCAAATACGATTTCTTTTTTAATCAACTTTTACTCTGGTGATACAATATATTAAATAAAGAAGAAAAAAATATCAAAAGTTTCACTCTTTATACTAATAAATTTCAAAACATTGAAATTTTGAAGTTTATTTTGATTTCCCATAAATCATCCCTCATAGTTATATATCAACAAGCAATTAGCCAATGATATATACACGTTAACTGATTGTTTCGAGGTTAAGATTATTTTTATTTTATACAATTTCAAGAATTTTTGGAAAATGTAATAGAAATGTTTTCAAAGACTTTATTCATCTAGATTCATTTTAAAAAAAGTATGACAAAAAAATTTCAAACAGTATCGATAAAACAGTTGACAAATATAAAAAACTATTTTTAAAAATTTTTTTCTGGTATCATTTTTTTAAAAATGTACATTATCAATATCAATGAAAAAAATAGAATAGAAAAATTATTAATGAAATAATCATGAAAACAGAAACTTGATTTTGGATTTAAATTCATGATAAATCTTGATAATAAAATAAGGCTGAGGGTAATTTTGATTTACATTTGCAGACACTGGGCATTTGTAGATTTTTCAGTGTAGTAATTTGGCTATGAAACATAAATCTCACTAGGTTCGATTTCTACCAAGCCAATTTATTTTCAAAACTAAATTTTTCTTGACAAACAAGAACTCTTACTTTTTAAACTAATTTTAATAATATAATAATAGACAAAAATTTGAGCATTGATAAACTTTATAGTTACTTTGGTAGATCTTATATCTCAGATATAATTTTTTCATTTTGAAATTGGATCGTTAATTTAATTCAATTTCCAGATTTTTTTCTCATTTTTTGTTGTTTTAAGTCGTTAGTGTAAAAAAAAATTAATTTATTACTGTACAAAAAACTATTTCAAAACCTAATTTTAGGTTAATAAAAATTAATTTTATATAAATAATGCATATTCTTTCTAAAAACGAATAAATAATTTTAATAACACTAATATTTTTCAAAATTCTAAAAAAAAAAAAAAAAAAGCTTTTTAGATGCGCTTGATCGAATTGTTGAAGAAGATTATGTTCCAAACAATCAAGATATTTTAAATTGTAGAATTCCAACAACCGGCGTCATAACAATGGAATTTGAAGTCAATGAACGTCCGTGGTGTGTTGTTGATGTTGGGGGTCAAAGAAGTGAAAGAAGAAAATGGATTCACCAATTTGATGATGTTGATTTAATTGTTTATGTTGTTGCAATTTCAGAATTTGATCAAAAGTTATTTGAAGATGAGTCCGTAAATAGAATGAAAGAATCTTTGGATTTATTTGATTCTACAGTCAATAATGAATATTTTCATAAAACACAATGTGTGCTCTTACTTAATAAGCTTGATTTATTCAAAACCAAAATTACAAAAGAAAGACTACAATCCACTTTCCCAGAATATGATGGGGATGGAAATTTTGAAGATTCTAAAGAATTTATCACCAATAAATTTTTAAAACTTGGGGACAATAGACATCGCAAAATTAAAACTCAATATACTTGCGCAAATGTAACTGACAATATAAAGCAAGTTTTTGTAAGTAGTTTTAAATCTTTTTATTTTCTTTTCTTACATTTTTATGTTTATAATATTAAAGTAATTTTAAAAAAGTGTGATCAAAAGACTTTTCAAAATTATCTTTTAAACAGGTCAGCAAACGAGAATAGAACTATTTTTAGGGCTAGGCTATTTCCAAAAAAGTGGACATTTTATTTTTATATTTAAAATAATATTCTCTTTGCAATTATTTCTATTCGTACATTGGTAATATAAAATTAAGTTAAATATTCATATTTATATAATCGGGTATATATATATATTTATATTTCAAAAATTGTTCTATCAAAATATTTCCTAAAAAATGAAAAAAAAAAAATCGCACTTTTTTTGAAGAAAACAATGCAAAACCAATTTCAATAAAAAAATGTAGGCAATGTGGTAAAGATACAAAGGATTTTTTAAACAATAAAATGCAGTTATAAGTTTTTATCCCATTTAGAACATTTTGTATCAAGATTAAATAAGTTATGAAAACGATTTTTTTTAGTATCAAAAAGAAAAAAAAATTATCATCAATTTTTACATCCCTAGAAAAATATCAGATAAAATTGTGTTCAGAAACTTTTATATCTTTTATTAAAGTAATTGCTTACTAAGAAACAAATTCTGATTATGATCAAGAATTAATTAATGATGAATAACAATTTTGCCTATTTCAATAATAATATTTGAATAAAGTTTAATAAAGATATTTTAAAAGAAATTCGCAAAGTTTTTCGGGAAATAGCTTAGATTTAAAACTTTTTTGGGATGATATTAAAACCTTTTTTGTCACACTTTTTTAAAATTACTTTATGACTTTTTTCAATTTTTTTTGAACGTAAACAATCACAAATGAAAATTGATGAATTTTTTATCAAATTTTTTTTTATAATGCGAATTAAATTAAAATCATCCCCTTTCTCTACCACTTCTACTTTTAATGATTAAAATTTTTAAATTTTTTTTTTCATTTGGGAAATAAAGAATGAATAGCTAAAATCAAAAATGCATTCTAAAATTTATAATTTTATTAAATTTCTAAAAAATAAAGAAATTTATTATTTTAATATTCTGAAGAACAAAAAAAAAAATTAATAATTAAAGCTGATTTAAAAAATGCGAATTAAAAGTTTTATAAAATATACTCGTCCTTCTTTAAACGGGGGGGGGGGTGGGCAGTTTGATGCGCCGCTTATAAAAATTTTAGTTCAGACTTTTAAAAATCAGTTGTATTAAAAAATTTTATCAAAATTAAAATTAATAAGAAATCTTAAAATGATTAAATTAAATTCTTTTAAAAGTTAAATGTAGAATAATATACTAATTCAAAATTGTCTCTCAACTGTTAGATTTTTTTGTTGTTGTTGTTTAGATAATAAAACCAATAAATTTTCGAAAAAAAATAATTGAAGGTGAAAAACTGTAAATTCAACAGTTTTTTTGCTTATTTTTGAAATGCCAATATATTTTTTGATTAAAATGGAAAAACTTGAGCAAGATATTTTCTATTTTTACCAAAATTAAAAGCTAAACTTTCCAGCTTATTACATCTTTCGTAATTGTAAGGCACTTAGGGATAATCCCACATCAATTAAATAAATTAAAAAATAACATTTCATGCTTATATTTCTTTCTTTATGAATAAAAGAACAACACAAATTTCGTTTGTTGTAATTGTTTACAGATAAATTTTTAAATCAACTTTTTTTTAAAAAAAATCATTTTTAAAATCATTATTTATCCCTTCTTTCTTCTTTCTTCTTTCTTCTTTCTTTCTCTAATACTTTAACAATAAAACAATTATAATAGGATGTAATTCAACAAATGGTTCTAGAAAACTGTTTAAAAGATTTGGGAAAACTTTAAATTAATAAATAACAATTGTTACTTTTTTTATATTTATATATATATATTTTTTTTAATTTGTTTATACAATTACTCAAAATTATACTGTTTAAAAAACAAATTTTAAAATTAATTCGACTGTGATATTCCCATCATCGTTTCAACATATCATTCTAATTTTTTTTTTTTGTTTGTTTTTAAATTGGAATTCCCTTTAATTGTTTTAATTAAAATTTAAAACTAATTATGAAGAATCTTATAATTTTTAAAATGATTATGATTCACATTTGAAATACAGTTTGCTTTGTTGAATGGATTTTGTTTATATATATATATATATATATATAACTTCAATCATTTTTTCGCATCTTTTCTTTTCTTTTCTATTTTAAATTTAAATGTTGCATTAACAAATCACAATTTCAAATACTACTTTAAGAAAAATTTATTTTAATTTGAGTTCAAGTATTTTGTTCGAAATCAAAATATAATCTTTAATTAAATTCGTCAATTAATTTAACCGGAAATATAAATTAATTTTTTAAAATTAATTTCTGTATCAAAATGCCTTTTCTTTCAGAGTCATTCTCAAACTAATTTTGATCTGAATTTATTTTTATAATCTGAAATAAAGAAAATATCATACTTAATATAAACAAAAAATCCAAAATTTTTAACACAGCTCAGGATTATCTAAAATAAAGTCATTATGAGGGGTGTAGAGTTCAAAACAATATGGAAATATGACGTTTATCTCTTTATATCCAGAGGTGCATTAAATTTCAAATTATAAGGGATTTAAAATTGTTCCTGAAGTAGATTCTTAATTGCATTTTTTGGACAACTTTTCCAAAACGCAACTATTTTTGTTCTAGTGCAAGTATTATCTAGTTTCCAATGAAAACCTTTGAAAAAAAATCGAGTTAGAACAGTTGTGGAAAGTGAATTAGATGTATTTAAAGTTTTTAAATGGATATTAGACAAAAAAAATATATTTTATAAATTTGAAAATTTGAAATCATTTTTGATTTTTTTTTTTGATTTTTTTTTTGCAACCTAATTAATTTTTCAATTTTTTTTTAAAATAAGATAGTTAATTGGTAAAAACGTGTTATTTTAAAGTAATTGAAACATTGGGAATAATTGTAGAAAAATCCTATTTATTTCTATTGGAATTTTATTTTGATCTTAAATTGTAGTTCAAAATTAACATTGTTCTTTTCCTCAATAGGGTTCCATAACAATTTTAATTTTTCTATTTTTAAGAAAATGTTATGATTTATTAGTTTTGTTTCATAAAGATATAAATTATTCCTGGATAAGTATTATTACAGCCAGTTCCGCTTTTAAGAAACAAACTTTCAAGGAAATTTAAGATTAAAAAAAAATCTCAAATTAGGGCACATTTTTTAGGGTTTTTTTTTTTTTAACAAATTATTATACTTAATTCTGAATTTTGTGCTTTAATTGTGGTATTTTTTTATGCCTTAAAATTTGTTGAAAGTTTGTGCCTTAAAAGTGGAACTTACTGTCTATTTATTTATTATTTGTTCTTCAAGGGCCAATTAAAAAATTAATTGATATTTGAAAAAATTATTTGTAAATTTGACTGAAATAAAGTTCATTTTAAATTGGAATAATAATGAAAAATCAAATTATTGTTAAGATCTCGGAAATGAGTTATTGGATTTCAATAATAAAGGAGATTTAAATTGTATTTTTTGGTTCTGTTGATAATAATACAATGTTCCTTTCTTTCAAATTCATTTATTTCTTTTTTTTAATTGATGTGAATTATTAGTTTACAAGTTCTATCAAGGCCCACAATTAAAAATTGTTTTCAACTTTTTTTAGAATGGGGAAAATTACTCAAAAATCCATTTTTTTGCTATATTTGGGATAATCGCTTTTTTTTTTTGTATTTTCTTTTTTTTTAAAAAAGGATTTAAATGTAGTTTTGTAAAATAAGTTGATTCCGGATTAAATTTTATGATTGTTTGAAATAATTATGTTTTTTTTTTTTTTTTACGGTTTTGAAGCCCTTCTATACTTGAATGATAATGTTTGAATTTTATTTTTCTTTTTATGATTTATCTTATCAAAAGGAAAATATTTAGAAAAAGGTGTACTAAGAATGAGAAGAATGAAAAACCAGGAAAAGTCTTTATATATATTTTCTTGTTTCGAGTTTTTTCAGTTTTTTTAGAAAAGTTTATTCATGTAAAATAAAGTTTCTATAGTATATGTGTTCAATTGGGATTTCATATTTTTTTTTTGATAAAAAACAAAATATAAAATTATTACAAGACTTTAAAAAAAAAAACGTACAACTTAGTAGAAAAAATTAAAATAAATTAATTTAGACACTTTGAAATTTTATGTAACACGAATGTATTAGAAAACACAGAGTATTGGCATAATATAAATTTTATTTTTATTCGTTTATGAAGTTCTGGCTGTAAGGTTTACATTCCTGAAACTGGAAAAACCACTGTTTTATATAAGGCGTTTTGATATATTAGTTTGGTTCGTAGCTCATTGATCTTTAACTTAGGTATCAAATTTTGATATTAGTTCAAAAATGAAGATTTTTTTTAATTTATTTTTTTTTTTCCAAAATCCAAATTGAAGAGTTAAGACTGGGAGACTACAAAACCTTTAATAAAAAAATGTGTTTTTTTTGTTTTTAAGAAGAAAAATTTAATTTACTGTTGAGGCAATTAACTTTATGAAAAAAAATTTTTTTTAAAAAACTCTAAATTAAACTAATCTTTAATTCAGATTGCAATTGAAAACAAACCACAGATAATTTTCTACATAACCTACTTTCTAATCTCTTCTTCTTACACTCACCAATTCAGATTTCCAAAAAAAAATAAATGAAAAAAATCATGTTTTTTGAACTTATAAAAAAATTTGATACTTAAGTCGAAGATCAAGAAATTAAAAAAACAAATAACACTTCCAAAACACCTTATATAAAACAATCTTTTTGTTTCCAGTTTCAGGGATTTAAAATCTTAATAGATAATTAAAAAAATACGTGACATGAAAATAATCCCTCTACGCTTTTTAATTGTGAAATATTGGGAAATTGTCGGTAATTACTTTTATTGAAGAATCAAACTTTTAAAATTTAAACCACACACTCCTTAGATTGAAGATTAATGAAATTACACTAGTTCAAAACACCATTCAATCAAAAAGAATAAAAAAATCTTATTTTCCAAATTCATTGTAAACCTATATAAAAATTCATCATTTTTCAAAAATAAGAAGATCTACTTTGGCTATCAAACATTTATTTGAGTATTCTAGAGACACCCTATTTTAATGAACCATGTATCGGTTTATTACTCAGTTCATTACAAGTGTTTATTTATAAAAAGGATTTGATTTTAAATAAAAGGAATTATTCAACAATTTTCCTAATATAAACAATTAAAACTTTGGTTCCAGCTATTTTCGTGTCTGTATATTGTTTAATTCTAAACTTTCGTAAAGTATATGCCTTTGATGAAACATTACCCAAAGAAAAAATTTTAACTTTTCAAAACACAAAGTACCAATATTTAACAAATTGTAAAAATTGAATCAATAAATAATTCTTTTAGATTTCAAGAATTGATGACAAATTGAAAAAAAAATAATTGGAATTTCCCAAAGGTTGCAAAACAAGGGTAAGCTTTTTAACCAGAAAATTTAAATATTTTTTTCCTTTAATTTCGAAATTGACTCTTTTTTTTAAAGTCGATCCGTCTAATTGATCTTGTAAATTAGTTTTTGTGAAATCATCTTTGACTTACAAACAATTAGGTGTTAGGTGTGCACCCTTAAAAGTTCAACTTTAAGTATTTTGTCTCTTATTAGTTAATAAAATCAGAATGGACGAGATTTGATTGTTTAACAAAAAAGCGCAAGTCTTTGGGATAACTACCCCTTTCTTTAAAATACCAAACTCACTCTTTCTTACTGTTATATGAAAATAATAAGATTTGTGTGAAACTCAAAAAGGAAAAATTTTTAAATTTCAAGTTTTTGAACAAACACTCAGAAACTGTTAAAAAAGGTGAAAAAAATCCTTTAGATGAATTTATTTATAAGAGAATTTCAATAGAATTTAACAACTTGGCTTATTTGTATTTGCCAAATAAATGGTAATAAATTTTCACTTCTATTTCCCTTTTGTTCTTTTACAAATAGAGTATTTCAAACAAGCTGCTTTACATTTTGAACTCTACTCAAGAAAAAAAAGGGAAATGAGGAGGTACTTTTTTCCGATTTTTAATGCAAATATTACTGTGTAAATAACGGTGGATTCAAAAAAATAATCGAATATAACTTTGAAAATTATGTTGTGTCAATAAAAGCAAATAACACAAGATCTAATTTATCTTTTGACTGTTTTTCTTAAAAATTGAGAATTATTCAAGTTTTATTTGTTCTAAACAAGAGAAAAAAAAAGTTCAAAGAAGAAATAAAGTCTTTTCCTTGCACAATTAAAGAATCTTAAAAACAACTGATTCACTCTAAAACTAAAACAATCAAAGGTGTTCTGTTAGAATCTTAAATTTGGGTGTAACTTTTACCAAAAACAATTTTTATTTCCAAAAAAGTTTAATTCGATTATTCTTCAGAAACACACAAATTTTGAGTTATTAAATTTGAGGTAGAGGAGAAATAAGAAAAACTCAAAACATGCTTAAAGTTGACAAATAAACAGAAGAAATTCAACAAAAACACAAAAATTTCTCTCTTTTTTTCTACAAAAACTCTCATTTTTTTTTTTTTTTTTTTTTTTCTTTTGTTCATTTCGAAGCAAAACCATTTTTGAAAATTACAAGGTTTTGAATTTCAAAAAAGAGATGACAAACCTCAACCTAAAAACAAATGGGAATGTTCAACCACCCAAAACCAATCGTCCCCAATTCGAAACCAAAAAAAAAAAACTCTTAATCAGAAAGCCTTATAAATCAGCAAAAACAAGATCAAATACACACTTTGTTTCTAACGAGAAAAAAATCAAGCAAGAGACAGAAGTTTCACAAATTATTGAAAAAAAAGAAGCCCAAAACCTGATTCGAGAGGACAAAGAAAAAACTCTTATGAGGCGAAAAACACAGCCTGTCTTTGCAAATTATTTAATTTCAAATCTTTTAAAAAATAAATGCGTGAATGAAAAGATACAAGAACAGGAGTGTGAACGAGAACAAGAACAAGAACGGGAACAAAAAGAAATGGAAGAACAAGAAAACGAAGAACAAGAGTTTGAGAATACCTCAATTTATGAGAAGAAGGAATTTACAAATAGTGTTATTGATTATTTGGAGGTACATTTTTATTTAGCGGAACAAATTGAAAATTTTTTATCCTTGTTTGATGATTTGACGCAATGTCTGGATAACCAAGATCAGGAAAAGTTGTCTTCATTAATGAAAAACTTTTTGTTTTTAAGCAAAAAAATTGAAAAGTTGGGCTCTCGTGCAGATGAATATATTATTGTATATTCACAAAAAATCTCAAAAACAGAATATAACGATTTCCTTTTAGAACCTTTCACCACAGGAGTCACGCAAGTGATTTTAAATTTATTAACTTTAAGTAGTGGATATATTAAAGGGATTGATCATTTTCGAAAAAAGATCGATCTTGAAAAGGAAAGTTTGGAAATTAAATTGTTAGATATTGCGATTAAAATTTCTTGTTGGATTGAAGTTGTTGAATACGTTGAACAAAAGAATAGCCAAAAGAGAAAAGAAGTTGAACCACAAAATAATCAAAACCAAAATCAGAAAAACAATAATAATAATAATAATAACAACAACAACTTTCAAAGCAACAAAAATCAAAACAATAATGATTTAAAAATTGAAAATGAATCAAATACTTTGGAAATTAGAAAATTAGAAATTAAAGAACTGAGGAAAAGAAGAACAACATTATCAACACATAGGTCCCTTAATCAAGTTGACAAAATTAGGAAAAAACAAATTAATAATTTTTACTCTGAAAATAACAAAAATAATTTAATCAAAAACAACAACAACAACAACAGCAGCAGTAGCAGCAGCAGTAGCAGCAGCAACAAAGACGGCAACGGCAGCGAAAATGAGAATAAAAATAACCTCAATGTAAAAAAGGAAGACAGAGACACAGTGAAAGTCCATTTTGATAAAGATTATTTTAAAACATTTATTATTTCGAAAAATTGCACAGTCCAAGAATTAATCGAAAAAATTAAAGTCAAAACCTTTTTAAATTTCACCCAAGATTACGTCTTTGTCGAAAAGATTGGGAATTTGGAACGAATTTTGAATCCAAAATTAAAACCTAGTTTTTTACAAGAATTTTGGGAGCAATCTGAAAAAGATTTCTGTAAATTTGAATTCAAAGCAAGAAACAAAATAAAAAATTTATACAATACAGATGAAAAAAGGCTGATCAAAATATATTTTGAAAACAATTGCTATGTTACAATCCAAATTACAAAAAATACCTTGTGCTTGGATGTGTTAAAAAAGGTATGTAAGAAAATCCATATCACAGATCAATCCATCATCGGATACTCTATTTATATTAAAAAGGACACTTTTATTTGCTCTTATTCAACCCTTGGCAGATTTCGCCAAGTGAACACTTCTATTAATCAAAAGGGATTGTTTCAGGACAGTAATGAAAATTTCCACGATTTACGTTTTATTGAATTAGATGAAAATATTTTCCAAAACATTGAGTATGCTGAAATTAATTCTAAAAAAATTATACTAATTTTTGCTGAAAATTCTTTGCATTCACCAAAATTACCGACAGTGCAATATAATAATACAGCAATTAGTATCAGGAAAATGAGACAGATCGAAAAAGATATTGGTGAAGAAAAATTAGAAAAACAAAAAAACGTGGATCAAACCATTGATAAAGAAAATAGTTTTGGAGTAAATATAATAACAGAGAAAGAGAAAGGTGGTGGAAGGGAAGGAGGGAATGTGAGGGGAAGAGGAAGGGGCAAGGGAAGAGAAACAGTGGGGGGGAGAGGCAGAGGCAGAGGCAGAGGCAGAGACAGAGGCAGAGGTAGAGGGAAGGATACTACTACTACTAATAATAATAATAATAACGACAATAAACCAAAATTGTTATTAAGAAGAAACACTTTTAATAAAAAAAACCCACTTATAAACCACAATAATTCAACAAAAAATATTGGTTCCCATAATTCTACCGATATCAATACACATACAAATGATAATAATATCAATAGCAAAAATAACAGCAATAATAATTATAATTCTGGCAATAATAACAACAGTAATAAAAACAAATACAGCAATAATACTAATACTAATAATAATAATAATAATAATAAAGAGAATCAAAATATCAAAAATAATAATGAAAAAAAAAAATTAGAAGAAAAAATTTTAAAAAGGGGCGAAATTTGTAAAATAGAAATTTTTAAAAATCAGCAATGGAAACAATTTTTTTTTTCAACAAAAGGAAACCGATGTTATTACTTTTTGGATCTAGAAACTAGCCAAGCAAACTATGAAACCATTTCATTATTGCATGCCAAAATTGAAAAGGAAAATACCTATCAAGGAAAAAAGAATGTTATTATTTTAAATTTGTTTACAGGAATAAAATATTATTTACATTTCATTACCAATAAAGATTATTTTGAATGGAAACAGAAAATTGAAAGGGGGTTAATTAATTTAGTAGATAATAATTTAAAGCCTTCTGTAATAAAAAATGTAAGAATAAACAAATTCAAATTAATGGAAATAACAAAAATCAAGCAAAAAATGCAGTCACGGACCTTTACAAATTGGTTAAACCATCACATTTCGACAAATATAAAATACTTGGAGGTTAGAAAAAAGGTAATCGAAATAAATAAAGATTTGGATGATGGATTAATATTATTATTAGCCCTAGAAAAAATTACTAACCAAGAATACCAATATAACTTATCACCTATACGGTTATTGCACAAGGTAAATAATTTACAAATTTTTTTCAAAGCTTTAAAATCCGGTAACCTTGATCTAGGCGAAATCAATGAAGAATCGGTTTTGGATGGAAATTTAAATTTTATTTTAAGCCTCGTCTGGCTATTAATTTATAAAATGGAAAACATGAACTCATCAAGGGACAATTTATTATTCTGGCTAAGAGAAAAAATTAAAAAAGTCACAAATAGAGAAATTGAGAATTTTACAGACTTTAAAGATGGCAATTTATTTCATTATTTATTGCTTTCAATAAAACCTGATATTTATACTAATTTTGATGACATTTTAAAGAAAAGCCAAGAAGAAAAATTATATCTAGCTTTTCGTGATTCTTTGAAATATTTTAAAATTCCAAAAATTTTAGAAATTAATGATTTTGAAAAAGAGTATATTGATGAAAGATCAATAATGACTTATTTGTTTTATTTCCAAAAAATAACAAGATAATCAATGAATTGGTTTATTAATATATATATATCTTTATTGACAAAATTATTAATTGTATTTTTTAATTATAATTTTTTATTAAATGATAATTATTAAATAAGAAAACTAAATAATAATAATACGTAATTAAAATACATTACTACTACTATTATTTATTATTTAAAATAAAATATTAATAGAAAAAATTAATAATCAATTTTAATCATTTTTTTTTTATATTTACTTATTGATTTTATTTGTTTTGTAAATAAAATTTTCATTTTTTTTTTTTGCAAGTTATTACTCAAATCTATTCTGAGGTAATATAATAAATTCAAATTATTTTAACTATTTACGAACAAAAAATCATTCCAATTTTGAAAAAAAATATTACTTTTATTGAAACAAACATAACGGTATATTATTAATTTTCAAATTTGATCAAATTGAATTTTTTTATATTTTTGAAGAGTTTCTTGATTTTTATCATTATGTAAGTTTTTAATTACTTTTAATAATTTTGAGAGGAAAAATCAAAGAGAATATTTTGTGATTAGTATTATTTAATTACTTAAATTGTAGAAAATACATAAATTTGAAATCAACACTACTAAATATTTTTTCAAAATTTGATCCAAACCCAATTTTTACCCAAAAAGTTTAGTAGAAATTTTTTCCCCTTAAAACAAGTTGCAAATGTCTAATTGGTATCTTAATTAATTTTTTTTTTTCAAAAACCAGGACAAAATTCTCTAACATACCAGCCAAACCACACGAATCTACCCCAACCTACCCTGGCAGACTCTAAAACACTTCACCCAACACGAAATGGGGGTTTAAATACCCACAACCAATATATTTCAATGGAATTGACTATTTCAAAAAAATTCGAATTATACATATTCGAAATTTGATTAAATTTGAAAAGTCATTATTTTTCCGTAACATAAACTCGGAAATACTTTGTATAATAAGGATTTTATTATAAAAAATTATCCTAAAATGTTCAATTATAGAAACATTATATAAAAATGTTTGAAATATATTTCTTTGATTATTATAATATATATTCATTACTATTGTTTTTGGACAAATTTGGATATTAAATAATTGTCTCAGATAGAAAATTGATATTAAAAAAATAAAAGCCAACTCATAAACTAAAATAATTCAGAATATACCCTGATTTAAATATAATTAAACAACCTTTATTTTAATCTGATAAGAACGAATTTTTGATATTTTACTTCTTGAATTAGTAGATTATATTTATTCATTTATTTATCTAGAGAAAGGAGCAATTAAAAAAATTATATAAAAAAAAAAAAAAAGAAAAAAATTAAAATATCAATAAAAAATAATAATATCGTTTGTGGGTATAAATGAAAAATAACTATCCTCTGTTTTTTTTTTTTTTTTTTTTTTAATTTAAAAGAACTGAATAAAATCCGTGATTTTATTCTATTCTTTTGAAATCTGTAAAATACTGTTAAGTTTTTTTTTTAATTTTTGAAATGAAAAGAAAATTTCAAAATTTTTCTTTTAATTTCAAAAAAAAAAAAAAACAAGGTACTTTACGGTACTTGAAGGTACATGATCAAATTTTTGGTTAGGTTACCCAGAATTTGAAATAATTGAGTAAAATACTTGAATTTATCAAATTCTTTCAAATTCTGGAAAACTGTTGTTAGATTTTTTAAATTTTTGAAATTAAAAGAAAAATTTTAAAATTTTCTTTTTATTTCAAAAATTGAAAAAAAAACTTGGTATTTTACGATCCTTCACGACACATGAAGACATTTTTGTTTCGGTTTTCTCGAGTTTTCTTTTTATTTGTGAAGTGTTCTAGGTTTTTTTGAGGTTTTCTATTTTATTTATAAAATCTATCGATTTTCGTTAGGTTTTTTTTACTTTAGAAATAAACAGAAAATTTTAATAAATTTTCGGTTTATTTCTAAAGTAAAAAAAACCTAGGACACTTCACAAATAAATAGAAAACTCAAAAAAACCTAACAAAAATCAATGGATTTTATGACCAAAGTTATGTCCCCCAAGAATACCACTGTTAGTTTTTCCAGAATTCAAAAAAATGAGTTAAATCTTCTATTTTGCTCGATTCTTTGGAATTCTGGAAAACTTAGGAACTTGATGACACTTGATTTCACCCGAATGAATTCACAAAACGCACATGTGTGGTCCGATAGAAAGATTATTGTTTACATATAAATATTCCACAACATGTGATTAATAATTGGTAATTATAACTCTCACAATGGGGGCATACGGTACCCAAATTGATATATATATATATATTACTATTTTCTATATTGTTTGTTTTCAAATTTTTATTAGTAATTTATCTTTATTACCCTAATTTTCTGACCATAAGAACTCTGATGAAAACTTTCCAACAAGAAAAATAAATTTCATAATTTTGATTCGTCATCTTGAAGAGTCACCATGAATTTTTTAGAATGATAACTTTTTCATTACGTTTTTTATCTATCATCTGTAAAGTTTGATTTCGTAAAAAAAGGGATTTGATTTTAAATAAATGAAATTACACAACAATTTTCCAAATATCCACAATTAAAAATCTTGTCAGTGATTATTTTCATGTCCGGTAATTTTTTCACTACTATAACCAAAGAACGCTACTTAAGGTTCTGAAAATTGAGAGTAATAATCTGCAAGTGATGAAAAACCCAAATTTATCGATGGAAATCAAAAGAAGGAGTTTCAGTACAAAATTCTGAGAAAAAAAGTATTTTATTATTTTTATCTTATATTTTTTTCTTGTTTTTTGTCCGTTTATTATTTTGTTTTTATTTTTTTCTGTTCTTGATAAAACAAATTTAATATCTTCAACAAAACAAATTCGAGACATAGGTAAGCCAGATCATTGTTAAAAACAATTCTGAAAGATTCATTTAT
The DNA here is from genome assembly GCA_027625915.1 of Anaeramoeba flamelloides. NCBI lineage: Eukaryota > Anaeramoebidae > Anaeramoeba > Anaeramoeba flamelloides. The sequence goes on from JANTQA010000072.1 coordinate 2,514,246, forward strand.
CAAATTATCTAACATTCTTCAATAATTTTTAAGAGAAATGAATTTAAAAAAAAGCTGATCGTTTGATTCCCACTTTTCATTTTTTCTCATCAAACAAAAAACTTAGATCTTAAAGTTTCAAGGTAGGTTTTTTTCTGAAACGACTGAACCTCTGTCTTTTAGAAATCAAATATTTTCACCTTTAAAAAAATTTTTTATCATAAAAAAAAATTAGATTTAACTCGTAATAAAAGATCTAATTAAGAAGTCAATTGAATAACAAAAAGAAAGTGAGTTTATAAAAAATTTCAAAAAGTAGACAAATCATTTTTCAGTTTTTTGAGTGTTTTGTTTCACTTTTATTTTATCATTTTTCCGAAATGAATTTTAAAAAAAAGCTTTTGCGACGTAAAAAATTGTACAAATTAAAAACAACACGTTTCTCTTCATCAACAAAACGATTAGAGTTGACAATAAACATTTCCAAACAAAAAAAAGATCAGATAATCTCAAAAAAACGAAATATGTTTGAAATTCAAACAAAAGTTATCGAAGAAGAAATTGGCGAAGAACAATATCAAAAGATGGTACCTAAATACAAAACTTCTTTCTTTTTTTCTTGTTAAAAAATGTCTCAAAACAAAATCAATTTACGTTTTAATAAAATTGTTAAACCCTCTCATACAAAAAAAAAAAAATAATTATTTTTTAATTACCTAAAGATCGAATCAATACCTAGAATTACGAACAAATTAATGGACAACTTTTGTTCAAATAAACTCTACTTGGTCAAGGAATTAAAAGAAATTGTAAGTCTTGAACACAAACCACCGTTCAACGAAATAATCAATTCTGGTGTGATCAAAGTTCTGGTTGATTTTTTGCAAGATGACAATAATCTACAGCTACAGGTAATCTTTTATTTTTCTCGTGATAAGGCAACAAAGGGATTTTTGGTGTAGAAAAACAAAGTGGTTTCTAGAGGGTTCTTTTCAATTTTACTAAAAATAGAAAATTTTCAAAATTTCAAGCAATGTTCATCCAAAAAATATCAAGTTTCGTCAAGATCAACAAATCATTCTCTCCATAGAGAAGGTAATTTTAAAAACCAACAATAATCTACTTTATCAATCAATTTTAGTTCACCATTTGCACCACTCTTGACTTCTATGACTAATTATATCTTAAATAAGGGGGATAGTATTAAAAAATGTGATTAACTGTTTGTGAAAAAAAATTCAACAAATTTTTTTTCAATTGAAAACTTTAATAGTTTCTGAAAAAGAAAACCAAGATCAATTAATTAATAAAAGTAAAAGTTAATGTTAAAAAATAAAATGGAAGATTCAAATCAATAACAGTTTTTCGTTATGATCTCATAAAAAAGATTTTTCTATGATTGATCTATTACTGTTATTTTCCAATTAAAACATATAAATTTTATCTCAAAGTTCCAAAAATAAAGAGATTCAAATTAACAAAACACCAGATTATCATGATCAAATGATCTTGTAAAGATCTTGTTTTTTTTCAGAAAGGAAGAGATCGTTGGATAAATATTTGAGAATCTGAAATAAAAATTTTTTTTTCATAATTGGAATGAAACAGTATTCAAAAAGTGTTGAAAAAATTAACTATTTTTATGATCTTTAAAACTACTCAGGTTTGGATAAAAAGGGGTTTTAAATTGTGTTTGTTTGATCGACTGATAATAATATAAGGAATTCTTTCGTGTTAATATATTTCTTCTTCTAATCGATCTTGATTTTCATTTTAAGGTTCTATCAATTCCCCAAGTAAAAAGTGTGTTCAACTATTTTCCCCATTTCATTTTTTCCCCAAAATTTTTAGCAATTTAGATAAATAGATAATAACCCATTGTATGAAAAATACCTTACTTTTTTAAAAACACTAAAATAATAAAAAAAAATTAAATGATAAATATTCTGTGTCCAAGGTTTACTATCATTTAAAAAAATGGAGTAAAATTATAGATTTTAGTCTATTCTTTTAAATTCATAAAACAATTAAAAAAAACTAATGAAAGTGTCCGTCAAGTGTTTAGCTTTTACTAAATCCTTTTAAATCCAGGAAAACTTAATGAAAAGTGTCTGTATTATCTTGGAAATAAACTGAAAATTTATTTACTTTTCGATTCGAATCAAAAATTTAGATATTATAAAATACCGTAGAGTGCTATCAAGTGTCTAGGTTTTTTTTTGAATTTAAGAAATACCTGATGGTGTTTTTCTTGAGGTTTTCTGTTTTGTTCCATAATATCAATTGATTTTCGTTAGATTTTTTTTTACTTTTTGAAATAAACCGAAAATTTTAATAAATTTTCGGTTTATTTCAAAAAAGTAAAAAAAACCTAGAACACTTCACAAATAAACAGAAAACTCAAGAAAAACTAATGATAATTATTCAGGATTCAAAAGAATTGAGTAAAAACAAAGAGGTTTTACTAAATTATTTTAAATTAAAAAAAAAAAACTAATGGTGTTTTTTTTATTTAATTTAGAGAAATAAAAATAAAAAGTATATTTTTTTTGAAATTTCAAAAAATAACAAAAAACCTAACTACAAACAGGTGAACTTTTAATAATCACTCATTTATGAAAAAAAAAATTAATAATTATTGAACATTTTTATTTCATAATTAAAAAATTCAAACACATATTGTTAATTGACTTTAAAATAAATAATTAAACAATATCTTGTTTAAATTATTTTATTCAGAGAATTGTTATCAAATATTTTTTTTTGGTATTTACTTGAATTGTTTCTTTAGATTGTTTTCAAATTATAAACTATAAAATGAAGTTTTATTGTATAAATTCCCAAATATATATATATATATATATATATTAAATATTTTTAAATAATTGCATGATCTTTATTAGGTTTTATTCTAATTTTAAACAATATTTTAAATATTGAATTTAAGGTGTGATTCTAAAATAATTTTGATTACTTTTTATAATGTAAATTAAATCATCTATATACATTCAATAATTATTTGTAAATAGTTTATTTTTCAATAAAAGAAAATGTTAAATTAGAGCAAATAAAATAAGTAATTAAGAAATTTCCTTGTAATCTACCAAGCTCTTTATGTTGATAAGATTTTAATAAAAAATGTTTGATAATTTTATAGAAAAATTTTTTTATTCTTTTTTTCACTATTTTAAAATTGATTGAATCAAAACATTTTGCTATATCGATTGTTACAGGATAGTTTTTGTCCTTTTCTTTTTTTATTGTTACACTTTTATCATTATAATTTTTTAAGAAATTTAATACATCAATAATCTTAACAATTTTTTTTTTTCGTAAGTCAAATTGAAATTTATAAATTTCCAATAAGATTCAGTTATTTTATATAATATTTTTAAAAAGATTCTTTGTTAAAGAATTGTTTTATTTAATTTAGTATTTTGAAATCTAAAATTTATTACAATACTAATTACTTACCTGAAATAATAAATTGAACAAAAAATAATTATTGTTTTTGTTTTAAATATTAACTAATTATAAAATATTGATTAATAATTCACTTTTAATTATTAATAAGCACATAAAACCAAATATTTTTAAAAAATATAAAAAATTGATTCTGTTTATTAAAAAAGAAGTAGACTTCCTATTTTTTCTAAAAGAAAAATTAAATAAAAAAAATATTTTAAAACTTTTAAGAGGTACCAAAAAATAGAGAATGAATTTTTAATTTGATTCAAAATCAAACTTTTCAAGTTGTTAACCCATGAGAATAATAAAATTTTTTTCTAAGGCTTAAAAACGTGTAAATGGAGAATTATAAACTTTAAGCCTGAAAATTATTTTTGGATAAAGAAATATATATATAAGAGAATAGATAAGAAAAGAATAAAGAAAGATGTGTGAAGTAATAAAAGGTATAATAATGTAAATTTTATAACTTTGTAATCTATATTAATTGGAGAGATCTAACAAAAAAATAGAATAAAATACAAAATAACATAAAAAAAAGTGAATCACAATTTTTGAAATGAGCATTACAGATTTGTTATTTTTAGACTTTCAATCAAAAAAAAATGTTAACAAAAATATTTTTTATTTATCAATATATACATTGTAAAATACATTACACCTTCTGGATTTCCCTATTTTTTTGTTGTATTTTCTTTGTTTTTTTTTTTCTTTTTGCTGATCTTTTTTTTTTTCAACTTTCAAAAAAAAAAAGGAATTTAACAAAAAAAATGAAAAATTTTTCTAAAAAAAAAATAAAAAACCAAAAGAAAAAAAAAATAATTCTGATCTTACAAAAACCGAATAAATTCGAAAAAAATGAACAAAAGAAAAACAAAAATTTGAAAAAGCAAAACAAAAAGTTAGAAAATTAAAAAAAATGATTCTGATCCAAAAATTTAAAAATTAAAAAATTATTTTGAGAACAACATGTGATAAAATTGATCAAATTTACTTCCAATAATGTTCTAAAGCCAGCCAAAATTTTTGAAAAATGGTTTATTTCTTTCAATTAGAAAATTTTTAAAAAAAATAATTACTGAGAATAAAAAAGTGAAAAGAAAAAAAAATGATTTTTTTTTTATTTCAAAAATAACAATTATTTCCAAATTGAATGAAATATAATTAATATTATTCTTTTAAATATTATAATTATATCAAAATTTTAAAATTTTTCTTTATTTTGAACCAACCAAGAAAATAAATGGTTGCATTTTTATCTCAAGTCAATTTTCAAATTCCATATTAGTTTTGATCACAATTTATTATACTTATTAAAATAATGAAATTCTTCTTAAAATATGATTTGAGTGATCATTTCTACGAGAATGTGGATAATATTGTATTTTCATCACAATAATTCATCCCATTTTAATCAGATATTCGCCTTTAATAAGATATGGTTTGGAAATATTCTTAATTGTCAAAGCAGAAAATTCAAATTTTTGCTATTTGTCTAAATTAAGGAAATAATAACCTAAAATCATTTTTTTTTTTCTTTTATAATTCAAATAAAGGTAATAAAATCTAAATCAAATTTTTTATAATTCAATAAATTGTTTAAAATAGAATTCGTACTTATTTCTTAACCACTATTTTCCAATATATCAGGGCAAAATATACTTTATTTTAAAACAAGGCAATTATTAATAATTATCTATTTCTTAAAAAAAAACATAAATAACTTTCTAATATTGCTACAAAAAAAAAACAATATTTGTAATTATAGTTTGAATCTGCTTGGATTTTATCAAATATAGCCAGTGGTACATCACATCAAACTCAATGCATTGTTGAAAATGAAACTATACCTATTTTTGTGAGGTTACTTAATTCCCGAAGTGAGCTCGTTAGTGAACAAGCAGTTTGGGCAATAGGAAATATAGGTTAATATCATTTTTTTGAATCATTTGATTTAATTTTATCTAATAATTGTTTTGGATTTTGAATTTTTCTTTCAGTAAATATTGTTGAATTTATATTTATAAACTTAATTTTTAAATCATTTTTTAAAAAAATAATAATACGAAATAAATAAATAAAAAAAACAAAACAATTTAGCTATTGACCGTGTTGAATATCGTAATGATTTATTATTACTTGGTGTTTTCCCAATATTATTAGAAATTCTTTTAAATGTTACTAATGATGGTTTCATTCTTAATATTCTTTGGACATTATCAAATTTAATACGTGGGGAACCACATTTAAATTTCCACCAAGTAAGGCTTTTTTTTTAAAAAATTTTTTTCTTGTGAATTCAATTGTCGGATTAGGATAAAATACCGAATTTTTAAACATAATATTTGAACTATAGGCAATCAGGAAAGGTGTAAAAATTAACATATATTTTTGAAAATAAACTAAATAATTCTAGAATATTTGAGTTACAAAATATACATAAATATTATTGAATAAAAAAAAAAAAAATCTTTTGAACTTAAGGAAACTGTACATAACAACGAAAAATCAAAATATAACAAAATAGTATTGAATATATTCCTTAATTCCTTATTATTTTGTTTAAAATATTAAAAGTGCTTAAAAATAAATTACAAAGAAAAAAACATATAAAATATTTAATTTTTTTTTTTTTTTAGATCAGATTGTTTTTTCTATTTTTTATTAAAAAGATAATTTATAATTTGATTCAGTTTCTAACCTTCTAAAAAGTTTTCCCCCTTTTTATTTTCATCACTATTACACAATAAATAGTATTTATTGCCAGGCATATTAATATCAACATTTTTTTTTCTTTTATTTTTAAATTATTCTTTTGATTAAATGGTAAAAACTTTTGATGTAAAATATTGAAAAATATTTGTATTTATTTAATAATGATGGTTATAATCAAGAAATTTATGATTTTTTAATAATTTACTTTTAGGTTATGGTTTTTGTTATAATATAAAATATGAGTTTTTGAAATTAAATTTTCTTAAAGATATTTTGAAATAAAGTAATTTTACTCTAAAAATTTAAAAATTGTTATTTTTTTTTTTAATTCCAAATGTGATTTAATTTGTTATTTCCTTTCTTGTCATCGATATCTAACAAATCTCTTCACAAAAAAATGAAATTCCTAAATACTTTGAAAAAATTTTTCCATGGTCGTTCAAATATAACTATAAATATTTCTATAAATCAAATTTTAATAATGATATGGATTCCGAAAAGTTGATCCATTTAAAAGCTCAAAATAGCCTTGGAAATGTTAACTCCATTTATATAAGAATATTTTTAAATTCAAAATAATTAAAAATTTTTTTTGAATAGATTTAATTTCATATATTGAATTTAATTCAATTCTATTTTAAATTCAAAATTATTTATTCATGTTTTTTTAATTTTATTATTATTATTTTCTTTGAATTTGAACCCGAATATTTTTTTAGTTAAAATACCAATAAAATCATCATTTCTTTAAAAAAATGAATGGCTTTATAAATTTAAGGGGGTAATATGTAAATAAACTAAAATTCAAAATTTTCCACATAGCTAAAATGTTCCAAACAATCACAATAATACAATTTCATTGAAATTGGAGATAATTTTGATTTTTGTAAAATATGAAAATCATTTTTTCATCTTTTAGTTTTTCTTTTCATTTCATTCTTTGAATTACGTAATTTGGTTTAGTTGGATCAAAATTTTTTTGAACAATTGATATTATGTTAAAGTCAAGTTGTTCCAAATAGAAGAACTGAAATAAAATTAGTTGGTACTATCTAACCTTTGATCAATCAATATTCCTAATGGAATTTAAACAAATTTACTAATGTATTTTTTTGTTTTGCTCTCTCCTCAATTTTTAACACACGCATGATTTATTTGTATTGATAATTATTTATTTATTGTTTTGTGAGTATTGTAATTTCTAAACAAGTGTTAAAATTTCAATTGGTGAATAGGTTCTAATTTGGTAAATATTCGAGAATTGATTAAATAAGTTTTTTTTTTCACAAATAGAATTTTAGTGTGTTAAAAATTTTGAATTAGGGTTTATAAAAAATCGAATTTCAGATCAAATAAAAATATTAAATAGTTTAGTTTATCCAATATCTTTAGAATTATACATATATTCTAAATAAGGAGGTGAAAAGGTTAATAAATCATAAATGTTGTTTTTTTTTTCTTTCAATTATTTTTATTATTTTTTATTTTTTTTTTTTCATCTTAATCATCGTTATCCCTGAAAACTTTATTCAAAATTTTATTTCTCTTTAATTTTTCTTATTTTAGATTGCAAAGGCATTTCCCGTTCTAAATAATTATCTGTATCACAAAAATCAAAAAATTGTAAATTCCACTGTCTGGGCATTAAGTTATTTATCAAATCAACAAACTGAAGCCATACCAATAATTCAAGAATTAAGAATTATTGATCAAATATTGATCCAATTAAAAAAAAAAAGCTGGGAAATTTATATTCCTTTAATTAGACTTCTGGGGCAAATAGCCTCTGGAAATATTAAACAAACACAAAAAATTTTAGATGCTGGAGTCTTGTCAATTTTTAAAGAATTATTATGTGATGAATCGGAAATAATCCGAAAGGAAACATGTTGGATATTATCAATTATTTGTAGTGGGGATAAAGATCAAATACAAGAAGTAATCGATAATAATATAATACAAATTTTGATAAATATTTTAAAAAACGATAAATTTTCTGTAAAAAGAATGTGTTGTTATGCCATTTCCAATATCGTTTTTTTGGGTTCTGATATGCAGCGTTTATTAATTTCTAAATTTGGTGTTCTTGAACCACTTTGTAAAATGTTAGGTATTAAAGATACACAGGTGCTTTTTTTTACTTTAGAGGCAATTGAAAAGATTCTAATTCTTGGAGAAAATTATGAAAGTAAAAAAATAAAATCAAATAACACTTACCCAGGGCTTATCAATCAATTTGAAGATATCGGTGGTTTGGAGCAATTATATTATTTCTTAACTTTCCCAAATTCAAAAATTAGAGAAATAGTTACTCGGATAATAGAACGCTTTTATCTTATCAGTGATCAAGATTCAGATGAGTTATTACCCAACGAAAGAAATTTTGTACAAAAAACTGCGGCTCAAAATATTTTGGAAAATAATGAAAATAAAAATATTGAGAATAATTAAAATAGTTTTTAGATTTTATTATTATTATTATTTTAAGTTTATAAGACGATTAAAGTATGATCTATAATTGAAGGTTGAAAAAAAATTAGTGTAAACTAAGTTAATCACAGCTTATAAAAAAAATTATTATATAAATATGTTTTCAATTAATACTCGTTCAATACGATTTGATTCTATGCAAATAAAAATGAAAAAAAAAAAAAAAAACACGGGGTTAAGTATTATTGTTTAAAATTCAAGAGATGAATCATTGAATGCAAATCTAGCAATTGGGTTATCACCTTAATTTGAGATGACAATTTTGAATGAATAAATTTATAAAATAACTAAATGGTCACATATAAACTTTAATAAAATATTTTTGACAGATCCAAATTCAATTTTTGAAAAAAAAATCAGATTAAAAAAGGTATACAAGTAAAAAATAAATTTGGGTAACTAACTGAAGCTTTAACAATGATTTGTCATTTATAATTACCAAAAGGCAAACAATAAATAATTCATAAATCTAAAATAATAATATGATTTTTTATCAATATTTTAATAGACAACACACACAAAAAAAAAATTACATTCAATAAATTTATTGAAATTTAGCAATATGGTTATTGATCGATCAAATGATAATGTACCGTCAACTAATTTTAGCTGGGTTTTTATATTTAAAGAACTCTTATTATACCTCAATATCAACCATTAAAAAAAAAAATCTATGATCAAATGAAACAGATTATGCAATCTGGAAAAAATGAAAAAATGAAGAAAAAATACAAAAAATGAAAAAAAAATATTGGGAAAATCAAAATTATTTACAAATTGACTGTAAACTAAGATGTATTTATTTGTTTATTTGTTTTAACTGTGTCCAAAAAAATTGAATTTTATTGTTGCAGTTAAGGGTTAAAATAAAAGAATCGTTCCGTCTGATAATGAGAGAATGTTAAAGTGGTTAAATTTTTAACTTTAAATTCAAAGAGTGTCCAAAATAGACACATACATACATGTTTATTTGAAATTTTATTGATTTTTCTAAATTTTGAATTTTTATTTGGTGGCATTTTTATGAATAAAATCTACAATTAAATTTAAAAATTGAATTTTTTTTATGTAATTTTTCATTTTTGGACTTGATAAAATTGTCATTTATCTTCTGGATTTTATATTTCTGAAATTGATGGTTTTTATATGCTTTTTTTCTTTGTTTTCTTTATTATTGTATCATGATATTACATGCTCTCTATAAATATATCCCCCAGCACCCGGTATTTACACAAATTTCATAAAGTTTAAAATGAAATATTTAAAATGATGCTGATGTACTAAAATATTTATTTTGTTAATTGTCTTTAATCTGGATTTGAATTATAATAAAAAGTCAAAATCTTTCAAAAATTAATTATGTTATTATATTTTTTTTTCTTTTGAAATTGGGAAAAAATAAAATTGTTCTTGGTAATATTTTTTTAAAAGATTTTTATTTTTTTTTTAATTTTTTAAATCTGAAATTTTATTTACATAAACTAAATTCCAAGGCAAAAAATAGCTATTTATTAATAATAACTATTTTATAAATTTTAATTTTGTAAAAAAAAAACTTTAAATATAAAAGGTAATTGAGAATTAATCAATTTTTTTTTTTCATCATAATTTTAATAATTGTTGAATTAAGTGGAAAATTAAATTTATTTGTATTGGGTAAAATTCAAAGTTTAATATGAATAATTTCTCTAAAACTTCAATCCAAACAATAGAAAATAATTGAAACACACAAAATAATAATAAAGATGATGATGATATATATAATTTCATTTAATTAAAATTTTTGAATAAAACTAATAAAAACTTTTTTAATAGATAAATTAAATAAATCCAAATAAAAAAAAAACACAATAAATTGTATGGTTAAAATTTAAAAAACATTTTTATAAAAAACCCAAGGGTTTAACTTTTTTTTTTTTTTTTTCTTTTCGGTAAGAGTCTACATTAGTGTTAAGTTGTGGTATTTCATTACTTTCACTTAGATATAATTAAAAAAAAAAAAAAAAGACTATTATTAATTTCAAGCAGGGCAGTCTCTTTAATACACAAATATTTTTATTAATTCTCATAATATTGCCCAATATAAGATCAATATGAAATTTATCCAACAACGAATAATAGGTGGTTATTTTTTAATTTAGAATTATTGTAAATTGCCATGATATAAGAATTATATGATCCAAAAAATCCAAATAAATTGACAATTATTTTATTAAAAGTATACTATTATTCTTGAATTGGATTTAGAGTGTTATACAGTAGATATAAAATACTTGTTTTGTGATGAATTGGTTGTTTGTTAAACTAAAGGTTTAGTTATGACTGAAAATTTATTTTCTTCTGTAAAGTATTAAAGTCAATCAGGAAGAATAAGAGTATTTTCAAAGGATGCATTTGTAAAACCTTTCACCAAATCATTGAAAATAGGGTTAATACCATAAGTTGCATTTGATATATACTGTTAAAATCAAACTAAACAAATTAAAATTATGATACAATAGTCCCATAAGGAAGGTTAAATACTCTCTAGAAATATCATTTCTAATTGATTTTGTTTAGATCTTTTTGGTTTGGCCAATTTTACATAAGTAAAATATTTGGGAACTTGAAATATAAATTTTCATTTATTAATTGGAAAATAAAATTAGAAAGTGGAATAAAAGATTGTACTATTTAATATTATCCCAAAATAATATTTATAAACTTTGATAAAAATTAATTACTTATAAAAAATAAACTCAAACTTTTGCACCCGAATGTTTTTCGAGTTAAGAAAGTTATTTTTGGTTATATTCAAAATAAAGTTTTCTTTAGAAGCTTTAAATGACAATTTTTTTTAATGGGAGATTGTATAAATCACAAAAATACTTGAAAATGGAAATTATTCCAATTTTTTCAAAAAGTCAAGAATCATTAATAATAGAATTTTAATAGTGTTTTTTTTTTGATTTTATTATTTAGCAGCACTGACTATGGATATCTCAGAAATAATTTCGATTGTATTTTCAATTTAAAAAATTATTTTTTTGTTTCAAAGTCAAATAAAAATTATTCAATAATTTAAACATTTTATTTTTTTTTTTTGATAAAAAAATAACATCAAAAAGAGAAAGTTAAGTTTACACAATACATACCTTAAATCCAAAAAAAAACAAAGCCCCTTTTGAATGATAAAAACCGAATCTAACTAATAATTTCTTAGGAATTTTAATTGGAAATATGTTATCTAGTATTTTTTTGTTTTTTGAGAAAAGTTAATAAAAATTCTTTCAAAACAATTCAGTTTTAAGAAAAAGTTTAGATCAAGTATGGGTGTTATTTTGTTTTATCATCATTTGATTTAATTTGTTCAATTTTTAATTGTTTTGAAAAATCAATTTACTTTGAAAAAAGCTAATTATCATGAGTAATAGGGTTTGGAAAAATTTTTTGGATGATTTTGAAACTAACAAGGAGTTTAATCCTTTAGTGATAAAACTAATTCAAAAAAGTGAGTATTTCCACTGTTTAAACAACAACTTTCTGAATTGGAATGTGTGTGTAAAAATTCTATTTTTTTCTATTTGGGAAAATTGTTGCAGTTTTTGCCGGGATCCCTTCTAGCTTGATTTAATGTTCTCAAATAAAAATTTTTCTTTTGGAAATTAGTACATTATTAATTATTATTTAATGTTGAAAAAGATTCCTAAAGTTTTAAAGTTGAAGAGTTAAAAACAAAACTGCTTGGTGGTTGTAGTGTTGGGGGTGTAATTATAAAGATCCAACTGATAACAACTGATATATTTAATTAGTTCTTTCAAAAACTTTTTAGTTTTAGATTTTAAAAAAGTTGGAATTTTGAAAAGAAAACTGTGAGAACAATTTCTTTTTCCAAAAAGTATGGGTTTATCTTTAAATGTGGGGCAGAAAGTGTTGTTGGATGGCAAACTCTTTTTAAAGAAAAAGTTCTCACTTTACTGATAAATTCCAAAAAAGGTATTCTATTTTTTTAGTTCAATTTCCGTTTTTTAAATATAATAACAAAGTTTTGATACAAAGAATTTTGTTTGTTTAAATCCAAACAAACATTGAAAAAAAGATGAGTTTTCCAGAGCTTCTTTGATCAGAACTGTTTTTGGATTGAAATAGAAATTTTATCAAAAGAAAATTGAAAGAAAAATATTTTGATATTTTTAGGATTTTATCAGTATTAAAATGCAAAACTTTTTCAAAGTAATAAATCTCAAAATCATAGAAAAAAAAAATTTACAAATTGTTTACAATTCGTTAAGCACAATAATTTGTCTTAAATAAACTAATCTTCAAATAAGAGATCACACCCAATTCATAACACTTGACAAAAAAATAAATTTTACCCCTCAAAAGGAATTATTCTTTACCCAAAAACTTTCCATTTTTATTTAAATTTTTGAGTTCTTAAATTTCGCACTAATACCCTCTGATTTTTCGATAAAAACCTATACAAAAAATTATTTTTCGTTTGTGTTTATTTCAGCAAGATCGAAAATATGTTTCCAACAAATTCTCCTTAGTGGTTTGGGATAAATTATTTTTAAATTCTAAAAAAATAACGTTAACTCCACTCTTAAGTGACAAATTTTGAATGAAATTTAAGACACAAAAAAATCTCAAATTAAATCACAATTTTTTGGATTTTTAATTTTTTCACATTAATTTACTTGTAAGAATTTGAATTTAATTTTGAGATTTTATTTTAGTGCATTAGATTTCATTCAAAGTTTGTGTCTTAAAAGTGGAACTGACAGTAATTGTTTGTGTTTAATACTTTAAACAATTGCTTATTTCTTGGTTTTAAAAAAGTTTATTTTTCTTGAGATATCATTCCCGTTAAAATTGACCAAAAATTTCAGAGTCTGACAAATTTTTTTTTTACAAAAGTATGAAAATTTATCATAAAAACCTCAAAAAGATATTAACACGAATTCCTCGAAAGGTTGTGAGATAAAAATATAAAATTCCTACTTTTTCTCTTTTTACTCAATATCTTTTTTGAAATCGGAAATAGTCTCTATCAGAATGAAAAAAGTGTCTGTTCGATGAAATTAAAGAAAAATTGGATTCTTAGTACAATTCAAACAGCATGATTTTCATTTTTTATACATAAAAGAAAACAACAATTTTTTATTTTTCATCACTCTCTTAAATGGGTAACGAAATTCCAACCATCCTTTCAAAAAAAAAAAGAAAAAAGTATTCCAAAACCATAAAAAAACAACCAAAGGCTATTGTTTTATTAGACTCTAATTGTTGTTGGGTTGATGTCAATCGATCAGTTCTTCGAATGTTAAAAATGAAGAAAAAATCAAAACTCTACAAGCTGGCTTTAAAGGATCTTTTCCCAGTTATGCAATCCAATAATAGGACTAACTCTGTTCAGTATTTCATGACAGCTTTTCGAAAGGTTATTAAGTAAGTATTTTGATTCTTTTTGAGATTTTACAAACCAATCTTGTTTTTTTTTTTTTTTTTTTTTTTTTTTTTTTTTTTTTTCTTTCTTTTGGACTTCCAAATAAACCCAAAAACTCAAAGGGTAATCACTTTTTGATTTGAACTGATTAAAATTTGAACAGTCTCAAATGGCAAAAGTCGAACTTTCCAAAATTCACTTTTTCTTCAAATAATTTTTCTTTTCATTATGAAACAATAATTTGAATGAAAACCTAATTTTTTTTGAAATTTACATAAAAGATCTTTAAACAGCTTTTTTAAAATTTAAACACTCTAAAACTCCTATATTTTTTTTTATTTTCATTGCTTCAACTTTTTTTTTAAAAATCATAATCTTAGATCAAAACAAGATTTATCTCATTGTGTAATGGAATTTTCAACGATAAATGGTCTCAGTGGCTATGTGAGTTGTGATTTTTCCAGTAAGTTATTTCTTTGCATTTTCATTTCCTTGTTTCAAAATTAAAAAAAAAAAAATTCTCTTACTCTAATTTTATTTTTCGAACCAACCACAAAAAAACTCCTATTTTATTATTCTGATTGAAAAAAAATTTAAAAATAATTACAGTTTACCCATTCGCCAAAAATGATATTTGTCAAATAACTGTGAGTGTCATTAACACCCCCACCAATTTCGGACCAAAAGAGAACCAAATAATTGAAAAACCCGAAAACCACTCTGATATTGAAAAAAAAAACAGAACAAAAAAAATAACCAAATTAAAAAAATTAACAGGCAGTAACAAAATGCATTCTTCACCATTACTGTTCTCCAGTTTTGTTAGACAAAGGTCTTACAGCGAGAACGGACAATCAAAGAATATGGTCCCACTGAGCAATTTTCGAAAGCAACAGAATTCAACCACCATTGAAGAATCTGAGGAAGAGAAAGAACCAAAAACAAAAAAGCAAGTTGAGGAACTAGAAGAACTTAAAAGATCGTTAAATTTGATTAAGAATCTCAAAATTAAGCACTCCTTTTTAGATTTACTAAATTTGAAAACGTTAGGAAACGAGAATATAAGCAACAGCACCAATAGTGGCACTGATTCTAAAATTGAACAACAACAAAACGAAAACACAAATGTAAATGCCAATAAAAATATAAAGCCCAGATCAAACTCTGACAATCATCCAAAAAGCCACACAGACAATGAAAAGTATAATAACAAGATGTCAGAAACCCTCTCCCAAGAAACAAAAAAAAAAAGCGGCTGTATCAATGAAGTACCCATTGAACTCGAATTGCATTGTTGCTCAATTAATGAATTAATGAAAATCCCACTTTTCAATTGCAGCGAACAAGACTGCGAAAAGATCGTCAAATCGCTCGAGAATATTCAAAATATCCACGAGGAGGCGTTTAACACCAAAAATAGTATCTGCCAAAAAATATCCGAAGGGTTATTAGACGAAAGGAAAAAAAATAAAGCAAAATTAGAAAAATTTGAAAAACAGTTATTTTCTATTTTAGAAAGGTTGCAAAAAGAAAAAAAAGATAAGCGTGCTTTGTTACAGGAAAATATGAAAACAAAAAGAAATTTAAAAACACTTTCTCTAATAATCAAAAAATCTCTTGATTTGGTTTCACAAAACGAAATACAAAACAATAGTTTCCAACAATTTATAAACAATCTTCAACAAATTTCCAAAGTATAAGCCATTTAATAATTTTCTTCTTCTTTTATTATTAACATGATTTATTTTATTTAGATTAATTGTTGATGATCTTGTATGAAATATTTTGTAATATTGTTATTTTATTTCGAATAATTGTGTATAATTCACAAAAAAATGAAAAAAAAATTTTTAATGTGTTCATTCTATTTTTTTTTTTTTCAAAAAAGGGGATAAATTATTTTTCCATTTTACCTTGTTTTCGTCAGACTATTTTCTCTAAATAATAACTAATATATATATATATATATTTATATCTATATTTTTCTTGCTTTTTTGTGATTTTTTTTTTTATTTTTGTTATTCTGGTTGGTTTATGCATAATTATTAAACAAAATTGAATGAAACATGATTAAAACCATTTATTTAGAATCATTTCATACTAACATGGAATTAGTTATTAAAAAAAATTGTTATTTTGATTCGGGTCTTTTTTTTTTGCACAATTCCAGCTCTATCCGATTTTTTATAATGTTTTTGAAATTGATTTTCTTAATTCTTTTTGTTTTATGACAAAGTATTAATTTGCTTTGATAGTATATGTTAAATTGTCAAGTGTAAGATAAAGAAAAAAAAATTTAGTGAATCAATTTTTTGATCTTTCTTGTTGGTAAATAAATCAATTTAATACATACATATATATATATATATATATATATATATATTATACTATGAATTATGATCTTCAATTTCCAAAATTACAAAAACCAATTATTAAAAAAACTTAAAAATAATGGTTGAAAAAACACTTTCAAGTTGCTTTTCTTATTGAATATTCTAATTTTTGATTTGACATATTTTTTATGAAAAATTTTTTCTATTCTGAAGAAACAAACACTTTTCCAGTCAAGTGGCCACAGTTTTGTTAAAGAAATAGTCCATATTCTTTGAGTTTAATTAATTATTCTTCTCAAAATAAATTTTCAATTTTTAAATCTGACCATTTTTTCAAATTTATTCTTAAGTAATTTTATTTTTTTACCTTATTTTTTTGTTTTATTTATTTTTATTTTGCTTGTTTCTTATTTTTTTATTAAAAATTAAAATTGAAAAAAAAAAAATCCTTTGAAACTCGAAATTAACATTAAGAAAATTGAGGCTTTGTAATTTCTTTTAAAATTTATAAATTAACTATTCAAAAATCTTATTGTCAACAATTTTAATTTTCTAAAGTTATAGAGAAAATTTTGGACTTAAATGAAATTAGCCCAACAATTTATTAAAAAATTTTTTTTTTTTTTGAAATTTAAGGTTTGTTTATGTTGTTCTTATATTAATCTCTACCACAATCTGAAGTAGTTTATTTCTCTTATTTCTAAACAATCTTATGTTTGGTTGTTTTTGTTTTAAAAAAGTGAATTTTTAATTTTTTGCAGAGCACATTTGAGTTGAATGGAGTTTTTTAGTAGAAATTTTTATATTAGATATGAAAAAAATTAAATTTCTTTATTTAACAAAACTAAAGTTTTGTTGAGATTTAAACATTATTTAAATCTAATAACGTTTAAAAGTGGTGATATACCTGCTATATCCCGTCTATAACACCAACTTCATTTTTTTTTTATTTGAGAATGTTTTAATCGCCCTTGTTCAATCAAGATAGGGTATTATGCAGTATACTTATATTTAGATTAATAAAGTATAGTAAACTCTGTTTCAGTCAAAGGGACCCAACTTTTTTTTCAAATATCAATTATTTTATATAATTGACATTTGAAGAACAAATAAGAAATAAAGAGAATAATATAACTCAAAGAAATGTTGATACATATCTGAAAGAAAACTAATTAACCAATATCTTTTCTTAAAAATTGAAAAACACAAATTCATAGGGCCCTATTGAGAAAAACAAGGATGTTCGTTTTGAACTTCTACTGGTATTTGAATAATAAATATGAAACATTTTTCACTTCATTTTCTATACTTTTCTTTTAGAAATTAAGCCCCCCAAACGAAGTTTGTTGGTATTTGCGGTCTCTGAGAAAAATGAAATGAAAATGAAGTGAAGATTTTTCACATTTATTAAACAAATATCAAGATCAAAGATCGGATTGAATTGCAATAGAAATCAATAGATTTCTCAAAAATCTTTACATGGTTTCAATAACATTAGAATAACACGTTTTTACCAAGTGAATAATGATCTTGCAATAAAAAAATTTTTTGCAACTGAATGATGTTTTAAAAAAAAAATCGAAAAAAAAAAACAAAAATGTGAAAAAATGATTTCAATTTTAAAAATTTCCAAAATAAAAATTTTCTTCTAATATCTATGCAAACACTTTAAACACGTGTATTATACCATTACAATTGAGCCCCTTTGACTGAAAAATAGTTTATTTCCGACAAATTGGCAATTGGGTATAATTGGATAAATTAAACCAAAATTTAAATTATAAAATAATCTATTAATTCACAAATTTATGAGTTTTTCTCGTTGGTAAATAAAACCATTATATATATATATATATATATATATATATATATATATATATATATGTGTGTGTGTGTGTGTTACTAGTGACCCCCCCCCCCTTACAAAATTACCAGAATACAATATTTAAACAAGTTAAAAGCATTATTCGAAAAATATATTCAAGTTTGTGTAATATCATTTATGATGGAATTCAATTTTCATATTTCTTAAACAAGGGTATTTATAGATAAACTTTGTTACTCCCAGATAAACTGAAAAATTTTCAAAATATCAAATATTTTTTATAATTAAAATTGAATGAATAAATAAGTAGAATTTTACATATTAAAGAATAATTGATATACATACGAAGTTGATATAATGATTTATTATATTTTTAAGAAAATATTACAACAAAAATTCTTTCGAACAATATCAAAAAAAAAAAAAAATAATACTCGTTGTAATACACCATTGAAGTTCAAACTAGAGTCCAATAGAATTCAGTATGATTTTATATTTAAGTTTCCATTTTCAATAAAACTAGAATAACACTTTTTTACCTTTGTATCTTTTTATCTTACTAATGAAAAAAAATGTTAAATAATTAGTATCATGAAGAAATAAAAAAAAAATATCCACATTGATAAACAAAGACAAAATATTATTGTTATAACCACCAAGTTCTTTTATGGAAAAATTAATAAAAAAAATACTTTGAATAATTATAACAGTTTAAACTTTTTTTTTGTTCCAAAATGTTTTTTTTCAAAAAAAGTCATTTTTTTTTTCAATAATAAAAAACAAGAAAAATAATTTTTTGTTTTATAAAAATTAACCCTGTTTAAAAAGGAAAAATCATTTCAGAAAAAAACAAATAATAATACATATTTTTTCTGTTTGACTACCCTTTTAAAACATTTTATTTGATTTTTTTGCAAAATAGTTGATGTTTTGCTTTTCACAGTTACATTGGAATTTATATAATATTTTTAAGGTTTTCAAATGATAAAATAAATAATATATTAATAATTAAAACTTTCCTCTTTTTATCAATTTTATAAAATAGGCAGAGCCTATTTTTTGCCACTATAAAAATAAAAGAAATTTATTTATTTATTATATAGGTAAAAAAGGTAATTTGTATATTTTTTCTTAAGAGTGCTAATTTAATTTACAAATTATATCAATTCAAAAGTTTGATAAATTTTCAACACAATTTTATCACTTTAAAAAAAAATGAAAATTTAAAATAAAAACCATTTTAATTTTTTTTTCTTTTACACAGAAACTATGGGAAGCTAATTGAAGAAAAAAAAGAACATGGGTGAATTTTTTAAAAAATAATTTCCAAACAATTGTCTTGTAAACAATTAAATTATTCAATCTAATCCTTAAATAAGCACCTAAGTATCCATTCTCTTTATTTACTGTAAATTCCTATGTTATTATTATTTTGTTATTACTCACTTCGGAGAATCCAATGATTTTGTATTAATAAAACACCACTCTCTATTAAATTGTTATATTTAGAAGCATTTTATATGAAAACACAAAACATAATTCTACTTTTCCAAAAAAAAAATATTTTCATCTACAAATAGATGATCCAAAGAATTTTTATTAACTTTAACAGTTGGTTTTTGTAGTGTCTGTTTATAATTTATTAGGATCATTTATCCTTAAATATTGATAAAAAAAGAAGGTTTGACTTTCTAAATCCATAGGTTTAAAAATCAAGTGTGTCTGGATTAGCTGTTTAACCTCTTCAGAAGTTCAAATTATAAACATTTTTCAATCGAATTGCATCAACAAAAAGGGAGATTAAACTGATTGTGTATATAAAAATATTTTTCATCAAAAACAAGAAAAGTAACAGAATTCATTTTTTTAATATTTATTTATAAAATTACATCATATTAAACTAATTCTGGTGCTTGTATGAAATCAATTATTTATATGAAATCAAACATCAACAATAGTGCATCACTCAAAAAACATTTTTTCGATTGTTTGCCCATAATATTCTTTTTCTTTAAAAAAGAATAATGTGGTAAGAGACTTTAAAACCAAATTAGACTTTACAAAATTTTATCCAAAAGTTCCATAAGGAAGATTAATTAAATTTCTATAAATTTCATTTCTAATTGATTTTGTGACGATCTTTGGGTTCTGTTAAACTAACCATTAGCAAAATATTTTCGAACTTGAAATAAAAATTTTCATTTCTTAATTGGAAAATAACAGGAAATCATTTTGTGACAAAAACAGGGAAGGAAAGACAGAAATAATATTAAAAAAATATTTTTGATTTGAGAATATTTTGCAAATATTATTCAAAAATGAACATCGCAGTAACAAAATAATATATAAAAATGAGGAGTTCAAAATCCTTCTATACTGTATTTATTGTGCTTTGAAAATCAATTTATGAAAGTTTGTTTATATTTTTAATATTATATTTCTATTTAATATTGAAATAATTGAATTTAGATTTCAAATAGATGGAAATAAAATCTATCTACCTTAATAAAAAAATATGAATCTAAATTTTTAAAAAAAAAAAATAAAATTCAAATTATTTTTTTCCGCTTTTTTTGGTGTCTTTTTTATCTTCAGTTTTGTCTGCTTCTGGCTTTCCATTTTTGGCTTCTTCTTCTTTCTTCTTTTGTGCTTCTTCTTCTAATCTTTGTTGTTCAAGTTTTTCTTTGATGATTCTTTCTCTGATTTTTTGTTCTTGCATAAGTTTCTTTGATAATTGAGAAGATTCAAGATTCTTTTCAATAGCTTTACGAGCTTTGGAACTAAGAACACCACCGCCCCATTTGGTTCTTGTTTCGACATTGTCATTAAATTTAGGCATACAGATATCGATGATCTTGGCAAATGCGTTTTTGTCTTGTTGTTTAACATCTGTTAAAACTAAAGCAGTGGCAGTTTTTTTATGTACAACCTTTCCGAGTCTTGCCTTTCCTTTGACAATACAATATGGGACTCCCATCTTTCTACATAAAGCTGGTAGCCAAACAACGAGCTTTAATTAGTTTTTTTTTTGGTTTTATGTTGTTTAATTTTTGTATTTTGATAAGGGTGGATTTGTGTTGTTGTTGTTTAAGTTTTTGTTTTGTACGTTTTTTGTTTTTAAAAAATCGAAAAAGGGAAAATTAATGAATTAATTAATGGTGAAACTTCACTTTGATACACAAAAAGAAAAAAAAAAAAAAAAAAAAAAAAAAAAAAAAAAAAAATCTAGATCATCTGATTGTGCTTCGAGGTTGAAAAAAAATTGAAATTAAGAAAGGTTTCAATTATTAAGAATAAAACAAATTGTAAAAAAAAAAAAAATAAAAAGCAAAATTTAAAGTAAAAAAAAAATTAAAAAAAAAAAAAAAAAAAAAAAAAAGAATAAAGAGTTGTTTTGAAATATTTACTTCAATTGGATCGACATCATGAGCAATGATGACAAGTTTAGCTTTTTTTCTTTCAACAAGTGATGTGACATGGTTGATTCCGTATTTGACAGTAAGTGGTTTTTTGGATTTAACATTATCACCAATTACTTTAGATTCGGCAACTTTTTGAAGTCTAGTTTTCTTTTGTTTTTTAGTTTCTGGTGAATATTTTGAAAGTAAAGTAAATAATTGGTAAGCAGTATTTCTCTCAAGAGTGTTTGTGAATTGGTTAATTGCAGGTGGTACACGGAGTCTTTTCATGAGAACTTTTCTTTGTCTTTGGATCTTGATGTATTTTGGCCATCTCATGACTTGATAAAGATCCCTTACTGGGACAGATTTCTTTTGTTTGGAATAGACCTTGGCGAATTTGTCTACTTTCTTTTGTTTCTTTTTTCCTTTTCTTCCATTTCCTTTTTGTTTTTTTGGTTGGTTTTTTTTTTGTCTTGCTTGTTTACTTTTGGTGGACTATTTTTGTTTATTTAATTAATTGTGTTTGTTTGAGTAAAATAGTGTTTATTGAGAAAAAAGATCAAATTAGATTTGTTGTTATTAAAAGTTAGAGAGTAAAATTAAAGAAAAAAAAGAAAAAAAAAAAAAAAAGTAATACCATTATAATAGAAAGTTCAATAAAAAAAAATGAAAATATTTAAGTTAAATTTATTTGACTCCAATAATGATATCTTTTCAATAAAGTGTTGAGTATTTTTCTCGAGTTATTCTTTTTTTATTGGTAGGTTCCTTTTTGGACACATTTCGTAAATAAACCATTTCAAATAAATTGTCTTGATTCTTTGCTTTTTCTATTTTACATCTAGAAGGATAAAATGCAACAGATTGTCATTTTTCAATTCTGATTAAATTTTTTGTTTAAGGGACTCGAAACTCTTATTTAATTTTTTTCCCAAAGTCAATAGAGTAAAATTTTACACATAAGGATACAATTAAAACAGATATATAACTTCTGTTGTCAACTTTAGAGAAATGAATAATCATTTTTAAAATATTTCATTTTTTCCAAGGAAATTTCCAGTAAAAAGATCAACATTCTTTTTTATTGGATTTTTTGATCAAATTAGAAAAATAAAAATTTACAAAAACATTGAATTTTGAAGTAATCTCACTTTTAGTAATTTCAGAGAGTATTTATGAACTAGTAACCTTGTAATTTAATTTTATTTTAAAAATATAATAAAAATCAATCAAATATTGTATCCTTGAAGATCTATAAAATCATCTTTCATTTTTTTCACAAATATTTATTAAATTTCGGGAAATTTAAAAGATTACTCAATACCCTTTTTCTAATATCAAGAGTATAAACAAGGAATTCTTTGTATTAAAATCAATTGTTTTATAATATCTATTTTTTTTTTTTATTCGAATTATTCATTTGAATTTTTTTATTTGTTTGAAAATCTTGAAAAAATTGAGAAATAATTGTAAAGTCTATTTGATACATTTAATCAACTGGATTATTAATTACTTACTGTAATAGTTAAGATTGGGGTTGTTAACTATTTATTATCAATAATCATTAATTAAATAGTATTTCTCTAGATTATAAGTTGAAATTTCCTGGTTTTAAAAAAGTATTTCGGGAGAATTTTTAATTCGATTATTTAGTTCTTTTTTCTTGAATTTTTTGATCCAATCTAGAGAAAAAAATTGATTTGATCTGTTCTTTGAATAAATAAATTTTCTTTTTTACATGTTTAAAATAATTATTGTATTTTTTTTTTGAAATTAAGTAGATTTTTTAAACTGAGTTCTTTTAGAACTTAGTGGTTTTATTTTTAAAGTGTAGTTTTGTACCAGTCCTTAACAGATATCAAATTTTAATCTTCTTTCAAAGAAAAAAAAATATTTTTAAATAATTTAGAAATATTTAGGATTTTGAACTTTTCAAAAATGAGAAAAATGGACCAGACTTTTAAAAAACAATAATTATATTCTGAAAATTATTTTAAAAGTAAATTTAATTTTGCAGTAATCAGATTTTTACTTTGTTTTTCAATTTCAAGATGAGGAATTTTTTTTTTGAATTTGCTATTGAATTCATTTGAAGATTTTTACTAGTTTACTAATACCTGAAGATTCTTTTTCCATCCAATAAATATAAAGTTTTTCAGTTTGTGGCTAATGTGAAAATTTTGGTGTGTAACTAAGTGTGTATACAATTTTTCTTTTCTTGATCATGAACTGTTCAATATCTGTTAAAATAGAATCCCTAAAAGGATAATTTTAAGTCAAAAATCAATAAGGAAACAACATTAAATCTTTAAAGCTTTTATTTTTTATTGATTTTATAAGATATTGGGCTATTTTCACTTATAACTTCTGTACCAAAAGAACTTATACAACAGAGCCCACCAGTATTTCAAAATTAGCAACCATGGGGATCAAAATAACATATGGATAAAGACTCTAATTGATTCCTCAAAATATAATCCATCCCCCCTTTTTTCTTTTATTGTAAAATATAATTCACTATCCAATAGTATACCGAAGTTCAAATCAATTTTGAAAGTAAAATATTTGATATTATAAGTAAATTTTAAATTAGGAATGTAATTTAGTCTAATTTTTTTGTATTTTTCTCAATTTTTAGCAATTTTTTTTTTTGTTTTTCGATTATAATAAAATTTTTCCAAAATTAACGCTATTTTGAGATAAATTTTCCAATTTGATCCGTCATTTTTAGAATTTCGTTTTAAACAATAGAACTTTAAGAAACCAATACCAGATTTAATTATGGTTTATTTCCAGTTTCATAAATCGGTTAATGTATATGTCTTCAATAAAAAAAAACATTTTTTTTTTATTTTGAAACAAAGATTAAACCCTTTAGTATTGTTTTCACAACAAGCCTGTTTTTTTTTATCCAGAGAAGCTTAAGTATTAAAAGTACAAATATACTGACAACAAACGATAAGTAAAATATGGTTCTGGTTTCTTAAAGTTCTATTATTTAAAAAGAAATTCTAAAAATGAAGGAGCAAATTGGAAAATTTCTCTCAAAAAAAAAAAGAGTTAATTTTTTAGTGAGATCATTTTTGGCCTATAAAAACACTAAGAAAATTCATAAATTGGAGGAAAATTTAAAAACCTTTAAAAAATTCCATTCTTAATTTATAATTGCACACAAAATATCCACGACTTTACTTTCGAAATTGATTTTATCTTCAGTATAAATATTGGATATTAAATTGGATTTATCATTGAAACAATAAGAAAAAAAAAGCACCCTTTTAATATGAAAGATAAGTGTTATACTCTAAAAATTGATCTTCTTAAAGACCCATTTTGAAAAAATATTGGGGATATTTAAGGTTTACAATCTTATACAAATGAAAAAATATTTCTTTTTTTATTTGCTGCAGCATGTTATTTTGTTTCTTAGCAGATCAATCTTGGTTATAGTATTAATTTTACAGTTTATTAAAAAATGAAATTTTTCTTTTTCTTTTCTAGAAATTTGAATTGAAAAGTGGAAGACTCATTGATCAGAAGTTATATAATAATAAATTTTGTTTTTATGTTTGTTACTCTGAGTAAAATGTATTTTATTTAGTTTAGTCATACCTAATTTATTTATTAGGCAAGGAAAAAAAAATAAGAAAAATTTAATCTGTGGTTTCATCAATTTACAGTTGCTCAAGTTGAATAATTCCATTCTCATAAATAATTTTTTATATAAATAATTTTTTTTCACAAAACCTTTTTTTCAATCCAAACCAAACACCTTATTAAGGGTTATTAAATTTCAAATATTTACTGGTTTGTAAGATCGATGATAAATTTTGAATTAATTTTTTAAAAATATATTTTATATTTAAATTAAAAGATTCGTTTTGAGTAGCTTGGAAGAATAAATTTGAAAGTTGTTGATTTGTTAATTAAATATCAGATGAGTTAAAGGAACTTTCAAGTAAAAATTGAAAATTTGAGAGTAATTCGAAAAAAATACTCATTGTAAAAAATGAATAAAAAGTCTTCTAAATTTGACATTGTAACTGATGAAAGACAAAAAAAAATATTTTATTTTTTTTAAATTTCCTTACAATAAATTGTTTAATTTATGTGAAAAATGATTATATAAATTTTTTCTTTACAAAATATTGCTTATTTGGTTGCCTTTTTCTTGCCAACATTGATCTGACAATCCAATTTGGATTTAAGACTCTTATATTACCCTTCGTTTGGTCAAAGAATTTTTGGATAGTTTTATCCCATTTTGAAGTAGTTATGATGGTATTGATTTTTGAGCTATCAAAGGAATCCAGATACGTTCCACCAAACGCAACAAAACCTCTTTTTATCTCATCGAGTCTTGGGATGGATAAGGATTTATAAAAATAAACAACATTAAAGGAGAAAATGTCAGGAAGCAGATTTAAGCTTTCCACAAGATCTTCATCACTTTCTGGGAAGGACTCTTCATCACTATTCTCGATAGAGATTTGGTTTTCAAAATTATTGTCATTATTTTTGTTCAAATTCAAATCGTTCTTATTTTTTTGAATATTATTTTGGTTTGGTTTGTCTTTTGTTGGGGTATATAAGTACAGTTCCTCATTAAGCTTCATGCCAGTTTCAAAAGACTCAATTGCCCATTCAGGAGTAACAATTGTTCCTCCAAGTTGCGAAACATGTTCATACACCTGGTTGTTGTGGCCACAGATCAAATGTGTTGATGACAAAGCATCCCACTCTGAATTTATTTTGGCTCCCATTTGCTTAAGATGGTTTGTAACAAGCAATTCTACAGCAGGTAGAATCCCTGTGATAACAACATGAATTTTGTTAAAAAGTTTTGGTTTCTCAGATCCAACAGTGTTTAATTCTTCTTCTTCTTCTTCTTCTTCAGAAAGAAACTCTTCTGTTGATGATCCATTTTCGGTCATTGTCAAAAAAAATTAAAAGAGAAAAAATGATATTTCAAAAAAGATTTGCTTTATGAAACTAAAACTTTCTTTTGAAGGCAGGTAACCTTTGTTTATATAACAGCAAGTGTCTGAATTCTTTGAAAAATTCAACTGATCTAAGAAAAACTTGTTAACTTTGAGAATCAAAAAGAGGAAAAAAATTTACATTTCCTTTTTTGGATATCAAAAAAATGTTTTAATAAAAATATGTTATATTTTTGGAATAACTTTTTAGAAGAAATCTACTTTATATCAATAAAAATTCCAATAATTATTTTAAACTCGAAAAAAATATAATTGTTTGACTACAAGTATAATCTAAATCAATGAAGATATGCAAAGTCATCAATTAAATAAAGGTAAAAAATTCTTATTAAAGAATTTGTATCTGGAAAAGTAACTTGGGACCATAGACAAATTGAAATACAATCTGTTGCAAAATAAATTATATTAAATTTTCATATATCTTTTCAAAAGAAGATGTATAAATCATGTAACATTTTCAAATATTTATTCTCCATACACAAGTTTAGATTATTATTTCCCTTTTTAGAATTGGGAGATTTGATTATTTATTTTAATTCTTTGAGATAGAATTTTTTGGGAAAGAAGAATAAAAATTTTGAACTGTTTATTCTGTAATTAATATTATTAACAATTATTAGTCACAATATTTATAATTTACTAGACACCCAAAAGAAAAAACAAAATAATACGAAATCAAAATAAAAAAAAATATTTTGTTCAAATTTTCAAGAAACTAAATAAAAAAATTTTATTGGCAAATTTGTTGAAATATCATAATTAATAATTTATTAAATTTCATACTTGTTCAATTAATTTAATTTAAGTTCAATATTGAAGGGGGTAAGTTCATTTTATCAATTTTAAATGACTTATTGGTTATTCGAAATTAGATTATATAAATTATTTTTTAAAAAGACACATTAAGGATTGATCGAATTTTATGGTTAGTGAACAATATTTTTCCACCTCATAAAATATTTATAGACTTAAAAGAAACTTGATCTTAGGGATATTGCTGAGTTGAAAAATTTAGGTTTTTTTTGTAAAATTTTGAGTTGGACAAAAAACAATTTTCCTTCATCAAATCCAAATTATTCTCAACAAATTTTCAAGAAAAAAATTTCATAAGGAAAATGTTACTCCACTTTCTTTTCAAGTATGTTAGAGTGTAGTGAGAGAGTATAAATATAGTTTAAAAGAAAGTGGAGTGGCAATATCTTAATATCAAAAAATAAAGCTTTTTAGTTTGCCTTGTTTTGTTCGGGAAATTCAAAAAGTTTTTCTATCAATAAATGATTTTCAAGCAAAATCTAAAAAATCCCAAAAATTCCAAAAATTGCAATCTTTTGACTTTTCCTCAATCCATGGCCTATTAAAGCTTTTTTCTGTATATACATTTTATTTCAACCCTACAGAGCATAAAATTCGAATAGTACTTAATACTTTAACAAATATGAGAGTGGATTATATCCGAATATAACATATTCCCTTATTATTTCAAAAATGGAAATTTAAAAAAAAAGAAAAGATGGAGCTTGAAAAAATAAATAAAAATCATTTATTTCAAGCTCTTACCAGTAAAATTTGATACAATTATTTATTTCTAATTTGGTTTTATTTTTATAATTTTTGAATTACAATTAATTCCTATTACTAAAGAAAAAAATTACTTGATATTTCGATAATGAATTTTAATTCCAATTTACATCAAATTAATCTAATTCTAGTTTTAGTTAAAATTATTATGATTATTTTTTAAGTAAGCAGATACATTTTCTGATTTTGAGTAAATTTTAATTAAGAGAAAATTACTGGATTTTTCTTGGAGTTCCACAGTATATTGAAAATTTGAAACCAAATATTGTTAACTATCCCTTTTGTAAATATTTTTATTAAATTAACCAAAAAGAAGTTTTTTTTAAAAATTTAAAGAAAATAATTGAAGTATTAAAAGCAAAAAATACAATAATTTCAACTCAAAGAACAAGATAATATTGTAAAAAAATTCAAATCAGCATTGGTAATTATTTTGGAGTTTACAATTAGATTGTAAATAAATTATTTTAAAAGTCAAAAAAAAGTCTAATAAATATAGATTTCTGGATAATTATATATATATATATATATATATATATATATATATATTATAAAGAAATATTAATTAGAAGAGTTTAATGAAAAATTAAATAAGTATCCATTTGAGGAAATTCTTTGGAAATTTCAATTAATTTATTTCTTATTAATTTTTAAATAATATATTTTTTTTCATCCAGAATTCACAACAAAATTGAAGGAAGAATTAATAATCCGATAAAATAATATATATAATATCAACATAAAAATCATTTTTTCACTTATTTTCTTGTTAAATTTTTTATTTATATTTTTATTCCCAATTTTTCTGGGTATATAAATTTATTATATGTGAGTTAATATCCACCCTCATATTTAGTAAAATATTGGTATATTTGATTTAAGGAATGTTTATAATTTTGAAGGGTAAATAAGTGAGAGTACTCAACCTTTTAATGAAAAAATAGAAATAAACGTTTAAAAAAAATTTTTTTTTTACATTTTGTTTAGATGGATATTTCCAAGAAATCAATTATAAATATGGATTAAATCGTAATTTAATTTAAGGATTTTTTTTTATTTTTATTGGAAACATTGTGAATTAAGAACATATAATGAAAAACTTAGATAAATAACTAAATGCACGAATCTCGTAGAGACGGCGACACGATTATCTTTATCTAAAATCCATTTTTTTTTTAAATCTCCCATTTAAATAATTATTTAACTAACTTTTAAAATTAATTTATGACACTGTTTAAAATGACCTCCTGTAAATATAGTTATAAATAAAGCTGATGTTGGGGGGGGGGGTTAAATGAAATTAATATTAAATACTTTTAAAGTTCAAAGTTTAAATATTAAAAAAGGTGATAAAGATAAAACCGCCAGATTATACCCTTTTTAATTAATACTGTATGATATATTTTCAAATTAAACGAATTTTCAATTCGCGCTACCAGTTTAATTCATGAAATCGAACTTTTTCTATAATTAAATCAAGTATTCTGTTCATAATAAATTTTCAAAATTTAGATCTGATCATTGAGTCTAATTTAGTAATTTTTTTTTTTATTTTTGCTTATTCACTAATTTTTTATTTTTTTTAAAAAAATCCATTTGAAAAAAAAAGTGTTTAAAACACCAAATCAACTTTAAAAATATTGAGGCTTTGTATTTTCTTTTAAAATTCATAAATTTACAATTTGAAAATCTTATTGATAGCAATTTTAATTTTCCAAAGAAATTGAGACATTTTGCAAGAGACATTCCAATGAAAGTTAACCAAAAATCTTTTTTTAACATTTTTTTTTTTGAAATTTAAAATAAGTTCAGGTATTTCTTTTCTGAATATCAACTCGAACCCAAAATTTATTATTTTACTTATTTCTAAACAATCGTATGTTGGTTATTTCTTCAAAAAAAAAGTGAATTTTTCATTTTTGGATGGTCACCTTTCAGTGGAATGGAGTTTCTGAAAAGAATAACCAAACAATATTATTGTATCCAAGATAAAGACACAATTCTAATAGTGTGTCAAATAATAATAATGATGAGATGAAAAATATTTTTAAGAAAAAAAATTAAAAAATAAAAATTATATTTATTTTATTTATTACAATGCAAATTCAGAGAAATTGTTTAAATGGATAGTCTATAATCATTATTCATTTTGTTATTTTTTAAAATATTATTCTTTTCTTTACCGAATATCTTCTTTAACTGAATATGGTGGTTCAAGTTTTAATGAGCGTGAATATAACTCTGAATCATCAAGTATTGGTAATTGTTCGAGAAGGGTGGAAATTTGATGTATCGATTGGAAATTATAGGGGGACTTCTGGTATCTTTGTATTTCATTTATAATATCATAAATCAATCTTCTTTTTCCAAAATTAATCAAACCTTGAATTTCGTCCTCATCACCATTTTCAATGGATATTAAATCTTGTAAGCAAAGAGCAAAATGAGGGATGCATGGGGGAATTGTTTGTTTAATAAGTGTCCTATAGCGAGAATAAGATTTATCTGATGATAATTCTGATCTTAAACGTTTTAGCATCTCAAGATATTTTTTAGGAATATTCCCAAAGGTGAATTTTAATCTTTTGATTTCTTGGCTTAACATTGCATTCAAAATGGACATTAGTCCATTAAAATTTTTTAGTTTTCTTAAATGCTGTGCAATTTTAATAAATTTTCGAAGCACCTTGGTTCTTACCAAGCAAAGCTCTTTTTTGATGATAATGGTTTTTGCCCACGAAGTAACCATGTTTGCACGATTGATTAAAGATAAAACATTTGGTGACTTGTGCCTAATTTTTGGTTGACTCCATGCCAATTTTAAGAATTCAGATGGCTATGAATTGTTTATTAAATTATTATTAATATTTTTTAGATAATTTTATTTGTTAATTAATGAATTTATTTATTTGTTAAGTTATTAATTATTTGGGAATTATTTTCTCTCTCTTCATTTGAAGATATTTAAAAGATTTAAAAAAATTTAGAGATATTTTGAAATTAAAATTATATGTAGATTTCCTTTTTTTTTTTTTTTTCAAGAATGGTAATTGATTATTAATAAAACAAATGGCCAAAGTAAATTTAGAAACCCGCTTCAAATAATCGATATAAATCCGAGTTTTAAAAAATTCTTTTGAATTCAACTTTTTTTATTTTTATTTTTATTTTTATTTTTATTTTGTGGTTGAAAAAGAAATATTATGAAGTGTGTTCTTCTTATTTTTTTGATAAAAAAAAAATCGCCATCAGTTTTTATTGAGTTTTGATGAAAAAAATCTAATGATTTTGTATACCTAAACAAAAATTTTAGAAAATGGTCATTAACTTTTTTTTAATATAAAAGATTTTGATAAAAACTTTGAAGTTACTATATTTTTTTTACGTTCGAAAAAAAAAAAAGAAAGAAAAGAAAAGAAAATTTCATCACTCAACGGAACTTTTTAGAGCTAACCCTAAAAATAAAATTTTTTAATTTTTAAAAAATCTTAGATTTGTAAGATATAGATAACATACCTACATACACACACACACACACACACACACACACACACACACACACACACACACACACACACACACACATATATATATATATATATATATATATATACAAGCGCACACACACATACACACATACAAGCACACATATATAGCAAATTTAAGATCGAGTAAATTATTTGACTTATTATTTATTACTTATATCACTGCCAATTATAAAAAAATAATTAATATTTCATTTTTTTGCTGGTAAAGAGTTGTTTTAAACTTTTTTTCAGTCAAAGTGGCTACCACAAAATTTTTTTCAAATAATCAAATATTTTTTATAAATGACATTTGAAGATTAAATAAGAAAAAAAGTAGAATAATAAATATCAAAAAATAGTTGATACCCGCGCGAAATAAAACTAAAAAATCAATAGATTTTCTTAAAAATAGAAAAAACTCAAATTCTTAGTACCCTATTGAGAAAAACAACAATGTTCATTTTGATCTCCTATTGAAGATCCAAATAAAATTCCAATAGAAATCAAAATGATTTCTCTACAATCATTTTTTCATTTAATCAATAACATTAGAATAACACATTTTTGCCAAGTGAATATCGATCTTGCAATAAAAAATAATTTTGCAAATGAATTACCTGTGTAAAAAAAAATCTAAAAAAAAAAGTCCAAATGTGAAAAAATTATGAAAAAATGATTTCAATTTTGGAATTTGTAAATTAATTTTTTTCTTCTTATATCCATTCAAAACCTTTAAACCTATATATTTTACTCGCCACAGCTGGGCCCCTTTGACTGGAAAATGGTTTATATAATGTATTTGCCCTATATTCTAATAATAAATCAAGATTTAAAAGGAAATTAAGTAAACATTACCTTAATTCTTTCATATATTTGGAATTCAAGCAAAGTCATTTGTCTAGCAATTTCTTCTGGCGGTACATCCAATAAAGATAACTTTGGTGAAAAGATGTTTTTTGGTAATTTGGGATCAGGTGGTGGATCTAAAAAGGTATAATCTTTTAATTCATCATTTTCGTTTAAATTTCTTTCAATGATTTCTTTCAAGTTATTTGCCATTTTTGACATATTTGCATTTTTGATTTCATTTTCAATAAAGTTTTCTAATTCTGGGAGAAGTTTTGGTTGAAAATCTTCAAAATAATCTGCAATCCAAAATTTTAAAAAGTTACAAACTCTAAGACGGATGATCTTTTTCCTTCCTTTATAAATTTCTTCCTTTTCAGATGGGATATTGAACCTTTGAATAAGTTTTGTTAATAACTTTTTTGGTGTTGTAAAAGATTGGTACGTCATCAAAAAGGTTTTTATATAAGTAACATTTCTTTGGTCTTCATGTGTTAGCAATGTAACCAATTTATTTAAACTTGCCGCAATAATTTCAGTATTTTCTTTTTCTTTAATTTCCGAGTAAATAATATTATTTTCTTCCTCATCATCCCAAATTGAAGTTAATTCATCTTCGTCGTCATCTTCTTGTTCGATTCTGAAAATTATTTAAATAAATATTTATTTAATAATTTTTATAGAATAAATAAATAATAATAATAAAAAAATTGAGCAACAAAATAAAAAATGTTGATATTCTAAATTTTCTAACAACTTTTTTATTAGTAAGATATTTCCAAAAAAGTGGCAAATTTATTTGAAAATATCTCTATTACTGAACTAAATTCTAAAAAAACTATTTATATATAAAAAATCATTAACAACCATTTATTGATTCTTGATAATAATTCTATTTGGTTGTTAGTGTGTTATTGCATAAATAAAATATATTAAATTTTCTGATCATGACTTTATCGTATATTTTTTAAGGGTGTTAAAATTACTATTTATTATTTTCTTTTTGATCGAAAAAATCTTTTTCTTAACTTGTTTAATCTTAACAAATTTTCCAAATAGAATTGACAAAAATATAACTATATTTTATTGTTTAAAAAAAAAAGTTGACACCTTGCATTTCTAGTTTTTTATTGAAATTGGCCGTGCATTTTTTTCTCCAAAAAAAACTGTTTATTATTTTTTCATTTTTTCGAAAGTATTTCAATGAACTTATTTTGAAATAAATACCATAGTAATTGATTCAAATTGTATTAATATTTAACTTAATTTGATATTGCCAATTTAGGAAACGATCCGCTAACAAATAGGATTTTTTTATGAAATGTAAAAAAAAATGCCACACTTTTTCGGAAATACCTTAGTTGAGAATCGATGGAAATCATTTTATATATTCAAACCCGGTAATATATATATATATATATATATATATATATATACATTAATAGAAATTCCAAATATTAGAAAAAAAACAGAATCCTCATTTAGATAATAATTTAAAATTTTTTACCCAGCATGATCAATAAAAAATTTTTTCAAAAAAAATTTAAATATTTGTTAATTGTTCACTTTTTAATAACTTCAATTATAATAAATACTATTGGTTAATAAAAGATCTTTGATCAAAAAATATTTTGATAGTTATTTTTCAATTTAAGTTCAAAAAACCAATTTTTCAGGTTCAAGTAAGATTTTTTTTCAATTTGATCGTAGAAAATTTTACAATTTTTTTCTTATAGCTAAGAGGTCATTTTTTTATATTTTTAAAAGTATTTTAAATCTAATGAATATCTTTCAAAATAGGGAATCAATTATTTGGACTATTAAAGAATTATTTGTTCTTTTAAATTCGAAAAAATATTTTTTTTTTGATTTATTCGTTAGGTTTTTTTTAATTTTTGTAATAAACAGAAAATTTTTGAAATTTTCAGTTTATTTCAAAAAGTAAAAAAAAACCGCAGTTAGCTTTTCCAGAATTCAAAAGAATTGAGTAAAATTTATGATTTTTCACCATTCTTTTGAATTAAAAAAAAAGCTAGGCGCTCTATGGCACTCTGACGGATACTTTCATTAGGTTTTTTTTAATCGTTTCCTGAATTTAAAAGAATAGAGCGATATCCTAGATTTTACTCGATTCTTTTCGATCCTGAAAAACCTATGACACGTAATATTTATCATAAGTTATTTTTTTCCCCTATTTGAGTTTTTTTAGATAAGTAGAGTGTTTTCAAAACTATTGGTTATTGTCTCTTCAAAAAAATATCCTAAAGTTGAATTTAAGGAAAATTCGTTGTCACATCCATTTAATTGGAATTTTAACTCTAAAATATACGTTTTTTTCTAGACTAGAGACTTTTAAAAATCGTAGTACTAATGACAACAATAAATACAACACCCTCAAGATTTTTAAGAACTGGAATGTTGATTATATTGTGTATAAACTCAATTAACCAGGATAAACTGATAATTGTAGTAATAGTTTTGTCTAACTTGAAATTTTCAATTTTATTTTTTCATACTAGTATGCTGAAACAGTTATCAGAATAAAAATATTTCAGTTTCATTCAATTTTGAAATAATTTCAATTTTCCAAATAATTCGAATCATTTTTTTATTTTTGAATATACTTTTTTTTTTTATTCTAATTACGTAATAGATTTTCTAGATTGAAAATAAAAATTTTACAAAGATTGATATTAGGTTAGTGTTGAGTTTGTTAAATATAGAAAAACCACACACAATTTGCCGATGGTATCTTATCATTTGATCGATCAACAATTGTTGGTGGAATCACAACAAATTTAGCAATAGATTTTTTTTTTTGTGCCTCACCCCAAAATTTTCTGACAAGGTATTTTTTTTTATTTAGAGATTTGTAATTAAACTATTTTCAAGTTAAAGGTCGGACAGTTGTAATGAATGAATTACACGCATTTCAAGAGTTTGAATGAATATTAGAAGAAAAAAAAATTATTTTCAAAATTTTCAAAATAGAAATCACTTTTTCACATTTTTACTTTTTTCTTTTCTTTTTTTTTTTCATTGATATGGTATGCAATTTTTTTTTACTACAAGATCTATAGTCACTCAGTAAAAACGTGTTATTCTAATTTTATTGGAACAGTAAAAATAATTGAAGAAAAATCATATTTATTTCTATTGTAATTTTCTTTAGATCTTAAATTGAAGATCAAAATGAACATTTTTTTTTTTTCCAATAGCTCACTAAGAATTTAAGTTTTTCAATTTTGAAGAAAATATATAGATTTATTTTGATTTAATAAATAAGAACATAAATTATTCTATAATGTATATTATTCTGCTTATTTCTTATTTGTCCTTCAAAGACCAATTATAAAAAAAATTGATATTTGACAATTTTTTTTTTGGGTACCTTTGACAGAAACAAAGTTTATTTATGTTTTATTTTGTTACTTTAAAAATAAATGATAAATATTTTTTAACATTTTAATTGATTAGTAGTTTTAATGCAGTATAATTTATTTCATAAGATTTTTTTTTTTCAAAAATTGAATTGTGTTATGTGGAAATTTTTGAATTAGAGTTTATTTTGGAAAATTATTCGAAATAATTAATGAATTCTGATGGAAAATTATTCCCTTTTGGGTATATATATATATTAAAAAATAAATTGAATTTATTATCATTTTTGATTCCCAATATTTGAAAAATATTGAAAAAATAAAACTAATCTTATTAACACTTGTATAAAATTCAGAAACTAAAATTATAAATAATTTTCCTAAAGATTCAATGTTCTCGGGTTATAAATAATCAAAAATATTGGTTATAATAATTTAATTGTAAAAAATTATCAGTGATAAAAAATTAAAATAGAATTACCCTAAAGATTGAAAATGCTTAACTAAACTAATACCGCTTGTAAATTTTTGATTCATGTTTTGTTCTGTTGAATATTCGTCAATTGTTTTATCCCAAATGAAATCAACATTTTTAATACTTGCACGAATAAGATTCTGCAATCTGCTATCTCTTAGATATCTTTGCTGATCTATTTATTGAATTGATAAAGAAAAGATAATGAAAATAATCATCAAGAGTTTAAGTAAGATATAAACTAAAATTCAAAATTTTCCACACAGCTAAAACATCCCAAACAATCACAATAATACAATTTCATACAAATTGGAAATAATTTTGATTTTTGTAAAATATGGAAATCATTTTTTCATCTTTTAGTTTTTGATTTAATTTCATTTTTTGAATTACGTAACTTGTTACGTTCGATCAAAAATTTTTTCAACAGATTGATATTAGGTTAAAGTTGAGTTGTTCCAAATAGAAGAACTCAAATAAAATTAGTTGGTAGTATC
Source organism: Anaeramoeba flamelloides (assembly GCA_027625915.1). Classification (NCBI taxonomy): domain Eukaryota; family Anaeramoebidae; genus Anaeramoeba; species Anaeramoeba flamelloides. The sequence goes on from JANTQA010000072.1 coordinate 2,551,188, forward strand.
TAATCTTTTGATCGATTAATAATCCTAATAGAATTTAAACAAATTTACCAATGAATTTTTTTTGTTTTGCTCTCTCCAAAATTTTTAACACACCCTTGATTTATTTTTATTGATAATTATTTTTTGTTTTGTGAGTATTGTAATTTATAAAAAAGTGTTAACATTTCAATTAGCAAAATGGTTCTAATTTGGTATTTCTTCTAGAATTGATTAAATAAAATTTTTTTTTCACAAATTGAATTTTGGTGTGTTAAAAATTTTGAATTGGGGTTTATTTTCGGGAAAAGAAATTATATGTATTAAATTGAATTAATTTTTAAAATATTATTAAAGTTTGAATAAATATCTTCAAATTATTATTGTTATTCAATTTTTTTTTTTTTTTTTATGATAAGTATTGTTTTTTACAATAATAATTATTTTGATTCCAAATTAAACAATAATTTTTAATTAGCCGATCAATCATTAAAAATCTAGCTCAATTAACTTTTAAATTTTGTATTAAATACTAATAACAAAATAAAAATAAATAAAGGAAATCCAAAAATTAATTTATTATTAAAAATAAAATTTAAATATATTTTCCATGAATTAAATTCCTTATAATTAAACTAAATTCCAAAAATTTGGACACAGTTTAAACAGTTCAAAGAATAACAATAATAAACTTCAGATTCAATTTGGAAAGAATTTTGATTTTACAAACTATATTTCATTTTTTTTTTTTTTGTTTTCATTTCCTTTTTTCCAGTTACGCAATCTGTTTCGTTAGATCTGGAATTTTTTTTTCGATGGTTGATAAAAGGTTAATTTTGAGTTTGTTTAATTGGAAAATCACATACAATCGGTCGATGGTATCTTAACATTTGATCGATCAACAATTTTTGGTGAAATTTCAACTAATTTACCAATACATTTTTTGTTCAGCTAGTTTCATTATTTTGGACACACCAATTTTTTTTTTTTTCGTTTTATATTTTTTTCTTTTATTTGGATGAAAATGATTACTTATAAAAACATTAATACGCTGTTACTTAAATGTGGGTTTATAGTATGTTTTGAAAAATATAATAAATTGAGTTTTTTTTTTTGCCAATTTTTGATTTTGGGTGTGTCCAAATTTTCGGAATGGCGTTTAGTTGAAGATTAACTAGAAAACGGATAAAATGATACATTGTTAATTTTTCTAAGAAAAGTTGACAGTGTACGTATAGTAAAAGGAGAAGGGAGGGAAGAAGTGGCAATGTCAAAAGAAGAATAAAGTTCGAATGAATATTTGAAAGTATACAAAAAAAAAATAGATTTTTTTTGAATAGCCATCAAATTAAAATAATTTAATTAAGAAATAAAAGGAGGGGATATCTTAATAGAAATATTTCTTAAAAAAGAAAAAAAAAATGAGGATTATTTTGTTAAAACTAAATTTATGTATTTTAAATAAATGTAAATATAAGGACAATTAAAAATAAAAACATTACATTTGATTTTGGATTCCTTTTCAAGAGCTTTTTTTGTTTTTTGATATCCAACACTTGTCAAATGCTGTAAAATTAATTGAAGCATTATTGGCCGACTAAGTTTTTCCTTTGTTTTTTCTTTTCCTGCATCATAAATTCTACTTAGACTATTATTTTATTAAAAAATGTTTAGTTAAAAACAATTTTGGTAAAAAAAAATAGATATTATATGAAAAAATGATTTTTTAATTTTGTAATTAATTTATAAAATTCAAAAAGTAAATTATTTTCCAACAATTTTGTTCCTGTAATTATTTGAGAAATGTTTTGTTTATTATTATTATTGAAGAAGTAATTTCAGAAATGCTATTCCAAAACTTTTATAACTTTTTTTTTTTTTTTTATTTAATTTTTTTAAAATATAAATTAAATTACCATAGTATCAAAAGAGAGAGTATACTTGTGATAAAATCCTTTATTGTTTTCAAAGATGATTAAAGAAATATTTTTTTAAAAAAATATCACTTTTCATTTTTAAATGGGGGTATATTTATTGAAAAGATGTTTATATTTAAACTGGGGCAAATAACCAATCACAAAAATTGTAATGAAAAAAATTATCAAGAAAAAATAAACGAAAAATCATTTATGTCAAGATCTTATTTGTAAAATTTGACACAATTACTTCTTCTTTACTTGGTTTTATTTTTTAATTCTTTTTAGGAAAAAATTTTGTTTGAATAATTTTTGATTCTCAAATTACTCCATATTTCTAAAGAATTCCCAAAATGAATTTAAAAATCCTATTTTCATTTAATTCATCTAATTCTAGTTTTATTTCAGAAAATAGGATATTTTTTGAAATATTCTTCTTGAGAAATAAGTGTTTATTGGACAAATTTGTTTGATATTATAATTATTTATTTTCCATTAAATTGGAAAACTCTAAATAATTCTGAATTCCTGATTAAAATTTTTTTCTCAATATTCTCAATTTCTTTGAGTTGAAACCTTTTGAAGTTGTTTTATAATTTAGAGAATTCAATCCTTTTACTTTAAATCTTTAACAAAGTATTCTTTATTTTGGCTTAGTTTGATAAAAATATTTGAAAATTAGAATTTTGAAAACAAATTTGTAAAAAAAATGTTTTGTAGAAAAATAATAAATAGGATGGGTCGAGAATTTCAAGGTAATGACTTGTTTGGACTCATATAAATTAAGAAGATGAAGAAGAAAACAAATCTTTGGAAATATACTTTGAATTTTTTTTTATCATTCTTTGATTTCAACAAATTTATTTGGGTGATCTTTTGTGTCTGGTCTTCTAAAAAGAAAAGATTTATTTCAAATGCACGCCTTTTCGGGTCTATTTTTTTGGTTTATTGTAGGATTAATTTCAAGAATTCCCATAAACACATTTCTATTTACAAAGCAGGCTTTAGTAAAACTCAAAAATTTAATAAAAATAAAAAACTATCAAAAAATTGAAAAATTACAGATTCAACTCTGAATTACTTTGGGTTCGTTTTCTTTTCGCAAATAGAACAGTGAATTATGTTTTGGTTTCAACACTCAATAACTTTGGCACTAAAAAGAAATTTTTTCGATCATGTTGAAACGATTAAAATTTTTCAAAAATGATAAAATGTAACTACTCCCTTAAGGGAGTAGCTACACCATAAGACATAATAAAAATTTGAGAGAGATGAGATAAGAAAATTTTATTTTAGTGGCGTGTGATCGTAGATTCTCTAAAAATTTTTTTAAAAAAATTATTTGATATTTTTTTTTTATAATGTTCAACAATTAAAAAAAAGAGATTATATTGATAAAATAGTTTTATTATTATTATTATTTTTTTATTAAAATAAACTTAATTCCATTAATTTGGACACAGTTTAAACAGTTGGAAAAATAACAATAACATGGTTTACATCCAATAGGAAATTAATTTTAATTCAACAAACTATTTCATTTTTTGTCTTTTTTGTTTTTGTTTTCATTTTCTTTTTTTCAGTTACTTAATCGGTTTGGTTAGATCTGAAAATTTTTTATAGATGGTTGATAGATGGTTACAGTTGAGTTTCTTAAATTGAAAAATCCACATACAACCGGTGCATGGTATCTTATCATTTGATCGATCAACCATTGTTGGTGTAATTTTAACAAATCTACCAATATATTTTTTGTTCAAACTCTTTAATTTCAGCTCGTATCCTTATTTTGGACACTTGTTTTGATTTTTTGTTTTATATTGTTTTCTTTTATTTGGATGAAAATGATTACTTAAAAAACCATTAATACTATGTTACTTAAATATGGTTTTATATTACGTTTGGAAAAATATCATAAATTGAATTTTTGTTTCACTATTTTTGATTTTAGATGTGTCCAAATTTTTGGAATGGGGTTTAGTTTTTTTTTTTTGGGAGAAGATAATTTCAGATTCTTTGAATAAAACTTATAGCTATTTTGTGGTTTAAACTTTGATAACATATAATCATATTCACTTCTCATATTCCACTAAACCCAACGATTTAAAAGCCTAACAAGTAATAATTTGACTTAATTATTCTTTTTTTGGAATCTTCTAGCTATTTAAGTCCCATTTATGTTTCCTTTTATGATTCTTTCAATTGTAATATTGTTGTTCTTTTAAACAAAATCCATTAATTCCAAATGTCACTAATAAAAAAATATTTCTAATTGCTTTATGTTGTCAGGATTAAAAAAATCTCAAAAATGATGAAAAAATAAAAAAAGGAAAAAATTAAATTCCACAATAGAATGTTGAGATAAGGATAAAAGATAAGTCATTCAAAATTCAAAACACTATTTTAAGCAATTCAACTCAACATTCTATTGTGGCAATTTCTTTGAGACTTTGAAAAAAAAATTAAAAAAATTTAATGAATGAAGTAATTTAAATAATAAAAATCAATGAGGTACAACCAGAGTAAAAAATGTTATTTTCTGATCCTCTTCAGAAATGCAAAAAAGTGAAAAATTTTTCCTTTACCGTGGCTACTCCCTTAAGGTAAATAAATACGAAGTTTGACATAAATGTAATATTCATCTCTCAGCAAATTCAGATAGCCATTAATTCAAAACATAAAAGGATTTAAAAACAATTGACAAAAATAGAGATGAAAACAATTTGCAAAGTACCAAGACACAGAGATTCTAATTTGATTGAAATCATTATAATGTTTTTTGTGAATAGATCTCTTTTTGGAAAAAAAAATTTAAAATATTAAAGAGCCAATTTCAAATATTTACCTTTCTGATCTTGAGAGTGGAAATAACCTTTCCCGAAAGTTTTGAAGTTGGGGGTTTTTATTAAGAACATATTTTAACCAAGCACTTTTGTCTTTCCGAATTTGATCTATTTCATCTACCCTCTCTATTTCAATTTTTATGTGACAAGAAAAGATTTATTAGAAAAAAAAAAAGCCAATAAAAAATAAGGTTTTAAAAAGATACTTTAAAAGAGAAAGTAGAAACATTAATTTTCAAAATACACTACCACTGTTTTGTTTTTTGTTTCTTGTTGTTTCTTTTTCAATATTTTCTTTTTCTTTTTGGATAGTTTCTTTTTCTTTTTCTTTCTCTTTCTCTTTCACCCTTTCTTGTCTTTTTTTTTCTAATGACAATTGTATTTTATTTTGTAAATTTGGATTAAGTTTTAGATAATTTTGGAGATCTGTTGTACTTGTGCTTTTAATTTGTGGTGTTTTTGAAAACGATTTCCTTCTTTGTAGTTGTGTAGGCATGGGTGATTTTGATAACCATTTGATTTGTGTTTGCGACTGATATTGCTTAGTGTTATTACGATTGTTGGTGTTGGAATTAGTATTCATTTTGGTGCCGGTAATAATATTTTGATCAGATTTTGAATAAGTAATCACTTTTTTAATTTCTTTTTGAGTCTCTTCTTTTTGGTATATTTTTTTTATTTCTTTTGGTCGTTGAAGTTCTTGGGGGTGTCGTTGGAATTTGATTTCTTTGTGTTCCTCTTTTATTTCTTGATGTTTTTTTGGTTGGCTGCTATTTGGATTTTTCTTTAATGTTGAAATGTTTGTTTGCTTTGTACTCCCACTTTTAATTGAAAAGGGCTTTTGTGTACTGTTGTTACCATTCCTGATCTCCAAATTTGTGGTTTTGGTTCGATTCGTTTTCACTTCCTCTTGTTTTTTCGATTGTTTCAAACGATCACGAAACCCAGTCTAATTGTGAAGTGATAAAAAAAAAAAGAAAGGACCAGTTTATAATTTTTGGTAACAATCCGAAAAGAACAAAAAGAAGAAAAAATTTCATACAAATCCACCAGAGCCAAAATTATTAAAATTTCTCAAAGAGTTCAATTGACTTTCATTGTTATTTGTCATATTTTTTTAAAGAGAATACAAACAAATCAAAATGGCAAACAAAAACATAAAAATAAATTACGTTCCATTACTTTTTTGAATTTTTCACAAAATTAAATTGTAATCGGGATTGTGTCTGAAATTAACCGAATTATTAGAGTATTTTACATTGGATGATTCAACTCAATTTAGATTGTTTTTTTTTTGACAGACAGCTGATTGGGGGTGTTCATATAAGAAGTCGAATTTTGAAAAATCAAATTATTTCTTGATTTTATCACCAATTCAGTTTTATTCAAATTTTAAGGCTTGGAATTATTACTTATATGACCAGCAACATATTTATTGACTTCATAGTATGTTGAGTCAAGAATTCTTGTTTCTTTTTAAAATTTAGACTTTTTTTAATACTTTCAGTAAAAACGTTTTTTTCTTCTCAAAATTCGAAATTTGCCTTGGAAACTTCCAGACAATCTAAATTTTGATTATGAATAAATTTATTCCCTTTAGAAGTGGAATAGAATTTAGGTGAGAATATAAGTATAGCTGAAAAGAAAATTGTTTAACCTTTATATAATGGAGAAAAAATGATTTTATCTTGTTTACAGTGGTGTAAAAAAACCAGTGTTTTTTACTTTAAGGGATTAGCCCCAACCATAGATTTCTTTATAGTCAAATTATTTTCTAATTTGGGGTAAATAAATGATATTAGTGCGGGATGGTTCGAATAGCTCTAAAAAATCTTTTATAAATCTTATTACACAATAAATTATTAGATTTTTTATTTAAGATCACTATTAAAAATTTTTCATTTTGGAAATATTTTTTTAATCCCTTTCGGTATCTAAAAATAGAAACCAAAATACAGTATTCTGGCATTTAATAATTTATATCTAGAAGTTCCAAAAGTAACTATTTTTTTTAATTTTTTAAATTCAAAGATTTTCACAATAATCATGAACATTAAAGCCCAAAGACTGATTAGTTTTGTTTCCTTTTGATAAACCTTATTGTTATACTCAATATTATTCTAATATTTGAGAAATAATTTGTGAAAATAATCCATTGATTAATTATTTAATTTTTTAAAAAAATGATTTTTTTTAGCGATTAATCTAGATTTCGCCACAAATTTAAGAAAGATATTTTGCAACTTTGGAATCTGAATATAGATAATTCAACCTTTAAATTTGTAACTAAATACACATTTTTTCTGAAATTTTTCGGTTTTTTACTAATACATAGATATCGTTAAATGTGAGAGGTCAACAAATATTACTACTTGGCTAACCTATGTTTTAAAGATATTTGAACTATTTGCTAATATGTGGTTAGGCCCAATAACAGCATACTTTGGTCTAAGGATCTCATGGGTAGACATTAATCCCTTAAGGCAAATAATTAGATTTTAATTAATTTTTTTCTTTGAATTTCTCATTTTTTCGAGAAATATTTTTGGTATCATTTTTTTTTTCAAGTATAAATTTGAAATTTTTATTTAAAAATATGAAAAAAAAATCGTTAAACCCTTGAAAATATGTGATTGTGTTTGTTTTTTTCGTTCTCTGTGTGGTGTCAACACTAGTTTTTTTTTTTCTTTTTCTTTTTTTTTTTGATACTTTTTTTTGTTATTTTTTTTTTTGCAAAAGATAAGGTGGAAAAAAAAAAGAACTTTCAATTACAAATAATCACTATAAAAATTGAGACAATTTAATGTCTTTTCGTACGAATTTAATTATCATAAAAATTCTTTTCAAACTTTTTTTTAGTGAAATTTCATTAATAAAAAATTGGATATGTCGATTAAAAAAATTGGGTTTCACTTTTCTTTAAGTTTTTGATTGTATTTTTTTTTTAATTAAAGAAATAACTCGGGTTTTTCTAGTTTTAAATGATTTGTAAGTAATTTATTAATTGAATTTAATAATTTTTAGTTCTAGTATACCAAAGAATTTTTTTTTTTTTTTTTCAATTTATCATTTCAGATGTGTCACTAATTCTTGAAATGTGAGTTATATTCTTAATATTTTCTAGTGGTGTGATTTTTCATGTTATTGGTAAGCTATTAATAAAAAGGTCAATTCATGGGTTTTTTTTCGGAAAAAAAAAATACTATTTTTGATTATTATTCTGTAAATTCGGTAAAAATAAGTATAGTCGCGATTATATATATATAATATTGATTAGGATCTTGAGTTTTGTAAAATTTCAATTGTTTTCCCATATATTTAATTCCAGCAAATAAGTGAAAATAATTGAATTCTGAAATCTTTGAGTAGAAATGAATAGTTTTTAAATCCTACATGAATAATATAAGGTCGAAAATTGTAGAAAATGGTCTCTTAATATTTTTTTTTCTGTATTGAATAAATAAGAACAATAGAAGGTTTATTTGATGATAATTTTGGAAAAAATATTATAATTTAATGAAATTCTGATTACAATTTGAAATTTTAATCCCATATATTTAAAAGGGTAATCTAAAAAATTGTATTAATACACAGAATTGTTAAAAAAGGTAAATTATAAGCTTAATGAAAATGATTTTTCTTATCATATCCTTGATTTTTTTTTTTTTTAAGAATATAAATATAAATATTAAAGAGTGAATGAAATTATTTATACATATTTTCAGAAAAAAATCTTATAATCTTTTCCTTTTTTTTTTTTTTTTTTTTTTTTTTTTTTTTGGCGATTGGTTTTATCTATGCAAGGTAAATCCTTACAAAGTAATAAAATATAAATTTTTTTTTGGGATCAACTTGAAAACTTTTTTTTTAATGATATAAATTAAACATTTATAGGTAAAATGAATCTAAAATCATTATAATAATTAATTTAACCCCCATTTTATTTTGTTTTTTTGTTATTTTCTAAAAAACCTTACATAGTGAGCTATCTCGTATATGCTTTATTGAAGTTGATTCAATGTTTTGTAACAATATTGAAATTTTTGAAATTTTTAAATAGTCAAATGCTTGTTTGTATTTATTATATAGACTTTCTTACAAATTTATAATGTGGTAAATTATTACGAAACAGTATATTACCTTGATTTATACAAAAAATTATATAAAATGTTGGTCAGTTGTTGTAAAAAATGAATATTAAAGGAAAAATTGACTTATACATATATTGATTTGATATGTTTTGTTTTTTTAATATTTAAAAAATAATTTTTTGACAGATCTATTTTTTGATATAAAAATCTTACTAATTAATAGCGGTTTTCATTATCCTAAAATCCGTTAACTGTTATATTACTCAAACTTTCTAATACTGTTTGAATATGGTTTTTAAATTTTGTATTTCTTCTCATGTCATAATCAATATTCTAGAACGAAATTGAAATCATTTTTCGATTAAAATAAAAAATGCATCATAATTTGAGAGGTAATTCTAAATATATCCAAGATTTAGCCAGTTAGTAGAATAATTAATAACTAAAAATATTCTGAAATAAATAGAATTTTGAAATTTTAAATTATAAAATTACAAAGTTAGTTTAAAAAAACAATTCTAAATTTCATTTAGAAAATAAAACATTATCAAAGCTTTGGTTAAAATCTAGAAATTAAACTAAATCAATTATAAACTATTTCAGTATCACTGTTATTTAAGGGGATAAAGTAAATAAAATGAAAGTTTGAATTCTCTATTTCCATTCAAAATGCTAACACAATCATAATCACTTTTTAATTTATTTGATAAAAGTCTCTTAGAGTGGGGATTTTTATATTTTGGGAGATCAGATGAATAAATAACTTTTCAATGAAAAATCAACAACAAAATTAAAAACACTTCCCCTAGTTGAATACCATCTAATAATTCTCTCTTCGAAAAAGTTTTTGTTTATTTAAATTTTTTTTCGTAATATAAACCTCATATTCAAAATCGTTCTATATTATTTTGATTTAGAAACAAAGACTTTGCTATATTCTAGGTATGGAATATACGGACGGAAAATATAATCAATCCATTATTTTTAAACCATAACACTAAACATGGATATCATTGAATATTTATATGGTTTTCTCTGTAATTACCCAGTCAATGAAGATAATCATAAAATTGGATAACTGAATTAAAAAATATGAATATTTCTAATATTACATAAAAAAAAAATGTTACCACATGTTTCTTATCCCTAACAAATAATGAATAAATTTTAGAGTTTTTAATAAATTACATAAAGAAAATTTTAGGAAATCCGACAAGTGTTATCAAGTGCCCAGGGTTTCTTGGGGTTATCTGTTTTTAGAAATAAAAAGAATAGAGAAAAATCATTGATTTTACTCGATTCTTTTACATTCTGAAAAACCACAATTAGATTTTCTTGAGTTTTCTGTTTATTTGTAAAGTTAATAGATTTTCATTAGGCTTTTTTGAGTTTTTCTATTTTATTCATGAAGTGTTCTAAAGTAAAAAAACCTAACGAAAATCTATGGATTTTCCAAATAAATAGAAAAATCAAGAAAACCTAACGAAAATCAATAGATATTACAGATATAATGAAAACTCTAGTAAAACTAACCATAAACAAGAGGAGTTAACAACCCCGCCTTAAATAAGAAAAAATAATAAATAAAAAAAACTTTTTTTAACCAAAAATTAATCACAAAATAGTAAAAGATTAAAAAGGAAAAAGGAATAAATAAAATGAAAAGTAAAAAATAAATAGAGTAAAAAATTTTATTTCTTTGATATCAATTTCGAGTTAGAGAATTAATATTAAATTGGTTTAATTTTTTTTTTTTTATCAAAAAAAAAACAACAATTTAGGAATAAGGATTAAAAAAAGACAAATTAAATATTTTAATAATCACAATTAAATTAATTTTCGTCACTGAGTACTTCAATTTCACGATCTTCATCAGATCCTTCTTCTTCTTCTTCTTCTTCTTCTGAGAAGTATAACCAATCTTCGTATTCTTTACGAGATTTGTCAACGATTTCTTTTCTTTCTTTTTTATTTTTTTCTTCAAGTTCTTTTTGCTTTTGCAATTTGGTTTTGTAGTATGGATTCAATTTGACCATAACGGACATATCTTCATATGGATCAGCTCTTTGGATTTTTTTTCCGTATTTTCTGCTACGTGGCCTTCTGTTTCTGAGGACAGTTTGAACTTGGTCTGATTTGATGATTCTTTCAACATCGGTGTTGACCATGACTGGCCTTGGGAGATAAAATCCACTCTTGAATTTGGATGGTTTTTCCCATGATCCGTAGATGTCTTCTAATAATTTGAAGGCAGATTCTGTCCAGATAATAAATCTTCCCATTTGGCTACCTGGGGCAAGCTTTAAAAGATTCAATGTGTAAACAGAGGCAGTCTCAACACCTGGAATGTTTCTGAAAGCCTTTTTAATCCCTAAGTTACGTGCATAGACAACCATTGGTCCTTTTCTTAAAACATGTCTTCTGTTTCTATATTTACCTTGACCTACTCTTGTCTTTTTGGTTCTAATGACTTTTTCAACATCCCTATAGGCTCCAATAAATTTTAGAAATTTTACAGCTTGTCTGGTTTTGGTTAATGATTGGAGTTGATCAGAAACAACTAATGGAAGTTCTGGTAATTTGTTTACTCTGTGTCCTCTTGACATGACTAATGGGGTGACAGCAGTGGCGGCAATTGCTGAACAGACTGCATATCTTTTTTGGTTGGTGTTAATTTTTCTATGCCATTTTCTCCAAACCTTTTGAATTTTGAAAAAAAAAAAAAAAAAAAAAATGATAAAAAGCAAGAGGTTAAGTTAATTTGAAATTTCAAAGCAATTAATTTAAAAAAACAAAGAAAAAAAAAAAAAAAAAGAAAGCAAATGTAAAAGAAAAAAGAAAAAAAAAGATTAAAAAGCAAGATTAAGAATAATTTACCTTTTTTGGTGCATACATTCTACCACCTCTACACATGTTACCAAAAGCGGCTTGTCCAGATCTTCCAGTACCTGAACCTTTTACTCTTGGAATTCTTGCTACAGCTCTTCCAGTACCCCAAGACTTTAAAATAATTTTGAAAGAATAAGAAATTTTAAAAAAAAAAATTAAAAAAGCAAAATTTATTATTAAAAAAAAAAAAAAGGAAATTTCAAAAAAAAAAAAAAAAAAAAAAACTATTTACAGTAGCTGAAGTTTGTTCACCAGCAGTGGTAGAAACAGCATGGGCTTGTCTATTATTTTTAGCCATGTTTGTGTGAACAAATCTTACAACATCTGGTCTAATTGGTGCTGAAAAGACAGATGGTAGAGGTACTTGTTTGATGGTTTTTACTTTTCCTTTAATTGGGAAAACGGAAACAATTGGACGAAGTTGTTGTGTTGTCATTTTAAAAAATGAAAATTAAAAAAAATAAAATCCATTTTTATGCTCGTTACAATTATCCGACCAAAACTTACTTTTTGGAAAAAGTAAAATCAAACATTTGAGTTCTTGGAAAAATTCAACTACCACAGAATGATTCTGTAATTTACTTTTTTAAAATTACTAATTATTTTTTAGTAATTATTATTGAGATAGAACAATCCCAAAAAGCTATTTTAAATCCTGTTGTTGTGACTAAAGACAGAGGCATTTCTCAAAATGAAGAATACAATGAAATTTGGATGTAAAATTAACAAAAAAAGTTAAATTATATATTCAGTTCCACAAAAAGATTCTACCAAAAAAGCAATTATCACTGAGAATCAATTTTTAGAATCTGAATATCCATACTATGCAAGTTATTGATTTGATTTCTTTGTTGTAGTCTTTTCTCTCGTTTATATTTTTTTCTCTTATGCTTTTATAATTGGTTTGTTTTGATTTTTTTTTGACAAACCAGTTACCGAGGTATATATTTATCTACGTGTCTTTTTTCTGTTGAAAGTAGAAGTTTTCAAAACTTTGTAAAATTAAATTCAATAGATCACGAGGCTTGTTATTCAAAAGACTTTGTTTGTTAACAACAAAAGTTGTTTAAAGTTAATAAAATGAACTATATTCTACTGGTTTTTGAATTAGTAATGGGAAACATTTTCACTTTAATTACCATTTCCTTTTTCACAAAGATTTTTTAAATTACAGACTACTTATTTGAGGACTCTTTTTAGAAAAAGAAAAAGAAAACGATAAGGAAGCGAAAATATTTTCACGTTTAGAATTCAAATACAAGTAACAAAAAAGTCATACTTTATTTTATTATTACCAAGATATTGATTTTGGTTTGGTTAAAAACAATTTAAATTATCGACCCAGTTTCTTTAATAAATGGTAATTATGTGTCAGAGACATAGATCCCTAAAAAACTTAATCAAAATGAAAAAATCAAAAGAAAACATAATTTAATATTTTCATTAATTATTACTTTTGTTTTTAAATTGCCAATACCTAGCATGTATAACAACACAAGAATAGGACAATCCATACAAACACTTTTAAGACTTTTTCGAACTTTCAGACTTACAGTATTCAAGATTTCAGTATCTTATATTCTTTCATATTTTTTCAAAAACTTGATCGAAACAAACTTTTCCAAGCCCAAAAAAAGAGTAAAAAATAAAAATTAGCAAAAGATTACCTTTTGAATTTAATTGAAATTTTTGAAAGTTCTCTCAAATAAAGAAATTTGTTAACTTTCCATAACCTGAAACTCATTTTACGAAAACACAAAAGTGGAAAGTTGTTTAAATTACTTGCTTTTCAAAGTTTGAATTGTAAAAAATCTTTTCAAAAGAAAGTTAATCCATTTGATTTTTAAAAGGTAATAATTTTCACTTAATTTTCAATCCTTTTTGAAAACACCCACAAATTAGAATTCACTTCTTTGGAAAACTTTGTCCACCAAAGAGAAAATGGAAAAGTAAGTGAAAATTTTTACCCATTTATTCCCCAAATGCCCTTATCTAAAAAATTAAAAAATTAAGCTAGCGATTTTTACACATGTGTACGAAGACATAAAAAAATCAAAATACATAAAAATTAATTGGGGGTTTTATTATCAAAAATTATATTTCTAGAGATATTAAACAAAAAATTGATTTGATTTAAAATCAAAAAAAAAAGGGAAATCGATTATGAGTAAAACAGAAAATAATCAAAAAAAATTGTTTTTGGATTTCTGATTGAGATTTTCAGATTAAACAAAGACCAATTCCCCCAATAAATGAATTAATATAAAAATCAAAAAAGATTTTTCATGGATTTAGTTTTTTGATGTTATTACATTATTTAACCATTCCAAACCTTCGTAAATGCCTTCTCCTGTTATAGCAGTACATGGCTGGATATACCATTTCCGATCTCTAATTGTTGAAAGATTTAATTTTTTGCTTATTTCAATAGCGTCCATGGATTGGGGAAGATCTTGCTTGTTTGCATAAATCAAAACAGGAATCCCATTTAGCTCATCTTCGCCAAGCATTTTCCAAAGCTCATCATGTGCCTCATTGATTCTTTTTTGGTCTCGATCGTTTGAATCGATCAAATATATTAAAGCATCAGAATTTTGGTAATAGTATCTCCATAATTGTCTGATTTTTTCTTGACCACCAATCTAATAATAACAAGAAAAGAAAAACAAGGAAAAGAATACACAAAGGAAAAAGAATAACAAGCCAATAAGGATAAGATCTTGAAAATTGTTTTGTTTTCAAAAGAAAACAGGAAATTAAAAAGAATGAAGAAAAAAAAAGATATGTACATCCCAACAAGTGAAATTTAAGTTTTTGTATTCCAAATTTTCAACATTGAACCCAATGGTAGGGATTGTTGAAATAACTTCTCCCAATTTAAGGTTATAAAGAAGTGTTGTTTTACCAGCTGCGTCCAAACCAAGTATTAAGATTTTACAATCTTTTTTTGTATTGACAATTCCTGAAAGTGCTTTTGAAATCCAATTACCCATAAGAAGAAATAAGGTTTATAAGTTGTTGTTGATATTAAATTAATTAATAAGAAAAGTTGGTTGTTTAAAATTAATGAATTTCATGTTGTAGGTTATTTCTTTAAAAGAAAAAAAGAAAAATTTATTTTGAAACGTGGAAACAACATATTTTGAAAAAATAAATTATTTTGAAATTTTTTCAATGCAATTTGGTTTCTGGATTTGAAATTAAAATTTATTGAGATTCTTCGCTACTTTATTTGGGATTTTCTTAATATTTAAATCCATTTTTCCAATTCCTTAATTATACTATTTTCTTTATTACTTTATGAAGAGAAACTTTGGTTCAATTTTCAATTTATTTTTAACAAAGAGGTTTATCAGAATTTGCCCTTAATTGGTCATATTTATTCCTTTATTTGTCCACAACAATACTATTAGTTGAAAAATTAAAAGAACAAAATTTTCATTTAGCTTTCCAAAAAAAGATTTTGAAAATCAAGTAACATTTCAAATTTTTAATTATTACAATCAATTCAAATTATCAAGTTCAGTCTTTTAGAATTGAAGAATATGATGGTTTATTTTAATTCTTGGGAGACGTGTGTTTTTTGGAAAGCTTATTGAGAATTTTGATCTTTTTAGTCACCAATTAACAGTAGAGTTCTTTTCACTTTTTTTTGAAGATAAACTTTGGTTTTTTTTCCAATTTTCAATTTATTTTTAACAAAGATGTTTCTCAGAAATTGCCCTTAATTGGTTATGGTATTTATTTATTTGTATTTTGTTAACTTTTTGTTTCAAAATACTGATAAATTCTAATAAATTTCCAAAAATTTTTAATTCACTTACTATTTTTTACAATCTTCCAACTTTTTCTTATCAAACATTCCCCGACAAAGAATATTTTGAAGAACAACTAATTTCACAGAGTTTCTTTACACTTTACTTCATAAAATGCTTACTTCAAAGTTGATTATAAAAATTTCAAAAAGGAAAATCAAGTAAAAAGTTCTAAACATAAATTTCACTTTCTCAGTAAATGAACCAATATTTTCACAGCTTTCCAAAAAAAGGTTTTAAATCATGTAAAATTTCAAATTTTTAATACTCAAAAGAAGCATAAATTTTTAATTTCCCTTTTAGAATTGTGAAGAATATGATGATTTATTTTAACTTGTGGAGATGTAATTTTAAATGGAAAGTTGTCTGAAAATGTTGATCTTGTAATTCCTTTCAAAATTTGGTACAATTTCAAAAAAAACAAAGGAGTTGTTAATCAAAAAAAGTGACAAACATTTTTGTGGTATTCTTTTTGTGTATGAAAATAGATCAAACCATTTTTTTAACTTTTTGTTCAAATAAAATTGTAAATATGTCAAAAAAATTGTCCAAAGTCCAAATTCTTGAATTTGAAAACGCTTTCAAGTTATTTGATAAGGATGGGAATGGTCAAATTGATCGAAAGGAATTACAAATCGTTTTAAAAAGTTTGGGACAAAACCCCACTGAAAATCAATTAAAACAAATGATCGATACTGTAGATCAAGACGGTGACGGTTTGTTGTTTAACTTTTTAAAACCCCCTCATCCACAATTCCTATATTTTCTTGAAGATCCATAATTCGGGAGTTTTCCTGAAGATCCCTAAATTACAAAACAAAAAACATTTTTTTTTTTTTTTTCTCTAATTTTGAATTAATGAACAAACAAATAAACAAAAAACGAATAAACAAAACTACAAACTAATAATAAACGAATCAACAAACAACCCTAAAAAAATGATCTTATTTTGAAATAACTTTTAATGTTCTCTCAACAAGGACAAATTGATTTCCAAGAATTTTTAAACCTCATGAAATCAAAAGTAAGCGAAGAAGACAACGAACAAACAATCCGTGAGGTGTTTGATATCTTTGATCGAGACGGTGATGGGTTTATTACAGCCATCGAGCTCTCACATTTAATGTCATTGTTAGGACAAAAAATGACCGAAAATGAAATCAATTGGATGATTAGTGCGATCGACACAAGCGGAGAAGGTAAAGTTTCTTTTGAAGATTTTAAAAAGGTTGTAACTGAAAAATAAAAGAATTTTGTTCTTTGGTTAAGGTTTAATACACTTTACAGAACAAACTTTGCAAAAAGTAAAAAAAGAAAAAAAACAAAAGACATTACTTTTTTTTTTCGGCTGTGTAATAAAACAAAATAATCAACAAAAAGACTAATATACACCCCCCCCCCCATAATAACACAGAAACCATGGTAATAGTTCAGGATTCTAATATGCTTGCTATTTTTTTTCTTTTATCTTCTCTTTGATGAATTAAAATTTCATCATTATCCTTTTCATTTAAAAAATTAAAAACAATGAATTAAAGTTTGTTATTTTTTACTTATTTTCTTTTGTGTGATCCATTTTCTCACCACCTTTAAAATGACCACTGTCTAACCACCAACCATTTTTTTATATTTTCAATATGAGAACGGTATTGGAAAATTAAGTGAACTCCCACCCCTCGTAGAATGTGCAGATATTTTAATATGTTCTTATACTTTGCCACGTGTTTTCAATTTGCTTAATAGGCCTCTCAAATCATTGACAAGAAAAATCATATGATTTAATGGTGGGAATGAGACTACAGAAAAAAGATTAACAATAATGTTTTTCAAAATTATTTCACTTCAAATAAACTAGTTTTTTTTCTTTTAAGGCAGAAAAAACCCTTTCAAAAAAAATTATGGCTTTCCCATTAATAAAAATTTTACTATTTGAGTACTCTCATTAATTGAAGTTTTACAAATTAAATAATAATGGCAAAATATAATCAAAGTGTTTCCAATGCTTTTGATCAATTGGTTACAAAAATTTGAATTTTTTATAATGAATTGTTTAAATTTGAAATTTTCAAAATATGCCATTCCTGACAGGATTGACAAATTTGTGAAAAAAATATATTTCCGACAATTTTACAAATATTGCCCCCAATCAAAGATATAACACCACACGAATCTGTTAGTGCCTCAGTACAATGACAAAAAGTTGAAATAAAAAATGAAACTAAAAAAAAATTTTTTTTTCCATGCTTCTCTTTATGTATAATAAATTGGTTTTTAAGAAAATAAACTTAATCAAAACAGTATTTGCGACATTATTTATCACATTTATAAGAAAATTAACATGGGACAAAATTTACCCCATTAAATATTTCCAAATATTCAATATCTTCTTGGGGTATTATGAGTTAAGATCAGTTTACTTGATATATATATATATATATATACCAGCACTCCGAATTTAACAAAAATTCACCAATTTTATCTCTTAAAAGTAGAACTGACTGAAAAAGAAAATATTTAAAATGATATCAGTATGTTCATAATAATAATAAAAAAAATATCTGTGTTATTATTATTGATGGTAGAAGTGTTAATTACACTCTAAATGCTCATTTACTTAACCCCCTTAAGGGTAATCTTATCCTAAAATCATAGATTTCACCATTTTTCAAGGGAAAGACAGACCTAAAATTTTTTATGTTTAAAAAGTAAAAGTAAACAATTGAAATGAAAAAAGTAAAAAGAAAAATAACAATAAATGAAATCAAAAAAGGGCTCATAAGAAGTAATTAGTATAAAATCAAATCAAAAAAAACAAATAATACTATCTTTAATTAATCACATCCAAAACTATGACCACAATATTTTTGGTTAATTTAATAATTTGATAATTGATCTTGTATGTACACTTGGGGATTGTTATTTAATTATTGTAATTTTTTTTTCTTTTTTGATCTGATTTGATTAAAACCTTTGTCCATTTTTAGCCTTTACTTTTTCTTTTTTATTTTTCAAGTTACCCATATTTTGGTGTTCCAGTATCATAGTATTATCAAGTAACTACTTGTACTATTACCCTTTTAACTCTATATTCAGTTCCACTTTTAAGACACAAACTTTCAACGAAATTTAAGGTTCAAAAAAAATCTCAAATTAAGGCACAAAATTCAGATTCTAGTAAAATCAATTGTAAAAAAAAAATTACAAATTTTGTGCCTTAATTTGAGATTTTTGTGCCTTAAATTTCGATGAAAGTTTGTGTCTTAAAAAGTGGAACTGACTGTATTACCCAATATAAAGAAGATCCGATCTGGGTTTAAAAAGTAAAAACTTTAAAATTTATAAATGTATAATCTGGATTTTGATCATTACAAAAAAAGAATTATTCAAAAGCATACTTATTTATGTTATTATATTCTTTTTTGATCTTGGAAAAAAATTTATAATTATTCCCTTTTGTTATACTTGATTAAATACTTTTATATTTCTTTTAATTTTTTAAATAAGAAATTTTTTTGTAATAATAGCAATTGAAAACCCAATAACCAGGTTTATTGATAATAAACAAACAATAAACATTTTCAATTTATGATAAAAAAAACTATTTTTCAAAAATTTTGACTCATATTATAATGCTATTAGAAGCTGCTCTGTATGTGTTTATCCGGGATTCTTATATAAAAACACTTTCAAATTTTTGGATCAAAATAATTTTTTCTTATTTCAAATATTTTTTTTTGTTTTATTAATTACTCTAATTCATGTTTTATAAGTTTTTTTATTTTTCTTTTTCTATTTATTTTCTATAACTTTTTCTTTTTATTCTTTTTTTGATCAGTTTTTTTTTTTTTTTTGCAAAAGATCAAATTTAAACAAAATTATCTTTGAAAAAACGAATAAACATAAGAAAACCGAGGAACTCTGTAAAATTTTTATAAAATGAAATTAATTATGGGTAAAAAATACACTTGTTTATCCCTTTTAAACAGAAACTTCAGAAAGAAAAAAATATACAATGGCCATTTTAAGAATAACTTGACTCACTCTTTTAAAAGCTGCTTTTACCCTTTTTTAATTATTTATATTACGAAGTTATACTATTTTTGGAATATTGTGAAAGTAAAATATTATTATGATTTAATTATAAGTTGTTCTTAAATATGAACAAAGATATTTTTTTAAATTACTATTCCAAGTTATTCACACTTTACAAATGGATTTTTGAATAAATTTTGGTTATGTTGAGATCGTATAACAATAATAGAAATATTGATTCTTACAATTTTTTTTTAAAGTTTTTTATTTTTTTTTTAAATTATATTTTTTTTCATTATAATACCGATTAAAACACCAAAATAATAATCTATTAAAATAATCATTCAATAATTGTGAAAATTTTCTGATAAATAAAATAAGAAAAGGAATATCTTATAATTTTAGAATTTTTTTTCATACAAAAGTCCAATAAATATGGAATAAAGAGAAAAATAAAATCCATTTTTTTTTTGGTGTTAACATTTGTACACGAAGATGAATAATATTCGAAAAATTTTATTTAAGTAATATAAATTACTTGAAAAAACAACAACAAAAAAAAAATATAAAAAAATAAAATCAGGCAAGATCAAACTTTTAAAAAATTAAATAAAAAACTTTAATTAATTTAATTTAATATATTAAAATTAAATTCCCAAAAAGTTATATACAATACGGAGTAATCGACAAAAAAATTAAGAAATTAAAATCAATTAACTTTTAAATATTATTCAAAAAAATAATATTCTAAACCAAGGAAAAAGAAATTTTTTTACTTATACAAATATGTTAAAATACGAATAAAGTGTATGTGAAAAAAGATTTTTTCAATTTAAGACCCAATTAAAAAATTTTAATACCTAAAATTCACTTTTTTTTAAAAAAATCTTATTTAATATTTTCTACGTGAAATATCGAATTACATATGTTTTAAATGTAATTTTTATTTTTATTTACAGTCTTTTTCACTTTTAAGGCACAAACTTGCAACCAAATTTAAGGCAAAATAAAAATCTCAAATTAAAACATAAAATTCAGATTCTAGTAAAATAAATTGTAAAAAAAAAATATTCCAAATTTTGTGTCTTAATACGAGATTTTTTTTTACCCCAAATTTCGATGAAAGTTTGTGTCTTAAAAGTGGAACTGACTGTATTTATCAAATATTTTATTACCACTAAATGGTAGTACAGATAAAAAAATAAATTTTCTTAGTGAAATTAGAATATCTGAAGAAATAAATACAGTCAGTTTCACTTTTAAGGCACAAACTTTCAACGAAATTTAAGGCACAATGAAAATCTCAAATTAAGGCACAAAATTCAAATTCTAGTAAAAATAAATTGTAAAAAAAAATTTCGAAATTTTGTGCCTTAATTTGAGATTTTTTTGTGCATTAAATTTCGTTGAAAGTTTGTGCCTTAAAAGTGAAACTGACTGTAAATTATTTATTAAAACAATTAGGGACAATATTGGGTGACGAAAAAGTATACAATATTTTCTGGGGGGTATTATATTTTAATTAACAATACAACCTGTTTTTTTTAGACAAACTTTCAAAAAAATAAAAAGAAAATAATTTTCAGAAAAATTTCTTTACAAAAAAATGAAATCACAAGAAACAGAAAAAAATTTTTTTGAGCTTTTTTTTTATGTGTTTGTATACAATTTATAATTCTAAAATTTTCTTACTCTGATAATTCTTTATTAATTAAATACCTTAGGATCTTTTTATAATAATTCAAATTAACAAAATTTATTTCAAAGATAATTTGAATATTTGGGGTTCTAAGGGATATCTATATAAATATAAGCTAGATTTCAAAAATTTTCACTTACTTTATAATGTTAATAGAAATTTTTTTGAGTGTTTATTCCAGTATTCTTATCAAAAAAAAAATATTTTCAAAAATTTGAATCAGAATCATTTTTTATATTTTTGCAAATTTTAGTTTTGCTTTTTCAAATTTTTAGTTTTTCTTTTCTTTTTCTTTGATCCTTTTTTTTTTTTTTTTTCTTTTGAAAAAGATCATGTGGAAAAAAAAAGATCTTCGAAAAGACTAATAATCAGTAAGAAAATTGAGAATGTAATATTTTAATAAAAATTTAATTATTTAGTAAAAAATCTTCTTTGTTATCTTTTTTTCAGTGAAAGTTCAGTAATACAAAATAGGTAATGCTCCTTTCAAAAATGGTAACATAATTATTTTTAGTTTTTGGTTTTATTTTTTTTAATTTTTTAAATATCCGTATTTTATATATTTAGAATGATTTAAAAATGAATTATATATCAGATTTAATTTTTTATTGTTCTTGAATACTAAAGGTATATATATATATATATATATATATATATATATTATTTCAGGTAAGTCACATTTTTTGAAATGGTGTTTTTATTGTTTCTTTTTTTGTGGTGTTAATTCCTCTAATTTTATTATATTCCTAAACTTGTAGGAAAGAAATTATCAAAAGATATTTTTTATTCCGAGTCTTTTCAAAACTTAATGGGTTTATTTTGAAATTATATTTTAGCACAACCCCTTCGAAAATAATACCATTTCTTTATTTTTTTAAGAAAAACTTTTTTTGAAATATAAAAGAAAAGTATTGAATTTTATTCTTTTCGGAAAAATTGTGTAAAATGTATCAAACTTTTAAAAACAATACAGTTAGTTCCACTTTTAAGATACAAACTTTCATCGAAATTTAAGGTACAAAAAAATCTCAAATTAAGGCACAAAATTTGGAATATTTTTTTTTACAATTGATTTTACTAGAATCTGAATTTTGTGCCTTAATTTGAGATTTTGTTTGTGCCTTAATTTTCTTCGAATGTTTGTGTCTTAAAAGTGGAACTGACTGTAACCCATTTCAAAAAATAGTGTTTAAAGCAAGTTTACTCTTTTTTTGATCAGACCTTTACTTACTTTTCAATTTTGAGCTCAGGAAAAATTTATTTTATTTACTCTCAAATTTGTTATTCTATTATTTTTTCGAAATGTGCTTCCTTAAACAATTACTGTAAAAAATTGAGAGAACGAAACTTGTTTTTCTTTATAAAATTGGATAAAACTGTATCGTTTTTCTCAGGCTGTCTTCCAAACAATATCTGTAAAAGTTTTTGGTCAATTATTCTTGAATCATTTTTTTAATTTTTTCATTAATTCTTCAATAATAACAAACATTCAACTATTTTGAAAAATAAGTAGGTTTTTTTCATTTTTTGAGTTTACAAAGCACCAGATCCAAAACAAACTTATTTTTTCTTTTTAATCTTTTTTTTCTTCTTTTTTTTAATAATTTTTGACAACAAAAACAAAAACAAAAACAAAAAAATTATTTTATTTTATTTTTTTTATTTTTGATTGGTTGTTTGCAACATAAAACAAAATAATTAATTTGTTTTTTCCATTTGGACAAACCCACAACAAACAATTTTACCATCCCAAACAAAAATTCAAAAACCAATTTGACTATATTAGTGAGTATTTTCCAATATAATGGATCTACAATTGTAGCAATGGCAGGAAAAAATTGTGTTGCTATTGCAGGCGACACAAGGTTTGGTGTTAGGAATCAAACAGTAGCACTTGACTCGAATCGAATTTTCAAAATCAATAACCGCACACTTTTTGGGATGACTGGCTTAAATACAGACATTTTAACCTTGAGAGAATCTTTCAAATTTCAGATGAATCTTTATAATTTAGAAGAAGAAAGAGAAATTTCCCCAAAAACCTTTGCTCATAACGTTGCACAAACCTTATACTCAAAAAGGTTTGGGCCATATTTTATTACGCCAATTATTGCTGGTCTTGAAGGAGAGGACTACACACCCTTTTTATGCGCAACAGACTTGATTGGGGCAATGGAGTTCCCCAAAAGTTTTGTTGTTGCAGGAACTGGAGAGGAGTCATTAATGGGTGTTTGCGAAACATTTTATAAAGAAAATATGGAGCCAGACGAGCTTTTCGAAGTAGTTTCACAATGCTTACTTGCAGCAGTAGATCGAGATGCTTTGTCTGGTTGGGGATCAGTTGTTCATGTTTTAACCAAGGATGGTATAACAACAAAAAGATTAAGAACAAGAAAAGACTAAATCAAAAAAGGTTTTTTTTTTTTTTTTTCTTTTTCTTTTTCTTTTTTTTTTTTTTTTTTTCCTTCTTCTTACTTTCTTTCCTTATTCCCTTTCCTAAACTGATCCGAGTTTCAAGGAACTGGAGTTTGTTTTTTTTTTTTCTGGAAATTCTTGAAAGAATAAATCTTTTAATTGTCGCTTTTTTTTTATTTTTTAATCTTTTTCATTTTTTTTTCAAAAACCAACTACTTAATTTTTTATGATCAACCTCACCATTTAAACCCACTTTTTGACAAAAACCTTTATCTTTAAAACATAGATCAACCAAAAATTCAATTCCTTAATTTTATTTTGAACAATACAAGTTTTTTCTAATATTGTTCAAAACAAATTCGCATGTGCAGAAATGATTTGTGAATTTTTCATGTTTTTTTTGTTAAAACTGTGATTTTTTCATTAACATGAGACTTTTTGAGTATGCCCTCAAGGGTCAGGAAACTTGATCATATCTTTTATATTTTAAGGGATTAGCGTCTACCAAGGAGAAGCCTAGGATCAAAGTATGTTGTTATTGGACCCAACCACATTATTGTTACATGGTTGAAATGTCTCTAAAAAATCGATTGCAAAGTAGTAATATTTGTTGATCTCATCAATTAAAAATGATCTATGTATTAGTAAAAACCCCAGCAAATTCAGATTAAAATCTGCATTTCGTCATAAATTTAAAGATTGAATTATCAATATTCAGACTACAAAGTCATAAAATATCTTTCTTAAATTTATGACGAAATGTAGATTAGTTACTAAAAAATTCGTTTTTTTTTAAAAATTAAATAATTAACGAATAAAGTTTTTTGACAAATTATTTCTCAAATCATGGAAATATATTGATGCTACAAGTAGACTTATCAAAAGCAAACAAAACTAATCAGTCTTTGTACTTTTATGTTGATGATTATTGAGTTAATCTTTGAAATTCAAAAATTAAAAAAATAGTTACTTTTGAAAGTTCTAAATCTAAATTATTAAATACTGGAATACAGTATTTTGGGTTTCTATTTTGGGATTTGGAAAAGGAATAAAAAATAATTTTTTCAAAATGAAACTTTTTTAATTGTGATCATTAGTAAAAAATGTAATAATTAATTGTGCAATAAGATTTATAATAGATTTTTTAGAGCTATTTGAGCCATGGTGCACTAATATCATTTACACCCAATTACAACATACTTTGATTATAGAGAAATCTAGGGTGACACTAATCCCTTAAATGACAACAAATTCCATTTAATATATGATTGAGGATGTTTGGGTTTATTTGAATTTGATAAAGTATTTTCGATTTTCTCTTGACGTTTCTTATCCTGATCACTTACTTTCTTTTTTAAAAAGAATAGAATATTGCTAAATACATCAAATATATTGCCAAGTTTCCTCACTCTGGGGGAGGGGTCTATGAAAAAAGTTTTACAGTTTATCAAAAAAATCACAGTTTTAACAAAAAAAAACATGAAAAATTCCGAAATCATTTTTACACATCAAACCACGATCATGAAAAAATTACTAAAAAAAAAATTAAACATTTACTAATTTTTTACTTTTTAATAACCTCACTTATAATAAACACTATTTGTTAATAAAAGATCTTGGATCAAAAATTATTTTTCAAGATATTTAACAATTAAAGTTGGAAAATCCAATTTTTCCAGGTTATATTAAGATTATTTTGAAATTTAATAGTAGAAAATTTGAATATTTTTTTTCTTCTAGTTAAGAGGTCATAATCATCTATTTTAAAGGAATTTTAATAAATATCTTTCAAATATATAACCAATTTTTTTGTCTATTAAAGAATTATTTATTGATATTAATTTAGAAAAATATTTTTTTTTTGATTTTACATTAGGTTTTTTTTAATTTTTGAAATAAATAGAAAATTTTAATAAATTTTATGTTTATTTCAAAAAGCAAAAAAAACCTAGGAAACTTTCATTAGGATTTTTTTAATTTTTGAAATGAACAGAAAATTTTAAAATTTTCTGTTTATTCCAAAAAGCAAAAAAAAAATGCCTTTAGCTTTTCCAGAATTCAAAAGAATAGAGTAAAATTCATGATTTTTCTCGATTTTTTTGAATTCTGGGAAAACGCCGAAAGCGTTTTTTTTAATTTGAGAAATAAAAAGAAAATTTTTGAAATTTTCTTTTGTTTTCTTAAATTAAAAAAAAGTTAGGCACTCTACGGCGCTCTACGGACACTTTCGTTCGGTTTTCCAGAATTCAAAACGATAGAGTAAAACCTATAACACTTTCATTAGGCTTTTTTTAATTTTTAAAATGAACTGAAAATTTCCACAAAATTCAATTTATTTTTAAAAAGTGAAAAAAACATCTGTTAGCTTTTCCAGAATTCAAAAGAATAGAGTAAAATCAAAGATTTTATCAATTCTTTTGAATTCCGTAAAAGATAGGTACCACGCAGTACTCTACGGACACTTATCGTTAGGTTTTCCAGAATTCAAAACGATAGAGTAAATTCGATAATATTTTCCTAGATTCTTTCGAAAATTAAAAAAAACCTAGGACATGTCAATAATTATCAGGAGAGCTTTTTTTTCTCTATTTCAGTTTTATTAGATGAGTTAAGTATTTTAAAAACTATTCGTTATTATCTATCAAAGTAAATATCTTAAAGTAGGATTAAACTAAAATTCATTCTTCCTTTTATTTGGAATTTTTTACCCGAAAAAACACTTTTTTTCTCGATTAGATATTTTCAAAAAAAGTTGGTTATACTAACAACAACAAATACAATATCCACAAGAATTTGAAGTTCTGGAATTTTGATTATATAATATGAATATACTTTTTTTTTTTCAATTTTATTTTTTCAGACAAGTGATGTGTACTGCTTTTAAAATTAAAATAAAATTATATAACATATTTCAATAAGCAAACCCAATAACAATTCGAAAAGTATCATTTTAAATTCCCAATCTGGCCCAAAATGAACATAAGTCAAAATTTACTTTATTTTAGGATATTGAATCTTCAATCTACTTATTTCAAAAGTTGGTTTTGAAAAAGATCTTTTGAACTTTTCAATCAATAATTAGTAAAATAAACTATTTTTCAAAAATTTTGACTAACTTTATAATGTCAGTGGAGTTGTTTTGATAGGTTTAATCTAGATTCTTATTAAAAAAATATTTTGAAATTTATGGATTATTAATCATTTTTTCAAATTGATTTTGTTTTGGTTTGTTTTACTTTTTCAAATTTTTTTCTTTGTTTTTTTCACTTTTTTTTTTCATTTTTTTTTTGATACTTTATGTTTTGTTAACGATCGTGTGGAAAAAAAAAAGATCTTGGAAAAGAAAAATAATCATTTAGAAAAATTCAACTCTGTAATGTCTTTGAAAATGAATTTAATTATTAGCAAAAAATTTTCTTGTTAAAAATTTTCCAGTGATATTTTAATAGTAAAAAATCGGTAAAGTTCATTTCAAAAATTGTGACTCAGTTTTTTTTAGTTTTTGGTTTGATTTTTTTTAATTTTTAAAATATCAGGTTTTTATTTATTTAAAATGATTAAAAAGCGAATTAAAAATTAGATATTTAATTATTTGTTGTTCTTCAATATTAAAGGATATATTTTTTTTTCAATTTATGATTTTAAGAGAGCACAATCTTTGTAACGGAATTTATTCCACTGACCAGAAAGAAAAATTTTCATATACAGTCAGTTTCACTTTTAAGACACAAACTTTCAACGAAATTTAAAGCACAAAAAAATCTCAAATTAAGGCACAAAATTTGGAATTTTTTTTTTTACAATTTATTTAACTAGAATTTGAATTTTGTGCTTTAATTTGAGATTTTTATTGTGCCTTAAATTTCGTTGAAAGTATGTGCCTTAAAAGTGAAACTGACTGTATTAATTCAAAAAAGTGAATTGTTTGTATTTGAATAATAAATGGTAAATGGTTTTCACATCATCTTCTCTTATTTTTCATTTTCAATTCTTTTATTCGAACAGAGTTTTGATAGAAATTGATTGAATTCAGTTTATCCTTTTTTTTTGCTGCCTATTATTTTGGTTTCTTTTAATTGGTATATTTCTGGTGAAATGACATCATTAAAAGTAAATAATACATAATTAAAAAAATCTATAAGGAATTGATTTTTTTTATGTTTTTAAATCCAAAGGCAAGTCATGAAAATTTGCAAGTTTCTTTAATAATAAATAACATGATTTTTTTTATTTTCCTTTTACCTTTATAAAGCAATTATACAAAAGTGAACAACTTTTTAAAAACTTTTTTCGTATTTTTGAGTTGAAAAAAATTTTGAAAATTTTTTTATAAATAAAACTTTTTATAGATTGAAAGTTTTAAAAAATTTGTCAAAAAAATTTAATTACACCTTTTTTTGGGGATCTAACTAATAGAAAAATTTATCAAAAAAAATACTTCTAATATTTAAAAAGCTTGAAAAGACATTTTTATTTAAACTTTTATTCTCTCACTTTTTAAAAATAACTATATCTAGAATTTTTTTAACAAATTAAAATAGTGTATTTAATTTCTAGTAAAGCAATTTTACAAAATATATGACCAAAATATTTTCAAAATAATCTTTAAAACTTAGAAATAACTCCAAGAGAGATTTTTTTAGTACTTGATGAAAAAGGGTTTTTGCCCATATCGGACACTTTTTAAAAATTACTAAACTTTATATCTGCACAAGTGGTAAAAATCTTTGTTTTACAAATATCAATTCTTTTTTACAGTCAGTTTCACTTTTAAGGCACATACTTTCAACGAAATTTAAGGCACAATAAAAATCCCAAATTAAAACACAAAATTCAAATTCTAGTAAAAATAAATTGTAAAAAAAAAAAAATTCCAAATTTTGTGCCTTAATTTGAGATTTTTTTGTGCTTTAAATTTCGTTGAAAGTTTGTGTCTTAAAAGTGAAACTGACTGTATAAAAAACCTTAAAAAACAAAATAAAAAATAATTATAAAAGTTCATATCAAAGAATAGTACAAACCTATTGAGGCAATTATAATCAATATATACATTTATTACCACTTTAAAGACTTTAAATTTCAAACAAAATTAATTCACAAAAAAAAATATTACAATTTGTAGTCATAAAATTCAAATTCCAGTAAAAGAATTTT
The DNA here is from genome assembly GCA_027625915.1 of Anaeramoeba flamelloides. NCBI lineage: Eukaryota > Anaeramoebidae > Anaeramoeba > Anaeramoeba flamelloides. The sequence goes on from JANTQA010000072.1 coordinate 2,580,018, forward strand.
CATAAAAAAAAAAATTCTAAAATATTGCCTTAATTTGTGATTTTTCTGGGCCTTGAATTTTGTTGAAAGTTTATGTCTTAAAGGTGGAACTAACTAAATATTTCGTTAAAAATTGAACTTTTCGTTGATAAACTTTTCCTATTTATGTAAAATTTGTTTTATAATTTTGAAAAAATGTATAAATACTGTTTTGGGGGTTAAAATTTCAGTTATTGATAAATTTATTGATGAGTAGAAAATAAGTAAAAAAAAATATTGTAAAATTTTTCGTTTACAATACAATTTATATAAAAAAAATGAAAATTAAAAAAATATAATATCTTTTTTTTTTGTTCTAATCCAAAGATTGATATATTAAATAAAAATAAAGAATATAAATAGTGAAATAAAAATAATACAAAAAAAAATTAAAATAAATTTGCTTTATTTGAACAGGTATTGTGAATCTAATAAGTCTGTTTATTCTAGGTATTTTTTTCAGAATTTAAGTTATAAAAATCCAATATGATTAAGGAAAAGGATGTGATTGAAATTTCAAAAATTGAAAACATATTAAAGCTTTATAAATATAATAAATTAATTTTTCAAATATTGGAAATAGAAAAAGTGTTTTTGAATCATTCATATGTTGTCTCATCAATTATTGATATATTTACTCCCATTATAAACAATCAACAATCAAAAAAGAAATCAAAACAAAATTCTTTTTAAATTTTAAATAAATATAAAAAAATTTGTTCATAAAGATATATAAACACTCTATTTTGTTTATAAACCACGATTTTTCATGATTAATGCTTTAATTAAAATTGTATTTATAAACCCCATTCCAAAAATTTGGACACACCCAAAATCAAAAATAGGCAAAAAAAAAACCAATTTATTGTATTTTCCCAAACCTAATATAAAACCACATTTAAGTTACAAGGTATTAATGTTTTTATAAGTAATCATTTTCATCCAAACAAAAGAAAAAAATTTAAAACTCAAAAATAAAAACAGATGTGTCCAAAATAATGAAACGAGCGGAACAAAAAATGTATTGGTAAATTTGTTGAAATTTCACCAACAATTGTTGATCGATCAAATGATAAGATACCATCTACCAATTGTATTTGATTTTCCAATTTAAAAAACTCAACACTAACCTTCTATCAACCATTGAAAAAAAATTTCGAGATCTAATGAAACAGATTACGTAACTGCAAAAAAGGAAATGAAAACAAAACAAAAAAGACAAAAAATGAAATTGTTTGTAAAATCAAAATTCTTTCCAATTTGTATTTAAAGTACAGTAATGATGTTCTTTCAACTGTTTAAACTGTGTCCAAATTTTTGGAATCTAGTTTACATATACTATTATTGTAAGAGTCTGGTTAAAATAATTATTTTTAATCTAATGAAACAACATTCCAGTGTATCTGTTATTAATTCTTACATTAGAAACGAGGAAAATCATATTTAAATTTTAAAAATAATACAAAAAATCAATAAGAAGAATTATAAACAAATAACTGTACAATTAAAAAAATTTTCTTGGTTATTGTGATTTTATTTATTTCCTAATCGAATTTTATCAAAAAAAAAAAAATTTTTTTTTTTTGAAAAGTTTATCAAAACATCAAAAAAATTCTTAGTTTGATGATTTAAACATATCACACATTACTGGAATTTTTTTGGGGGGACATTTGTACCACAATATTATCTAAAATACTTGATTAAATGATTTATTCGTTACAAAAGATATTTTGACATCATATCATAAAATTGTTTTATACGTTGATTACCAATCAATGACAATATATATATATATATATATATATATTTGATTCTAAAGAATTTAAAATATGGAGAAATATAAATTAAAATTTAAAAAAATATAATATTTTTTTTTCATTCTAAAATTTGAAAATTTTATCAAAGAGGATTTTTTACAAAATTCAAATAATTTGGCCAATAGTTTGAGTCAGATTATTAATTGATTTTTTTTTTAAATTTTTGACTTTTGGAAATTTATACATAAAATAAATAATATTATTCAATAAGATACTATATATCAAAAATTATTTTCCAAGATCTGTATTAATTTAGATTCAAAAATTCAAATTTTACCTAATAATAAAAATTCAAAAAAAAAAAAAAAAAAAACTATATTGGTTTCGAAGATTATTATATTATCTTCGAATAATATTTAAAGCTTATATTATTTTTATTTTTTTCAATATTAATACTCATTATTTTATCTAGTAGAAAAGTTTTTATTTTTTTTTATTCCATTGTAATAAATGAAATTATTTTACAATTTTTTTTTATTTTTTTCGTTTTTCAAATATTTTCTATTGCTTAAATAAAAGATTTAGAATGTTATTCATAGTATAAATTTCTCGTGTGGCCTAAAAAAATGAATTTCATTTTTATCTTGATTTAAAATTTATTGAAATTTTCTCTAAATAAATAAATTTCATTTTTCTATTGATTGGATATTTATTGAAATTTTTTTTTTACCATAAAATTCACAACGTTATTTATTTGTTATTATTAATAAATCAATGTATTAAGCTTTGAATTACTAGTATTGTAATAAAATTTCTTATTTAAAAAATTTAAAAACAATCAAAATCTTTAAAAAAAATGTAAAAATGAAATAAAATTATTTTTTTTTTCAAAAACAAAACTAAAAATAAAATAAATAAACTACTTTATCTTTGAACTATTTTGACTTTTTACTATAATTAAAATCTGGATTAAAGACAAATAAGTTAATAAATATATCAGTATATCAATATCATTTTAAATCTTATTTTTATAAACTTGATGAAATGTAGGCAAATTCTGGGTTCTAAGGGTATATATAGTTTTCCTCATTTGTGATCAAAACTTGAATATAATTTAAAATTTAAATTACTTTTTTTTTTCAATTTTTTTCCTCTATTTTATAAACCTTTCAGATACAAATTGATAAATTTCTAAAAGCAAAAGTAATTTGTGAGTCAAAATGGTATAATTTTCCATTTAAAATATTTTTATCATCATTCATAACAGTCTTTTATCGTTGTGTAGTAATGACAGTAAAACTTTAATTTTTTATCTAATGAAAAAGTTTCTCTGTCCCTTTTATGTGTAAAAATAATTTTGATATATTTTCCTCTTATTGTAGATAATGGAGTTTGCTTTGGTAAGAATAAAAATATTTGTATAAATTATTTTTTTTTGATCATTATCAATTTGTAAATATATAAAGTTGTGAACTCATTGATTCATGTTTTTATTTCTAAAATATTGTTTTGTGTAAATTTGATGTTTTTTATATTTCGATTTTAGATGTTTTGTTTCTTTCTAATTAATTGTAGTTTGCAAATTTGATAAACTTTGATAAATTGTTAATGATTTATTTTTAGTAAATTGTAAATATACTTTTTCATTATTTAAATAAAAAAATCGAAAATAGACTTTTTAATGTATGGGTCTGTAGCTCAGGGGTAGAGCGTCTCTTTAGCGTAGAGGAGGCCTGGGGTTCGATTCCTCATAGATCCACTTTTTTATTACATTTTTTATATATATTTTTTTTTAATTCACAAAAAATAAAAAACTTCAAATGGAATTTACACCAAACAATTGTTTAAAAATTCAATCAACAAAGATAAAAATGTATTTCTACAAAATCTCGTGATAACTTATTATTTGGAATATTTTTTTTATAAAATATACTTCATTTTCACAATAACTAAAAGGAAAAACTAAGAATTTATCAAACAATCCTGAAAATATCAAAATTCAAAAAATATAAAATTTGAGGGAATGATATTCAATTCATTTTGTGCGAAATGAATTGGTATCTTAGATGACTATAACATTTCTGATCATTTCTAAATGGCATTAACTAAATGAGAGAAAATGTACTTGTATAGAATTATTTTCCATAATGGTGTATCATTACCCATAATTGTGTAATCTTAAATACAATCCAAAAATAACCGAGTAATATCTAATCGTACAACACATACCCATAATCTACACAAGGTGACCCAAGCCAAACCTTATTTTAACTTCCCATTCTATAAAAGGAACTTGGTTTAACCAAAACATACAAACACGCACCATACCAAAACTAACACAACCCATACCAACACAATGACATTAATATACACTTACCCTTATAAGTACCAACAATTACTCAAATATACTCAAAAAGTACCAAAAACCTCTTTTGAGTAGTTTAAAGTAGAAAATTCAGTAAAAACAAATTTTTTTTGAAAATAAAAGCCAATTTTACCGTTAAACTGAGTATATTGGCACTAGATTTCTTCGAAGCTGTTCCATAACGTTTTTTTCGAAGTTAAAATATTTTCGGGTAATTTCGGTTTTCGGGTATTTTCTGGAATATTTCAAACACCCAAGACCGAGTATTTGAAAATTAAATCCAAAGTATATTTCACAAAAAAAACCAAAATTAAAAAAAAAAAAAAAAATTTTTTTTTATTAATAATTAATTTCTTTATAATCTATATAAAATAAAAATAAAAGGAAAAAAAAAAAAGAAAAAGAAAAAGAAAAGGAATAAGAAAAGGAAAAAGCCAAAATGAATTATTTTAGTTGTTTAACGATAAATCGTTTTCTCATTTTGATTTGATTAACAGAGCTAGGATTATTCATTTTCATGTTTCTATATTTTCTTGCTCTAGCTTGTAGGGATTTTTTTTTTTGTTGTTTCATAAAATATAATACACGTGGCAGGTGTCTATGTTTGGAAATTCTCCTGATTTCTGGAAGGTATCCATATCTTTTTTTTAAACTTTCTCTGTATTTGATTGCGTTTTTTTCCTTTCTGTCAACAGGCAATAATGGTTTACTTGCTTCTGATTTCCATAATCTGATATTCATATCATCACTGGCTGAAATAATAAATTTTGAATCGGCACTATACTTGGCAACGAAAACTCTTTTCATCCTTCTTGTATGATAAACGTCTCTGCTTGAGATCGAGCGGATGTTAAAAATTCTAATTGTATGATCATATGACGCTGTTATAAATTCGCGCCCGGTTGGGGAATAATCAACATCCATTACAGCATTCAAATGCCCGTTATGAATGCACAATGCGCGATCTAATCTTCTCATATCAAATGTATAACAGTTATGATCTTCATTGGCTACAGTGAAATTAAATGCCTCCATGGGATTCCAAGATATCGCATTTGTTTGGTTCTATTATAGATTTTATAATACATTTTGTTATTAAATATTATTGCATTTTAAAGTTTATTTTATATTAATATTTCTATTTCAATTTCAATTAAAAAAAAAACAAAGAAGAAACCGAATCTGTATTTTTTAGAAATGATGCGAAACAAAAAAAAAATAAATACTATTATTCAATTTAAAATTTCAAAGGAAATTCTCTAATTGGAATTTTTATTTCGCAATTGAAAATCAAAAAAGTTTTCGAATTGTTAGTAAATTTAAAAAAGTGTGACCAAAAAAAGTTTTCAAAAGTATCCATAAAATAGTATGAAAAACTTCTGTAGACCTATTTTTAGGACTTTTTTATAAAAAGGTTTTTAGTACATATTAAAAAAGGTTTTTAGTACATATTTAAAAAAAGGTTTTTAGTACATATTTAAAAAAAGTTTTTAGAACATATTAAAAAAAGTTTTTTAGTACATATTAAAAATTTTTTGTTACACTTTTTTAAAACAACTTTATCTGTTTTTTATTTTGGAAATTTTGAAACAAATTTGAAAACAAAAATATTTTTCTTTTAAAAAATTAAACAAAAAAAAAAAATAGATTAAAAAATATAAACTCTTATCCAAGAATTAAAACTCATTCAAAAATCAAAAAAAAAACTATTTTTTAGAAAAATATTGTTCTTTAATCATGTTTTTTACTGAAAAAAATATTATGTCTTCATTAGATTTATCTTATTTAATATCAGAGTAAATTAATTTAGATTTTTTTTAAATAATAATTAAAAGTAAACAAAAAAAAAAAAAAAAAAACTGATTGAAATTTTAAAAAAACATTTCTTGGATTATTTCTGTGCCTAAATTAATGGAAAATAGTTTCTTTAAAAAAATACCATTACTTATAAAAAAATCATTCTTAAAGTATTTTCAAAAAAGTTGAGGCATGTTTTTTTTTAAATTTAAAAAATAATTTTTTTTTTTTTTTGGTTGTTCTTTTTGTAAATTGATAATATAACATTAAGAGAAATATTATTACTGATTGAATCAGAAGAGATTAGATGAATTTCAAAATATATTCATCAAAATATTTCAAAAATAAACATTTTTTTTGTAAAAGACAAAGTACAGACAAAATCCAATCAGAAATGTATGATATAGTAAAGGATAGAAACGGGTTTTTAAACAATAACATACCGTCAAAAGTTTTCCATTCTCTTGGAAAAATTATCAAGATTAAACCTCTTAGGAAAAAACGAAGTATCAGGACCAAAAAGAAAAAAATAACCACCAATTTTAACAACTTAAGGAAGTAAGCACATTTTTCAAATTGTGAGTGCCACCATTTATGTGAAACTGAATTATTCAAATCATTTCTTTACCAAACACATTGATATTTTAATAAATACTAGATTTGGAATATATCCTAATATAATATATTTTCATACCAACAAAAAAATGAAAATCCAAAAAAATTAAAAAATTGATCAAGAAAAAATAAATAAAAATCATTTATTTCTTGATCTTATCTGTAATATTTGATACAATTACTTTTTCTTAATTTGATTTTATTTTTAATTATTCATGGAAATACTTTTGATTGAAAAATTTATGATTAACAAATTACATTTTATATTTCTAAGAAATTTCCAAAATGAATTTAAACAATCTATTTTCATTTAATTCATCTATATCTAGTTTTATTTCAAAAAATAGGATGTTTTTTGAATTCTTCTTCAGAAAGAAAGATTTATTATACGAATTCGTTTGATTTTATAATTATTTATTTTCCATTAAATTGAGAACTAAAAATAATTCTGGATCTTATTGAATTTTTTTCTAATTTTTTCTTTTATTTTGGGTTGAATCTTTGGTAACTGTTTTTTTTTTGATTCAGAGAATTCAATCCCTTTTATTTTAATTTTTGAAATAGTATTCTTTATTTTGGTTTTGTTTTGAAAAAATATTTGAAAAATGAATCTTGAAAACAAATTTGTAAAAAAATGTTTTGTAAAATAATAATAAATGGTAATGGTGTGAGAAATTCAAGGTTATGAATTGTTTGTCTTCCTTTAAATTAAGAAGAAAAAAGAAACCCAATCTTCGAAAAAAGGACTTTTATCAATTTTTTTTTTTTCCATTCTTGATTTCAACAAGTTTATCTGGGTGGTGATCTTTCATGTTTGGTCTTAAGAATGAAAAAGATTTGTTTAAAATACACAACTTTTCGGGTCTATTTTTTTGGTTTACTCTTTGATTAATTTCACTCATTCATATAAATACATTTCTAGATCCAAAACCAAATTTAATAAAACTCAAAAATTTAATCAAAAAAAAATGTTCAAAAAATCGAAAAATGAAAGATTCAACTCTGAATTACTTTGGGTTCGTATTTCTTTTCACAAATAGAGCAGTGAATTATGTTTTGGTTTCAAAGTTTCAATATCTGGTGGCATTCAAATAATCTTATTTCATTAAGGTTTACACAATTAAAAATTTTCAAAATAGGTAAAATATACTTACTTCCTTCAGAAATATCATATAAAATTGAGATCAGAAACTTTGATCTTTTTTATTAAGTTAAATTTCTTCAGACAAACTAATTTAATTCTTATGTAGAATCAATTTTTATTACAATTTTGGATATTTAAAAATAGTTCTATTAGAATTAAGTTTAATGAATATATTTTAAAATAAATTTACCTCGCTTTTTTTGGAAATAGCTTATATTAATCTTTTAAAGAATGGATAATCTGTCTCGATTCCAATATTCTTTTGTAAAGATTGAAACTGAAATATAATTTTAAATCAGCACATTTAAATTAGAAAATCGGTGTTATTTTGGTTATTATTTTCATTGCTAACACAAAAAAAAAAAAAATCAAAAAAATAGAATAATTAGAGTTAAAAGCTTTTTTTAATATTATAGCCGTTTTAAAAAAGTGGGGATTTTTTTTAAAACTTTTTTGAAGTTTTCTGTTTTAAAAAAATAAAAACTTTTTCAGAATTAAAACGTTTATCAAGTTTTCTATTTTAATAAAGTCAGGATTCTACCTTTAAATGTGGTGCATATATTGGAATATGAAGAAAAGTATTTTTTTTTTTTAAAATAAAGTTTTCGCTTTATTATAACAGAAAACTTTCAAAAAGTTTTAATCCTTACAAAATAAAAAAAAAAAAAAATGTACTCGCTTTTTTAAAATGGCTGTATAATTCATTTTCAGAAGATATAAATAAAATTGAAATATACAGAAGAATTGAAATTGAATTATTATTGATTTTATATTTTTAAAAAATAGAATTAAATGACAGTACTGATTATTGTTAAAGTTTATTCAATATATGATATAACTACTTCAAACCAGGTGGAAAATACTGTATATTAACGTAGAGTGCCGTGGAGTGCCTAGGTTTTTTTTTTCGGAATTAAAAAGAATTAAGTAGAATCTTTGATTTTATCCCAATTCTTTTCAATTCTGCAAAACTTACATTTTTCTCGTATTTTTTTATTTTATTCACAAAAACTATTGATTTTCGTTAGGTTTTTTTGAGTTTTCTATTTATTTGTGAAATCAATAGATTTTCGTTCTAGGTTTTTTTTACTTTTAGAAATAAACCAAAAATTTATTAAAATTTTCTGTTTATTTCAAAAAGTAAAAAAAAACCTAGAACACTTCACAAATAAAATAGAAAATCTCGCGAAAAACTTAACAACAATTTTTTTTTGATTTTTGAAATTTAAAAAAAAAATTTATTAAATTTTCTTTTGTGTATCATTTTCTACCGAAGAAACACAAAATTTTTCTTTTAATTTCCCAAATAGTATTTCATTATAATGTGTTTAAATATTAAAAGCATCTTCACAAATCAATTAAAAAAGAAAACTGTTCCAATTGATTTGGCTCTTTCCTTATTAAACTTTTGAGATTAGATGAAATTAATTTTTTTTAAATTAAAATATAGTCACATTTCCAAATTGAAAAAAAATAAAAAAACTTGGATCTCTACGTCAATTATGAAAGTTTAAAGGGTTTTTTTTTTTTTTGATTATTTTTTCTTTATTGTTTTTGTTTTAATATGTTTTCCTGTTGTTTTTATTTTTGAATATAATTTTTCAAGATCGTGGATTTTTTCAATGTAATTGTAAAAAGAAAATTCATTTCATTTGAATTTTTTTAAAAAATGTATTTCGCTTCAAATGTTGGATAATATTTCTTTTTTCTAAATTTATTCATTTTGACAATGTTTAAGATGGTGTATGTTGTTTCTCCATTCTTAATGAGACATAAATTTAAATCGGAAAATTTTTTCACTTCAAATGCCTTATATTTATTCTAAAACAATAATTTCTTCGAAATAAATTGAAAATATTAAACTATTTTTCTTCGAGTTGTCTTTTTTTATGCTTGTTCTTGAGTAATTTTTCGGTTAACTGGCAATTCTTTAGGAACCGAAAATTGAATAAAGGTAATATGATGGAATTGTATGACTCATATAAATTTCAAATAACATAAAGAGTCGGAAAATGTTGTCATTATATTATCTAATATTTTCAAAGTATTAAACAGTACCTATGTACAAAGCTGTTGTTTAACTTTAGAACCAAAAAAAAATAGTTTTTTTTGTGAGCAATGTTTTTTATCCTTCCAGATGCGATTGCTTTTTGTTTGTTTAATTATTTCATTCGAAAACAAAAAAAATAAAAAAAAAGACAAAAAAAAAAAAAGTAATAAAGATAAAGGTAAACAAACCTTGAGAATAACTTTTCTGATTGGTGTGGAGATTTTTAAATCATACAAAGCAACACTTCGATCCGATCCTGCAGTTGCAAAAACGTTCTTTTGAACGGGGCTAAATTTGATAGCCGAAGAAGTTTCTGTTGTCCCAAAAGTCAATTTTTGGAAGGGCTTTGATCTTTTATGATCCCAAACTTGGACTGTGTCGCCAGATGTAACAAAAGTGTGCCTGCTCCAATGGTGATCGATTCCACGAAGAGTTTCTTCGCTAATAAAGGTTGAAATGGGCTTTTTTTTCTTTTGGTACTCGCTATTTACGTTTGATCGTAAATCGCTGAATCTCCATTGCTTAATAGTTTGATCATCAGAACAACTAAAAAAGAAATTCCCATTTGGCTTTGAAATGGTAATCCCTCTAATGAATTGGTTGTGTGCTTGGACATTCGCAACTGTTTTTCTTCTCATTAAATCCCAAACTCTTATCTCTTTGTTAAATTTTTGGTTCAATATCAAGAAAAGTTTTGAAAAAAAAAAAAAAATTTTTGGAATTGTTTGATTACGTGATTTTTAAAATTTTGTTTTTTTTTTTTTTTTGTTCTGTTTATTTGAAAGATGGAATTAATTTGTATACCTCCATCAGCACTTGCAGAAACAACTCTAGAAAGATACTTGGGATGTCTTTCGAGACAATAAATTCCATCAATGTGACCAGTCATGGCTGTTAAAAATGGTTTTGCAAAAATTCGATCCATTTTGACTGAATTTAATGCTCTTTTGTATTCCCTTGCTTGTTCAAATGGATGCGATTCTGGATTTGGGTTTCGGTGGACAATGTTAATATCTCTGTTTGTCGATCTTACATATTTTTTCCTTCTTCTGGAAATGATTTTGATTTCGGTATCCATGTTTATTAGTAAATATAAAAAAAATGAAAGTGTTTGTTTTAAGATTCACCTTTGTTACTTCCAGTTTTCAAGGATACAAATTATTATAAAGGATAAAGACAATAGGAATTGTTTGGTGATTATTTATTGTAAATTTCTGTAAAACATTTCTTCCTGTTGTTACTAAAAAAAAAGAACAAATCAAAAATGTCTAATTTTGAAAACTTTGTGAAAAAAACATCAGAAACACTATCTGTTGAACATCGAATTGAATTAAAATTTCTTACATAATCCCAAATAATTGTTTTTAAAGCTCTCTTCAAAATTAAAACAATTAAATTCCTATAATCAGTTCGATTTATTTTTTTACCTTTCAGGATTTGTAATTGAAGATCTTATTTTTATCTCAAAAAAATTGATATTATAAAAAGCAAATCAAAAATTTTGTTCGATTTTTTTTTTACTGACAGAATTAGTGATACTTTTTATAAAAATTTTCAAAAACCAAATTAAATTGTAATTTCAAGATTATCATTTTCAATTCAAGAAAATCAAAAATCCAAAGGAAAAATTTAAAAAGTTTTTTCAAAAATGATTTTTGGTAATAAGAAAAGAACAACAACCCCATAAACAGACCCAAATTAAAATTGAGTCATACTATTTGACTTTTCCTCATCTAATTTGGGTGGAAATTACAATTTTTTAAACCTATATTTAATCTGAGTAAAATTATGATCATTAACCTGGTTTTTGTTTTCCCCTATTCTTGTTGGCTTTTAAGAATGTATGACCCCAAATTTCCTTTTGTTCAATTAACCTTTTTTTGATATTTGTGAACTTTTGCAAAAATCTTTATTAATGATGAATGTTCCAAATGAATTCTTCCAATATACCACAAAAATCATCTTTTCGTTTTGTTAATTCTCTATCTTTTCTCCAAAGATTAATAAATTTATATTTTGGAAAAATCAAGTTTTTTTTTGTTTTTATTTTTTGTCCAAAGTTAAATATATACTTCCAACAGAAAAGTAATATTGAAAAGTAGTATTGAATATGGGCGAAATTATGAAATTTACTTAAAGTTATTTGTATTTTGTACTAATAACTGACTTTTATCAAAAACTAATTTGATCAATATATTCTTAATGTATTTCTAAGGGATTGATAAGTTATTTTTTCATAGTTGAACAAAAAATAACAACCAAAAAAACTCAAATAAATAACTTTTTTTCAATAGAATAAATTATTTTAATATTTGGATAAAAGATAGAGCATTAAATAAAACGAAAGGATTTTGTTGGTGGTATATTGGAAGAATTGATTTTGGATCACCAACCTAGGAATTAAAATAAGTCCCCAAAGTCCCCAATTCTTAAATGGAAAAAATAATAATTTAAGATTATTTATTGAAATAAAAATTTGAAATATTACATATTTATAAGATCTTTCTGTGAAAAACATTTTGAAAATTTTATTTCATTTATTTTGCAACAAAGAGCAATTTTGATAAAAATTGGAAAAATTCCTGTAAAATTGAAAACAAATCCAATTATTAATGTAAAATTTAACCAAAATATCAGGCAATTTGAATTCACAATTTTTTTGATCATAGGTTATACTATTGGGCACTGGATTCGATGTTTCATTTGAACTAGAAGAAAAAACATAACAAGGGTTTTATTTTAAAACACGGGGTTTATGCTCAGGATAGGGGTATTTTTGGCTACTAAGTTGAAAAAAAGAAAAATGATTCTAAAATGAAAACAAAATGAAACGATAAAAAGAGATTCAAGGGGTTGTTTTTCTTTCGAAGAAAAGAGTATCTTATTCTTCAAAAGAATTTGTTTATTTTTGTTTTGGAAAAAGAAAATTATGAATTTACGGAATCTTCCAAACAAATAAATAAATAAAACAGAAAACCAAAGACCCGTGGAGAAAAAGGAATATTCCACAAGTTTTGTAACATAACATAAAAACAAACAAACAAACAAAAAACAAATAATAAAAAAAAAAAAAATCAAATGATAATGGTGCATAAAACAAATTTTCAACATAAAAAAATTAAGAAAAGAATTTTTTCTCAAGTACTCAACCGAAATAAATTCGATTTCAACAACAAACATTACTTCTTTTTCATAAGTGGTGTGAAATGATCAGGAAATATTTCTGTTTCTCTCTGAAAACTAGTTTTTAAAAAATAAAAAGGAAAAAGATAAAGAGAAAAAACAAAAAAGATAAAAAAGGGTAGGTTAAGATGTCAATTAAAAAACAATCAAAGAAAAATCCAAAAGAAAGAAGAATTAAAACTTACATTAAAAAAATCCTGGCTGTGTGTCATTAGGTTCGTCTTGTTGGAACAAAACTAAATTTGAATCTTGATCTTCGAAAATGTCATCAAGAAAAGAAACAAAGCCATTTCTCGTATTTGTTAAATATTCCAAATCAAAATCCTCTGCTTCATCTTCTAATTGATCTGTCTCGAATCTAAAAGATGAATACATTGCTCCATAATCTTGAATAGGACTAGTGAACAATTCAAGTGGTTTTTCTATTTGAATTTGTAATTCTTCTATTTTATGTTCTTGCTCATGTTCTTGTTCTTGTTCTTGAACATCATTTTTTTTTTCTTTTTGTTCTTGTTCTTGTTCTGGCTCTTGGTCTTGCTCTTGTACTTTTCCTTGTTTTTCTTGTTCTTGTTCTTGCTCTTGTTTTTGTTTTTCTTTTTCTTGTTGTTTTTGCTGAAATAAGTGGTACCTTTTACAAAGAACAACTTTTTTTTTGATAGGTTTTGTTTTTTTTTGTTTTAATTTGGAAGATGAAAATTTTTGACAAGTCACTTGGTTGAGTCTCTTTTTTTTAAAAGACCTCCTGTAATGTTTAAGGGAACTTGTTTTAATTTTATTATTTTTTGTTTTTCTTTTTTTCAAGCGAAGTAGAGAATCAAAAGATGAAGTGTGACTTTTCTGATTGATTTTTTTTTGTGAAAATTGTTCTGTGTTAACATGAAGATCAGAGAAATAATCCCTTTTTTCGTAAAGATCATGGTGGCTCCTTTTTCTTGAGGTATTATATTGTTCATTATGTAATAAAGAATGAGAAGTAGTTGATTTTTTTTTGGTGTTCTTTCCCCTTCTCAGAATTTTTCTTTTTGGATGACATTTGAAAGTCAAACGCTTGTCACCAAGGACTTTTTTTTTTTTTTTTTGTTTGTTCCTCAGTAGTTTGTGTTTGAGCTTTAATTTTTGTTTTTTGTTTTTGTTTTTTTTGAGTTTTTGTTTTTGTTTTCGGTTTGGCCTCATATTTGCCTTTTTGTTCGAGTGTTTGCGTGCTACATCTGTTAAATTCATCTTTTTTCGATTTTCGTTATCAGGCCCAAAGACAAGCCATTCTCTTGAATAGTTGGAAATGTTCTTCAGCAAATAATACTTTTTAAAAAAGGTTGCTAATCCCCTTTCAATGGACTTTTTAGGCTTGGAACATAATAAAACTAGATCCGTAATACAGTCTCTCCTGATTTCAATCCTTTGAGGCAAAGTTGTTTTGTTCTTATTTTTTAAATAGTCTTTATTTAGATCATAAAAAGTCAAACCAATGATGCTATTTGGGCGAACTTTTTGTAATTTTTTTAATCGTTTTCGAAAGGAAGTGATCCCTTGGAATTCTTTTTTTATGTTTATAAGATCTTGTGAAAGTAAATCAGATGAAAAGGAATATTGAGACATAGAAACTATTGTAGAGATGGAAAAAATAAAATATTAAATGAAAAAAAAAAAAGAAAAAGTGTTTTTTTTAAAAAACACAAAGAAATAAATTAAGGCGAAAAAAGTTCTGAAAAATAAAAAAAAAAAAAACAAACCAAAAGAACGGAAAAAAAATGATTCAGAATATTATTCAAACAAAATAATGAAATTGGTCCAATTTTGTTTGAATATTATGTTTGTGTTTTGTAAAGAACTTGGGAATACATAAAAATTATAAAATTTTTCTGTTTTTCTTGAAACCAATGGGAAAGTTTCGTGAAAAGACTTCTTATCTCAGAATTTTTTCATCTTTTGTTTTTGACCTAATGTGAAAAAATCTAAAAACCCAAAAACTTGATAAAAATTTTTTTTTTTTATGAATGATCAACTCAAAATACTTGAAGAGTTGTTTCAAAAAGGGTGAGTGGAGAACTATTTTGGTTACATTCGGTGTTATTTAATTTTAAATTTCAAGAATCAAATTGCAGAAAGGTATAAAAAACTAAGTACTATTATTTAAGGTGAAAGCCGAGAAATTGAAGATAAAAATCTCCAATCCCAATTAAATATACTCAATATGAATTTTTACAAAAAAAAAGGTAAATATACTAAATTCTAACAATTTTCACCATTTTCTCTTTCTTTGATCCTATCAAAATTTATTATTACTCTTTCATTATTTCCATTTCAGACCATTTCGCAATTTAACTCTTAATGCTGAACATGGTATTTTTCACAATAGCTTATACAAATTTGAAATGTTTGAAAAATTTGATTTCTTTGTGAAAATCCTTCTGTACCATTTTTTATTAAAAGTTTCTTTCAATAAAAGCTCTATTTTTATTAATATATATTTTTTTTGAGTTAACTTTAGCTTAGAAAATAGTACTTTTTAGGTCACATTTCTCTTAAAAATTCTTTTGAGAAGTGAACGAAAAATAAATCATGAACTGTACATCCCAGATTATACATAGGTTTCTCAAACAGTAAATTTTTTGAAAGTAATAAATTTTTGATCTCACTTCAAAACATATCTTTATTTTGAAGGGAAAAAATTTCTCTTGATTTTATTAATATTTACTTTTGTATAATAAAACTTTTTTTCAATAAGGTAATCAACCGTTGTGGAAAAAAAAGTTCAAAAAGCAAAAAAAAAGTGAAAAACATGGTTTTACATTGGCAAACATTAATGAAAACTGAAAACGAAAACTAAAATCAATTAAAAGAAGAAACCAATGTACTTCAAATTATAATCCATTATATTATTTTCAATCAACCAAAAATCATAATTTAGATATACTTTTATATTGAAATTGTTTGTGTGGTTTTGGAGATCCTCAAAAATATTCAATTTTTTGAACAAATTTTTAATAATTGATCAATCAAAGAAAAATCCTAACCAAAAGATTGTATTAATGATACAGTTATTATGTTGAATGCTTCATTTTTTCTTTAATAATTCATTTATTCTTTTATTAATGGAGCTTACTTTGAATTTTCAGTAAAGTTGCCAAACAATAATTATGTTTAACTTTTTTTCCCCGTTTCACCTTTTTTACAGAACGGTAATTATTATTAATTTAGGAATTTGGTTCAATTACACTATTTTTTAAAAATTTTCATTATAAGATAATTACAGAAAAAATTTTTTTTCAATACAAAAAAAACTTGAAACTTGGGAAAAAATAGGGTTAACTATTATATTTATAAAAAGAATCACAAGTCAATCCGTACAGAATCTTTAATTTTTTAAACAATTGTTTGATTAAATTTTTAGTTTTCTTGTATTTGGGTTTTGAATTGAGAAAAGGGTTATAGTACTCATAGCATATAATGGGAAAAATTACAAATTTTTCTGAAAATTTTATTGGAAAAGAATTAGTATCTTGGGTGATTTAACATTTCTTACAATTTCTAGACAACATTAAAAAAAAGGCAGTACAAAACACAATCTTATACACATCTGTCCTTTCACCCCCATATTAGTTCAAACCTATATGCAGTTAACATCACCATTGTTAAAGGCTATTGGATTGACTTTACTTAATTCACCCTACTTGTCATATCGAACTCCAACCTCTTTACCCATTTTACACAACTCAATATAACTTACACCTTGACTAATAATATCTAAGATAGTCCTATATACTAAAACTACAATTTCTAATTTGAAAAAAGCCTTATTTAACCTGGTAATACCCCCATGTTAACTCGACCTTAATCTATTATATACATTAAATTTATAATTGAAATCAAAATAAAAAATAAAATTTCATAGAGACAACCAAATTGACAGTAGGATGACAAAAATATCATATCAAAAATTTTCATTAGTATGATAAACAATTAAAAATAACCATTAAAAAGTCATTTTCTCACTTTTTTTAAATTTTGCCCCATAATGGTAAGAAATGGCATGGATATCCTTAATACCAATTATTTTCATAACAATTAGAAGACAAATTTTCCAATTTTTTGAAAGTAATCAAAGCTCATATGGTGTAATGAAAGATTGAAATTAATCAAATAATAAATCCAAAAAAATACGAATAAAAAGGTTTTGATTTTACAACAAATCTTTTCAAGTTTATTATCAAACCATAAAGTTCATCTGCCCAACAAATTAGTAAAAATCAAGAAAAAAAAAAAAAAAAAAAAATCGGCCAAAGTCTATTTTACAAAGATTTTTTTATTTTTCTTAATTTACTAGGGAATTAACAAATTTTTACTTTAAGTTCTCGTTTCATTATTATTTATTATTATTTTACTAAACCTTTTTTTACAAATTTGCTTTAAAAATTCTTCTTCTATTTTTTTTTATCACTTTAAGGAAAAAAAAAGAATATACTATTTTCAAAATTAAAATAACAGGATTTCTTTTAGGAAATCAAATTAAAAGTTTAAAAAGATTCAACCCAAATTAATAGAAACAATGGAGAAATAATTAGAAGTATGAATTCAGGATTATTTTTAGTTCTCATTTTAATGGAAAATATTTATAAAACCCAACTAATTTGTCCAATAACCCCTTATTTCTCTAGAAGATTAATTCAATAAATATCCTATTTTCAAAACTTAGTCAAGAATTAGATGAATCATTCAAAAATAGGATTTTTAACTTCATTTTGAAAACTCTATAGAAATAAAAAGTAATTTTAATCTCAAGAATTTTTCAAATAAAATTTTTTACATGGAAATTAAAAATAAAACGGAATAAATAAGAAGTAATAGTATCAAATTCTATTAAAAAAGATCAATAATTAACAATTTTTTTTTCTATATCTATTACACAAGTAAAAATGTACATGTTGTAAAAGATAGAGTTTTTTCAATTTTCAAGATAAATAAAGAGTCCCATGTCTTTTCATAAATTTCAGAAATAATATATATAATATATATAATATCTGATTATCTAAATAGACCAATAATAATTTTAATCAAAAAATTATTTTTTGAACACCAGTCCTTAAATTTTTTTATTTTTTTTTTAAAAAAATAGTGGATCCTACCAAATAATTTTATATTGAAAATCACTTTGAGCTCAAAAATCAAAACGGATGTTCCTTTTAACTATAATATAATTTTGAAAAAAAAAAAAGCACTGAACTCTTTATTTATCTCTAAAATTGGAAAAAATCTATTCTTTACTACTTTTCATATTTACACATGTTTATTTAACGAGCTTTATTTGAATTTTTAATAAGTATTTTAAAAATTATAGAGTTTCAAATCTCACCCATATTTTTCAAAAACAAAATTATTCAAATATAGAGAATTTTCCTCAAGATCTAAATTCAATTAAAGTGAGACATTCAAAATTGGTTAAATTTATCTCCTCTCTTAATAAAATTTTCTCATAATAAAAAATACACGACTTTTAATGAACCTTTGAGAATTTAAAAAACTTTCGAACACTTCGAAATGCTTAAAATTTTTGTAAAAGTGTAAAAATTCTCAAAATTTACAAGATTTTTTGAGGTATTAATTTTTCTTTTTAATAAAGAGGATAATTATAAAACTTAATTCAAGAATATATTATAGAAAATTGTGAAAATTATAACCTAAAACAGTTATTCAATTTCTCAAAAAAAATTTAAAAATATTCTAAAACTTTACCATTTTTATTTTCAATTTTTGTTTTATAAAAGCAATTTTTGGTATTTTTACTGTTTGAAACATTTATCAAGCTGAAAAAAAAAAACATTTATTAATTTGTTTTTAAATAGGATGTTGAATTTTATTTCAGAAGTAATATGGGAAAGTTCTTTAAAGGATCCTCCATAGTTTGTACCCCCCCCTAATAATTTTTATACCAAGATACATGATAAAAATCATTTCATTGGTTATACAGTCAGTTCCACTTTTAAGACACAAACTTTCAACTGAATTTAAGATACAAAAAAATCTCAAATTAAGGCACAAAATTTAGAATTTTTTTTTTTTACAATTTATTTTGCTAGAGCTTGAATTTTTTATCTAATTTGAGATTTTTATTGTGCCTTAAATTTCGTTGTAGTTTGTGCCTTAAAAGTGGAAATGAATGTATGTCCAAGGTAAATCAAAATATATCAATTTTTTGGCGCTGTCGTTCCTATGAAAAAAAGTGAAAATTTTGGATTAAATTTATCAAATTCAAACAAATAAAAATAACCAACAAATAAACAATAATATCTTTGAAATTATCCAAAATTAAGGTTTATTATTTCACTTATAATTTATTAATGATAAAAAAAACTATGAATCTTTATGAAATTATTTAACAAATATTTAAAAACCAGGAAAGTAAGAGGGGTGCAGTAAAGGGTAGTAGAGTATCATCAAGTCCATAGGCTTTTAAATTTTGAAGAATGGATTAAAATCATAGATTTTTCTCAAATCTGTTGAATCGTTAAAAAAACCTCACAGATATATAAAGGAAATTATTTCACCCCCTTCAAAATAAATCCAAAACATATTAATTTTAATTATTTGGGATTTTAGTCAAAAAAATTGATTGGTTACAAAAATTTAGGAAAACTTTGAACATTTCAAGATAAAATTTAAAATATTTTTTTTTTTGTAAAGTTACAGTTCCACACTAGATTATTTTAAAAGAATTTTTTTACTCTTGTCCTTAAATCAATAATACATGAAGATAACACTAAGATTTTGGTAAGTAGGAATATTTAGATTTTCAAACAATTTTAATGTAAAATTTGAATTTTGTTATAAAATAGTTTTGATTGAACTAATTAATTATCAAAAAAAAATGAACAACACTCGTCAAAAAAATTAATTTTTTTCCACATTAATCTTTATTTTAAAACCAATCTAAGAGAGATATTTTTTCAATATTAAAGTTCGATTATTGATGAATAAACCTGGAAATTTATCTTGAAATTTAGATTATTTTCCAAACATTTGTGATTAAAAAAATAAAGTGGTAAAAAAATTCAAAACACAATTTTTAATTTCGTAAACATTAATAGAATCTCCAAATGTCAAAAATAATCAATTGATAGAAATAATAAACTAACTTTAATGAATAATTCATCTCTTAATTTGAATTAAACTAATACTAACAATTTCACTCTTCTTTATTATCAAAATCTGATTTGTTCTTTGATAATCACAAAAATAGTTATTTTTTCAGCAAATTTTTGATAATAGATCAATCAAATAAAAAGTTAATCAAATCCCAATCAAATGAATATTATATATAAAAAAAAAAACTGAAATTCACTAATGGGTAGAATTAATATATTACTAATCTTTTTTAATTGTTTCTATCAAGATACATTTGTTTTTATACAATCAAGAATGCCAGAATAAATTTATAAACAGAAATTAAACCCAGTTATGAAAATAAAAAAAAAAAAAAACTTTAACAGATATTTATGTCTATCAACCAAACCAAAATAAAATAGGCTGATCTTATGCTCTTATACTTTGATTAAACCGATACTTTTTTTTTCTTTTTTAAAAATATAATTTTTCCTTTTTAAGATCTTTAAGTTTTCCCAGAAATAATTTTTTTTAGAATTAAAAAAAGCATAATTTATCCTAAAATTTATCAAATATTATATTTAGATGAGTTTATAATCCTGATATTTGGATATTTATCATGATTTTTAATAAATCATATTTAAATTATCTAATGGAAGATGAATTTTAATAGAAATCTTAGGAAGGCTCTATTATTTAATAACGTTTTCATAAAAAAAATAATAAATCTTCTTCCAGTCAAACTGTTTATATTAATTTTGATTTGCAAGAAATTGAAAAAAAATATTCAAGAGATTATTAAAATGATTTGAAATAAGTCAACAAAAACAATTTAAAATCTCAAAAAATGAAATATTGTATTAAAATACTAATTTTTATTTATTCATTGAAAAAATTTTAAAAAAATAAAAATAATTATTTTTAATCTTTTCAATCTCAAAAAAAAAAAATAAAAAAAAAAACAAGTAGAAGAAAAAGAGGAAGAGTGTGGGAAGGGAGAAGAAAAGTGTAAAGAAATTTTAAAAAAAAATTTTAACAATAAAAATAAAAATTATGATTAATTCGTTATTAATTTTGTTTTGAAATTTGTAGTTCCTTGGATCTAATTTCAAACAATTTTGTTTGCAATAGCCCAAGAAGAATTTTACTTTTCATTAATTTGACATCCTTTAATCTTGACTGGTGAATGTTGTGCTCAATTTCTGATCTTGAAGATTGTTCAATTCTTTCATTTCTCGAGCACAATAATCCAATTAGCGCTTGCAGTTCTCTAATTTTATTTAAAACAGGCAAATAATTTTTTTGATTTGAAAATTGTGGTATGTGGTAAGGTGAAAAATTTTTTCGAAACGATTCTTGGCTTTCAAATTTTGAACCGGCTTTTATTAGATCTTTCCATTTATTTTGCATGTTTTGGCATTTGCTTTCCAAATTTTGAATTGATTTTTGCATTTGCGCATTGATCTTTTGTAATTTTTCACTTTTTTGTGTCAACTTTATTTTAATTGATTTGTCCTTTTTGGAGACAATTTTGTGTGCCCTTTTTAAGTGTTCCGCCGATGACACCATTTGTAAAGTTAAATGATCAACTTGGGTTTGTTGTTTTGATAAATTGTCTCTTAATTTGGAATTTTCCTGAGTTAAGATATGTTTGCCAAATTCGTCAGCAAAAGTTTTAATGTATTCTTTCCTTTTATTCCTTTTTTTTGAATTTTTCATATATTCATCATCACCATCATCATCATCATCGTCGTCGTTGGTATCATCGCCACCAAAGCTGCCATTACCCCCCTTTCCTCGTGTTTCCCAGGGAAAAATTTTTGATTTTTTGTATCCAGATTCATTTTCGCTATTATCCTCATTGTTTTTAAAAATATCTACTTCTTTACTCTTTTCAAATACAACAAGCAATTTTTGTTCAGATTGTTCCTGTATTTGATTGTTTTGATCATCAGATCGCTCAACAAATCCACCACTTCCTGAATCTAAAAGAAAGGAATTATAATCAGATCCTTCATCTAAAGAATTTTCACCACTTTTGATATTTTCATTATTTGAGAAATCCAATCTAGAACCAGAACCAGAACTGGAACTGGAAGTGGAACCAGAACCAGAAATGGAACCAGAACTAGAATCGGAATCAGAATCAGAATCAGTACCAGTATCAATCGAGGAATCAGAAGTTTCTGTTAAAACTCCCAAGTTATCTGAATCGTCATACCTTTTCCGGATATTGAAACTATTTTTTATTTTTTCCATCAAATCGGATGATTTAATTTTTGAAAGTGGGTTTGAGCCCTTTCCTTTATATACCATTGATCCATTGTTTTTAAGATTTACGATAACATTTTTTTTTTTTTTTTTTGTTACTTTTGACAAAAGTACTAAATTTGTCATTGCCTTCTTCCTCTGATGAAGTGGATGAAGAGGTAGATGCGGTTCTTGATAAAGAGCCCGAACTTCCAAATGTATTAGTATTGGAATTACTCCCAGTGCTACTGCCACTACCACTATTACTATTGCTATTATTATTACTTCCACTTCCACTTCCACTGGCAATGCCACTGCCACTACTGCTGCTGGTACTGTTTGAGTTTGAGATCGAAGACGTGTCGGTAATTTCTGATGAGTCACTATTTCCTGATGAAGATTTCTTTTGGATAAACGTTGAATTGATTTCATTATTGTTAATTTTTGAGATAAAATTATTTTCTGTGGTAGAATTAGCTGAAGCTGATTTGTCATTACTATCTGAAACATCACCTGATTTTTTTGTTATCATTGTTGAAAAATAATCGTCTTCGTCTCCACTAATTTTGTCTTTTTCTTTGTTTTTTTTTCCTTTTCCTTTTCCTTTTCCTTTTCCTTTTCCTTTTCCTTTTCCTTTTCCTTTTCCTTTTACGTTTTTTTTATCTTTATCTTTTTTTTTTTTTTTTTTCTTTTTTCTTTCGGGATCCTTTTTGTTATTTTTTTTTTTCTTTCCATTTTCATTTTCATTTTCATTTAGAGATGAGTCAGATTCACCCCCTAAGAACATATCAAGTGTGTTAAGTAACCCCCCGTTACTACTTAGTTCATTGTCTAATTGTTCGTCTGTACTTTGCTCAGTATACTCAAGATCACTAAGCCCGTGAAGGAAATCATTTTTTTCTTCGAATTCAATTATTGCTGCTCTAATCCTCGACTCTATTTTCTCTTTAATTTTTAAATCAGAGAAAAAGAGTGTCGCGATTTGATGTAAAAACTCGATTGTTATTGCGCCGGTAAATGATGGGTATTGTTTGATCTGGAACTGTGTTAACAAAATATGTACATTTTCATTATTGTTCTCGATCCTCTGTAAATCGGTGCAAATCTGTAATTCGTTGCTTGTTAGAAAAAGGAACCTTGGTATCAAATCATCAGCACTTCCAAATTTGATAAGCGCTAAACCAAGAAATTCAGATCCAATCAAGTTTTCTGTTTTGTTGTTGTTGTTGTTGTTGTTGTTGTTGTTTTCCTTTTTCTTTTTACTTTTGTTATCAAGGAAGAAATTCGATCTTTTATTAACTGAGAGATTTTGATTTTTTTGTTGAGATTCGGATTGTTCGTTATTATTTTCTTCCCCTTCATCTTCATCTTCTTTATCTGTGTCTTCTGTTTCTATTTTTATTTGAATATTGCTTTTGTTGTTATTTTTCTTTTCTTTCTCAAATTCTTTTTCTTTTTTGTTTTTGTTTTCCTTTTCGTTTTCCTTTTCATCTTTCTTTTCATTCACAATTGAAAAACTTTTTGAAGAAAGCTTTGAAAGAAAACTAATTTTCTTTTTTTCTGTGTTGGTTTGGGAAAAGTACGTACTACTAACCCCATGTTTGTTTATTAATTGATCTTTTATGGAACAAAATTTTGCCTTTTCAAGTGCTTCAATACATTCGTGTGCAAGTTGATCCGAATTTGAAGCAAATGTTAAAACACCTTTGCCCTGAGGTGTCACCAATTGATAAGAGCACTTGTACCCTTCGTTTGGTATTGCTTGGATCGTGTGTAGAGGTGTTATCAAAACATTAAAAGGTTCTTTATTGAATTTCACTTGAAGGTTTGAATTGGTGATGCATAAGGTTTCTTTTGTCCATTTCTTATTTTTTTTAACTCTCAGATTCCCTTCAAAAAGTTGTGTTACTGTTGTCATTTTGAAAAAAATTATTATTTACAAGCAACAATATTCTTTTTACTTTTTTTTTTTTTAAATGCGCAAACAATGGACAAAACAAATTGAAAATTAAAAAAAAATCAAAAAAAGGAAAAAATCAATAAAAATAAATCATTTGTTGGTGAAGACAAGTTCCTATTTTTGAATGGTTTTACTACATAACAACCAATTGTGTATATTTGATAGGTTTAGAGTTCTCAAAAGAAATTGGATGTTTCTTTTACAAAAAACACGACTAATAAAAATTTTTAAACTCAAGTAAGTCTTCAGAAAGTGAATATTTTTAGGATTAAAAAATTAAAATGGATAAAATAATTTGACAAGTTAAGACAATTAAAATTCAGAAGTCTTAATTTCTGAAAGTTTTGTTAGACTATCCTTGAGAATTCTTGATTTATCTCAAAAACTTGCAATTTTTTTTTGTTTTTTGCCAATATAGAAAAATCTCTTTAATCTTTTTTCTTTACCCTTTCACCTTTTAAAAGTTTTGGTGATTTATTTACATTTTATTAGAAAGACTAACTTTTTTGTTTAGGTTGTACTAAAGGGAATAAAATCAAATACAAATTTTATACAAAGATATTGAGAATTTTTCATCAAAAGAAGTAAATATTTTTGATAACGGATATTTACATAATAAAAACAGTTTATATTTAAATCATAATTCAAAAAGGAAAAAACAAATTAGAAGCAATTTTTAATAGCAAACGGTGTTATTTAAAAGTTTGGATTCATTTTCAAGGAAGAAATAGTCAAATATTTTGCAAATTGAAAAGTAAATTTTTCGTTATTAAGGACTACGTTCCCACCCTTCAGGGGTTTGATTAATTGTATTATTTCACTTTCACTTCTCAAAAAAAATTTTCACACAGAAGAAATTGGACAAAAAAAAAAAAAATTTTTTCTCATCTTTACCTTTTCACGAAAACTATTTTTCTTTGTTATTCAATGAAAAGGAAAATTGAAAATAACAAAAAAAATAATTGCAAAAAATGGCTTTTGGGGATTTTCAAGTGCATTTCAAATTTTGGAACATTTCAAACTTGTAAAAGTAAATTTAAAAAAGATGTAGAACAGCTCTTGAAAATAGTGTGAGTTCCGAAAGTTGAAATGGAAATTCTAAAATATTAAAATCAAAATTTAGCATGATCTAACAAGGTAAAAATTGTGAAAATTGTTGAAATTGTGAAAATTTCAGATTTTTTTGAAAAGAAATTCTCGTTGGACAAATATTACTTGGATTACATAACTTATCCAAGGGTGATTTTGGACATTATTTCACTGTTTTCACCTAAAAACGTTGTCCTTAAGTAGAATATAATCATATTTACAATTGGTAAAGTATTTAAAACAGACAAAAATAATTTTTTAATTTCTTTTTGATGAGAAAAAAGTCCCAACCAACTTAAATTAGATACAATTTCAATTCTGAAATCTTCATTTTGGTTGGGGAATATGTCAATTTGAAAAAATATCAATCTTTTTAAAGGTCTTAACTTTTTCAATTGGAAAAAATTTTCACTTCATTTTCCTTTTTGCTCTTTTGAAAAGGGTTCAGTTGTAATCTGTGATCAAACTCGATTTGAAAATTCTCTTTGCAAAAGAATAAAAGAAGGAAAATTATAGTATCTATAAAAATCTAATCAATTGAACAAATTAAAAAGCTTGAAAACATTTTTCGTTTCTATTTGAAATTTTTTCTTAACATTAATAGTTGACAAAGTAGCTTTGTCTGATCTTTAATAAACCCAGAGTCTGAAAATTACAAATCTGTTTTTTTTTTTAATAATTTCTAAAAAATAACAATTTATCTTTTTGATCAAGGATCTTTTTAAATTTCAACACAAAGACTTGAGAATATGCCAAAGTGCTTTCTGGAGAGCGACTAAATTTATTTATTTATTTTTGGGTGTTATTCTTTCTTTATGGTGCAAACATTGATACAAAGATCAGATCAATTCAGAACATCATGTTTAGCATCTATTTTTGTTCTTGAAATTCTTTGCTTTTACATTTTTGATCCAACGTTAACTTGAAAAAGGTGTTTTGTTGTTTTCTTGAAACTTTTGGTTTTTGTTTTATTAAGAAAGGGTGTTTTGCTTCAGTAAATTTTTATTTGTAAAAGTAGCCTTGAAAAAAAGCAAAAAATGAAAAAAAACACAAAAAAAAAATTATAGCGTAAGGATCTTTATCGGAGAAAGTAAAATAAAAAAGTCTATAATTGAAGAAATTTAAAGCTCTTTTCTTTTTGTTTTTTTTGAAAATAAAAAAAAACAGGAGAAATTATTATTTTCTTTTGATTCTTTTGCTTGCTTTTTAATAAATTATTTACTCCCGTTAAATTCTTTCAATAAGAGATAAACAAAAGTAAATTTATTTGTTTTTGTTGGAGTTTGGGCCTGCTCTTCTTCTTCCTTGTTCTTCAACAACATGAACAAATCTTTTGTTATATAAAAATCTCATTTTGGCACGGCCTGTAAGTTTCTTTTTCTTTGGAAGCTTTTCGACCTTTGGTGTTTGGTTTCTAACTTTTCCTGCACGTGTAAGTGATCCATGTACTTTTCCCATTTTGAATTATGACTTGAAAATTGATTATTTTGAAAAAAAAATGAATCTGCTAGATTAAAATTTTCGATTTAGTTTCAATATGTTTGTAAATAATTGATTATTTTTGTTAAGAAAAACATAATTGGACGAGTTTCTTCTCTTTAATGAGTTGATCATTTCATTAGAAACTTTTTTTTAAAACCAAACAAAGTTATTTTCTGATTTAAAATTTTTGGGTTGTTTCTACATTCGGTAATAATTCCTCTCATCCAAGAAATATATCAAAACTCAATCAATATTTAAAGAGGTTATACTGTTATGTTTGTTGTTTATTAAGAGTTTAAGGAGGTTCTTTTTATTGTCTCACTTTGAAAATTTATGTTTAGTTTGATTTTTTGATTTATCAAAAATTACTTTTGATTTTCAAAAAAGATTTTATTTTTGACAAATAAATTTAAAAATCAAATTTTAGTTAAATAAAAGACTTAAAATGATTTCTACCTCAAGATGAAATTGGCTTAGTAAAAAAAAATGTATTATTTCAGTTATCTAAGAATAAACATTATTATATATTTTTTGAGATTGGTGATTAGGATTATTATTTACAACATAACCCCTTTAATTAATATTTTGAAGAACGGTAGTCCTGACATTTTTGTTCTTATAATTTTAATAATATTTGGAATAACTAAATCAAATATAAAAATTTCTAAAAATTCGTTGATTACTAAAGAATTTCAAAAAAAATCTAGATTAATTTAATGAATTAAAACTATTTGGTTTTCAAGGGATCAGTCTTCTTCAACAACAGGGTAGAATTTAAAAATATTTTATTGGTGATATTCTCTACTTATATATTTAGTATAGTACCAAGTTCAAAAAATTCTGATCTACAAAGAAATCTAGAAAAAAAAATACTTCTTTGAATGCAATCAATTTTAATTATTCATTTTTAATGAAAAAGAAAACCTTTAAAAGTCCATTATTTCTTACTTTATAATTTTTTTTGACTTCTATTATTACTATTTTGATCATTATTATTCTATACCAAATATTTGTTACCAGTATTATTAATATAAAGATTTTTTTCTTTTTTGAGATAAAACTTTTGGTTTATCAAAAAATTGATATATTTAATGGATTAAAAAATAATTGGATTTTTTTAAAAAAGGATAGTTATAATAATGAAGTTTTTAAAAAGTCATTCACAAATTTAATTTTGAAAATTTATTTTTTTTTAAGAAGAGAATTCGATTTTTAATAAGAAACTTTTCAACACGATATTTTGGAATTACTTAATTTTAACCTAATAAAAAAATATCCATAAAACATGTTGTAAATGTGTTTTATGGCGTTAGAAACAAAAAAAAAGTGTTTTAAATTTGGCAAATTTAATTAAGAACATGTGATAAATTTATAAAACACAAAATAAAACAAGTGATAAAATATGAAACAAATTAATTGGTATATATTTATTTAAAATAGAAAAAATTCTAATGAAATGCTGATTTATTTCACATGTGATATCCAAGTTTTACAGGATATCACACTGTGATATAAACCATATCACAAAACTCATTATTAGATAAATGTACTATTTATCACATATTATAAAATTATTTCATTTTTTATCTCATATAATAAAATTAATTCATTTTTTATCTCATATAATAAAATTTAAACACAGGTGTACTTTTTAAAAACACAATTACAAAAATAAACTAAAAATTAACAAAAAAAATAATTAAAGTTTTCCTTTTATTTAGATTTTTTAATTTTAAAATTAAAAAAATGATTAGATCTTGAATTATTAGGGTTTTTAATAGTATTTTAACAAAATTTTCTAAAAATTCGAAAGGTATAAAAAAAATACCAAAGTTAAGAAAAAAAATAAAAGGTTCACCATCATACATTTATTTTTTTCGTTATTTTACACAGAAAGTTTTTTTGTTAATTTAAAACTCACAAATCAGTTGAAATATTTTTTTTGAATACCTTATCCAGTTTAACACATAACATATTTATAATCTTCAAAAAATTAATTCATTTTTATATACAACAATTCTACTGTATTGTACATCCGAACCCCATATTTTTCCTTATAACACATCCCCAAAAAAGAACCCCAGCCAAATTCAGTATGTGGTTTCACTTCCCCATTTATTATTTAAGTTACTATACCCAATAAAAATAAAAATTGTTTAAAAAAAATTACGAACAGAAAAGATCAAAGTAAAATGAAATTGAAAAAAAAAATTTAGAGTTCGTTTGGGTTGCTTGATTTTCGTGTGGAAAAAAATAATAATAAATAAAAAGGGAAAAAGGAAAAAGAAAAGAAAAAAGAAAAAAATCACCTTTTCTCCATCACTTTTAACGATACTTTTGACTTAATTGTTGAAAATCATTTTTTTTTTAATTTTAAATAACAAAAACTGTTTAGATCTTTTTCTCTTTTTGAATTTTTTTCTTTGGTGTATTTTGATAATCAAAAAAATTAATAAAGATAGAAATAAAAAAATAATAATTAAAAAAAGAAAAGATCAGAAAGTAAAGAGAAATAAAAAAAAAAAAAAAAAAAAAAATACTTTTGGTTAAAAGGTTTTATCTTTACATAAAGTGCAAAATTAAAAAAATGAAACATAAAAATGTTTCAATGATGTGTTTCTCAACATTTTGTTGAAACACACAGGTGTAAGTCTATTTGAAAAAGGTTAAAAAATCATTTTAATAATTTTCAAAGTATTTTGCTATTTTTAGAAATTCGTTAATTTGGAGATTGTTGTTCTCTTTTCCAGAATCAAACCTTTATTCAAAAACCTTTTCAATAAAATGAAAATTAAAACAGTTACCGACTACGTTGGCAATTGAAAATTTGTTGTTTGGTGTGTTTTAAAGAGTATTTTAGTGATTGATATATCTCACAAATATTTATTTAGTGAGATCTAAGTATGAAAAAATGAATTTTTTTTCAGAAAAAGTCTGAATTTTAGATTCCTCGATCTCAAAATGAAAAAGAATGATCTGAAAAAACATCTTTTGGAGAAAATTTCTTTTTAGGTGAAAATTGAAAACCATTTTGACTTGTTGGGGGTTAACTAGTGTTATTTTCTGGTGTGTGAGTTAAGATGAAATGGTTTTCAATTTTCACCCAAAAGGTCAAAATGGAGAAAATTGGCAATTTTGGATGAGAGGTATTTGTTCTTTGAAAAAAAAGACATTTTTTTGATGAAATGGTATGGTAAATGGTTTGGTATTGTATTGAATCCATCCAAATTCACAATTCCCAAAATTATAAAGATCTTTTTTTCTCAACTGTTACGCAATATTTTTTTTAATTAAATAAAAAAAAACTGACTAATTTTTGAAAATTTAATTTCCAAAAGATCCTTTCATGAAAAATACTTCAAAACCTTTCCCACAGCATCTCAACACAATTATAATTGGCACAACAAATTGGGTTATAAAAGAAACGATCCAAACAAAAAAAACTTTATCTAAGAAGCCCGAAACCTAATATTTTATGTGTTTGACATGGATCGTGTTGTTCCAAAAAAAATTCGAGGAGACAATCTCCTCTTAGTCATGGTGGGGAGATTTAATTCAAGGAAAAACAAAAAGAAACAAAAAAAATAAGCCAAAATCACAACCCCTTTGTAATAATCGATACAGCCGTTCCAGAAATACCTTGAAAAATTTATAAGAAGACCTCAAATTGATTTTCTATTCTGTAATTTTATTTTGTTCAACAAACCGTAAAAGAGTTATTAAAGCTCATCATAAACTGTAAAATTTATAATAGAAGATTAAAAATAAGTTATCTATTTTTTTCTTCCTTTGAATTGACAAACAAATCAATAAAAAAACTTACATTAATGTGGATCTTCATTTTCCAAAATTGTTTTAATCTCAGATTTTTACAATTTAAAAGCAATGATCAAAAAACGCTTTCAAGTTTCCATGGGTTTCTGTGATTTCTTTTGTTTCTTTGATTTCCATGATTTCTGTAATTTCTTTTCTTGGAAAAATTTAATTTTTGTCTTGGTTTTTACAAAAAAAAAAAACTCGAAGGAAGTAAGACAAGTTGAAATTTTGATCTTATGATCGAAATTGAATTTTCTCTTTCAAAAAACACAATTTTATCATAGAAAACCAAATTATATGTCTTAAAATAAATTTCCATTAGGGTTGGGACGGATTAATTGTTTGTGGAGACAATGTAACAATTCAAAGTAACCCAATGTCCAAAAATCATTGAAAATACGATTATTTAGCTTTAAAGTTTATTATTGAGAGTTTTTTTAATGTTAAAATATTTGTGATTATTTTTTTTTTTCATTTTTACCATCCTTAACAAGGTGTTCGAGTTTACGTATCTCAAAATTTCTTTTTCATTTTTCATAAAAAAAATGACATAAAATGAGTTTTTGATCCAAATTGGACAATAATTCTAAGATCCTAACTTCACTTTTTAAATGAGATTGGGTCAAAAGGTGTTGAGATAAATTGTTAAATTGCCAACGTAGTCCTTAAAGAAGATTTAAAACTTTTATTAATACAATCATAAATCTTTAAATACCAGAGACTCCTTAAATTATCAACTACAAACCTATTTTAATCATTTTTTTCTCTATTTGAAGTCAGATTATGAAAAAAAAATTAATCCTTATTGGAGAAATTTAATCAACTTTTTTGAAGTTTCTTAAAAAAATGTATTTAGTTTCACTATCTAAGTACATTTTGATATTCAAAAATTCGATAAAAAATTAACACACTTTTTTTTCTCTGAAAAGGAAAGATATTACTTTTGCTTCAATTTACAGTGATCAAAATAATACGTGCCCAACGACTATAATCCGTGTTTCAAAATATTATCCGTGCTTTTTTTTATTCTTGGAACAAGTCAACGTCCAATCTACTACCAAATAGTATACCTAAGTTCAAATCAATTTTGGAAGTAAAGGTCTGGTTATTTTCAGTAAAATTTAAATTATTCATGAAAATAGTTGAAAATTTTCCATAATATTCTCAATTTTTTTGAATTTTTTTGTTTTTTTGATAAATTAAAATTTTATCAAAAATTAACTCTATTTTTTGAGATAAATTTTGCAATTTGATCCTTCATTTTTAGAATTTCTTTTTAAATAATAGAACTTTAAGAAACCAATACCATGTTTTTTTAGGGTTTATTATTGGTTTCTTTGATCGGTTAATGTATTAGGTCTTCTATAACAAAAAAACACGCTTTTTATTTTGAAACACGCATTAAATTTTATTGCACGCTTTATTTTAACTACAGTAATTTACTTTTTAAAAATATTTTAACTTTATATTTTAGAGTAAACAAAATCCATAGGGTTTAAGTTTACTTTTTAGGTCATTTTTCTTGAATATTCAAAAAAAAAATCTAAAAAGAGTTTATTTTTTCATATTAAAATGTGAAAAACTTTAAAGATCAAAAAATTGTCAAGTTAAGTTCAGATTTGATAAAACAATACCTTTACCTTTTAAAAAGTTTTACAAACAAAAGACCATATTTCTTTGAAACTTTTACCTCACGCAAGTAAAAGTGAAAATTGGAATGTCTCAAAAAAAACAGAATAAAAGAAGTTCTTTTAAACTGGTATTTACTTTTTTGAAAATCTGATGAGGTAATTTCTAAATGAACTTGTTTAA
Source organism: Anaeramoeba flamelloides (assembly GCA_027625915.1). NCBI lineage: Eukaryota > Anaeramoebidae > Anaeramoeba > Anaeramoeba flamelloides. The sequence goes on from JANTQA010000072.1 coordinate 2,612,454, forward strand.
AAGAACCGTTTGAAAATCAATTTAATTAGCTTTGTATTTTATTTCTATCAATAGTATTCATTATAACTTCTGTGAAAATTTGAAAAATCAAAAATCTAACTACAAATATTAATAATTTTTTTGAATTAATCCTTTCAAAGTAAAGTTTGAAATTATAATATAAAATAAGTATTAAACCCAAGTATAAAACACGTTTTAAGATTAAAAACATGATATTAAGAATAATTTGCTTGTAAAACATGTTTTATCTTCTAAAACATAATTATTTTTCTATTAGGGTTATCTCCAAAATTTAAAATCAATTTTTTTCCGACAAAAATAATTTAAATTGTTATAAGGTAACTTGTGAATAAGGCCAAACAATTTGTTAAAAAAATTTTTTGTAATTTTATCAAATTTTTCTTTTATTTTTTTGTTTTTTATAATATAAAATTTCTTCTTAAAAATTAACTCTATTTCCCCAGAAACAATTTTAGACTTTATTGTTCATTTTTAGATTTTTTTTCAATTGTAGAGCTTTCATAAACCAATTTTCTATTTACCTTTCTATTATTATACCATCCCCAAAACCATTAATTTTATAAATCTTTTTTAAAAAATACCATACCTTTAAAATTATATAAGTGTTTACGAAATGTAGATAAAATATTTTGAAAAAATTTTTTGAAATATTTTAATATTTTTAATTTTCAAGTTCTGTTCTTTTTTTCCAATTAAAATTCAAAAAAATCACAACCCATTTTATTTTTTTGACCATTTTTGAAAATATAAATTTATATTTTAGAAAAGAGAATTGAATTTGAATTAACTAATTATTTTTGTAATAATTATATAAAAAAAATTAAATTAATAACACATGTTCTAAATTTGAACTCTTAATAGTTTAAGTTTTTTTTAACTAAATTTGACATTTTTCTAAAAATTATAATACTTTTACTATGTGTCACAAATGAGGAGTTTTTCATCAACTATTTTGGGGGTTCTAATTGCAAAAAATTCGATTTAATAATAGATAAAAATGTTTGACGAAGAAAAAATAATTCAAAAATAGAAAATAATTTGCAGAAATCAAAAAATAAAAAAAAACGCTAAAAATTTATATTCTTTTATTAAACCGAATTTTTTGATATTAAAAATCCCTAAGTTTATCAACAAGAAACCTTCACCTTTAGGTTGTAATGCAAAAGTTTCAATAGTTTTTGGAAAAATTACAAATTTAATTAAAAAAACTTAAAATATTAAGACATCACTTTTTGCACATTCGAATTTTAACAAAAAACTAAAAAATAAATATTAATGATCTTTTTCAAATCTGTTATAGTTTCTTATATTAACACATTTTTGGAAGTATCAAACCCATATCTATTATGAATTTAATTTATTTAGTGATATAGTGGAATTTATTATTATGGAAACTTTTAAATATTATATACTTTCTATTGATAATAAAATTATTAAAAAAAAAATCATTAAACCCAAATCACATCCTATAATAAAAAAAGGTTTCATAATCTTTAATATATTACTAAAGTACTTTTTTGGCTATAAATGAATTTTTTTTTTTTTGATTTATGATCTTCTGATGATTTTATAAATAATTCTCAATTTTTTTTTTTGATGAGATAAGGTAAAAGAATGATATTATGAATAAATTCTATGTAATTTTAAAAAATTGTTATTAATCCAACTTTATCATATAAAATCAAAAAATCGCTAGAATCTACAATATCATTATAAAATGCAAAATTGCAATAAAGAAAATTATTTTTTTGAAATCACCTTACTAAAAAAATATCTTAACTTTTACAAAAAATATAAGTTTTATAAACACCTTTCCTATTTAAAAGTGTTAGAAAGTGTTTGAAAAGTGTTGTGAATTATTTTCAAGTTTTTGAAAATTTTAAAAGACAGAAAACTTTTATAAACGGTATGAGACTATTTGTTGTGAAAAAATAATTTTTTTCTTTTCACTTTTTTTTGTCAACAAAAGTAAAGTCTCCTTATGAATTTTATGATCAAACTAATAATCATCCATTTCAACAATATAATTGAATATAAAATCGGTATTTTTTTTAAATTGGGGTGATTTACCTTCACAAGTTAAATAACAAAAAAGAAGAAAGGATAATTTTCCTTCTTATTGGTGTTCTATTCAAAAAAAAAACCTTGAAAGTCAAGTTGTCTTTTCTGTCCATTACAAAGATACGAGAAGAAGAAGAATAACATGAAGAAATCAAGTGTCCAAACAATTGTATAAAAATTCTTAATAATTGGTGATAATCTCACCAATGTTATTGTGAAAGCTTTTGAAAAGCTATCCGACTCTTCTTTAAATTTTCATAGAATATTGAAAGTGTTTTAGCCTAAGAACACATTCTTAGAAGAACACATGAAGGACTGGCTGCTTTAGAAGCTAACTTTTATTTAACACAATTTAAAACACAACAATAGACTGAGAAACTATTTATTTGCTGTTTTTTTTTACTTTTGTTGTGGATCTAAAAGGATCGATCGATATATCAAAATAAAATACAATGAAACCACAATAAAAGTTCTTGATCTGATTTTTGATTGAATAAAGTATCTTTTTTATTGTTTTTTTTTTTTGGGATAACTTTTTTTTTTCATAATCTGTTTTTTCGATCAAACAAAATTTTTCTTTTAAAAATATTACTGAATTAGCCTAAAAAAAGTAATCAACTATTAGATTTCAATTAATTTTAAATTAATATATTTTGGCATTTATAACGATTTTTAGACATAATTATTAGGTTTTTTTTTGAGATATCGCGATTTGTGATCTTAACGAGATATAATTGATATTATCGTGATTTGATGGAAATTATCGCGATTTTTGTAACTTTATCGCGATTTTCTACAATAACATGATTTGATAAGAATAATCGCGATTTTTGAAAGTTTATTGTGACTTAAAAAAAGATATCGTCAAATCCTCTATTTTCTTATAGTTTTTTGAAATTTCAGAAATTTCTCTTAAAAAAATTTCAAAAATCCAAGTATTTATTCTGTTTTAACATTAATCAAATGCTCGATATAAAAATAATTATAAAAATAAAAATAAAAAAATAAAAATAAAAATTAAATTAACACTTGAGTATAATGATAACTATCGGAATAAATAAAACAGTCCAATGCATTTCCAAACATCTCATATAGTTTTAGAACATCAACAAAATCATCATCATCATCATCATCATTTTGATCATTTTTTTGTGTTATTAATAGTTTTGAATTTCTTTTTTCTGTTTGTTTCATTACAACCCTTCCAATAGCCAAAAGCAACATCCCTCTGCATTTGATAGCCTGTATTTTTTTGATTGTATCCTTTTTTTCGTTTTCAATGATTGGGTTCAAAATTTCCAGTGAATTCATTGCGTTTGGAATAAGTATCAGTCTGATCACATCCAATCCAAGAGCAGCTAATCCTACAATAGCGCCGTAATGTGTTGTTAATTTTTTTGTCTTATTAACAAAGGATAGAGCAAGTGTGTTGATCACTCTTGGCTTGAGCGAGGTATATGTGTCAAACTTGTGACAGAGTTCAGAGAGTGTTTGTGCTGCAAAGTCTCTTAATTTCCAATGGTCGTCGAATTGGGAACTTGATAAATCTGAAGATAAAATGCATGTTAAAATTGAAGGCACAAGCTGATGTAAAAATAGACCCAGGAGAACAGATTTGTTACGTATCAATGCTTGTGACATTTTCATTAATGCCATCATAACATCCAATTGCTTTAAATTATTTTTCACCTCCTTTTGAATATGCTGAATAAAATATGGTGCTAATTGTTGAATTCCCGTGTCCTCGGTTAACGAATTATAAACAGAGTATCTTTGCTTTTCGTTTCCACCATGGATGATATCAATTACCCGATCATAATAAAATTGAAGCTCTTGCGTTATATTGTGTTTCATAATCGGGGTGATTTCCACGGCAATTTCAGTTGTACCCTTTGATCCAATTTTGGTTCCAATTGTTCTTTTAACTGTTCCTTGTTTATTCATTTGTATGATAGGTTGAATTGGATTTTTCCTAAACCTTTTATTTTTTAATTTAATATTTTTTTTTTCTATTTTTTTTTTTTATTTTTTTTTTTTGCATCAATAAATAAGGTGTATTTAAGAAAATAATTATTTTTTTGAAAAGGTTATTGCTAAAATTTATTTTTATAACTTTGTAATCATAAAAAATGTCTTTTTGTACTTGAATAGTGAAATTTTGGTGGAAAAAAAAAATAAATAAAAAAATTTAAAAGTCAATTTGCATTAACTTTTAATTATAACGGGAGTTTCGTTTGTTATAAAAGTTAAATTTGATTAATTTGAAAATATAAAAAAAAAATTATTATTTATTTTTCTTTTGTTCATTTTTAATTTTGAATCCGAAAAAAATCTAAAAATTGAGTTTTTTATTTTTTCCATTTTTTCCCCTGGCTCAATAGATTTCTTTGGATTGCGAAGAAGAGTTTCAAAGAGAAAAAGAACAAGTGGTTACTTGTTAACACCAAAACACCGAAACACTGAAAATATGAGTAAATTGAAAATAAAAAAGAAAAAGGCAAAGGCAAAAAATATCAAGTGTTAAAAAAAAAAACTAGATCAAAAAGAAAAAAAGAAATTACAGAAGTTAAACAACGGTCCCCTCTCAAACGAACATTCATGATCAACAATCAAACTATTAAACTAAATTAATCACTCAATTATGTTTGTGATTTTCGGTGTTCTTAATTAAAGATAAATATTGTCTTGTTATTATTATTTTTTTTACCAATTATCTTATTAAACCCTTCATAAATTTTAAATTATTTTTTTTTTGTTTTCTTAATTCTTTTTACTTTTTTCTTTTCTCTTTATTTTTTGTTTTTTGAACCATAAAGATAATTAATGCATGTCCTTTCTCATGAATAATCGTTAAATCTATGATTTTATGCTTAATTTTCTTTGTGGAAATTTAACCTAAGAATAACACTTAGAGCATAATTTATACTTTTTCAATAATAATAAAAATTGGTTTTTTTGAAGAAGAATCTTGTATTGCGTATAAAAATATTCAATTCATATAGATTTATCTTGCATTTTTTGTTTAATTTTTAAATAAGAATTTTGGAAAAAAATTAAAATTTTTTTTCGCAAAATTGAATAAAATACAGAAGTTTCAAAAATATCACAAATATTGTATTTACGCGGTTTATTGTTAAGGGTTTTATGATTTTCCCATCTAATCTGTTAAAGAGAGAATTTTAAGGTGACCAAATTCGGAACTTCCAATTCAAAGAGCATCTAAATTAAACACAGTCATCATGAGTATTTGAAGTTTAATTTAGTTTTCTGAAATACTATATTTTCAAATTTCTTACAAATAAAAGTGAAACAAAAGCAAACTAATATTTTTAAAGAAAAAATAAATTTAATTCTAAGTATATCAACTCTTCGCTAAAAATATATATATATACAATAGTATTTTCTGCTTCTTTAAAAAATAGAAAAAAAAAATAAACCAAATCAAACCTAAAAGTAAATTAAATTTTGATTTTTTCCTTAAGGCTAATTAAAATACTTTTTGTATTTTTAATATTTTTTTTTATTTCAAAGTCAAAAAGGATAAATTATGGTCATTAAAACAAGTAAAAATATATATTAATTAGACAGCCATTTCACTTGGGCTATGTGGTTTTAAAGTTGAACAAAATATAATATATATATATATATATAATTAGTCTTCGAATTTACCTGAATAACTATTGATATTTTATATTTTGCGTGAATTGAAAGGTAATAAATTGTAACCTAGAAAAGTGATTTAAAAGAATGGCAATCAAAGAAAAGCCAAAATATTGCAAAATTTAGGATTTTTAAGGATTTTGCTCGTATAAAAACATTTCTTGATCAAAAACTTTTTTGAAAATTTTGAATAAAATAAGGTAAACAGTTGTTTTAAAAAAGTCTTTACTTTTTTAAAACTTTTTTGTAGTTTTCTATTTTAAAAATTAAAACTTTTTTAAAGTGTTATGTAATAAAAAATGAAAACTTTTTCAGAATTAAAATTTTTTTCAAGTTTTCTATTTTAATAAAGTGGGTAATCAACCTTTAAAGATGGTGTAGAGGTTGGGGTGTGAAGGAATGTACTTTTTTTAAAAAAAAGTTTTCAATTTATTGAAACACAAAACTTTAAAAAAGTTTTAATTTTTACAAAATCATAAAAAAAAAAGTGAAAACATTTTTAAAATGACTCAATTTAAAATCGGTTTTTATTATTATGACTGATCCTATCCAAATTATTTAAAAGTATATTGATAAACCGGAAGTCAACTCTATGGCGATTGAAAATAATTTGAATAGAACGTGTAGCGGTGAAATTTTGATTTTAGAACCTTTTCAATGTAAATTACAAATTTGTTAGCAAAACTTGTTTTAAGCAAATTACAAATTTTCGAAAAAAAAGCCAAAATATTAAATTTCAACAAGACCTTTTTTTGGTATAAATTTCTTAAAAGTTAACCAATATTTTAAGTTATAAAAGTAATATTCACAGACCATAAAATTTGAAATTAGTACTTGTGGTTTCTAATACCTGAAATGTATTTTTGAATTCGAAAACACTACTTTCTTATACAGGAGTTATATTAAATAACTTTACGCTTTTCTCTTCTATTATTTTTTTCAAAACAAAATAATAATTGAAAATTTTTTTCACGTATTCTTGGTTGCGATCTTTGAAAATTGTTGTTTTTTTCAAAATATTTTCCAGTTGGAGAAAGCTTTTTGGACTTTGGTTGTAAAATTTTCCCTTGAGAATGTTCCAAAACCAAAATATTTCCATGACTTTGCTATCCAGATCATTTCCAAACAATATAGAGTTTGAAATAAGGGTAAGATAATACTTGAAAACAAGATGAATTGACATTGGAATTTTAGGTAAAGAAAATTGTTTTTACATTTGTCCTTGATTTTTTAGAAAATTGATACAGAATTATTTTGATCAAAAAATGTTTTTGAGAAAAATATAAAATTTGTATTTCCCTCAACAGACAATCTACTCAATAACTAAATGGTGAATATTGATCAATACAATGGATTTCAATAGTATCAAAAACTCAAATCCAGATATTCATTACTGGTATTTGAAATTTAAATGGTCTAAATTTTCAGTTGATTTCAATCTTTTTTCAGTTCCAAAATTTCCTTTCTTTTAGTATTCTTAGTACACACAATATTTTTTTCCGAATATAAAACAAAAAAAAAGGAACAAAGAAATAAATAGAAGGTACAAATTTTAACAATTTATTTCTTTGAAAACTCTATTTGTAGAAAAAAAAAAGAAGGAAAATGAAGTGAAAACATTTTTTTGTTTATTATTCGAAAACTAAACTCCAATTCAAAATTTTTAACCACACCAAAATTCAATTTGTGAAAAAAAAATCTTATTTAATCAATTCTAGAAGAAATACCAAATTAGAACCTATTCACTAATTGGAATATTAACAATTGCTTATAAATTACAATACTCACAAAACAATAAATAAATATTTATCAATACTAATTAGTTATCGGTGTGTTAAAAATTTTGGAGATAAGTAAAACAAAAAAAATACATTGGTAAATTTGTTTAAATTTCGATTAGGAATATTGATCCATCAAATAGTTAGATATCATCAACTAATTTTAATTGAAGTTCTTCTATTTGGAACAACTCAACTTTAACATAATATCAATCGTTCAAAAAAAATATATGGATCGAACGAAACAAGTTACGTAATTCAAAAAATGAAATGAAATAAAAAACGAAAAGATGAAAAAATGATTTTCATATTTTTGAAAAATCAAAATTATTTCCTTGATTTTGAATGAAATTGTATTATTTGTTGATTGTTTTAAAATGTTTTAGCTGTGCGGAAAATTTTGAATTTTAGTTCAGTAATAGAATTTTTCTTCTTTTTTTTCATTTCAATAATTCTTTAATTAAGGCAGCAGTGTTTTGTAAAAGTAATACAAATTATTTTCTTTTCCCCTCTCCCAAAGCACAACAATTTCATTCATTTTTGAATGAAAACTACTGTAATTTCCCATTTAACAAATGAAAGATTTTTTCTTTCAAGTTCCAAAACCACGTTTTATCAGAATGAGCAGAAAAAATAAAAGATCTTGAGAAAGTCAATTAAAAAATGATATTTTTAGAAATTGGGTTCTCTTTTCACAAGTGTAAATAAGGAATGTTGTAAAAAATAGAGTTTTTACACTTTTAGAGATAAATAAAGAGTTACATGTATTTATCCAAATTTTGGTAATATTAAACAAAATATCCGTTTTGATTTTTGATCTCAAAAGGATTTTCAATATAAAATCGTTTGGCAAATACCAATACTTTGTTTGAAAAATATTTTTTTTAAAATTGAAAGATTGTTGTTTGCCAAACGATTTTTTGATTAAAATTGTTCTTAGTATATTAAGATAATCAGATATTATATTTATTATTACCAAAATTTGGATAAATGAATGTAACTCTTTATTTATCTCTAAAAGTGTAAAAACTCTATTTTTTACAACATTCATATTTACTCTTGTGTTGGTGATTGAACTTGGTGATTAAAAATTAAATTATTTTTCATTTGAATTTAATAGTAAAGATTAATGATTATTGTTTCAGTGAGAGTGCAATTGGCGAGTATTTTCTTTTCAAAGGTTTTTCTTTTTCAGTTTGTGATTCCTATAACAGTTTATTATTATTCTTTTTTAATTTTTTCAATTCTTTGAATTTTTAGAAACAAAAGAACAAATATTTTCAATTCAAGTAAACACACATTTATTTAAAGTGATACTGTATAGTTTGCTGAATAATATCATTTGAAAAGTAAAAAGTAACGATTTCTTGAAGAATAAAAATTCTATTAGCTACTTTTAATGGTGAAAAAAACACCAAATATTTGCTTGTGGTTGTCCAATTTAAGGAACAACACAACCAAAGCAATAAAAAATAAAAAAAAAAGAAGCAAAACAATTTAAAAAACAAACCTTTTTTATTCAAATTGATATCTTGAAAGTCATTGGCTTGGCTATCAGAATAAAATTGCTCATCAATCAAATTACCATTATAAACAATCACATTTTCAGGGATTTTTGGCATAGTACCTGCAATGGCTAACCAATGTGAGTGGAATGTTGGTACTATTGGATATCGTGGCAAAGAAGATCGAAGCAATTTTTTTACATTAAGGATTTTTTCTTGGTTTTTATGAGTGGTTTGTAAATCATTAGAATCATTGTTGTTGTTGGTATTTTCTTGCTTTTGTTCTTGATCCTTTATACCTTTTAAAAGCTTCTTTGAAATATTACGTACGGGTATAGTTTGTGGTAAATTGTTGATCATTCTTTTTGTTCGAAGTTTAAGTGCATTACAGATGTCTCGTGGAATTAACGCTTTACGCTTCGAATGTCGCATAAAAGAAAGGGAATCTAAAATAAGTTCACGAATTCGAAATTCAATTTCTCTTGATAAAAGAAGCGCAACAGATTCATCGATTTTTCCAATTTTTTCTTTTTTTTTCGAGATTCCTAGAATGACTGAGGGAGAAAGCATTTGTATTAAGAACAGAAAAAAACAAAAAAATGAAAAACTTTTTGGGAAATATGTCTTTCCACTCTTGGACTCTTAAAATTAAATTAGAGAGTTGTTGTTGGAACTTGGTTTTACTATTTTGAATCATTTTTGAATCCAATTTGGTTAATTTTTGTTCAAAAAATGATTTAATTATCTTCTGAGACTCCATTGTCGTCTTCCTTTTAAGTTTGGCATTTTAACCATTTTGGTTCAAGTTAAACTTGCAAACTTTAACTTGGATAATTTAGCATTATCATTTTTTTTAATTTGCAAACCTTTATTCGAAAACTTTTTAAAACACCGATCATTCTTTTTAAAGAAAATAAGACAATAAATAACAAGAATGTCAAGTACCGACTCTGATTCTGATCAACGTGAATTTGATTGGGTTGAAAGATTTTGTAATAAGCGTGGTAATGAATTCTTTTGTTTAATCGATGAGGAATATGTGAATTCAAACTTTAATCTTACGGGGCTACGTCAAAATGTACGACATTATAAACCTGCACTTAAATTTATTCGAAACACAGAAGAACCAAATTTAGGTTTGTTTGTTTGTTTCTTTGAATATGATTGTTAAGAAATATCTTATTCATAGGTTTTTTTTAGTTGCTTTTTTTTGTTATCTTGGTGGTTGTACACAACCTAAAAATTATTCTTTTACTTTTCTTTTTTGAAACGGTAATCCTCCTTCTTCTCTTCTTCGTTTCTTCTTTTAGAATTAATGTCTGAAGAGAAAGCACTTGAAATTGAAGAAGATACCGAACATTTATATGGATTGATCCATTCCCGTTATATTGTTACCGATGAGGGAATGAGGAGAATGGCGAAAAAATATCGTGCAGGGATCTTTGGGAAATGTCCAAACGTGTTTTGTAAAAAACAACCGTGTCTTCCAATTGGCCTTTATGATGAACCTAAAAAAGTAATTTTTATTTTTTTTTTTGATTTTCCAAAAACAACTTTCTTTTAAAAATCCAAAATATTCGAGTCTTGCTCACCATTCACATTGAAGGAGTATTTCCAAATTTTAAATAGAATAAAAAAGGGCTGGTTTTTTACACCTTTGTTCATCCAGTTACTACGATTTAGTACTGGTATTTGAATTATAAAGTGGAAACATTTTCTCTTCATTTTCAATTTCCTTTTTCAAACAGAAGCCATAAATTACAACCTACCTCTTTTGTTACTCAATTTTTTAAAACAAAATCTGGAAAAGGAAGTGAAAAGGTTTACCCCATTTAGAATTCAAATGCCAGTAAACTATTAAAATCAGATTGCCCTCATTAAAATTTTATCTCAATGGACAATTGAAAAAGCTTAATTAAATCTTGAAAAATATCATTTTTAATTGATTTTTTTCGGATCTTTGGTGTTTTTTCAACGATTAATTTGTTAAAGATTTGGGAATTTGGAATAAAAATTTTCATTTACTAATTGGGGAATTACCGTATTTTGGATCACATTTGGTTTCCTTTCTATTGTTTTGGTTTTGAAAGATTTCTTTTTCAATTGATATGTGTTGACGAGAAAAATTGCATCGATAGGAGTGCCAATATCTTTTAATTTGACTTGGTTTAATTTTTAAACAGCAAACGAGGATTTTTTCAGGATACCTAAAATCTGATTTTACCGAAAAAAGTAATTAATTTTTCAAAACGCCTGTGTAAAAATTATTTCTGAATTTTTCATGTTTTTTTGTTAAAATTATGATTTTTTCATTAACTGTGATACTGTTCTGGTCTGTAAAACCAGAGAGAAGAAACTTGGCCATATATTTGATGTATTTAGCAACACTCTATTGTATATAAAAAAGAAAGGAAGTGATTTGGAGTCGAAACTTCAAGAGAAAATCGAAAATACTTTATCAAAAAAAAACAAACCCAAACATCTCCAATGGCTTATTAAATGGAATTTGTTGTCATTTAAAACATAAAGTATATGATCAAGATTCCTGGGTCTTTGAGGGGCATACCAGAAAAGTATTACGGCTAATGGAAAAACACAATTTTAAAAAAAGATGGAAAATTCAAAAAAAACATTTTTGCACATCACATCATGATCATGAAATAATGTTTCAAAAAAAAAATTAAACATTGCTAATTTTACATTTTTTAATAACTCCAATTATAATAAACACTATTGGTTAATAAAAGATCTTGGATCAATAAATATTATTTGTGATATTTTATAAATTAAGTTGGAAAATCCAATTTTCCCGGGTTCTAGAAAGATTTTTTTTAAATTTAATAATAGAAAATTTGAAAAATTTTTTGCTTTTAGTAAAGTTGTCATTTTATTATATTTTAAAAGTATTTTAAATCTGATAAATATTTTCAAATAGGGAAATCATTTATTTTGTCTATTAAAGAATTATTTGTTCTTTTAAATTTGAAAAAATATTTTTTTTTTGATTTTCCGTTTGGTTTTTTTTAATTTTTGTAATAAACAGAAAATTTTTGAAATTTTAGGTTTATTTAAAAAAGCAAAAAAAACCTAGGACACTTTTCGTTAGGTTTTCTTGAGTTTTTTGTTTATTTGGAAAATCGATAGCTTTTCGTAAGGTTTTTTTAAGTTTACTATTTATTTTGATAATCAATAGATTTTCGTTAGGTTTTTTTGAATTTTTGAAATAAACTGAAAATTTATTAAAATTTTCGGTTTATTTCAAAAAGTAAAAAAAACCTAGAACACTTCAGAAATAAAATAGAAAACCTCAAAAAAACCTAGAACACTTCACAAATAAAACAGAAAACCTAGGCACTCTACAACACTCTACGGACACTTTTCGTTAGGTTTTCTTGAGTTTTCTGTTTATTTGGAAAATCTATAGATTTTCGTTAGGTTTTTTTTAATTTTTGAAATAAACAGAAAATTTTAATAAATTTTCGGTTTATTTCAAAAAGTAAAAAAACCTAGAACACTTCAGAAATAAAATAGAAAACCTCAAAAAAACCTAGAACACTTAACAGATAAAACAGAAAACCTCAAGAAAAGCGCCGTTAGTTTTTTTTTAATTTTTGAAATGAACTGAAAATATAAAAAATTTTCGGTTTATTCCAAAAAGTAAAAAAAAACGCCGTTAGCTTTTTTTTAATCTGAGAAATAAAAAGAAAATTTTTGAAATTTTCTTTTAATTTCATAAATTAAAAAAAAGCTAGGCACTCTACGGACACTTTGCAATATTTACCATCAGGAATTTTTTTCCCCTATTTGAGTTTTTTTTTAGAAGAGTAGAGTGTTTTCAAAACTATTATTGTTATTATCTCTTCAAAAAAATCTCCTAAAGTTGAATTTAAGGAATTAAAAATTCATTGTCACATTCAAACAAAAATTTTTACCCCAAAATAGAACTTTTTTTCTTTATCAGAGGACTTTAAAAAAATTGTAGTGCTGTTAACAACAATAAATACAACAGCCTCAAGATTTTTAAGAACTGGAATGTTGGTTATATTGTGGATAAATTCTATGAACAAGGATAAACTGATAATTGAAGTAATAGTTTTGTCTAACTTGGAATTTTTAATTTTATTTTTTCAAGTTAGTGATTTGTACTAATTGTCGTGTTTTTTCAAAAAATGTGAGAAAAAACTTGTCTATATCGTTTGAAACTAGCTATATTTAAGTTTGTCGACTGTTTTACAACAATTACAAATTTTTTTGTTACGATCAGAGGAAAAAAGATGTGAATTCAATGCCAATTGGAAAATAATTATAATAAAGTTGTCAAAAGTTGATCAAAGTTTTTTTTTGTCAATGAAGTTTAATTTTTTTCAAGTGTTAGTTGGGTTGGTGGTTGTTTCCTTTTATGTCGAATTTTTTTTGGATCGCCACAATAATTTGCTTTAATAAATGGATTCAAATATTTGAACAACGATATGAGTAAATGAAATTGGTTACTTTATTAAGTTTTCATTTAGAACTTTATAGATAGATTACGTCTTTAAAGTGCTGTTTTTTTTAAGAATAAGAATTGTTTTTCAAAATTTTTTTTTGATTTCTGTACTTTTTTTTTTTATTTTTTTTAAAATATTTTTTTTACAAGTTTTCTAAATCTTGTTTTTGTAAAAACCCAGGACAAGATACCGACTCGACAGCAAAAACCCAGTCCAAGTAATGATTCGACAGAGTATTACGGAAAGTTCTATTTGGTTCACTTTCACTTCAGTTCGGTTTCAAATTGCATCAGTTGGATTCAGTTCTCTTCAGTTGCATAAGTCCATTTCAATTTGTTTTAGATCTGATCAGATCAGATAAATTTGTACAAGATCTAATCATAAACAAGTCTATCAATTCTTATAATGTTTTTTTTGACTTTTACCCTCCCCACACAACAAAAAAAACACCTAAAAAACAAAAAGAGGAGGAACTCAAACAACTTAAAAAGTTAAATTTGGAAAAGGTTAAAAGTATAAAAAATTCAAAAAAAACACTCTTTTTTTAGTAGAAAACCAGGCAGGGTCAATTTCAATAAAGAAATGTGTAATATTATAAGGATACAAAACATTTTTTCAAATAATAATATAAGGTAAAACTTATAACTGGTTTTTTTTTATTTAAATTCTATCATGATTAAATCTCTTTCGAAAAATTTTTTTATTATCAAAAAGAAAAAAATGACCACCAAATTTTCACACCTAAAAAATATCATATAAAATTGAGATCAGAAGATTTATATATATTTAACAATAATATCTTACAAATAAACAAATTGAATTATTACCAAGAATCAATTAATGATGAAAAACAATTTTACATATTTGATTAAATAATAGAGGTTTTGATGATAACATATATTATCATGATATTAACAATAAAATCGCGATAATATAAAAAATCGTGATTAGTCCAGAAAATCGCGATAATATCAGAAAATCGCGATATTCAACATTATCGCGAAAAAATGAAAAATTATTTTTTTGAGATTACCTTAAAAAAATCTCTTGACTTTTACAAAGCCTTGAGACTTTTACAACACTTCCCCCTTTAATAGTGTTTGGAAGTGTTTGTAAGCGTTGTGAACTGTCTTCAATTGTTCAAAAGTTTTGAAAGACAGAAAACTTTTATAAAGGAATGAGTTTGGTTTGTAGTGGATAAACACAAATTTTTTTCTTTTCATTTTTTTTTTTAACAAATTATAAAATCTCAAACAAATTTTATGATCACACTAATAATTACCCATTTCAACAATACACTTGAATAAAAGATAGATGGGTTTTCTTAAAATGGAGTTGTTACATTCACAATTTTAATTAGCAAAAAGAATAAAAAATAATTTTCCTTCTTATTGGTGATCTATCAAACAATAGCCTCTAAGCACTAATTGTGTTTTCGGTCGAATACAAAGATACTCAAAGAAGAAAAAGAACAAGAATTTTATAAAAAATCTTAATAATTGGTGATCATCTGACAAGGATGTTGTGAAAGCTTTTGAAAAGTTTACCGACCCCTTTTAGCTTTTGGAGAATATTGAAAATGTTTTAACCCAAGAACACATTCTTTAAAGAATGGATAAAGTGTTGGATGTTTTAGTAGGTCTTTTATTCAAGGTAATTTCCAACACCAGGATTAACTGAAAAAATATTTATTTCTCTTTATTCTTATTGTTGTTGACCTAAAAGGATCGATAGGTTTGTCAAACAAATCGAAATCATAAGAAAATACAATAAAACTCTTTGATCTGATCCTTGATTGGATCAAGTATCTTTTTTGTTGTTTTTTCAAAGAATGACTTTTTTTCACCTAATCTATTTTTTGATCAAAAAAAATTTTTTTGTAAAAATATTTCTCAATTAGCCCAAAAACCTATCAACTATTTTATCGCGATTACTTTTTAATCGCGATATTTTGGCATTTATAGCGATTTTATAGAATTATCGCGATTTGTTTGTTAATATCATGATTTGTTATATTATCGCGATAATATTGAATATCGCGATTTTCTGATATTATCGTGATTTGATGGAAATTATCACGATTTTTGTAACTTTATCGTGAATTAAGCATGTTATCATCAAAACCTTTAATATTAGAATCAAGTTTAATCAAGATATTTTAAAATAAATTCCCACTGCTTTTTTTGAAATAGTTGAGATCATAAAACAAAAAATAAATAATTACAAATCAAAATAAAATAAAAAATTTTAGAAAATTTTGAATGAGCACAAAACAAAAAAATTCATTTTGAAATTTGTTGAAATTCCAATATTAAATATTGATTGATCAAATGATTAGATACAATCAACTAAATTTATTTGTTTTCTTCTAATCCAAAAGAAATGAACTTTAACCTAATATCAAACATTCTAAACTATTTTTTTGGTCAGGACAGAACAGATTACCCAATTGAATGAAAAACGACATGAAAATAAAAAACTAAAAAGATGAAAAAATGATAGCAATATTTTGAAAAAATCACAATTATTTCTAAAATTTACGGAAAGTGTGTTATAAACCCCATTCCAAAAATTTGGACACACCCAAAATCAAAAATAGGCAAAAAAAAAAACCCAATTTATTGTATTTTTCCAAACCTAATATAAAACAACATTTAAGTAACCCAGTATTAATGTTTTAATAAGTAATCATTTTAACCCAAATAAAAGAAAAAAATATAAAACTCAAAAATCAAAACCATACTAACCAAAATAATGAAACGAGCGGTACAAAAAATTTATTGGTAAATTTGTTGAAATTCCACTAACAATTGTTGATCGATCAAATGTTAAGATACCATCAACCATTTGTATGTGATTTTCCTATTAAACAAACTCAACACTAACCATCTATCAACCATTGGAAAAAAAAAATTCACAGATCTAACCAAACAGATTATGTAACTAGGAAAAAAAGGAAATGAAAACAAAACAAAAAAGACAAAAAATGAAATAGTTTTTAAAATCAAAATTCTTTCCAAATTGAATGTAAAGTTTAGTATTATCATTCTTCTAACAGTTTAAACTGTGTGGAAAATTAAGAATTTTATTGTTATTATTAAGGGTTAAATGAAAGAATCATTTAATGCTGGTAAGAAGAGAATTTTGAAGTGACTAAAATTGGCACTTCTAATTCAGTGAGGGCCTGTCTTTGTAATTAAACTCTGTTTCGTTCAAAGGGGACAACATTTTTTTCAAATATCAATTATTTTATATCATTGACATTTGAATAACGAATAAGAAATAAACAGAATAATATACATCAAAGAATTGTTGATATATGTATGAAAGAAAACTAATTAATCAATACATTTTCTTAAAAATTGAAAAACACAAATTCATAGGGCAACATTGAGAAAAACAACAATGTTCGAAATGAACTTCTACTAGCATTTGAATAATAAATATGAAACATTTTTCACTTCATTTTCCATACTTTTCTTTTAGAAACCAAGTCCCCAAACAAAGTTTGTTGGTATTTGTGGTCTCTATTTGAAAAAGTAAATGAAAATGAAGTGAAAATTTTTCACATTTATTAAATAAATATCAAGATCAAAGATCGAATAGAATTCCAATAGAAATCAATATGATTTCTCAACAATCATTTACATGGTTTCGATAACCTTAGAATAACACATTTTTACCAAGTGAGTATTGATCTTGCAATAAAAAAATTTTTTACAACTGAATTACGTTTTAAAAAAAAAATCGAAAAAAAAAAACAAAATGTGCAAAAATGATTTCAATTTTGAAAATTTCCAAAATAAATTTTTTCTTCTAATATCTATACAAACCCTTTAAACATATGTATTTCACCCATTACAATTGGGCCCCTTTGACTGGAAAATAGTTTAGATTGTCTAGTCACAGTCATTAGAAGTATTTGAAACTTAATTTAGTTTTCTAAAAAATCAAATTATGGTCTATATTTTAAAAAATATTTTTTTGAGTAAATGATAACTATTAAAAAAATAATCACAGAAAACAGAAACAAGGAAATTTTTTTTGGTTATCCGTAAATTAATTTTAATTTGACTGATCTTTTTTGTTTTTTAATATAATTAATTTCCTTATTTTTTTGATAATTTTTTTTTTTTTTTTTATTTTTCTAATTAAAATATCATAGGACACAGTGAAATTATATTGCCCGAAATGCAGAGATATATATTCACCGAAATTAAGATATAGAAAAATTGATGGTGCTTATTTTGGAACCACATTTCCACATTTATTATTAAATATTAGAGAAACAATAAGACCATCCGAACCACCCCAAGAATATACACCAACAATATTTGGATTCCAAATAGATAAAATTGATCTAAAAAACGAGAATAATGAAAAAATTGAAAAAGATGAAGATTTAAATCAAAACAAAAATGAGGAATTCCAGAAAGAACAAAAGAAGGAAAACATAAAATAACAATAAATGAAAATTTTAAAATTTTCCATAATTAAATTTAATTCAGTCAAGAATTTTTTTAATATCCAAAAATAAAAACTTTGGTAGACAAATTATTTACTTATCCAAAGATTATAGGAGAGCAAATATATATAAATTTACAATCTTTTTATATTTTGATTATTTCGTTTTTAACTTTTGAACAATTTTTTTCTTTGTTATTTTTTTGGTTTTTAGCCAGTCCTTTTTTCTTTTAATTTTTTTCTTTTGCTTTTTAAACAGAAAAAGATCATTCGAGTATGTCTTTCTCTTGAATAATCGCGAAATCTATGATTTTAAGCTAAAAAATACCTTGAAGGAAATTTAAGTAAAGAACATCTAGAGTGTAATTTGCACTTCTTCAATACTGTTATTTCAATATTAAATGGTAATAATTTTCTCTTCATTTTCAAATTTCCTTTTTCAAATAGAGGCCACAAAAATGCAACACTGTTATTTGGGGACTCTATTTATATAACACACATCAAAAAGGGAATTGAAAATATTTTCCCATTTAAAATTCAAATACAAGTATTAAAAAATAAAGGTTTTTGTTTTTTCTTCTCTGGATCTATTTATTAATTATTTTGGTTTAAATTTTTTAGTTTCGTATGTAAATATATTATACTTAGATATCTGACTCTCTCTTATTTATAAAAACATTTATGTGTTTAGTTAAAGAAATGATTTGAATTACTCAGATTTGATTAAATCGTGAGAACTCAAAATTTATAAAAGGTAGCTACTTGTTTAAATGAAAGAATCTTTTTATACAATTTTTTTACTCAAAATTCAAGATTTATTAAAAATGATTTTAAGAATTGACCGACAATAAGATAAAACGTTGAAAATTCCAAAATCGGTTGAAGTTACCCTTACACCAAAGAATATCAAGTTTTATTAAAGAAACTTTGGTTTTATTGAAGAAAAATCGTTAAAATGATAGGAAAATTGATAAAAAGTTTTGAGTAAACAATTTTGTCTCAAGTAATATTTTGATAAAGGTGATCTTTTGTTTCAAAACATGTCAAAGTTTGAGAAATATAATCTAACTTTACCAAAATATTCCTTAACTTAGACATCAGGGAAAGATGAAATTAAAGAAGAAACTTTACTCAAAAAAACTCACCAATAACAAGCATTGTTCCAATTTAAATTATTGGAAAGAATTTGAAAGTGTTTGAAAATTGCCTTTAGTCTTTGGGAGAGTGTGAAAAGTCAGCGATTATTTTGCAATTTAAATAATTTATTTTTAACATTTTTTGATATTTGCCTTACACGTTATTAATATTTTCTTTTATTCAGTATAATGGGAAATACAACTGATCTTCCTTCTTATCCACCGTCTTCACTTAAAAAACATTTTAAATCGTTAGAAAGACACAAAGATCCTATTTTAGTATTTGACTCGAACCAAGAAATTATCTTTGCAAATCGACTTTCACTCAAGCTTTTTAAATCAAAAAAAAATAAACTTTTTCATTCTTCGCTTTACCAAATTTCGACAGGTTTGTTTTTCACAACAAACACCAAAATTTTTTTCTTTAGATATTTGTTAAAAATTTTTTCTTTTTTATTCCAAAAAATATTTTAACTTCTCCAAAACAAGATTTTCAGCCTCACCAACAAAAAGAAACACCACAAGCTATTGTTCAAGAAATTAATGGTTTTGGAAAGTATGATCTTCTTTTTCTAGAATTTTCTTCTTCTTTTATAATTTCTTCTTTTCTTCTAAACTTACAAACCCTTAAAGAGTTCTATATTCGCCAATAAGCGAATCACTTCATCACTATTTTTCCATAATTTTGAAAAATGTTAACCAACAAGATGAAACAGAGCAATTTCGGATTTCAAACTCTCTCGAAATTTTTCTTTGTTTTTAAAGCTCGAAACAAAAGTTGTAAAAAGTGTTTTAAAATCGCCGAGCGTAGTAGCCAAACTATTTTAGTCAGTCTTTAAATAGACAACAATTTGACACTTTTTTACAATAACGAATTCTTAACCAATTCGTGTTTATAATTTAATGTTTATTTTTCAAACACATCTTTTACTTCTTTAATTTCTGGAAATAGTACACTTTCCATTTCTGTCTAAGCAAATTTTTATGGTTGCTAAAGTCATTTTCAAAAATGTGAAAAAATAGTTTTCAAAAGGATCGCTAAAACAGTTGACAAACTTCTAATATAAAATTTTTTCTGTTCTTTTTTAAAAAACTTTTTTGATCACACATTTTTAGGGTAAATGTTTCCGAAAATGGGAAAAAATTTTATTTGTTTGTTTATCAAACCGAAACCAATGTATATTTCCAAAGTCGCCAATTAAGGACTATTCATATTTCTTGGTCAAAATATACTCTTTTTCTGTGTAAAAACATATTTATTGACTTGAAAGAAGGTTGAGAAGTGGAATCTTGTTCAAATTTAAAATTTTAGGTTTTTTTTATCAAAAATTTTTCGATTGAATCAAACCCTGTTTTAATAACCAAATTCAAAATTTGCCTTGAAAAGGTTTGAAACCCAAATTTTACCTGCGACCAATTGTATATATATATAAATATATATATATATATATATATATTATAATCATCATATAGTTTACATAAGTGTACTGATATACTTGAAAATAATTTGGATAGAATGAGTATCAATATCAAAAAAAAATCAAAATCGATTTTAATTTTGCCTTGATTTGTTTGATCTTTCATTAATTTTTTTTTGTAAATAAATGCTTTCTTTCAAATCCTCAAAAATCCCATGATCCTAAAATTAGAAAGATCATTTTTTCTCTTCTTACACAATATATGTCCCTACGACCCAAAAAACACTAAAAATGAAAAACTGATCAAATACTTTCCATTAATACAATTAAAAAAACTAAATGATAAAATTAAAATAAATAAAGTTTCAATTTAACTTTTTCTTGAAAACATGTTTTGTCAAAATCATTGAATTCGAACTTGAAATTATGTATATTTTTAGATACACTCTCTTGTTTTAACTCATTTACAAAAAACAAATTCTAAATTATGTGAATTTTCTTTTCACAAAAGGCACTAATTTGGTCTTCAAATGTTTTTTTTTAGTTTTAAATGGTAAAATTAAAAAAAAAGTTCAACTAAAAAGATAAACTTTCTGGAAAACCATTCTAATTTAATATATTAACTTATTCTTTGATTTCAAACTTTTCTCAACCCCAATTTTTCAAAAAAAAATAAAAAAGCGTATAGTAATTTCAAAAAATATTTTCGATATTCAAAAGTTGAGAGTGTTTTTATTCTAAAAAAAATTATCACAGTGGTTAATGGAATTAAGTTATGAACTTAATTTCGAAAAATATTAATCAGAAAAAAATAGTGCTTAATTTTATTAAGGACATATTATTTTGAAAGAAAAAAAAACTGATTAATTTTTGCAAAATTTAATTCCCTCAAAGATCCTTTCAAATACAAAATTCCTCAAAACATTTTCCACAACACCTCCCCATCACAATTTTTCTTGAAACTAACAAATTGGGGTTTCAGAGAAACATTAAAAAAAAAAAATCCACACGTAAAAATAAATCAAATGTTTTAGGGTATTTGACATGGATCATGTTGTTAAAAAAACAAATAGAGTATATACTATCCTTGAAAGCGTTTTTGGGAACTTCAATCCAATAAAAAACCAAAAGAACCAAAAAAAAAAAAAAAAAACAACAGAAAACTCACAATTCCTTTCACATTACAACAAAAAAGTGTGGAATTTCTGTCTACTTTTGAAGGAATTTTTAATGAAAATAAAATGAAATTGTAATGAATTTTGATTGAAAACTTATAAGAATTTGAATGAATTTTGATCGAAATTGTCAAAGGAAGTTACATGGAATTTTGAATGAAATTTTTAAATGAAATTATAATGAAAATAAATGAAAATGAGACTATTAATTTTTTTTCTTTATAGTGAGATAAATCAATAAAAAATATAATGCCCAAATTAGGAATAAATAAATATGTTGTAAAAATAGTGAGTTGTTAAATTCGCCATGTTTTACATCTGTTTTATTTTCTCTTCTTTTTCTTTTCTTCTTCTTTATCTTCTTCTTCTTCTTCTTTTTCTTCTTTTTTTTTCTTTTTGATTTTTCTTCCTCTTCTTCTTTTTCTTCTTCTAGTTCCTTTTCTTCTTCTTTTTGATATTCTTATTCTTCTTCTTTTTCTTCTTCCACTTCATTTTCCACTTCTTCCACTTCTTCTTTTTCTTCTTCTAGTTCATTTTCTTCTTCATGATTTTTCTTTTCTTCTGTTTTCTCTTCTTCATTTCTTTTTCTTCTCCAAATTCTACCTTCTCAATTCCCTTTTTTCTTATTATCTTCATGTTCTTTGCTTATTCTTCATCCTCAACTTTTTGTACTAATTCTTTTTCTTTTTCTTTATTTTTCTTTTGCTTTCATTTTTCTTTTTTTTTATTTTTCTACTTCCTTTTCAGTAACTTCTATTTGAACTTTTCTACATATTAATAAAAAAATAAGTGGTAAATAAAAGAAAATAAATTTTTTTTAATATTGGGAATAGTAAATCCTCTAATCTAAAACAATAAAAAATGAAAAAAAAAATTAAATAATTTTTAAAATTGTATAAGACTTTCAAAACATTAATAAGTAACTAGAAAAAGTTTTTATCACTTGTTGTGGATTTTTTGATATGACAAAAAGGTTCATTTTAATAGATTTTAATTTTATTAAGAATTGAATTGTTAATAAAAAGTTTATTTATTCTGATTAAAATTTTATATTATTTGATTAAAATTTCATTTTTTTAAATAAAATAAAAATTAATGAAAAATAAATGAATTTTTGAAGAATTTTTCATTCAAATATCATATAATTTTCATTTTGTTTTTTCACATGAATTTTGAATGAAATTTCATATCTAAAATACTTTTTATGAAATTGTATGAAAATTTAATGAATTATCAAGGATTTCATATATATTTGTTGCCATGTGTTGTAAAAATTGTTTTGATTTGTGGACACAATGAAACAATTCAAGTAACTCAATGATCAAAACCCAAAGACAATGCTATTTTTTAAAGTTAGAATCATTTATTGAAAGTGCTTGAAATGATCTTCAGTTTTTTTAGTTCGAAAATCGTGATTATTTTTCTTTTTCATTCCCAAGTTTTTCTAAATAAGGAGTTCTCGTTCAGGTATCCAAAAATTTTCTTAATTTTTCCTTTAAAAAATTCACATAAAATGATTTTATGATCCTAATTGGAGAATATTTCGATTAACCTGACTCCATAATTCAATTTAAATGATAATGGGTCAAAAGTTTCAAGACAACTTGGTGAATTGTCAACGTAGTCCTTAAAAAAATAACTTTTTATTTTTAAAAAAACACACTTTTCAAAATAACTTTTTTTTTTTTTTTAGAAAATTGTATTTTCAAACTTTCTTAATAAATTAATTAATTTATATTTTTCTAATTAATGCCAGAAAATTATTAAAAATTCCAAAGTGCTAAATAATTTTACTCGAGAATAAACGAATCAAAAAAAAATTAGAAATAAAAAGACAATAAAAAAATGAAAAGAATTTAATCCATTTTAAAAAAGTGAGGACGAAAAATCTTCAAAAAAATGTAACTCAAATTGCTTCAAAGAGCTTACCAAACAGTTTGATAAACACTTTTTAAAACCCTTTATTCGCACTTTTTGAAAATAGCTGTATTAAAAAATTAAATTTTTGTAACTTTCTCCAACAATTAAAACTTTAACTTTTTTTTTTATAAACAAAATAACAAATAATAAAATTTGAATTTAAAAAAGTGAAGGGCCAAAATCATTTCAATGGTATTTTAAAACCTCACAAAGCAAAGAATTTATGTGTTCTATCTATTTAAATCTCTTCCGCTCAGATGGTAAATTGCTGTGCACTGCCTTTTTAAGAAATATCCAAAGCAACAAGGTAACAAAAAATACAAACAAAAATTCTAATGAAAACCGCCGGTTGGATCAAAAAACATTAGAGTCAAATGAATCTTTAATGGATCTGCTCAGTATACCAAAGAAGACGACAAATATAAATTCAAATTCAAATCAAAATAAAGTAAAAAAATCAGCTTCTTCACCCTCTTTAAAGATAGTAAAAACATCTTTTAATACAACTACTAATAATTCAATGCAAAAAAAACGGGTAGCTAGAAATACCACAAAAGAAGAAAAACATCACATCCTTTCATTCGGTAAGAGAATACCACAGAAACACAAATTTTATTATTTATTTATTTTTTAATTTAATCATTTGGAATAATTTTTTCATATTTTAATCGAGTATTATTACATATTTATTCTTTCTCCAAATATTTATTAATAATATTAAATTATTTTTTTCTTCAAAATAATTACCCAAAATTAGATGATTATGATACAAAGATGACTGATATACTCGAAGGTATTAAAACGATAATTCGTGATTCTGATGATTTTTCTTTAGAAAATGAAGTCACACAAGATCTAAATGAAATTTATAAAGTCTTCAAATCAGCAATTGTCTATAGAGATTCAAGAGTGACAAAATTAAATGAAACAATTGTTGAGGATCGAAAGACACATAAAAAAAAATACCAAGAATTGGAATCACATTTACAAAGAAGATTAGTTGGCCTTAAAGGAGAGCAGGAATTAAAGGAGTCACTGCAGGCAGAGAATGATTTCTTTCAAAAGAATTTTAATGAAATGAAAAGATTAATGAGAATACAACAAAAGGCCTTAAAAAAGATGAAAAAAATCTCCAAAAAAACAAAAGATTTTAAAAATAACATTTACCAAGCTTCTTCGAGTTCTGAAGACTCCAGCGATAATTCCCTATCAAGTGATCTAGATTCAAGTTCAGAAAAGAAAAAGAAAAAACCAAAAAAAAAGAATGAAAATGAGGAACCAAAAAAAAAAATCGAAAATAAGTCCCCAAATATTAAAAATAAAACTAAACTTTATCAAACAAATAATGTGAATACAAGTGAAAATGAAAGTACAGATGAAAAAGAAACTGAAAGGGAAAAGGAAAAGGAAAAGGAAAATAAAAATGATAATAACAATGGAGCTCAAAATGAAAATGGAAAAGAAAAATCACCAATAAATAAGAAAAGAGCCACAAAATCGAACTTAAAAAAAATTAAAAAAAATCAAAATAAAATAAAAAATAAACCTAGAACGAAATCAAAAGAAAAGGAATTTTCAAAGGGTAAAAAAAAATCTAAGCATAATAATAAAAAGACGAAAAAGAGAGTTACAAAAAAAAAAAACAATACCAAAAAATCACAAACAAAAAACAACTAATTTAAAGAAAATTAAATTTGTTAAAATAAAATAATATCCTTGAATTTTTAGTTATTTATATATTGTTTTCTTTTTTTTTTTTTGATAAGGTTTTTCCAAAAAAGTGATTCATTTTTTTTTATATTCCTTATAATATTCTTTTTGTGAGTTGTTCGAAACTTTGCTTCAGTCAAAAGGTTACCTAAAAATAACATTTTTTTCAAATATCAATTATTTTTGAAAATTAACCCATGAAGGGAAAATAAGAAATAAATAGAATGATAACTATTAAAGAATAGTTGATATTCCGTATGAAAGTAAAACTGATAAGCCAATAAATTTTCTCAAAAATTGAAAAACTCAAATTCTTAGGTTAGGTTAGAATCAATGTTCATTTTGATTTTCTATTGAAGATCCAAATAAAATCCCAATAGAAATAAATATTATATATCTATAAACATTTTTACTGTTTCATTAGCATTAAAATAACATATTTTTACCAAACGATTTATTGATCTTGCATAAAAAAAAAATTAGCAGGTGAATTACATTTCAAAAAAAAGAAAAAAAAATAAACAAAGATCAAAGTAATTACTGAAAAAATGATTTTATTTTTGAAATTTCCAAAATATATTTTTTTCTTCAAAGATCGATTCAAACCTTTAAGCATGTGTAATTCACTTCTATAACGGGATAATTTTAACTGGAAACTGGTTTATTTGTAAAATAGGTGATTTTTTTAAAATTCCATCAAATATTGAAAAACCAAACGAAAAATACCATACAGTGTCGTCAAGTGCCTAGTTTTTTTTTAATTTCTAAAATTAACCAAAAATTAAATAAATTTTCATTTTATTTCTAAAAGTAGAAAAAAACTAACGGCGGTTTACCAGAATTCAAAAAAATTGAGAAAAATCAAAAATTTTACTCAATTCTTGTAAAGTTTGGAAAAACTAATGACAGTTGTTTTTAATTTTTGTTTTTGTTTATAAAATCTATTGGTTTTCCATTAAATTCTTTTAAATTCAAGAAAACCTAACAGCGGCAATTAAAAATTAATTTCCTACCTACAAAATAAAATAAAAAAAAAAATATTCACAAATTGCCCAAAATTTTTTTAATTGATTTTGAGTTGAAAGTTTATATAAAATTTTTTTAAATTCTAATAATTTTTTATTTCTGTAAATATTAATAAAAATATAATGGTATAAATGAATTACCAAATAGAACCTAATTAAACAATCTTTAAAAACCATTTATTGGTATATTAATAAATTTATTTTGTTATTTATCTTTCATCCAGATTTTTATTATTGAGTTATAATTTAAAAAAGGGTTTCTGTGATTTCTTGAAAGTTCATAGTCGAATGCAAATTAATTAAAAGCAACAATTTTGCAAAAAAATGTTTCAAAAATTATGCTATTTTTGTTTTTATACCCCCCAACCAGTACTACGTTAAATCTTTTTCAATCATGAATTATTTAAAAAAAAACCAAAAAAACAAAAATATTTAGATAAAAATAAAAAATTTTTATTATTACATCCTAATTTAAATTACTTTGTGTGGTTTCTCGAGGTTCATTTTTTAAAGAAATTTGATACAATTCTTTTTCGGTTTTATTTGATAATTCTTGTTTAAATAATTCTTGTATCTGGAAAATCTCAAAAAAATTATAATCTTTTGTTTGGTAATTTTGAATTTTGCTAATTACGTTGTATAATATTTTTTTTTTACTAAAATTAATTAATCCATTAACAATGCTTGGGCTACCATCTGAAATAAATGTCAAGTCCGTTAAAAACACACCCAGATAAGGTATTACAGGAAGTTCAGCGAGATCCAAAGCTTGTCTATACTTTTTATAACCTTCATTGGTTGAAACAATCACCTTTAATTGCTCTAAGGTGGTTAGATAATTTTTCGAAATTTCATTGATCGTTCTATGAAGCCTCTTACAACAAGGATTATTTAAGCTTGCTGTTATACAGAGTAAAGAATCAAAATTATTAAATGATTTTAAGATTTTAGCAACTTTAATCCACCTAACATATTCCTTTGATCTTTTTCTAACTGCTGTTTGGCTCACAATACATTCAACAACATAGTTTGAAAAGTCATTAAATTTATCAATCATTTTTATTATATTTGGTGCTTTAATTTTTTTATTTTTTTTACTCCATCCTTGATCAACTAATTCAAATGGCTATTATTTTTTTTTAATTCAATAAATTTTAAAAAAAAGATGTATATATATATATATATATATATATATATATGTGTGTGTGTGTGTGTAAAAATATCGGTATGTTTAAAGTAATTTCAAAAAAGTAAAAAATTATTTTTGATGATTATTTATAAATTATTAAAAAGTTTTGTTTCATTTTCAAATAAATTCAATCAGCTTTTGTAAGTTATTTTTCACAGTTTAAACAGTTAAAGAAGTTTTATTTTTTTGAAATAAATTAACTAATTCTTGTATGTAATTAATATTAACAAAATAAATTATTTTTTAATTTTTTATATTTTTAACTTGTTCCTAATTCCACTTTTTTAAGTTGTTTGGATTACTCCTTTATTTTATTTTTTTTAAGTGTTTTTTTGGAGGAGATAAAAGGTATAAAAATTCATTCTAAAAATTGGTGAAGTTGTTTTTGATTAGATCTTAAACTAACTTGTTCTGATCAGATCTTTAACGAATTGAACCGGACTTAAGTAACCGAAGAGAACTGAAAGCCACTGATTTGATCCTAAGTAAATTGAACTTAACTGAAGTAAACTCTCAGTATAATCTGTACATCCGGTACTTGTACCGGGTTAATATTGCCGAGGTCATATCTTGTAATGGAGTTTTTGTGAAAACAAGATTTGGAAAACTTGCAAAAAAAAAAAATAAAAAAAAGTAAAAAAAGAAAAGTCGAAAACTCAAAAAAAAAAAAAAAAGTTAAACAGAAAAAAGAAAAAAAGAAAACAAATCCTAATTCTTAAAAAAGCAGAGCTTTATAGATATAAAGCGTATGTATAAAGTTCTAATTGAAAACTTAATAAAGTAACATGTTTAATTTGATTTATGGTTGATCAAATATTAAGACCTCTTTATTAAAAAAAATTATGGTTGTGATTTAGAAATTTTCTACATAAAAGAAAACAACCACCAAATCTATTCAACACTCGGGATGCAAAAAAAACAAACTTTTAAATTTAGTTTTTACTTTTTTTTATTATTTTTAGTTATTCTATTTTGTTTATTATTTTTTTCATCTTTTTCATTTTTTTCTTTCTCTTTTTTTTTTCTTTCTTTATCAAAAAATCACAATTTTATCAAGAAATCATTTTTGCAAGTGTGTAGTTGTATTCTTGCCTACATTATAACTTGGATAAAAAAATCTAAATAAAATTAATGTTTCAGGAAGTGCCGAAAAGTGCCGTAGAGTGCCGTAGAGTGCCGTAGAGTACCTAGGTTTTCCAGAATTCAAAAGAATAGAGATAAATCAAAGATTTAACTCAATTCTGTTAAATTATGGAAAACCTAAAGGCGGTTTTTTTTAATTTTTGAAATAAACCGAAAATTAAATAAATTTTCTTTACATTTCAAAAAGTAAAAAAAACTAATGGCAGTTTTCTTGTCGTTTTCTGTTTTATCTTTTAAGTGTTCTAGGTTTTTTTGAGGGTTTATATTTTATTTGTGAAGTGTTCTAGGTTTTTTTTTACTTTTCTATTTATGTGGAAAATCAATAGATTTTTGTTAGGTTTTTTTTACTTTTTGAAATAAACCGAAATTTTATTAAAATTTTCTATTTATTTCAAAAAGTAAAAAAAACCTAGAACACTTCACAAATAAATGGATAACTCAAAAAAACCTAATGTAAATCTATTGATTTTACAAATAAACAGAAAAGTAAAAAAAAACCTAACAGTGGTTTTCCAGAATTCAAAAGCATTGAATAAATTCTTTGATTTTACACCATTCTTTTAAATTAAAAAAAAACCTAACGGCAAACATGGAGTAATTTTATTGGTTACCATCTCTTGAATAAAAAAAAAAATAAAAAAATTAAGATTTTGTTATTTTGTTAGATTTTTCTATTAAAATTATCGATGATCAAAGCAGATTGATTTGAAATAAACAAAACACTTGTTGTTTTTTTCATTATCTCGATAAATTGAAGAGGTATGAAAAACTCTGTTGATTAAAAAATTGAAAATCATCAACTAAAAGATATTTTAAAAATTAATTTGTCAAAGATCTTGATATTATTCCAACTTATCAAAGTTTATACATTATTCCTTATTATTTTTTTTTTTTTTCGATTATCATCTTTAAATCTTTAAGAAATGGAAAATAATAAGCGGATTAACAAATAAAAAAATAAAAATAATTAAAAACAAAATAAAAAAAAAAAAAAAAAGATTTGTACTTGAATGTTTTTGTAAAGTGAATGAAAGAATAATGTCATTTGCCTTGCGAATTCAAGAGGCTTAACATCTGATAAGCCGAATGTTGGCGAAAATAAAGTTTTTGGGGTTACCGGGTCTGGAGGGGGTACTTTTTTAAGTATAGCGATATTTGTGTTATCATTTTTTTTCAAATTACTTTCTTTATATGTATTAATTTTGTTAATTAAAGCTCTTGTTTCATTTCGATACTCTTTCATAGCTTCATTTTCTAAAAATGATTTTAGTGATTCTATTATTATTGGGCTAAAATCAGAAAAATAGTTATCAAACCAAAAATCTAATACTTCTAATGTATTTTTTTGAATAATTTTTTTTTTTTGTTTATATTCATTTTCTCTTTTTTTTTGAATTTTTACAGATTCGTTTTCGTCTACGCCATTTTGATCAATTTCAATTTTTTTTAATGGAGGAATTTTGTGTCTTTGGATAATTTTTAAAAATAAATGCTCTGGTGATAAAAAATCATGATAAGTCATTAAAAATGCTTGAATGAATTCCTCCTCGTAATGGATGGGGTGTATTAAATGCTGAATTAATTTATTAACATTTGCTATATAAATTGTTTCAATAAAATTACCCTTTTGGTATTCTTCTTTTGAATCTTCTAAAAGCTGGAAATTGTTTGGGTTGTCTTCTTGTTCGTCCCAAACATTAATATCATCCACATCTAAACTCAAAACAATATTTCTCCCCACATTCAGACCTTCGCCCGTATTTACTTCTAAAGTCGTCACGTTGCTTTCTCCTTCTACTTGGGTGATATCCCATATCTTATTGTCTTTTTTACACCCAACTCGTAATATGCTGACTAACATACTTTCTGGTTGTTCTTGATAAATATCTATTGTTATTATTAAAATTAAATTTTAAAATTAAATTTTAAATATTCGAAGATGATTGGTTTATTGTTTTAATAATATAAAATTTGGTTTTTTGATTTAATTTACAAAATGAAAACGATTAGGAGATATTTTAAAATTAAATTTCGATTTATTAAGGTTTTTATAATTATTTAATTATATATATATATATATATATATATATATATATAAGGTATTTCCAAAAAAGTGGGGCATTTTTTTTTACATTTCATAAAAAATAGTCTTTGTTAGTGGTAGTATTCATTAATTGATGATACCAAATTAAGTTTAATATTAATACCAATTGAATAAATGGCTAAGGTATTTATTTTAAAATAAGTTGGATGAAATATTTTCAAAAAATGAAAAAAAAATCCATACTTTTTTTGGTGAAAACAATGTACGACCAATTTTTCTAAAAAACTGTAAATATGGAAAGGTTACAAATGATTTTTTAAACAATAAAATACAGTTATATGTTTTCAATTCTATTTTAAAATTTGTTGTGATTAAAAAAGTTATGAAAACGGGTTTTTCAAACAAAAAGAAAATAATAAACACCAATTTTAGCACCGAAAAAATATCAGATAAAATCGAGATCAGAAAATTTAATATCTTTTATTTAAGTAATACAATACTAAGAAACGAATTGAATTATTATCAAGAATCTATAAATGATGGTTAATGATTTTGGATGTTTAAATCCTTTTTTATAGATTGTGTTTAAAAGCTATATTTTAAAATAAATTTGCCCCACTTTATTGGAAATAGCTTATATATTGGAAATTTTTAAAAAAAAAAGGAAAAAAAAAAAAAGCAAATCTTGGTATACTTACAATTAATAGAAGATTTTTTTTGGATATATTCTTTAATTTGTGGTTTGCCTATGATATCATAATGTTGCATTATTAATTGTAAAACATCTTCAGAAGTAATACAATCCCTATCCAATATTTTTTCGGTTGTGGAAATTAACCCATATGTATTATTTGAGTAAATTGGTCTAATTTGATCCCGAAGTTGATAAATTTCTGGTCGTGTATTCATTAATTTTGCTACCCATTGTGATTTATCATTTTCAATTTCTGGTTCAATTTTTGTTTTTTTTTGCATATGAATTTTTCTTGATTTTTCTAATTCTCTAATTTTTTTATGACTTAGAGTTATTTGTTTATTTAATTTATTAATTTGATCTTCAATTTCAAAAATATTCTTCTCATTTTTTGTTCCCCGATAACCAATTTTTTTTAAAATTTGCTTTTTCTTTTTTTCAATTTTTTGAATTTTTTTACTTTTTTTGTTATAAATTTTTTCTAATTCATCTATTAAATTTAATGGAATATTTAAGTATACAAATTAGAAAAGAAAAATGGATGAAATTTTTAATATATATTTTTTTGGATAGAAAAGAAAATCAAATAATGAGAAAGAAAGAATGAATGAGAAACGGAGAAAGAATGGGGAAATAAAATTAATAATTTAAAGAGAGAAGTAAAATATTTAGATTTCTTTTTCTACAAAAAATACTTTAATTTTTTTTTTTTTCATTGTTTCAATTATTAAATACAAAAAAAGTCTATTAAATTTTGAAAGTTTTATTTTTAAAATTAAATCTAAATTTACAAATGTTTTTATGCAAATAGTAATTAAAAAAAAAAAAATGTAAAAAAATTGATTTATAAAAAATTTCTTTTCATTTTTTATTTAATTTCAAATTTAAATATAAAATTTTTCAATTATTCTCAAATATGAATAAAATACAAAAAATTTGATGTAATTTTGATTATGTAATAAAAAAAATTGTTTTTTAAATAAAATCTCTTTTTTGTGTTAAACACATTAAATACAAACAGAAAATTTGATAAAAAAAAAACACAAGTTATTACTCCATTTTTTTTGAGATCAAAATTGTTTTGGGTAATTTAATTTCACTGGAAATTATTTTTCAGAATTTATATTACGAAATAGATCTTGTAAGGCAATTTATGAAATTTCTGTTTAGAAATAAATTTTTTTTCATTTCAATATTTTTTCTAAAAAAAAATTCAAAGATAAAGAGTTCATTATTTAACAAAATAATTACAAAACTAAACTCGTTTTCAAACAAAAGGGCACACTCTCAAATCATCAATGCTATTGAATTTGATTGTTAATAAGATAATTACTTATTGGTGATTTTTATTTTTTTTTTTTTTTTATTTATCCGATATTGAACAGTTGGAAAATGAAAAAGAAACCTAAGAAAAGAAACCAATTTGGAAATAATCTGACAGTATAAAAATGAAAACGGTTTAATTTTGATTCTAAATAAGCTAGATATAGGAATTAAGAAAGATCATTATTGGCTTGATGTATGGAACAAAGAAAATTGAAAATATTGAAAAAAACAATTCAAACAAAATACCCAAATGAATTGCGGCTTTATATTGAAAATGAGACTTTAAAGAACAAAGGTTTGACGTGTAAGAGTTATCAATAAAACGTAAAGAAATTTTTCCCAATTCACCTTGCTCAAGAGTTTTTATTGATTTTATAATTTTTTTTCCTTACAATTTACAAAACAAGATTTCTCATTTCAAATAAAAGTGCACATTAATTTTTAAAATATTTAATTTTAATTTTTATTGTTTTTTTTAATGAGTTTTAAATATTCAGTTGAGTCTTTTTTTTATGTTTTAAAGACTTTCTTAATTTTTAGAATGATACTACAATTATTTTGATTCAATTATGAATAATTCTTGAAAATTTATGTTCTCTTTTATTTGAAAGAGTTTAATTTTCTTTTTTTGTTTTTGTTTTGTCAAGACATATTTTATGTTTTAACTAATTAAAAAAATTATTCCGGAAATAGCCGTTATTTTTCAACTCTTTTAATCAATTAAAACAAAAAAACAAACTTGTTTTTTTTTTTTTTGGAAGGTGTGTAAATATTCCTTCTTTTAAAAAAAAACAGTTTATTCTTATTTTTTTTTTATTTTGGAAAGAGGAAATTAATTTCCTCTTATAGTTATTAGGTTTTTTTTGATTTTTGAAATGAACAGAAAAATTAAGAAATTTTCAGTTTATTCCAAAAAGTAAAAAAAACTACCATTAGATTTTCTAGATTTTAAAAAAATTGAGTAAAATCAAAGATATTTTTCTCTATTCTTCTGAATTCTCGAAAAGCTATGCACTTCACGGACGATTTCCATGAGTTTTATTTCTTAAATTGAAAAGGAAAAAAAAACTAGGCACTTGACGGTACTTGACGGAGCCTGACGAAAACACTATTTATTAAAATTATTATTATAATTAATAAATATTAAATATTCTTGAAATTTCTATCTAGAACTATTTATTATTAAATTTTATCGAAATTGGTTTCAATTTTTATTTAATAACTTGTGGTTTTCTATATTGTAATTGATATTTTAGTTCTCTTTTTTTGAAATGTTTTCAAAACCAAGAACATTTAATTTTTTTTTGAGTTTAAATCTTCTTTTATAGATTGAAATTCTGACCCTATCAATTTTTGCTTCACTTTTATAAATCATTATTTGAGAAGGTTGGTTAATTTTTAAGAATTTTGTTACTTTTTTATTTATCCAAACATCAATTGAATTAAAATATTTTTGGAGTTAAATTAAATATAACCAAGCAATAGAATAATTGAAAATAATAATAATAATAATAATAATAAACAATTTAAAATGTTTATTTCAAAGAGAGCGTGATGAGACTAAACCCCCTCGATTTTTTTTTTATTGGCAACAACTATAAATATTACCATATGAAACTTAATAACTGCTTGAAAATTGAAAGGCCTAAAATCATTTATTAGAAAATAACATTTTTTTTTTTTTATTGAAAATATAAATTATTACAATTACAATTTTAACGAGATAAGCCTGAAACAAAAAAATAAGATATTTTTGTTGTAGAAATATCCATTTAGGTTAAAAAAAAAATAATAATAATAAAGTATTTTGAATTGAAATTTGTTATAATTTTTTTTTTTCAAAAAAAAAAAACATTCTATTTTCCTTTAATTAAAAAAATCAAAAATTGTTGAATTGAAAATAAGATTAATCCAAAATAATGTTAAAAAAGCTTGATATTTTCTGTGATTTTTTGTTAATTTCAATTTATTTTTCTCTGGGTGCTCTTGCTTTCTTGAAAAGCCCATTTTTTAATTAATTTTTATATATGATTTTAAATTCCAAATTTTGTAATAATTAATTCTTTCACATTTAAAAGTAAATCAGAAATTTTTAAGATTTCATTTATCAAAAAAATTATTACAAAGCCATTTTATAAAGTATGAATACGAAAAGTTTGACAAATCTGTTGTTCAAACTGTTTGATTCGCCCTTTAAAGTAGTTTTTGTTATATCTTTCATTACACTTTCGGTACTCACTTTTTTAAAATGGCTGGATCCAACAAATTTCTAAAGATAATAAATTAATTTATTTTATTATAATTTTGGAATTTTTATTCCATTGTTATTTGATTATTAAATGAGAAAAAATATACACATCTTTTCCTTTTTCCATTTACGAACAATTTTTATTAAAAGAAATCAATTGTACTTTAGTTTGGTTTGATTTAATTCCAGAAACTTCTTCTAAAGTTGCAGTGTCAAATTTATTCTCTTTTATTTTTTAAAGTTGGAGTTTTAACTGTACAAACTACAACTGAATATTAAAAAAAAAAAAAAATGATCAAGCGAAAATTTTTTCCCATTTATGATTACAAAAAAACAACGAGTTTCAAAGAAATAAATAGAAATTGATTTGCTGTATATATTTTGAGTGGTGTCTTTTTGTTATTCATGTGTTCCAATACACTTTGATTTAAAATTACAATCCTAAAAGAAGGAGATAAGAAAGAATTGAAAAAAGAAGATCATGTGAAAATTGCGATAATTTAATAGTAAAATACCAAAAATAAATTTGTCTAAATGTTTTCAGAACTTTTAAAAAAAAAAACACTATTTCTTTAATTAAAATAAATGGTACATTTGTCCTTTCTTTATATGTGTTTTTTTTTTAAAAATTGCCACTTTATAATTCTTTAGAAATTTTATGAGAAAATTCCAAAATGAAAAAAAATAAATACTACATTTCCATTCCTATAACAGTATTATTTTTTTTTCATTAAAAATACATTTAAAAGAATTTAATTTCCCAGGTATTCCAAATTTCTCAACACAAAAATTGAAAAATTTAAAAAAAAAGAATTAATCAAGGATCAAAAAAAAAAGAATTGAACATTATAAAAAAAATAAGAATTGAAAAAATTTGTTTCAAACTTTTTTCTTTTTGGAATTTTTGTTGAATTTTTTTGATAATTTGATCCGTATCATTTTTTTTAGTTGTTAATTCATTAGATTTCTGGAATTCGTTTTCTGTTTGATGATTTATTTTTATTTGTTGTTGTGAAAGTTCTGTAAATTTCTTTTCCAAATCTTGTTCATTATTACAGTTAAGATCATGTTTAATTCGAACGAGCATACTCTTTGTCGAGTTGGTTCTGATTTTTTTTTTAGCTGTTCTCTTTTTTAATTCCCTTAACTGTTTTTTAGCCTTTTCAATTTCTTGATCTCTTTTTTTCCGCTTAACAATGATTTGCCCACAAATGCCTTTCCTCTTTAATTTGGAGATCCTTTTTTCAAGATCCAACTCTAATTTTGATGTTTTGGAAACAGTTTGCTTATAAAAGTTCTTCCGCTCGAGCATTTGATCCAAGATTTGGGATCGCCTTACTTGCTTGTGCCGATCGGAGATTGGCCGTTTTTTTTTTTTGATGCTTTTTTTATTTGACTTTGGTGTTGATCCAATGGAATTTCTTCGGTTTTCTTTACTTTCATGAAATAAAGCTTCTGTCCTTTTCTTTTTTTTTTTTTTTTCTTTTTCTTTTTCTTTCTCTTTCTCTTTATTTTTCTTTTCTTTGTTGTACAGATTTTCATTATTTGTATTTTTATTTCCACTTCTGATTTTTTTTAAATCCCCCTCTTCGTTTGCTTGCTCTGGATTTTTTTTAAATCGAATAAAAAGCCCATAGTTATTTTCGCATTCAAAATATTTGACACCACTTATTGTTCCATTATTGTTTCCATCTAATTTTAAATGAGTCCAAAAGAAAATAAAATAAAAAATTTTACAAAAAAATTTTTTCAAATTTTAGGTTTTAGTGTGTTCCAAATTGTAATGTTGGTTTGATCCAGAATCTTATTATTTATTTTTACCTGGTTTGTCTAGCTCAATACCAATCCATATACCCTTTGCAAATTTTGTTTTACCAAGATACCGAATCGTTCCATACGTTCCATGTACTTTGATTCGATCACCGACTTTTTTTGAAACAGATCTTCTTCTTTGACTCATGAAATGTTTGTTCTTATTTAATATAAACTCTTTTGGTTTTGTTCAAAATAAATAAAAAATCAAGAATTTTTTTATTGGAAGGCTCGTGAAAAAAATGAATTGAAAATTTTTTCATAAAGTTCCACACACAAAGAACAATTTTTTGTTTCTTGAATTCGGGTGAAAGAGATAAAGTTGAAGGGAGTACTGTGAAAGTGATAGATTTAATTTTGTGTTTTGAAAAAAGACGGAAGAGTAGAGGTTTCTTTGAATTAAAATCTTCATTTTGTTATGGTAAAAAATATTCTTAACTTCTTTTTTTCATATTATATTTGTTGAACACATAGTATACAATAATTCATATTAAACTAAACGATACTAATAAGGATTTTTCTTCAAAGTAGGAAAAAAATAAAACCATTTGTGGTGTTATGAGATGTTATTCAGATTTTCTATTTTTTTTTTTTTTTTGGATCTGAATTGGATATTTATCTTTTCGAATTCAGAAAGATATAATTGAATCACTGATATGGTTTTACTTTAAAATAAGGAAAATCATTTTTTTCCAACCAATCATTTCACAATAAAATATTTATAAATCCCTCGATATACAAAATCAGAATCAGATAAAATAGATTTTTGGAAGAAAAAAAAAGTTAGTTTAAATATTTTCGATAAAACTCAAAAATTTAATAAAATATTATAAAAAATTTTTTTGTTTTGATTTATTTTTTGATAATTTTACTTGTTTATTTAGAGTAAATATTTCATTATTTGATATAACAACTTTCAAATTCAAAAAATTTATCATATTTCTGAAAGGTTAAATTGTATTTCCTTTTGTTTATACTTTGTTGAAATTACAATGTCCAGTTTCACTAGGAGGTGGTCATCTGTAAATTGGCCATATTCCCACAAAAATGTTCATCAATAACAAACTTCATAATCAAATAGTATTGAACTCAGAAGTACAAAATTATCTATTTTTAAAAGGATTTTTTTTTAAATGTTAATTGAAAAATGATCAATTCAAAAAAAACAAATAAAAGATCTCAATTTACATTGTTGTTTGATGTTGGTAATTTCAATCAAAGGGTTTAATTTATCAAATTCAAGAAATATATTTTCAACTACATCAAAACTTTACAATTTTTTTTAAAAAAAAAATGCAATTTACTAAATCAACTAAAGGTAAAATGAACAAAATATTTGTTTTTTTGTAGTTTCTATGTTATAGAATTTTTTAAGATATTTAAACTTAAATTTTGTAGGTTTTTTGTCACCTTACTTGTACATTTTTTTTTTTTTTTTTTTAATTTTATATGAAATATTCTAATAATCTTTTGAAAGTAGAAAAGAAATTTCCGAGGTTAAAATTATAAATTTATCCTTTTATTTGGAATTTATTTAGGTCATTTTTTTTTTTTTTGCTAAAATAACGAGGGTTTGTGTTAAAAAGTGGATTGAATGATTATTTTCAACGGTATATTACATTTTAAAATCTATCTATTGATATGAAAATTGTAAATTGTATATCATTTTTTCTTTTTATTTTTTTTTTTTTCTTTTTTAAAGTTAAATGTTAGTAATTTCGTTCACAAATTATTAATCAAAAATAAGTTAACCCTATTTTAGAAACCAAGGAACCTATAATATTTATAAAAAATTTTTACTAAACAAATTTTTTTGATTTTTTTTTCAAAATTTCCCATTTCAGTTTTACAAAAAACTAAGCAAAAGATACTTTTTTCAAAGATCGAGGTTTGGATAACAAATAAATTTGTTTTCCCATCGATTTTAGTAATTTTTGGGGGTAAAAAACATTTCTCGGTCTTTTGAAAATGAAAATATTACTAAAAAAAGTTATTCTAACAATAATACAACACCTTCAATATTTTCAAGAAATAAATGCATTGGGTTAAAATATTTACAGTCAGTTCTACTTTTAAGGCACATACTTTCAACAAAATTTACGGCACAAAATTTGTAATTTTTTTTTTACAATTTATTTTGTAGAATTCAAATTTTGTACCTAATTTGAAATTTCTATTGTGCCGTAAATTTTGTTGAATTTTTGTGCCTTAAAAGTGGAATTGATGTACACAAGCCTTCTGAAAGAATATGTTGTTTCAGGTTTATAAGTTTTCTTAATAGTTTATTTCAATCCCCGAAAATTAAATAATTTTTTGTGTAGTTTCTCTTTTACTTTTTTTTTTCTTAGTTTTAGCTTGGAATTAAGGTTTGTAAAATTAAAATTTTGTAAAGAGTTGAAAATCATCCTTATTGTATGCTTTTCATTTTATATTGGCAATGATACTTATTAAAAAGGTTATATATGTTAGATTGAAATCTCATTTTATAAATTAGTTGTTAATTATTTGATTTTAAGTTACAAGTGATTATGATGAAAAAAATGTTTGGAAGTGAAATAATAATAAGAACATTTTATAAAGTAACTGTATAAATTTATCTAAATTAGTGTATGGTGTACGATCCATCTTCAATGTTTAATAATCAAAAAAGAGGAAATTTTTTGAAAAAAAAAATCAAAGATAAATACTCAATTTCCAATTTGAATCGTTTTGTGTTATTTTGATTACAAATGTGTTTGGTTCGAAGTGTCATTCTTTTGTGCTATTTAAGATCTCCACGATTTTTTTTTTCATTTTTACCTTTTTCAAAATGTTATTTTATATCTTCAAAATTATAAAACACCCTTCCTTTCCCAAATTTCGAAGATTATATTAAAACGCAAATATCCTAAACGAAATAATAGATTTATTTCTAAAAGTAAAAAAATATAATTTTATTCCAAGAAATATGATATCACCTGTTCAAAAAGTGATGTCTTGATATTTTAAGTTTTTTTTTTAAAATTTGTAATTGTCTGAAAAAATATAAAACTTAAAATATTAAAAAATCACTTTTTGAACATGTGATTTAGTTATTGAAACCTGAAAATAAAAAATATTTATATATTTTTTCACTTGGTTTTTTGAATCGATAATTTATTTAAATTTTTTTTTTTAATGAAATTTTTTGCGGATATGATTATAAAATTTTTATATTATAAGTTTTTTTTTTGTAAATAGATCACTTGTATTTTTTTTTTTGTTCATATATTTTTTTACCATTGAGATACTGCTGATAAATTCTAAGAAATATCTGAAAAGTTTTACTTCATTTTCTATTTTACAACTTTTTTTACACAGGCTTTGAAAAAAGCATTCTCTTTGTTTAAATGTGAAGAAATTTTGTAAAATTGGTTTTAGCTTTGTAAAGAATCCTTTCTCGTGGGTTATTTTATTTATTTGAGTTTATGCATTACAAAATAGGAAATTAAACTAAAAATTTCATAAAATAAATTTGAATTTATCAGTATTTATTATTTTTTTTTTGAGTTTTAAATTTCTTATTACTAAAGGACTACCTTTCCCTGTGAAAAAAAGTAAAATAATGTATAAACTGCCCTTGAAAAAGTTAGGTAATCCAAGTAATATTTGTTCACTGGGAATTTCTTTTAGAAAAAATGTGAAATTTTCACAATTTACCTTGTTAGATCATGGCAAATTTTGATTTTAATATTTTATAATTTCCATATCAACTTTCTGAACTTATACTATTTTCTTGGGCTGTTCTACACATTTTTTACATTTGCTTTTACAAGTTTGAAAGGTTCTAAAATTTGAACTTGCACTTGAAAACCACCAAAAAATATTTTTTTAAAATTATTTTTTTTGTTATTTTCATTTTTTCTTTTCATTGAAAACGAAAGAAAAAAGGTTTGTATGAAAAGCTCAAGATAAAAATAAATGTTTTTTTTTTCTATACTTGTCCAATTTCTTCCGTGTGAAAATTTTTTGTGAAAAGTGAAAGTGAAATAATACAATTAACCAACCCCCCTTATGGGTGGGAACATAGTTCTTAAGAATTCTGTAACTGATTTTTTATTTTGATTTTTTTTTGATTTGAGTTTCCTTTTTATTTTTTTTTAGCTTTTTTTTTTCAATGATATCATTAACTCATTTTTTTTTATTTGGATTTTTGTCAATCTAAAGTACTGTAAGTTCACGTTCCCTTTTTAGTAGCAGTCCAGCATTTTGAGTATGGATCAAATTTAGAACAAGTAACTGTACACTCAATAGAAAAAATTTGACTTCAATTTGTTTTATTTTATTTTAACTTTTTGACGCCTTATTCCCTAATAATAAAGTGAAAAGTGTGATCTCCTTTTTTGAAATTCCAAAGTATCTTAGGTTGAACTGTTAGTGTAAAAAAATTGATATATTTAAGAAAGACAAAACAGATCAGAAATGCAATTTTAAAATGTTCGTGTATTTGGCTGAAAATGAAATTTTACTTTTTTTAAAAGACATTTTTCACAATTGAAAAATTTTTATGGTTTTATGTAAAAATAAGTTTATCCTTTGTTCTTCCCAATAGCCGAAAGGAAACAAAACAACTATTTTTATAATTATAACAAAAGCAAAATTATTAGCTTAATTAACTCAACATTTTGACTTGGAAAAAGAAATCTATTTTTGAAAATTGTTTAAAAATTTGTCATACTACATTAAACAAATCCATAGTTTGAGGATATCTAATATAGAAAAAAACATTTTATTTAAAGGATTTTTCTCATAATTTAAGAACCAAAATTTATCTTTTAAAAAAACCTTACTTGGAATTTATCATTTTTCTTTCAATAGTTTCTTTATTATTGAACCTTTTAATCTTCAGAATTTAAAAATGTCAAATAACGAAGGTTCATATTAACTCTTTTTCTTGAATTCTTTTTTTCTCTTGAAGAAAAAAACAAAAATAATTAACCTTTCTTTTTCATTTTAAAAATCTCCAAACAATTAGAAAAACAAAAAAAAATTAACAAGCTTGTGGAAGAGCTAGAAAGGAGTAAACAAAAATACAAAATCGAAAAAAAACCGCTACTTGTTGAAAATTTACTGTCACCATACCTTGGTTCAGGTATATATTTTTTTCTTTTGATTTTTTTTTTTTTTTTCTTCTTTATTTTCCTTTTTCTGTTTAGTTATTTCCTAAACAGAAATTTGTTTCCGAAAAAAATCAAAAACAATTTTGTTCTATGATCTTTTTAGGATGTTTCTATCTCTTGTTTGTTTTTTTTTTTTTTTAAATTTTTGCTTTTTTTCAGCAACAAACCTTGCGAAAGTTTCTTTTTTTTTTTTTTTTAAAATTATTGACGTGATGGAAACGAAAGTGCAAATCATTTCTTTTTAATCACAGAAAGAAACGTAAAATGACTAATTCTTCGGGAAAACCAAACCAAGAAATCCTTTAAGTCGATCCTTTATAAGTGTTTTACTAATGAGCTTAATTAAATATTTCTTATTTTTTTTACTACTTTCTTCATTTGTTTGATCCTTGGTAAATAAAAAAAAAAATTGTTTTTTGTGTTTCAAAAAAATCTATTTTGTAAAAGAAAATTTCTAATAATTATTTAAAATATTTCACTTGTTGCAAATTAAATTTTTTTTTCGACACTTGAAGAACAATTTGAAACAACAAAACACCTCACCCTACAAATTAACTCTACAAACAAAACACACACAAAATCTTTTTTTTTTTTAATTTGGAAATTTTTTTCCTTTTTAATGTTTGAAAAAGATCAAGTTCAAATTAAAAATGCCAAAAGAAAATAGAAAAAAAAAAAAAAACAATTCTCAAAATCCATTTTCCTCAAACCTCAACTTAAAAAATTACCAAAATTTTCCTTCTTTCTCCCAAAAAAAAAAAAAAAAAAAAAAAAAAAAAAAAAAAAAAAAAAAAAAAAAAAAAAAAGATTTTAAAAATTTACAAAAGCAAATTGTTTATCATTTAGAACACACACTACCAAGAAACACCAAAACATTTGAATCCTTTGGAACGTATTTAGCGACGTCGTACACCATCCGAGATCGCTTATTACAATTATCCCACGACACACAAAAGTATTATAATGAGAAAAAAGTGAAGCAAGCATGTTACATCTCGATTGAGTATTTGATGGGAAGGTTTTTAAGGAATGCTGTTTTGAACTTGAATTTGGAAGAAAAGTACGAACAGGCACTTGCAGGATTTGGGTATGCCTTGGAAGACATCTATGACGAGGAGCAAGATCCAGCCTTAGGGAACGGCGGGTTAGGAAGGCTCGCTGCATGCTTTTTAGATACTCTTGCGACACACAATTACCCAGCGTGGGGCTATGGCTTAAGATACAATTATGGTCTCTTTAGACAGAGCATTGGCAGCGAAGGAGAGCAAGTGGAAAAAACGGATGTGTGGCTGCAATTCCCATATCCATTTATGGTTGAAAACCATTTTCTTCGGATCCCCATTGGCTTTTATGGATCAATTGAGACATACGTTGATGAGAAAACAAAGGGCACAAGGTTTAAATGGCACCCAAGTGAATATGTCATTGCGCAGGCAAATGATATCTTGATCCCAGGATATGGGACTGACAACACAAACACCCTCAGGCTGTGGTCGTGCAGGCCAATTGAGGAATTAGATTTCGACAAGTTTAGCTTGGGAGACTTCAAGGGCGCCTCTGAGAAGAGGCTGGATGCCG
Organism: Anaeramoeba flamelloides; assembly: GCA_027625915.1. NCBI lineage: Eukaryota > Anaeramoebidae > Anaeramoeba > Anaeramoeba flamelloides. Next base: position 2,655,986 of record JANTQA010000072.1, read on the forward strand.
AAAATATTACAAATGTCTTGTATCCAAACGACAATGAAGTTGCTGGTAAGGAGCTAAGATTTAAGCAGCAATACTTTTTAGTGGCAGCCACGTTACACGATATCATTAGAAGATTGAAGGAACAGAAAAGAACAATTTACGAGCTACCAGACTTTGCAGCCGTCCAATTAAACGACACCCATCCCACGTTGGCCATTCCCGAATTATTAAGGATCCTGTTAGATGAGGAAATGCTGACTTGGGACGAGGCATGGGACATCACCCAAAGGACATTTTCCTACACCAACCATACAATTTTACCAGAGGCCCTCGAGCGATGGCCAGTGAAATTAATTTCCCATCTGTTGCCAAGACACATGCAACTCATTGAAGCCATCAATTGGAAGTTTTTGGAAAAAATTAGAAAGATCGATAAGAACAACGGCGAGCTAACCAAGAAAATGTCATTGATTGAAAATTCCTGGGACACCTTGGTTCGAATGGCATGGTTAGCAATTGTCGGATCCCATAAGGTCAATGGTGTATCCGGGATCCACACCAATATTTTGAAAAACATCGTCTTCCAAGATTTCCATTCATTTTACCCAAACAAATTTGTCAATGTCACCAATGGTGTGACACCACGAAGATGGCTGCATGCATGCAACCCACAACTCTCAGAATTGATCACCTCGACCTTAAAAAGCAACGACTGGATCTATGATTTATCGCATTTATCCAAGTTAAGAGAATACGCCGGTAATGAAGATTTCCAATTGAAATGGGCCGCGATAAAGCTTTTCAACAAAAAAAAATTGCAAAAATATGTCAAAAAGGAACTCAATATTGAAATTGGCTGTAAAGATGTCATTTATGACATCCAAATTAAAAGAATTCACGAGTACAAAAGACAGTTAATGAATGTCTTAGCGTCGATCCATTTCTATTTCCAAATCAAAAAAATGAACGAAGAAGAGAAAAAAAAAGTCCAAAGGAGAGTTTCATTTATTGCAGGTAAAGCTGCCCCCGGCTATCTCGTTGCTAAAAAGATTATCAAATTGATCAATCTCGTTTCTAAGGTTATCAATAACGATCCCGAAATTGGCGACTTATTTAAGGTGATCTATTTACCAAACTATTCTGTCACCCTGGCTGAATTATTAATCCCCGCCACAGACGTGTCAGAGCATATCTCCACCCCCGGCTGCGAAGCCAGTGGCACCTCCAATATGAAATTCGTTTTAAATGGCGGCCTTATTTTGGGAACATTAGATGGCGCCAATTTGGAAATAATGGAAAATTCCGGGGAAGAAAATGTCTTTGCCTTTGGTATCACTGCCAAGGAAGTTCCTGAGGTTAAACAAAGAAATATCGAACAGGGCGCCTGGAACCTGATGCCAGAAGAGTTGCAAGAAATTCTCGGCATCATCGAAGAAGGCAAATTCGGCGAAGTCGACGAATTCCGTGGCCTGCTTGAGGAGTTAAAAGGCGTCGACCGTTATATCACTGGACACGATTTCATCCCTTATATCAAGGAATTGGACAATGTCATGTCGACCTACCAAAATCCTCAAAAATGGTGGAAAATGTCCATTTTAGGCTGTGCTGGGTCAGGTTGGTTGAGCTCGGATCGAACGATCAAAGAATACGCAGAAAAAATTTGGGGGATCAAACCTTGCCCTTTGCCAAAAATTGAATCAGAAAAGGAATTAGGCTTTGGGAGTTCCTTCACATTAAAGAAGAAACAAATTGACCAAAAGAAAGTAAATATTATTAAAAAATTAATTAAAGATCAAAAAACAACTGAAAGATTTAGAAGAGTTTATTCAATAATGTACCAAATAGAAGAAGAAAATGAAAAGGATGAAAAAAATTAAGTTCATATTTGACCCTGCAATTTTTGTCAAAGACTTATAGATATATATTAATGTTATTTTTGGATTTATTGACTTTTTTTTTGTATTGATCATTCCTCTCATTTTTTCTTTATATTTTTTTATTTTTTTTTTATATTCCTTTTGTTAGATCTTAATTTTTTTTTTATTTTTATTCAATCATATTTTTTTACTAATGACTAATTTATCTCTCTTAAAATCCTTTTTTTTTTTCAAATATTTTCATTAATGTTCTTTTTTTTTTTTTTATTTGAAACAAACAAAAAATGTTTCATTGAGTTTCAACAAATAAATGAGAAATTTTTTTTTTTTGTAATTTTTTAAAAAGTATTTGATATTTTTAATTTTGCTTATTCCAAAGAAGTTGAACACGTTAGTGTCCTGATAGCATTGTATCTTATGACAAGAATGTTGTATTTTTAAAAAAAATTTTTTTTTATTTTTATTCCAAAACCATAACATTAATAACCTTACTTTATATGTTAGATTTACTCAAAGAATAAATTACGGTGAAGAAAAATAAAAAAATCCATGTAAAAATTGAATAATTAATCCTGAAAAATAATTGATAATTTGTATTAACTAATTTTTTAAGAAGCAAGGAAGTAAATAACAAAACACCGAAAAGTACGTTTCGGTGAATAATGTAAATATGTTTCTAAAACTTAAAATTGGGTGAATTAATAAACAGGCAAGTTACCCTTCATAACTTTTTTGGTTGATAAAACATTTAAAAATATATTTATTGAATAGTTATTTTCAAAAATATTTGTACAAAATATAGATCAAAAAAGTCTATTGTACTTGTTATAATAATTTTCAAGGGTATTCATTTTTTTTGAAAAAGAGAAAAACAATTTTTTTTTGGAAACAATACTATATTCAAAATATCTTAAGGCTGGGTTAAGAAGATATAAATTTTAAAAAATTAAATAAATAAAATATCATACTAAACTCCTTTTCAGTCAAAGGGGCCCAGTTGTAATGGGTGAAATACATGTGTTTAAGGGGTTTGTATGGATATTAGAAGAAAAAATTTATTTTGGAAATTTTCAAAATTCAAATCATTTTTTCACATTTTGTTTTTTTTTTTCGATTTTTTTTTAAATCGTAATTCAGTTGCAAAAATTTTTTTTATTGCAAGATCAATACTCACTTGGTAAAAATGTGTTATTCTAAGGTTATTGAAACCCTGGAAATTATTGTTGAGAAATCATATTGATTTCTATTGGAATTCTATTCGATCTTTGATCTTGATATTTGCTTCATAAATGTGAAAATTGTACACTTAATTTTCTTTTCCTTTTTTAAAATAGAGACCACAAATACCAACAAACTTCGTTTGGGGACTTGTTTTCTAAAAGAAAAGTATGGAAAATGAAGTGAAAAATGTTTCATATTTATTATTCAAATGCTAGTAGAAGTTCAAAACGAACATTTTTATTTTTCTCAATGTGACCCTATGAATTTGTGGTTTTCAATTTTTAAGAAAAGCTATTGATTAATTAGTTTTCTTTCAGACATATATCAACATTTCTTTGATTTTTATTATTCTGTTTACTTCTTATTCGTTATTCAAATGTCAATGATATAAAATAATTGATATTTTAAAAAAAGTTCGGCCCTTTTGACTGAAACAGAGTATATATATATATATATTGAATTTTATTTTGTTATTTATTAATAAAAAAAATCTGTATAATGAATATTTGGACTTGATTTATTATAATCAACTTAATAAAAATTCTTGGTTTAAATAATATTTATTAATTTATTTTTTATTTGGTTTAAAATGCTAACTAATTACAAAGCCATGAAATTGATATTGAGTTACATTTTTATATTATCATTTTTTTTGAAATTTTAAAAGGTGTTAAATTTCTTCTAAACTTTTCTATTTATCAAAGGGGAGAAATATTATCCAACTATCAATTATTGTTTATAAATGAAATTTGAAAATTGAATTATAAAAAAAGAGAATAATATACATCAGAGAAGAGTTGATATTGATTTGAATCAAATCTAATAAAATCAATATATTTTGTTAAAAATTGAAAATTTCAAATTCTTAGTGAAATATTAAGAAAAACAACAATCTTCGTTTTGAAATTTCAAAAGAAGATCAAAATAAATCCCAATAGAAATTAATTTTATTTTTCTAAATCCTTTCCACAATTTCCATAATATTAGAATAACCCGTTTTTCATCAAAAAATACTGTAGATCTAACAAAAAAAATTTTTTTTTTAAAAACAATTATGAGTCAATAAAAAATAGAAAAAGTAAAATGTGAAAATATGTAAAAATGTTTTCATTTATCATATTTCCAGAATTTAATTATTTCTTCTAATATACCTTCAATCCATTTAAACATATGCAATTCACTCATAAAAACATACTCATTTGACTGGAAAATAATTTATAAATATTAATAATTATAGAATCAAAAAATAAAAAATGTAAAATAAATTTATGTTTTATTAAAATTGTAAAAATTAAGTTGTAAAAATAACCCATATCTGTATATATCGATTATACTAATTTGACAAGTTAAAAAATGATGTTGTTACTTAATTAAATATTAAATAAAATTATCTGGCATCAATCCCACAATCACCAAGGTGATATAAAACATTTTTTTTTCTTTTAATCGATCAAAAATTATTGAATAATTTGTTTGATTTTTTTTTCAAAAAAAGCATTCTTCAAACAATTTGCTAAAAAAAAAAATATTGTTAATGTTTTTTTAAAACAAAGTTGGTGGTACGAATAAAGGAATAAATGGTAAATAGTATACATTTTTTGTAAAAAAATTCCATTATTGAATATATACTAATTATTCTTTGGTTGTGATGTTATATTAGATAAATTAAATTCATCAAGCTGTGGCCATCCTATATATCAACAAATAAAATAAAAAATAAATAAAAAGAATTACAAATTCAAAATATTGATAAATAATCAAATTTAAATGTATAAAACATATATTAAAGAAAAAAAAATATTATTATATTCACATTAATATAATAAAAAAGAAAAAGAAACGAAAGAATAAAAAAAAAAGAAAGAAAAGTGAAATCTGGAAGTAAAACTCTTTAAAAAACCCACCAAACATAAAAAAAAACTGAACAAAAACAGCAATATTAATAAAGAATAATAAGAAAAAAAAAAAAAAAAAATTACCAATATCATGGTGATGTGTTAAATCATCATTATCCGTTTTATCATTTTTTTCTTGAGATTGAGAGTTCATAAATGAATTTTGTTGTGTAAAAGTATTTGTTTGATTCGAATTATTGCTTTCGTTGTTATTGTCATTTAAAATCAAATTATTGTCATTATCTAAATTCGCTCTGGGTGTATTTGAGGTGGAAGTAAATTGGTAAGCATATAATGAAATATTTTTTTTTGTTTGGTTAAGAACATTTTTATTATTAATATTTGTGATTGGGCTATCATTAACAATTTTTTTTTTTTTTTTTGAAATATTTTTTTTGTTAATTTCATCAAAATTATCATCAGTTCCGTCACCATCATTATGGCCAATAATATTAAGGTTATTATTAGCATTATTATCGTCTTGCTGGTTTATATTTAAAAACGAATCTTGATCCATAGAAGAAAATTTTTGATAATTATTATCATCATTATTATTGTTTCGCATTTTTTTTTGGTTCATATATTCCTCTTTATCGTTTACATTTAAAGCTTCGTAATTTCTTGAATTTATTATATTTTGATTATCAATTTTTTGATTTTTTTCGTTGTTGAATAAGCCCCAATTAGAATCATTTCCATTTAATTGATCAAAAGAAAAATTATAGTCTAAATATTTTTCTGTGGTTTTTCGTTTTCTAGATTCTTGCTGGTTTGTATTTTCTTCGCCATATAAACCACTTAGCCCAAAATCATGTTCAGTTGAGCCAAGATCTCCAACACCAAAATCAAAATTATTATCATCATTATTATTACTTCTTTGATTTTGTTGTAATTTCTTTAGTTGTTCCTTTTCCTGTTGTTGTTCCTGTTGTTGTTTTATCTTTGCTGATTGCCTAGTAGAAATGCTTGAAAGAGGGTTGCCTTTTTTTGAAGATCTAGTTCTTATTCTCTTTCTAATTAATTCTCCGTTGTTGTTTTGAATATTTGTTCGATTTAGAAAATTAAGATTTCCGCTTGATTCATCTAATGGATTATTATAAAGAAGACTATTCTTATCATCATTGTCATTCCCATTAATACCGCCATTCTCATTATTCTCGTCGACGAGTTGTAATAAGGGTACTTCATTTAAATTGATATCAATGCCGAAAAGATTATTTTCAATTGGCAAATCTGTGTCCTCTGTTGTTGTTGGATTCATCAAACCCATTTTGTTGGTCTTTGGATTTTTTTTTTCTTGTAAAGCCCCTTGTTCTTTTTTTATTGTTTCCTTGACTTGGTTTGTCTCTTTCTGGGTCTGGTTATGTCTAGTCAATCTTACTCTCCCCTTCCCTCTACTTTTGCCTTGTGTTTTTGCCTTTGTTCTTGTTCTTGTTCTCGTTCTTGGCCGTAACTTTGTTGTAACTCGTTTATTGTCATTCTCGTTCTTCTCAGCCTTCTTTTCATTCTCTTTTCTTTCCCTTGCCACTGATACTTTTTTTTTTCTTGTTGTTTGTTTATGTTCTTTTTTGTTTTTTTGATCTTGGTCTTTTAATTGATCTAGGTGCTGTTCTTTTGCTTGTAATTTGAAATGGTCTTCTGTGCTTCGATTTTTTGGGTTTCTTTTTGAATTTCTTTTTGGTTTTTTGTTTTCTTTTTTCAGTCCCATTTCTTTTTCCAGTTTGAGATTTTTTTGTATTTCAATTTTGCCTCTCCTGTTTTTGTTTGTTTGGTTGACTTTTGGTGATCTTGTGTTTTTGGCTTTTTTGTTTTGTTGCTGGAAAGTTAAATTTTTTTTTAAATCTTTTGTACTTCTCGATCCTGGAATTAACGTTTTTTTATTTTGTAACTTGGTTTGTCCATTTTCATTTTTTCTGTGTAGATCTTTTTTTGTTTCTTTTTCTTTTTCTTTTTCTTTTTCTTTTTCTTTTTCTTTTTTTTGGTTGTCTTTTTGATTAGCCAAATGTCCTTGGTGGTAGCTTTGGGTTTGGACTTGGTTTTGGTTTTCATATTCCAAGGATGAACGAATATTTTGTTTAATTAATAAATCTTGGTGAAGAATGGATTGTTTTTTTGGTATTGGTGGCAAAAAGAAAGTATTTGGCAGTGGTTTATTATAAAACAGTTGCTTATTACCCAGCGAATCTTTCAGCTTTTCACAAATACTTAACATTTGATCAAACTGTAAGATCTTTTTTTCAATAATCTCAGAAATGAATGCTAAACTTGTTACCCTTTCATTCCCTAACTCCACTGAACATTTTCTGAGTCTTTCTTCTTCAGAAAAATTTGGTATGTTTTTTGATATTAATTCCTTTAATTTTGTTTCAATGTCTGTGTGCTTTAAAATTAATTCGTCAAGAATGGAAAATTGTCTTGTTACAAAGCCTTGTCCATTTAGCTGTTCTTCTAAAAAATCTGAAATTTGCATTTCAAAAAAATTTTGAAAAGGAAGGAATCTTTCTGTGTTTGTGGATAAAAAAATGAATTTGGATCTTTTTGTTGCACTACAAAAAATCACAAGACTTTGAGAAAGTTTTCATCCTTTTCATTCTTGGAGACACTTTTAACATTTTAAAAATCTTTCAAACACTTTCCAACACCTTTAAAGTGAAATGCGTTGCAAAAGTGATAAGCTTTGTAAAATCACAAGATTTAAATGTAGTAGAAAAAAAGTTTTTTCTTGGTTTATGTTTGAAAGTTGGGTTTGGAAATTGATGAAATATGAACCTTTTATTATATTTTAGATAGTTTTTGTTTTTATTGTGAGGTCTCGAAATAATTAATCTTATTTTCCAATTAAAAAACGAAAATTTTTGAGTTAACACTATGAAAATATTTTTCATGTTTTTAAGCTGAAGTAAAACCAAAGATCTTTACAAAATTGTTGAGAAAAAATATTTTTTGACATTAAATTAAAGTTCCTGAGTAAACTCTAAGACATAATTTTGACTCTACTAATTTGATTCTAGAACCCCTAATAAATATTTATTATGGAACTTGAAAGAACAATTTTCATTTATTAATTGGAAAATAATAGTAATAAAAACCAACTAACAATTCGTATGAATATGAAATCTTTTACATAAATTTTTGTAGAAATAAATTCGAAATAATTGGAATACTTTTACTTTCTGTCAAGGATCTGAAGTTAAATGAAAATCATTTTTTTGTTTTTGACTTTTGTTTTATTCTTTTAATTAATGTCCAAAACAAGATACCAACCAAGAGAAGATCTTTATTTTGCAATAATTGGTGACAGAGATACCGTTACAGGATTTTTATTAACTGGAATGGGAAATTCAGTTCTTAAATCCAATTCAAATTTTCTTGTTGTTGATCAGAGTAATAATCCTTTTTAATTAATTTTTTTCTTTTTTATTTCTTGAAACAAAACATTATTTTTTTATTCTTGTTCTTCTCTCCTCCCCCCCCCTTCTTACGTCCTTAACTTCATACTAAACCAAACTTTTTCCTTTCAAAATTGTCTGAAATTTTTTTTTTATTGTTTTTTTTTTTTTAGAAACATCACAAGAAGAAGTAGAGCAAACTTTCCATCGTTTAACAAATGACGAAAATATTGCTATAATAATTATTAACCAAACAGTAAGTAGAATCTAATTTTCTCTTGTTTTTTTTAAATTGACCCAATCCCAATTTAACTTTCCTTATTTCTTGTGTTTTTATTTTTTTATTCTTCTATTTTCTGAATTGATAAAGATCGCAAACACTATACGCCACTTAATCGATTCTTATGAAAAAACAATACCAACCGTAATCGAAATTCCTTCTAAAAATAAGAAATTTGATTTTTCAACAGACTATATTATGGGAAAGCTTCAAAAGATGCTCAAGAAAAAAAAATAAACCATTCCTTCTTTTCAACAAAAACTTTTTTTTTTTTTTCTTCTTTTGTTTGTTATTTTTGGAACACTCCCAAGTGGTTTGCCAGAAATTGATTCATTTTTTTTTTTCGATGTACTCCTTTCTATCTACTGTAAATCAAGAAACAAATTCTTTTTCTTCTCTTTGCTGACAAATTCAAAAATATTAAAAAAAATATTTTGGACGGATTTCCTTTTTTACTTGTCCGATAACTCTCCTTTCTAAACAGTTCATTACAAAGAATATTTCAAAGTTCAACTAATTCTACAAACTATTTATACATTTAAACCTCTAAAATTCTTTGTCCAATATTAAGTTGAAAAAATTTCCAAAATGAAAAAGGAACCAAAAATTTTAAATTTATTTGTTTGAAATTATCAGTAAAATATTTCAATTCTTTTCATAATTCCCAATTTAAAAATACACTTAAAGATAACTTTAATGGTTACATATATAATTTTTTGATACTGATAAAATTGAAAAGATCTAAACGATTCTGTACAAAAGGTGTCTCATTTAAAAATGCTTGTAACTTTTTTTAATTGTAGATGCAAAGACAATAACAAAAAGCATAAAAACCTTACTCAAAATAAATAATTTTCGCCAAGTTTTTTCTTTTTCATTAGAACTCTTATTTGAAATATATGTTACTAATTGTTTAATAATTTGATAATATATGTAAACTCCAATTCAAAATTTTTTAACACACCAAAAATCAATTTGTGAAGAAATAAAAATTATTCAATATAAATTATGAAAAAATACTCAATTCGAACTATTCGAACTAATTGAAATGTTAACAATTATTTCTAATTAACAATGACAAAAGAAAAAATAAATAATAATTATCAATACTAATAAATTATCAGTGTGCTAAAATTTTGGAGAGAGCATATTGATAAGTAAGCCCCTGTTCCATCACCACCATCATTTCATTACTTTATAAATTTCCCAATAGGTATAATTGGGGAATTGGGGAACTGTTTTGACTCTTATTTAATACTTTACCGTGCTGAAATCAATTGTAACTGCCCTTCTATTGAAGTTCTCCTCTTTATTTCATCTTTATCGACTTTCTCAAAAATTCTTGACTTCAATTCTTGTGTCTAAATGCTTTCCAAATCAAAACTGGACCAGTTCTACATATTTCTAGGATTAACGGATTTCTTTGTAAATAAGTTCCAAAAAATTCGTACCAATCTATTGTTGATTGGGATTCACATATAATGCAATTTTTCCTACTTAGATCCTTTTTTTTTATATGGATGGATAGTAAATATCTGTCTTTAGTGAGTCTTTATTTTTTTTTATCAGTATTTTTGATCAAGTTTTGGACAATTTTTTGTAATATGTCGATAAATTTGAGTCGTTTTCTTGATATTTTTTATCTTTTATTTTACAAAAGTCTTGAACTTTTGGAGTGATTACCATACAAAAAAATATATTAGGTAATTTTGTTAAAATTCTATCAAAAAAAATAGATCAGTCTATTGGTTAGATACCCACAACTTATTTTTTTTTTTTATTTTTTTTTTTTAATATAAAAGAACAAAACTTTAACCGAATACCAGTGATTCCAAAAATTTTGAAAAATTAAAGTTTTTGTCTATTATCGATTTAAAGCTTGTATTTAAAGATATACAATTTAGGTTGGAAAAATATTTAATGAACAATCAATCCCCAATTCAATAATGTTTTTTTTTTAAAATCTTATATTAAATGTTTACTTTCTGAATTACTTTATATCAATTATGAACTAAAAATATAAGATCCTTACAACATCAATTCCGACTTTCAATTTATTATTTAAAATTGTAACCATTTTGGAAAAAAAGTGAAACACATTTTTTAATTGGGAACATTACTGAAAATGAAAAGTAAAATCAATAAAAAGAAGAAACCAATTAACTTCAAATAATAACCCATTATATTATTTTCAATCAACCCAACAAATACAATTTAAATCCACTTAATTTATCGAAATTGTTGGTGTGGTTTTAGAGATCGCAAAAATAATCAATTTTTTGAACAAATTTTTAATAATTGATCAATCCAAGAAATCCCATACCAAAAGATTGTATTAAAAAAACTGTTATTGTGGTGAATACTTCATTTTGTCTTTATTTAATATTTATTCTTTTTTTAATTGATCTTACTTTGAATTTCTAGTAATGTTCCCAATTAAAAACCGTGTTGAACTTTTTTTCCTGTTTCACCTTTTTTTCCACAACGGTAAAACCCAATTTTAGTATGAGAGGTAAATAAATTATTGTTTTTTATAAAATAACTATATTTTTGATCACCCTAACATTAGAACTTTCTTTATATTAAGAAAAGCGTCTAGTAAACAATTTTTTATTCTGAAAAGCAAACTCCTTTATGGTAATAATGTAATTTAGTCATTAAAAAAAAAAGATCAAAAGAAAAAAAAAACAGAAAATTATTAACAAAAAAATTTCTTTTAACCAAAAATAAAAAAATTATATAAATACATATGGGTGTGTCTAAGAACCCGATTTGAAATTTCTGGAATTTCGTTATTAACCATATATTGGTTAATAAATTTTTAACAAAATATAAATCTTTGTTATTGAAAATAAATTTGAAATGCTAATAACAAAAAAATAAAATAAACAGACCACAAAAAAAATAATATTCATATAAATGGTTTTATTTAAAATATTGAGTTACTTTTATAAAAAATAATTTTTGCAAATTATTTATAAATTTTTAACAAATTTAATTTAATTAAAATTATTTTGTATCAATTCGTATTAATTATAACGATTCCATATTGATTTCAGTATCCCCTTTCTAAATCTTAATAAGCGGTCTAAAAATGGTCCACTTCTTGATGCTACTTGAATACCCCTTATTGCTATAAAGAAAAAAAAAAAAAAAAAAGAAAAAATAGAAAATTTAAAATTAAAATATAAAATTGTTAATAAAAAAAAGATTAGTTTCACTACAATATTAAAAAAATTAATAAATTTTCTCTTGATTTAAAATTAGTAAAACAATAAATAGGTGTGCTAATATGAAAATTATAATTGTTATTTTAATAATTAATATTAATAATATATCAAAAAACATATATTTTTTTTCTTTAATCATAATTATTAAAGTTCAGGTTTTGATATAAAAACAAAAAAAACACGAATCTAGTATCGAGATTTTGTTGAAACCACGTTAAGTTATTTTTTATAACCGGGTATTTTGTTGAGTTATAATAATAATTGATTTTGCTTCTCATTAAACATTTATTATAGAAAGTTTATAAAAAAGAAAATTAAATAAAAAAAAAAAATCATGAAAAAGATTGGGAATATTCTTTGGGTTTATAGCGATACTAGTGTATTAAATTGAAATTGAATAAAAATTAATTAAAAACTATTTTTCAGCAAAGAAAAAAAGATTGTTCTTTAAGGTACCACTATTTTTTAAAAAATAAAGTGAAATCTTGTCCAGATCTTTATAAATTTTTTTTTTTTTTTAAAGATTGTGTTTTGGCTTATAAAAGGGATGAGTTAACCCCATCTAAACAATTTATTAATTATAGAATCTATTTTTCAAGTTCAAAAATCCACATGTTTCCAATTTAAAAACGAAAAAAAGGTGACCTATTATTTTTATTAATAATTAGGTTGATTCTTGAAAATTGGGTATATATTTTTCGTTTTTAAGTTGGAAAATAGTGATTTTGGATAAAAAAAAAAATTATTTTGATAGTATTTTTAATATATATTTTATTTCAAATCTCAACAAATAAAGCTAATAGAAGTATCGGTGATTTAATAAATCTAATTTCTGATATAAGCTTGACAAAAGTTTATCAATGAAATTCAGATCTATTAAGCTAAAATATTTATTCTTTAAGGTTTTTAAAAAGTTAATTTTCTGGTTTTCAAAAAATGAAAAAAAAATTCAAAAACAACTTGTTCGGACTTATTTACAAGAATCGTTGTAACAATTTAAATCATATTTTGATTGAAAAAAATTGATTCTGAATTTTGAGGATAAAATTTAAATCAGGTAATTCAAAAATTTCTCGAATAAAATTATATTTAAAAAAACCATATTTCATATTAAAATAAAAAACACAAGTTTGTTAGTAAAATTGTTATATTTGTTAGAAAATTTATTGTTTCAACTATCTTTATTAAAAATAAAACCAATATTTTTTAATATATTTCACTAAAAAATTATTAGTTATCGAAAATAATTATCTAAAAAATAAAAAAAGAAAAACAATTCTTTTATTAATAATCCTGTCAACAAAGACTATTTATGGTGCAATAGTGATGGTAATAATAATAAACGGGGTAAAAACTTTTTATAATGTAAAAAATAAAATCAAATTAGTAATTCTTTTTTGATAAAAAATAAGGAAAAGAAATTCGATCTCATTGAAAAAAATTTTCTTTTATGGCTTTCATAGTTTATCAGAATTTTTTGGCACTTCAAATATACAAAATAAGAAAATACCTAATATCACCAATAACATAAACTATTTTCTAGTCAAAGGGATCCAGTTATAATGGATGAATTACATGTGTTTAAAGGCTTTGAATAGATATTAGAAGAAAAAATTTAAATTTTGGAAATTTCAAAATTAAATCATTTTTGCACATTTTTGCTTTTTTTTTAATTTTCTTTTTTGTCTTAATTGCTTTGCATAGATTTTTTTTTATTGCAAGACTTTAAGTTACTTTGCTAAAATGTGTTATTCTAAGGTTATTGAAAATGTGGAAATGATCGTGTAAAAATAATATTGATTTCAATTGGGATTTTATTTGATATTCAATTGAAAGATCAAAACGAACATTGTTGTTTTTCTTAATAATTTCTCCCTAAGAATTTGAGTTTTTCAATTTTTTTGAAAATATATTGATTTATTAGTTTTGCTTCATAAGAATATCAACTATTATCTGATGTGTTTTATACTACTTTTTTCATATATGCCATTAAAAGGCTATTTATCAAAAAAAAACAAATTATATATTTGTAAATTTTTTTTGGGTAACTTTGGGAAGAAATAAAGTTTATATTAATATTGTATCCTGTTGTCATGAAGGACTGATCCATTAATCAATTTTTACAAATAATCCAAAATTTTTCATATGGGATTTATTGAAAATTATCAAAATCTGAATTCAATAATAATAATAAAATATGGTGATTAATTATTTTTGAGATTTAAATATTGTTTTCATTTATTATGAATAGTATTATTGGGAAAAATAATACATAATTCGTTATGTATTGATAATCTATAAAAGGCAAAAAAAAAAATATAAAAGGTAAAATAAAATAAAATAATAATCAAAAAACAAACCTTTTGTTAAAATAACATCTTTAAGTTGCTCTTTTTTTATATTTGTATTTTTTGGTAATAATGGTTCATAATCAGAGACACAGTTTTTTGAGCAAACTTCCAAGCTAATAAGAATAAAAAGAAAGAAAGCAAGTAAGTAAGAAAAAGATTAATTATGAAAAGTAAAAATTAAATGAGAAAGTCACACCAGCCAACAAAATTACCTGTTTGGGTGGAAAATATGAAAATCCTTTCATTTCTTTACCCAACAAAAAAAAAAAAAAAAAAAAAAAAAAAAAAGTGCCGAGAGACGTTAGTTCCAATCATTAAATTGTGCTTTTTTTAAGGATAGAGTCATTAAGATGAAAGTTTTCTTTTTTAATTTAAAAAAAATTTTTAAGTTTATTTATGGTTGTCTAATTCAAAATGTAAAAAATAGACTAACCAGTATGTAATGTACGATAGATTACTAAAATATCAACAATGAAAAATTAGGACATTTTTTGAAAAAAGTGTAGGTAGTAACAGTCAATTTCAAGTTAAAATCAATGCTACTTTTAAAATTTTAAATTCAATATGCTAGTTTTGAAGTATGGCAACGTGGCACTTTTTTGAGAGGTAATAGGTTATTTTCAGTTTGTTATTTTTTAAATGGGTCTATTTCCAGCAAAAGAATTAAACAAAATCATTATTTGTCAAATTTAAAGGGTTTTAGTTTCATCACAATTTGAATTGAATCAATTTTGAAATAAAACAATACGATTTGTTACAAATAAACTATTTTTCAAAAATTTTGACTCGCTTTATAATGATATTGGAAGTGGTTTTGTGGTGTTTTATCCCATATTCTGATCAAAATAATATTTTCAAATTTTTGGATCAAAATCATTTTTTCTAATTGTGCAAATTTTTCAATTGTGAGATCAAAATCATTTTTTTTACTTTTTCTTTATTTTTTTGAAAAATTTTTCTTTTTTTTTTTTAAGATACTTTTTCTTTTTTTTTCTCTCATTTTTGTTTATTTTTTCTTTTTCTTTTCATTTTTTTTGGTTTTTTCTTTTTTTTTGCTAAAGATCATGTGGAAAAAAAAGCAAAGATCTTTGGAAAGACAAATAATCATAAAGAAAATTTCGACTTTGAAATATCTTTTAAAATGAATTTAATGATTAAAAAAAAATCTTCTGACAACCTATTTGTCAATTACAGTTTGGTAATAAAAAATTCTTTAATGCTCATTTTAAAAATTTTGATTGCTTTTTTTTTAGTTTTGGTTTTGATTTTTTATAATTTTTAAAATATCAGAGCTTTTACGACTTTATAATAATTAAAAGGTGAATTATTAATCAGAATAATTATTTTGTTGTTCTTGAAAATAAAATAATATATTTTTTTTTCAATTCATTATTTCAGGTGAGTCACAATTCTTGAAATATGGTTTTGAAGAAACCTAAGCTAAGGAAAATATAAAACAAGAAAAAGATTGATTTTGTATTTTTTGAAATTTAAATTTTTTTTTTTAGTACCCTTAGAAACTGTTTTTTTTCAAAATTACATTTTTTTGCAATTGGTATTATATGGGCTATTTAAATTAAAATCCGTTGTGTCTTTACAAAAAGTTTTTTTAAATTACTTCAACAAAATGAAATTAATTTTAACATTATTATTTTTAGAGATTAAGCTACTCCTTGAGTATGAAGAAAATCCATGGTAGTGACTATATTCTTAAAGTTATACGCTAAGCATATTTGTTAGTAAAAAAAAAAAATTTTTCAAATAAGATAATTCCCACAAAGAAATAAATTTTAATTTTATCTTCACACATTGACATTAGAAAAAAATGGGATTTTAACCATTTTTTCTTTTCAAAAGAAATCTGTATTTTAATCCCAAGCTAAAAAAAAAAAAAAACATAATTTGGTATGAATTTCTCAAAAATTAATATTTGTGTGCTTATGAAGACCGCAAAATAAAAAATGAAAAAAAAAAAAATAAATCAAAAAAAGTTACCGATATTCAGTTTCGCCATTTACATCAATTGGTTGAACAGCTAGAATTACATGATTTTGTTTACTAATTAAACATTCTGGATTAAAAGTATTTGATTTTTCTAAAAATACAATAAGCACAATATCATTTCCGATATGCTTTTTTCTTAAAACTTGTTGAGTGTCATTTTTTCTATATGGAATCAAAGTAGAAACATGAAATATAATTTCAAAATCATTCCATTTTGTATGTATACTTTCCTTTCCAGATGATCCAAACTTTGTATCCATTCCGCCACAGAACCCTTCAAAACCTTTAAGTAAGATTCGATCTCCCAAAAGATCAATAAATTCATCAAATTCTTTGTTGTGTCCTTGATTCGCTAAGATTTCTTTTTCATTTTTTTGTTGATCCTTTACATATAATACACCTACTTTATGTTCCATATTATACTATTTTTTTTTTTTTTATTTTGTTTGTATTCAAAAATTACAAATGGATAAAATATAAAAGATTTATTATTTTAATTATTAATTTGATTCTCATAATCAGGATCATTCATTATTATATAATGTTGTAAATAAAAAAATATTAATTGAAAAAATGAATTCTAATTGAAACAAATTTCAATCATCACCCAATTATCAATTTTTGATTAGTTTCTTTTATACTGGGGATTGGATATTAAATTGGAAAAGAAACCACCTCTTCTAGATTTGCTACAAGAATCTGATCGAATTAAATCAATTAAAATTTTATGATCTAATTTTAATTGAAAAAAAAACCTTGTAAAAATTGAATAAAGATCCATTCTCTTTGATTTTTAATCGGAGATGGACACTCTATATTTGAAAAATATTTAAATTCCATTTTACTCATGGCTGTTAGGTTTGTTTAATTATCATCTTTGTTTAGAAAATCTATTAATTTTCAATTTAAAACAATTCATTTTAAAAAAAGTCTAACTCCAATAACTAAAAAATATTTGAGTATAAAAACAAAGTGAAAATATTATCAAATTTATCATTTAAATAACAATAAAACCAAGAACTGATGAATATTTGATTTATACGGGAAATCATTTTCAATGAATATTTAACCAGGGTCAAAACCCTATCAAAATAAGACCTTCAATTCATAAAACTTTAAATCATTATTCCAAAAATATCCGATGAGAATTATTTTAATCTATATTTTAAATTAATAAAAATATTATGTAATTGACGATTAATTTTGTTTAAAAGAAATATCTTCTGTGTATTACAATATTTTTTATTGTTTAACAAAATTTTGTTTCTTAATAAAAACAATTAATTTTTTTAACAAATCATCTTTATAACCGAATAATTCAAATCATTATTTAACAAATAATATAAAAACTGAACTTTCATACAATTTAGAATTAAAATTTATTTTATTTTTTTATTATTTTTATAAATCATTTTCCATGATTTTTCAAAAATTTCTTCAAAGAAATCAAAAAAAAATTCTTTAAAATTGAATTTTATTTCTTTCTTGATAAAGCTTTTATCAGTTTTACAGTGTTATAAACATGATGTCTCGTTTTTTAGAGTTTTTTTGATAAAAATTCGATTTTTAGAAGAAACTAATTAATGTAATAGCCCACGTAAAGCATTATAAAAAAACTTTAATTAAGAGCAGGTATTTTGAACGAATTTCATCATATTTAATTAAAGAATAACTATGTTTGAGTATTTTTTATATTTCATTTTTATTATATTTTTTTGATGTATATTTTATACTCATCAAAGTTATTCTTTCATTAAATCCGGTGAGATTCGTTCAAAATACCTGCTCTTAATTAAAGTTTTTTTATAATGCTTTACGTGGGCTATTACATTAATTAGTTTCTTCTAAAAATCGAATTTTTATCAAAAAAAATCTAAAAATATAGACAATATGTTTCCACTTGTTAATATATGGAGTTTGGTAGTGCGCCTATATTTTTTAAAATTCAATAAATTTAAATTCAAGAAAATCTAATGGATTTTTTTTTAAATTTTCTTTTTATTTCTTAAATTAAAAAAAAAAAAAAAATAATAGAAATTTTCTGGGTTTAAAGAAATAGGACAAAATCAGATTTTATGAAATTTTATTGAATTTTCCAAAGCCTAATGTCTAGTGTTGTAAAGCTTGCATTTTTGTTTAGAAAATCTATCGTTTTCCAATCAAAAACCAAACACTAGAAAGCTAAAGGGGGTTTTGTCAATTTAAGAAATAAACAGAATTTTTTTTAAAATTTATATAGTAATAGAACTTTTTAAAGCATACTCTAATTAATCAAATAAGTCACAATTCTTGAATATAAGGCATTTAATTTTTTTGTGCATTATTATTTCCGTTTTTTTTTTGTGCCTTTTTACGATTATTTTGTGCTTTATATTGATTTATTCTGTAACTTATAAGTGATCTTCTAGTATGTACTAAAAAGTAAGGTATTTCCAAAAAAAGTGGGAAATTTTTTTTTACATTTCATAAAAAATCATCTTTGTTAGTGAAGGTATTCGTTTATTGACAATACAGAATTAAGTTTAATATTAATACTGATTGAATCAATGACTGAGGTCTTTATTTCAAAATATGGTTGTTGAAATATTTTCAAAAAATGAAAAAAAAAATTAACACTTTTTTTGGTGAAAACAATGAACAACCAATTTCAATAAAAAACTGGAAATATGGAGAGGTTGCAAATGATTTTTTAAACAATCAAATTAAATTTATATATTTTCAATTCTATTTGAAAATTTGTTGAGATTAAACAAATTATGAAAACGATTTTGAGGATCAAAAAAAAGAAAATAATAAACACCAATTTTCACCTCTAAAAAATATCAGATAAAATCAAGATCAGAATTTTTAAGATCTCTTATTTATGTAATACAACACTAAGAAACAAATTGAATTGTTATCAAGAATCAATAAATGGTAGTTAATGATTTTGGATCTTTAAATACTTTTTTGAAGATTGAGTTTAATAGAGATATTTCAAAATAAATTTGCCACTTTCTTGTAAATAGCTTATTAGGACAGTATTTATTTCTTAAAAAAAGAAAACCTGACAGTAGCAGATTATTTTTAATTTGGTCATTATTTACATAAATGATTTATTATTATTTTTCTTTTATTTTAATGTTTTTTCTCGTTTTCTTCTTTTATTTTTTTGATTTGAATAATTTTTTTTCTTTGATTACTCCTTCTTTCAATAAATAAAGTAACAAAAATCTTTAAAATTAAAGCAGAATTTTATTACATTATTATTGGTTTTTTTTTATCAATAAAAAAGAATTATTGATATTTTCTGCAACCTTTTCAAACTAAATTGGGTTGTCCGTTCCTGAAAGAAATTGTGAAATCGGTTTTAATTGCAAAAAGAAAGTTAAAAGTTCTCAATTTTCAAATATTTTTTTACTTATTTTTGTCAATTTTAAAACAAAAGCCAAGTCCAAAAATTAGGTTGGTTATTTAAGGGACTAATCTCTATTAAATTTTTTCACCTAAATTTAAAAGAGATTGAGAAAATTTTTTGTCCAATTACTTAGATTTGAAAACCCCTGTTTATTTTCAATGTTAAACATATTTCTAGATAATAAATCCTTATTTATAAAATTGGTCAAAAAAAAAATAATAGGGACTAGTCCCTTAAATTAAAATAGAATTTAGAAAATCACTTGAAACCAAAATTTAATATGTTCAATTAAATTAAATTTGAATTTTCATTGTAAGCATTAGTCAAAGTGAATTTTTTCGATTTTTTTATGTTATGCTTTTTCCTATTCCTGTGAAATTGGCTTAAAGATTTTAATAATAGGTATTATTTGAGTTTGAGAAATTTCAGTCTCAGATAAATCTTCGTTGATCAGTGAAAAATAAGTAAAAAAATAATTAAAAAATTTTCCTTTTACTATACATTTTACAATTGAAACCGATTTGACAATTTTTTTCCAGAAGGGTTATTTGTTTTTGAAGTAAAACGATTCAATAAAAACATTTTTTTTTTCAAAATCAACTCCAAAATTAGATGTTTTGTTGATCTTGGTTTTAGGGAGTACTAAAAATCAAAAAGAAAAATAAGTCAATACTTTTAATTGCAAAAGAAAAGGATCAAATTTTTCATTCACCTTTTCAAAAATACAAGAACAAAAAAAATTCAAAAAATCATCAAAATACCCAATTCATTCTAAATCAGAAAATCATAATTTCGACTGATTTACAAGATTCTATAAATTAAATTTGGCTTTGATGTTTGAAACTTTTTTTTGGAAAGCTGAATGAAAATCTTGTTCAATTCATTTAACAGTATATAGCAAGTATAATTACATGCTTGTAACTCATTTTGATCTTGGGTGGTTGAAATTTTCTTAATTTAGAGGATTTTTGAGCAAAGAAAAAAAAAACAAAAAGCTATTTTTTGAACTTGTAAATTAATAACCGTTATTTGGATGAATATGAGAAAATAAGTCATATATTTTTCTTGATAGGGTGATATTGATAACACCCATTAAGAAAAGTGTTTTTCTCATTTTCGGAAACAATGATTCAAATTGGATGAACTATTTTTCGTTGGAGTGGTAAGGGATCTTTAGGGAAAAAAAAATAAAAAAAAATAACCAATAAAAATATCCCTCTAAAATTGCATTTTTTGTCATTTTTTAATCTTTGATTTCAAAAAAAATTAACTTGAAAAGAACTTTAAAGGTAAGTTTGTAGAACAGTGACTTGCTTGTTCTGGTTACTCTTGAAAAAAGTACAAAATTTGGAATTTTCTTTTTTTTTGCAAAAATTTCGAAAAAAATTTTCATCTTGAATCCGTTAAAGTAAAAAGATTTATCACAAAGAAAATGCGTCTGGTATTTGAAATTAAATTCTTTTTCACATTTTACAAAAAGAAAATACAAAAGAATCAAAAGAGTCGTAAAAAAAAAATCAAAAAAAAATAAAAAAAAAAAATAGATCGAAAAAGATCTTGTAAATTAATTACCTCAACTCTTTCCAATGTTAAAAGGTCTTCTTTTTCACGTTCAAAATAGCATTCCATAATTTTAGCGTTTGACAATGAATTATCAATTGAGGTCAGAACTTCTTGGAAAGAAGGACCTAAAGAGAGCAATTGACGAAATATTGAAATATTTAAGCTCGAGTATTTAATACGCTTAATTTGGGCTCCTTTTGTTGAATACAATAAGCAAAAGAATTCATCTTGTTCTTCATCTTCATGAATTGTGAGTAAATAAAATTCATTTTCAATTGACTTTAAGGTAAGACAATGGTAGTCTTTGGGAGGTTGTTGAAATTGAGTAAATTAAACAAAAAAAGATTTAAAAGTATTGGGGTTTAATTGTTTCAAAAAACATGAACGAATAATATCGCTGGTTTTTTGAATTAAAAACTTTTGGTTCTCAAAATAATCACTTTTGGTTCTTTTTTTGGGATTATTTGCTCTTGAGTATTTTTTTTTGACAAAAAAGAGAAGGATCTAAAACAAACCTTTTAGAAGAAAATTGTCTGAAAATAAAAGTTGTTTTTTAAATACTTGTAAATTCATTAGGGGACTTTTTTGGTTTAGTGGCTCAATTCTCCAAGTGTCGCATACATCAAATAATGACTCCTCAAAAGATTCTTCTTTGATTTGGTCATTTTCGTTTTCTTGATTTAATTGTTGGAGATCTGTCATTAATAAAAGTTCTTTAATAAAAAACGAAGATTCTTTTTGTTTTGAAAAAATTTGAAAAAAAAAGAATTTTAACGTTTATTTGAAAGAAAGAAATAAAAAAAATGAAAAGTTTTCGATTAGAAATTTTTAACTTGAGTGATTATTTGAGTAATTTAAGTGTTTACACCATTAGAATGCATTTAAAGTGTGAAATAAAAAATATTCGCTTTACTGAAGATGAATATTAGTTGGAAAGATTTTTCACTTCATTTTACTTTTACATTTTTTAGATATAAATTTCGAAGAATCAGATTAATACATGTGATTTCAATCTATTTATTTGGTTGACTTCTTTAAGCTCTTTATTGGTATATTCAGCTCATAAACAAATCCAAAATGAAAGAAATAATTTCGAATTGAAATAAAAGTTAACTACAGAAATTTTCTTTCATTTAAATTTCAAATGAGTAATTTTTTCAGGGTTATTTGGGTTATAGATCCAGTTATCTATGTACTGTGTCGAAGTATTCTATCAATTCCTTTCCAGTTAAACCAATTTTAAAATATGCCAAATAAAAAGATTTTTTTTAGATTTTTTAGAAGAAAATAATTTTCTGATCTATTATTTAGATTAAGATAATTTTCAAATTTTTGAACAAAACCAGGCAGACTTAAAATCTATTTTTTACCCTCTTATACCAAGCCCACTCCATTATTTTTTCAATTATGAACTAGTCTCACTCTAAACTTCAAATTACTTGGAATTAAAGTGTATGTCGGTCATATGGATTAAAAATCAATAATTTTGAATATTTATGCATTTGGCTAGAAAAAAAGAAACATTTAAATAAAAACAGTTTAAATAGGTTAAAAGTAACTTTATAAAAAAAAAGATGAGTTTTAGCTAATGAAAAAATTTAGCTAATGTAGTAAAATTACAAATTTTTAAATCGATATGTATTAGCCAGTTAATTATGGGTTAGTTATATTTAATCTAACCCAGAAAGATTTTGACTCGATCAATGTTTGGATAAATAAAAAAGTCACAAAATTTTTAAAAATAAATCAACACCCCCTGAGGGTAATCTATAAAAATGAAGCAAAAATTGATCAAGTCAGAATTTCAATCTACAAAAAAAGATATAAACTCAATAATAAAGGGGAAATTCTGGGTTTTAGCCTTATATCCAAACTTTTAAAGTTTTCCAAAAATAATAATGAAAATATTAATTAGGAAATAAGAACCTTAAGGGTCTAGTCATTCACCGTGAATATTTACCATACTCAAGGGGTGACCCGATACCAAAAAGGTTATTGTGAAATAGCCCTTCTTTTGGTTAACAAAATTTAAATATGAAAAAAAAAATTCCATTGGATCTCTTTGACAAAAAATTCAACAAAGAAAAAGAGTTCTCAATTTCAAAAAATCAAAATTTAAATAAAAAATTCATCTTTTCTATTTCCAAATGGTTAAATTTCTTTAATTTAAAACATATTGCTTTCTTGAATTTCGCAATCAATTTAGTTCGATTTAATCTGGTTTGTGGTTATTTTAAAAAACTCTAAATTTGAACAAGTATGGATTATGTAATATTCTTAAGATAAAAATAACTCATTTAAAAAAAGAAAAAAAAGAAAAAAAAAGTCACCGAGATCTCAAAAACGCCAAAGAGTGACACTTCAAAACTGACAAAGTTGTTTTCAAAATTGTAATTCAAAACCATTCTGATTGGAAATTGAGTGTATCTCTTCGGCACTTTTTTCTAAAAATGTCCTCCTCTTTTGTTGTTGATTTTTGGAGATCGATCATACATCATAGGTTGGTTGGTTTTTGATTGGTCTTAGGTCTTCATAAAAATTACTAAAAAGTTTTTTTCCATTTCAGAAAAAGATTTTTCACCGTAATGACTTGAACCTTAAAATTATTAGAATTAAATCTAAAACAATTTAGATAAAACTTGATAATAAATTGATATGGATGGATAGGTTAAGAATATTTAATAATTATTAGATATAACAATAAAATAAATAAACAGCCGTTTTGTCATGTGCCGTAGAGTGTCATAGGTTTTCTTGTGGTTTTCTGTTTTATATTGTTAAGTGTTCTAGGTTTTTTTTTACTTTTTGAAATAAACCGAAAATTTATAAAAATTTTCTGTTTTTTTCAAAAAGTAAAAAAAACCTAACGAAAATCTATTGATTTTCCAAATAAACAGAAAACTCAAGAAAAGCTAAAGACGATTTTTTTTAATTTGAGAAATGAAAAGAAAATTAAAGAAATTTTCTTTTCATTTCAAAAATTAAAAAAAAATCTAACAACAAAACATATCTAAAATGGAAATGTTCAATTCCAATTCTAAAATTACGAAACTTCACAAATTATTTGGACAGATATTCTATTATCGATAAAAGGAATAAAATAAAAACAAAATTCTGCAACTTATGTGTAAAAAATACCATAACTCAGAAATAGAATTAATCGATAATTTTTCATGGAATTGCACATTCTATGAAAAAAAATAGATAAATTTTTCAAAAGAATTAATATAAATAAACAAAAATAATAAGAATACTATCTTTGATATTATTTAAAATGAAGATTCATTATTCATTTTATCATTGTTTAATGATAAAGAAAATTATGATTCTCTATTAAAATTTCGAAATAAATATTTTGGGAATTAGGAGAAGTGTCGCAAAGTGCCTATATTTTCTAGAATTTAAAAGAATAGAGAAAAATATTTGATTTTACTCAATAATTTTGAATTCTGGAAAATATAATAAAAATTTTTTATAATTTAAGAAATAAACTGGAAATTAAATAAATGTTCGGTTTATTTCTTAAAATACAAAAAAAAAACCAAACTACTCTAATAGGAAATTAATTTCCCCCCTTCAAAATAAAAAAAAATCAATAATTTTTCATTGGAAACCTTTCTGATATTGTTTGTAAAATAATTAATCCAAAGAATCAATAAAGGAGTCAAGCTAAAATTTAGAATTTGAAATTAAAAATAATTATGATAATTCTATATTTTCTCTAGTGATTTTCTTTAATTGTTCTCAACTATTTTCCAGTCAAATATCTAGAGCTGTAATGAATAAATTATAAATATTTACAATAGTTTGAAGATATATTATCAGGAAAAAATTATTTTGGAAATTTCAAAATAGAAATCATTTTTTCATATTTTTACTTTTTTTTCGATTATTTTCTAAATACACCTAATTCATTTGCAAATTTTTTTTTACTACAAGATCTATAGTCACTTGGTTAAAACATGTTTACTTCTGATGTTATTAAAAATTTAAAAATGATTGTAGAGAAACAATATTTAGCATGAACTGAAGTTTTTTAATCTTTAATTCTAGATTAAAATGAACATTGTTGTTTTTCTCAATGATAATAAGAATTTAGGTTTTTCGCTTTTTAATAAAATATTTTGATTTAGTAGATTTCCTTTATAAGAACACAAAATATTCTCTGATGTAAATTAATATATTTATTTCTTCTTTTTTTTAATAGGTTATTTATAAAAAATTATTGAAATTTGAAAAAAAAGGTTAAAATTTTAAAGAAATAAAGTTTTTGAAAAAAAAATTGTGGAAATAATTTATTATGTTTGTAAATTCACAAAAGTCATAAAACCGAAATATAAGATAATTACAGATCTAAATTGAATTTTTTAATTGAATTGGTAATAATATAATGAATTGATTCTTAGGTCATTAATTTATTTCTTCTTTTAATTTATTTTATTTTTCATTTTTAGAAAACCAGAAAAATGACCTTTTTAAAAACTTTAAATACAAAAAAAATATTACTTTGGGGATCTAAATTTTATTAATAAATCATTCGTATAACTTATTTAAATTTTTATTTTTTTAATTACGTATACTTCAATTTGTTTTATTGGGTGAGATTTGAATTTCAGCTTTTATCGTTAAAAATACTAATAAAATAAAAAATCTTTTCACAAAATCAATACTTCCCAACATAAAACAAAAAAAACATGTTTTACCATTTTCAAGAATTAACTTAATTTTTAAAAAAAATAAGAGGTTATTTTTTGGATTTTTAAATTGGAAAAATGTACAGTGGTGTAAATAACCCGTGTTGACAACCTTTAACCCATTGCTAAAATTTAACTCGTGTTTTTTTTTTTTTTTTTCAACTTGTGGGTATTTGAATATAGGAAGATACACATATATTCCTGGTTCGGATTTACATTGACTTTAGACGTTAGATCTTTGATTAAAAGAAATGGTTCAATAATATTAAATGCTTTTCTTTCAAAAATTTCATCATATTTTCAAAATATCTGAGATTAGATTATATTTTTAAAAAAATTCAAAAAACCAAATTTTGCTCATTTTTTTGTCGTAAAAATTACATTTCAATCTTTCCATATCTTCATAATTCTTTTTTAAAATTTATTTAAAGAATCCCGGTTCTTATTAATATACTCTTTTCATCACATTGATTTGTTTCTTTTATTTCTGGAGTCAGCCAATATTTTTTGCATGGGTTAAATTTTACAGTGATCAAAATAATGCGTGCACAAAGACTATAATCCGTGTTTCAAAATATTATCCGTACTTTTTTTTATCTTGTACCAAGGCAAGATCCAATCTAATGGCATGTAGTATACCTAAGTTCAAATCAATTTTGAAAGTAACGGTCTTGTTATTTTCAGTAAAATTTAAATTATTCATGCAAATAGTTGAAAATTTTCTTAATTTGTTTTATTTTTTTTGAATTTTTTGTTTTTTTAATGAGTAAAATTTTCCTAAAAAAAATTTACTCTATTTTTTGAGATAAATTTTGTAATTTGATCCTTCATTTTTAGAATTTCTTTTAAAATAATAGAACTTTAAGAAATCAATGCCATGTTTTTTAGGGTTTATTATCAGTTTTTTTGATTGGTTAATGTAGGGGTATTCTATAACAAAAAAATACGCTTTTTATTTTGAAACATGTATTAAATTTTTTGCAAGCTTTTTTTTGACTACAGTAGTAATGGGTTCAAATAAAAAACACGGTTCATTTACACAACTGTAAATTTGGATTTCTAAATAAGACTCTCAGTAATAAAATGTTTAAATGAAGTTAATTCATCCCTTTCATTAGAAGCAACACAAATTATAAAAAAAAAAAGTAAATAGATCTTTAAAACATATCATTTTAGAACTCAAAAATACAATTCCCTTAAATCTTTTTTTGATTGCAAATCCTCCTGACTTGATTTGTTTTAAAGTAAAATTCTGAAACAGTTTAACACTTGTTTGTACATTTTGTCAAACATGGGTAGAATCTAAA
The DNA here is from genome assembly GCA_027625915.1 of Anaeramoeba flamelloides. Taxonomy (NCBI): domain Eukaryota; family Anaeramoebidae; genus Anaeramoeba; species Anaeramoeba flamelloides. The sequence goes on from JANTQA010000072.1 coordinate 2,683,173, forward strand.
AACCAATCCAAACAATTAACTTTATTTTGAATGAATTTTTCTATATTTAGTTTTGTACAGGTATTTGGCATTTGGCTTGTTTGAGTTTTTACAAAAAGAAATTATCCATTTGTTCACCTTTTCGATTTAATTTCAGAAAATTAAAGGTGAAAATAAAAGGAGTTGTGTCTCGAGAAGAAGTCTACTTCGAAGTCCAAACCACCTCTTTGTTTTCTGTCAATTGAAACTGAATTAATTTCCACAAATTCGAAAGGATCATATAAAAAAGTCATTTTCTAAAAATAACACACAAACTTTAGGCAAACTTCCAGAGAACAATTTTCAAAGCTTTGTGAAAAAACTTTTGTGATATTTCATGTTTGAAATGTTTTTCTCTGTTCTGAAGAAAGACATAATAAAGTGAAAAATTCTCATAAAAGAGTAAAAAATCCAAACCAAATTTAAATAATTTTCTCCCAAGTAAAAGCTCAAAAAAAAACTAATTTGGAAGACACAGAACATGAGTTTTATTCAAAGAGTATTTAAAAAGGTTTGACAATTCTCGAAAAAAATTATATACAATTATCATTTTTTTTCAAATGAGCTCAACTCTGACTTTTTCTGATATTCAAATTGCACTTCCTGACACACAACCAAACGAAGGGAATGTAAACGTTTTTAGCAACATGGTTGAAATAATTGTTCAAAAAGAAACAACCCAACTTGGCTTTTCGACAAATATGAAGATCCAACAAGATCTTTCAAATTTAACCTTACACATGCCGTTTGGATCAAATAAATCTATAGGCTTTACTTTCCAAACAAAGGAAGAGTTTGTTGAGTTCTTTTGTAGAGTGACTGAGCGTATTGGGACTCACAAATTACAATTATTGCAAGCAAAACAAGAGAAAAAGAACCTCAAAAAAAAAAATGCAATAGATTTGCTAAAACAATGGATGATCTCTGAACAAAAGAAAAACGAGAAATTAGTTCTCCTCCAAAAGGAAAAAGAAGAATCACTCAAAAAAGGCAAATTTACTGTAAATTTTTCCTTTACGAAAACCCTTCTTAAGAACGGTACAATCTTGGTTTTAAAAAATAAGATATTCTTTAATCACCCTACTACCCAAAAAACAGTTTTCGTTATAACACCACAAACAAAGGTTCGTGAATTTTTCATTTTTTTTTTAATTTTAATTTTTTGTTTTTTTTTATTGTTTTTTCTTCTTTTACTTTTTTTAAGTTTTTTTTTAGAAAAGCAGCAAAACACAATTCACTTATTTTTCAAAATTAAATTTATTTCTTGTTTTACAATTATTCGTCTAATAACATATTTTGAAATTAATTCGTGAAATCACATTTGTGTTATTTCTCTCTCTCATTCAATTATTCGTATTTGTTAATGATATTCAATAGATTATTAAAGAATTACAAAACGTATGTATTTTGGAATTATTAAATGGGATCACTGTCAATATTGAATTTAAAACAACATTTTTTTGCAAAACATTTCTCAAACTTATTAATTCAAAAATCAAATCCTTAAGCGAGCCACCAAGTGTGAAAACAACATTCAAGATAAAAGAATCTTCTGAAAATGAAACAAAGGCTATCGAATGTAAATTATTTCTCAAAAAAACGGGATTAAAGATACAGACAAAGAAAGATACATCTTTTTATCCATATAACGATGATATTCAAATCTTTTTGGAAAAAGACAAAAAGAAAGATTGCCTTTTGCAATATGAAACAAACATTAAAAGAATTTTTCATTTTTCAACTGTCTCAGAAAATAAAACATTTTCCAAAAATTTTGTATTATTCAAAGAAAAATATAAAAAATCATTAAACAAGCAAAGTAAAGAATTAAAAGAAAATGAAAAAAAAAAAAAAAATAGCGAAATAGAATCACAAACCGCAGATGAAATTGAAATTGAAATAGAAAAAGAAAAAGAAAAAGAAAATGAAAATGAAAAGGAAATTGAAAAAAAAAAAAATATCAATAAAAACAAATCCAATTCAAAAAAGAGAAAAACAAAACACACATTCCCAATCAAATATTCCGAAAAGGAAGCCTTTGATACAAATGGACAATTACTGGACCCAATTGATGGCATGGTTGCACTAGATATGGATTCTATCAAAATTTTAAAAAACGAAAATTATACACAACGAGTTATCCCAATTGGTGACGTTGAAATGGAATATGCTAATCACTTAGTGAGATTAATAATAAAAATGAAAGAAAATAAATTTATATTTCTACAATTTAAAACAACAAAGGCTGCTTCAAATTTTTTCAAAATAGGTATTCAAAACAAAAAAAAAAAAGTAAAAAGCAATAAATAATTCTTTGAGACATTTTTGTTAAACAAGCCTAACATTTTAATTTTTTAATTTTTTTTTTTACTTTATTTCTTTATTTCAACTATTTTCTTATTTCTTTTCTTATCCTTTTCTTTCCTTTTCTTTCTCTTTTTTTCTTTTATTTATTCTGATTTTTTCATTCTATCTTTAAGCTCACTCTCCATCTATTAAGATCAATGTAAAAAGAAAAACCTTCTTAAATGAAAAAAAAAAATCCTTTTTTTTTTTAATACTCAACATTTGATTGAAAATTCTTCTTAAAAAATAATAAAAGATTAAGATCTATTTTATAATTTTTTAACTCTGTACCTTTATTATTTTGTAAATATGGCAAATGGATTTTAATTTGAAACTTTGTGTTGTCCAATATTATTCCAAATTATTATTTTTATTAATATTTTTATTTATTAACAATAAAGTTATTTACATTAACAGATAATTTCTTGAATTTTTTCAACATGATTATTTTTCAAAGATACATTACTTATAGTAAAAATTAAACCTTACAACTAATCCTACATTCATTTACATTTTGATATAATCCTATTTTTTGAAAATTTCTGTGAAGGAATGGTTGTAATTATAGTATTTCTTCGAGAATTGATGAAATAAGATTGGTTTTATAAAAATTGAATTTTGATGTGTTAAAAAAATGTATGTGGTGAAAAGAGTTTTAAGGATGTTGGTATATTTTACCATTTTGAAAAATTTAAATTTTGTACACTTTTAATGAAAAATATTTTTTGAGTGCTACAAGATACTGAAACTTTGAAACCAAATATTGTTCAAAACTCTATTTATAAAAAGAAAACGAACCAGTGTAATTCAGAGTTGAATCTTTCATTTTTTGATTTTTTGAACAATTTTTTTTTGATTAAATTTTTGAGTTTTATTAAATTTGGTTTTGGATCTAGAAATGTATTTAGATGTATTAGTGAAATTAATCAAATAATTAACTAAAAAAATAGACTCGAAAAGGCGTGTATTTGAAACAAATATTTTCTTTAGAATACCAAACATTAAAGATCACTTTCCAAGATAAATTTGTTGAGATCAAAAATGAAAAAAAAAAAAAAATCCTATTTTCAAAGATTGGATTTCTTCTGTCTCAATTTGAATGAATCCTAACAATTCATAACCTTTAATTTCTTGCACCATTACAATTTATTATTATTTTAAAAATCATTTTTTTACAAATTTGTTTTCAAAATTCATTTTCAAATATTTTTATCAAATAAAAATATAATAATGAAAATTATTTCAGAAATTAAAAAGGGGGATGTATTCGCGGAAATAAAAAACATTTACCAAAAAACCAACCCCTAAATAGAAGAAAAATTTATAAAAATTTAAATCAGAAATTCAGAAACATATTAAGTTCTCAATTTAATGTATGATAAAGAATTATTAAATCAAACAAATTAGTCCAATAAATCTTTTTTTCTGAAGAGGAATTAAAAAAATAGCCTATTTTCTGAAATAAAACTAGAATTAGATGAATTAAGGATTAAAATAGGATTTTTATAGTTATTAAGAAAATTATTTCAAAATCGAAGGTAATTTGTTTATCAAAAAGTGGAAAAACAAAAGTATTTCCATGAATAATTAAAAATGAAACCAAATTAAGAATAAGTAATTGTTTAAAATTATATCTATAAGATCAAGAAATAACTGTTTTTTGATTTATTGTTTCTTGATGAATCTTTTCATTTTTTGGATTTCCATTTTTTAGTTGGGGTGAAAATATATTATACTAGGATATATACAACTCTTGTATAAATAAAAATATCAATTTATTTGGTTAAAGAAATGATTTGAAAACCCCGTTTTCACATTAATTGTGGCACTCAAAATTTGAAAATTTTACTTATTTACTTACCAGCTTATTTTGTTAAACGAATATTTTTTTGAAAATATTATCATTCTTAAATATTTTGAAATAATTATTCTATTTTTTAATAGAATACCAATCTTAAATTTTCTTATGGAATATAAAGCTTTTATAAAAAATATCATATAAAAAATTACTTGATCAAATATTTTTTTTAATAATTTTACTTATTATTTCAAATAAAGTTTAAAAAGTGCTAGTCACTTACTATGTATATTCTCAATATTCAATGAATTACTCATTACTAAAGAGGCTTTTGTGTAATTTAGTTTGTTTAGTTTGAAAAAAATTGAAAAAAATAATAATAAAAAAAAATAGCTATTAAACTTATTGAAATCCAAATACCCCCTTTTCAAAATTCCTGACCTTCAAAAAAAACACCTATTTTTAGGTATTTTTTTTTTTTTTTTTGAAATAAGTTACAATGATTGAATTTTATGATTTAACATCAAGTTAGAAAAAATAATAAAACTTAAAAAATTTTGCAGAAAAAAAAACAGGGAACCTATATATAAAACTGAAAAATGGAAAAAAAAATAAAATGCTAAAAAATATTCTTAAAACAGAAAAAAAATCATTTTTAAAATTTAATTTAGTGATATATTTTGAAAGAAATATTTGATTTTATTTTAAAATTGAAAAATATGATTTCTTTTAGGTTTTTAACAAAATACATTCAAATAATCTCTCCACTAAGTCAATTAAAAAATTGAAAAATTTTACTATTAAAAATAGATAAAAAATATTACTTAAAATTTTCATTTTTTTTTCAATTCTCATTAATATCAAGGAAAGTTGTAAACCTTTTTCAAAACAATAATGTATAATAATGTTTATTATACAAATATATTTCAAAAATACCGAAATTTAATGATTGTTTTTTGAAAAAAATTTCAGAGTTGTGATTCTTTTATTATATTTTTCTAATAGAATTATGCAAAACTTTGAACACCAATGTGATTTTCATCATTAATAACTTATTTTAATTTGATTTATTTTCTTTTTATAAGATCTTCTCTTTAAAATGGATTCAAAAACTTTTCATAAGAAAGCTTGAAAATCAACAAATCATTTTTATATCATTTTTCTTTCATCGTCCCAATTCAATGTCGACAAAAGAAATTTTTAAAACACCATTCTATTATTTCAAGGTGATCATGTAATTCTTTTCAGTTAAAGCCTTGAAAATAATAAAAAAAAAAAAAAAACTAAAACAACAAATCTTTTCTTTATTCTTGTTTGTTGTTCGACTAATACTAATATTCAATAGTGACTTTTCTGATTCTGGTTTTAGTGGTTTGTCCGAGTTGACCTTCCAACCAAGTCAATTTCATGAGAGTATAGTTGATCTCTTTGATTCTTTTTTTGGTATTATTGAAAGTGCCTCTCTTCGAGTTGATATTTTAAAGTACGATCGCTCTGTAAAGAACAACAAAATAGAAGTAATAGTAAGAACATATCAAGAGTAAGTATTTTACTTTTCTTTTCTTTCCTGGCTTATTGAATTATTTTTGGTTACTTTGGATTTTTGTTTAAGATTTGGAAAACAAAAAAAAAACAACCAAAAGGAAACCAATCAAAAGAAAAATTTAAACATAAAATAAGCGGCAATTACTGCTCTTGTGATTGTCTACCGAATATCTCACAGAAACAAACAACCTTTTTTTTGTAATTAAATTAATTGCTTTAGCAACTTTTTGATCCCAACATTTATTCATGCTAAGGAATTTGCTCCTAACTAAAGGTTAGTTGTATTGAAATTTGAGTGTGTCAATAATTTCAGAGTCAACTGTTTTCGTTGACGAAACAAACCACAGCTGAGTGTTTACTGAGACTTAAATATTAAATGTGCTAAATCTTTAGCATCATTTTCTTTATTTCAAAAAGTAAAGACATTTAGAATTTCTCACCGAAAACACCAAAGATCACAGATCTATATTTTGCTTTTCTAAAAAGAGTCTAGCACCTTTTTTTTATTCTCGTTTGGATTTGTTCTATTTGTTGGTTTCGAATATGTAATGGATTAATTATTCCTAATTTTCTATTGATTAAAAATGAAATTTAGTTAACTAATTATAGTTGGAAAAAGATAATGTTAAGGGACTAGCTTCTACCAAAAAGAGGTCTAGGAACAAAGAATGTTTTAATTAGGTGTAAATCACATTCTTACTCTATGGTTCAAATATATCTGAAAAAATCGATTAGTCACATAGTAATCTAAGATGAAATCATCAATTAAAAATGATCCATTGTATTGGTAAAAAAACTCAACAATTTGACAACAAAATCTACATTTTTATACAAATTTGAATGATGAGATTATCAATACTAAGACCCTCAAAGTTGAAAAATATCTTTCTTAAATTTGTCTTGAAATGTAGATTAGTTACTAAATTATTCAATTATTTTTAAATAATTAAATCAATAGATTTTTTTGACAAATTATTTTTACAATCTTGAAAATATATTGATATAACAACTTCTTTATAAAAAAAAAAAAACTAATCAGTGTTTGGTTTTTTATGTTGATAATTATTTGGCTAATCTTTGAAATTAAAAAATTGAAAAAATAGCTACTTTTATATGTTCTAAATAAGAATTATTAAATACTGGAATACTGTTATTTTGGGTTTCTATTTTTAGATTTGGTAAAAAGGGATTCGCAAAAAAATATCTAAAAATGACATTTTTTTAATTGAGATATTACGTAAAAAATCTAATAATTTATTGTGCAATAATATTTATACAAGATTTTTTAGAGTCATTTGAACCATATAGCAATAATATCATTGACGCCCAATTACAACATACTTTAATTATCGAGAAATATAGGGTGCAGCTAATCCCTTAAAACACTAATACCAGTATAAAAGCAAAAAATGGCCATTTTTTTGTCATTTTTTTTAAATTAACTTTTTTGGAATATCTATAAAGTAATAGTTTTGAACCAAGTATTTGGCTAGGTTTGAATAGTAATCATTTTTACATTTCAGGCAACCTTTTGTTCATGGTTTTTGAAAAAGGAGATTGAAAAAAATGGACATTTTTTGCTTTTATATTGGTACTAGGGCTTTAACTTGATAATTTTTACTATTCAAAAATATTTTGTCTAAAAAAAATAATGGTTTCTGTGATTCCTGAGACTTTTTTTCTGAAATCTGGATTTTTCATAGTTTATTTTTTTTTGTTATAACCTCTTTTTTCAACTTTCAAAGAAATATGAATATCAGAATTTTAATTGAAGAATTGATCAGAATTATGTATAAAATAAAAATGATTAAATTTTCACAGCCCATTTTCAATGAGAGAGATGTAACAAACAATACATTTAGTTAAAAACTCAAATTTATGTTTTAATCAAAAATTATTCTTTCAAAAATTGAAAAACAGTTTTTAAAAAAAGGAAATTTGAAAGCACAATCAACTTTTTCGAAAATTTAGAAATCAAACTATCACTAAAAAAGCTATGTCAGACCAATCAATTAAAATTTAATGAAAATACATAAAATAAAAAGCTGTTTGGGAATATTTTAATAGAAAAGTAATTGCTTTTTCATTTTTTTTTTTTTTTTTGACTTTTTAAAACCAAACGAAACAAATTAAATCAGAGACTATATTTAAGTTCTAATGTTACTTTTTGAATATTTGTTTTTAAATCTATGAATCAAATAAATCTCTTAAATTTAAAATTTTTCAATCATTTTTAAGGTATTTTTTCATTCTACAAAATTTGTTACTTGATAATAATTGAAATTTAAAAAAAAAAAATTCTGATTAATGGATTTTATAAATGAAACATATAAGGTATTTCCAAAAAAGAAACAAAAATCACCGAAGGCGTAATTTTAATTAAAAATCTGAATTATGCTGTACATAGCCACTAATTCTTTGAAGAAATCGTCTGACTGATTTGAATCTTTTTGTCTATTATTAAAATAAAAAATGAATATGAACAAAATCTCACTCAATTCGGGGAGGTGATTCTTGAGAGAATTTGTCAGATTCGCTCTCACTCGACTCATAATATCTCTAATTCAAATTAGGATTCATCAAGTGCCGTGGGAATCTGGGGGGGGGGGTGCAATAGAGTACCATCAAGTGCCGTAGAGTGCCTAGGTTTTTTTTAATTTCTAAAATTAAAAAAAACCTAACGGCAGTTTTCCAAATTTCAAAAGAATTGAGTAAAATCAAAGATTTAACTCAATCCTTTTAAATTAACAAAAAAAAAATAACAGCTAAGTTTTCTTTAATTCTTTTTTTTGTTTCGAAAATCTATCGGTTTTCGGAATAAACAAAAAACTCAAGAAAAGCTAATGCAACTTTTCCAGAGTTCAAAAGAATGGAGTAAAATCAAAATTTTTACTCTATTCTTTTAAATTCTGGAAAGGTTATAAACGATTTTTATTTAATTTCTTAAATTAAATAAAAATTTCTATAATTTTCTTTTTATTTCCCAAATTTAAAAAAAAAAAAAAGACGAAAAGTTGGTAAAAATTTTTTCTCATTTTTTCTTGAAAAAAAAAAAAAAAGGCTGGATGATTTTTTTTTTTATTATTAAAATTTTCATTTGGTTATTTTAAACTTTGTAATAATGCTAATAATAAAAATACTGAATCAAAACAAATTTTAATTTGAGATTCATAAAGAAATTTTTAAAAAGTTAAAGTCAAATAATATTAAAGTTTATCCTAGATATTTCCGATAAAATGATTAAAATTTATCATTAATTATTATTCTACGTATTTTTTTTTAAACCAAAACTTTTTATTTGTGAAATTTTAAGTAAATAATGTTGGACAACTACAGATGAGAGAGATTAGATCTATAAAAAGTTTAAGAAAGTATAAAACTGTAGTTGCCATGAAATGATTTTGAAAAACCATAGATAAAATTTAGAAAATATTTCTGATCTTTTTATTTTTTTATTCTAATTTTGGCAAAATAAGAAGTATTTTACTAATAACTTAACTTTAAAAATGTTATACAAAGTTATTTTACAAGAATTTAACAAATTTTTTTTGAATGTTTTTTCGGCATAAATCCCAAAAGGCTTGTGACTTAATTATTAAGCTTTTTTTAAAACATAATTTAGCCCAAGTAACAAAATAATTGTCTCATAGAAGTTAAAAATAGTCCTTCATTTATAACCCCAATATTTAGAAATGGAGTGAATTTCATTTATTTGTTTGAAAACAATGTTTAAACCAGTCAACGTTTTTTGTTTTGGTTCGAAAAAAAAAAAAAACAATCTCATTTTTAAAAAATAAAAAATTTTATTAGTTTCTTTTTTTCTTTGAAAAAAGAAAGAAGAAACCATTAATAAATAGAAATTAAAAAGGGAGAAAAAAAGAAAATTTACAAATTTGAAAAAAAAGAAAAAATAAAACATTTTTTTTTACTATGTCAAGTCAAGAAATTTTGGAGGATATTCAAAATTAGCAGCTGTTAAGAATACTCAATATATGTAGTTTTTTATATTTGATCTTTTTTGAGAATTGCTTGACAAACGTGGAATAAAAGAGGAACTGGATCTCATTGAAAGGAAGGATGATCTAGTTTGTTTCTGGGTAATTTAAAACCAAGTTTTGTCTTTAATGGAAAAAATGTAATATTTAAATTCAATTTTTCAATAATTCGGTGGAGAAAAAGATCCTTTGTAGAGCAAGTTCTTCAAAGTAGTATTAAAAAAGAACAAATTAGTTTTTATTTGTTTTTGTTTGTTTGTTCTTTATTCTTTGTTTATGGTTTTAAGTTAGATCCTGGGCTCCAAAAAGATAAATAGCATCTCATATTGTTTAATTTGTTCAATAATCCCTTGTTATAATTATCTCACTTTGGATCTCCTTCCAGACTCAAAAAATGATATTGCTCTAGTGCAAAGATGATATTAATCATCGTTCTTTGAAGAACAAAGAATATCATCTTATATAACTTTGAAATAATATCATTTTTTTTTTTCTTCCAGGCCAAACTCAAATCATAACAAAGAGATTGTTTTTAAAATCAAACCAATAAAGACAGTTATTTGAGAATAAAATTAATTTAATTTTTTTATTTTATTTTTTTATAATTTTTTTTTTATGAATTATTAATTTATAGAAATGCACAAAAACTTTGGTTGATGTTTACTTTGACGACTTCTTATCAACAAATTCCATGTAGAGTGAATGTTAAAAAAGCTTCTTCGTCGCTTGTATCTATCTCTTCTCCCCAGCGAAAAATATTGTAAAAGTGATTTTTATTTATATAATAATTTCAATAAAAACATTTTTTTTCATTTATGAAATTTTATTTTTAATCCTTATGTTTTCTATTTAAAAAATAAAATGAATCTATATATATATAAACCCTTTTTCAAATAAAAGGGAACAGAAATTTTCAATAATTATTCATAATTGAATCAAATTAATTGTAATATCATTCTAAAATATAAGAAACTTTTTAAAACATAAAAAAAACACTCAACTAAATATTTAAAACTTCTTGAAACAATAAAATAAAAAATAAAATTAAATATTTTAAAAATTGATCTGCCCTATTATTTGAAATGAGTAGTCTCGTTTTATAAATTGTAGGGGAAAACAATTATAAAACCCAGTAAAAACTGTTGAACAAGGTGAATTGGGGAAAAGTTCTTTACATTTTATTGATAACTTATTAAACACGACAAACTTTTGTTCTTTAACGTCTCATTTTCAATATAAAGCCGCAATTCATCTGGGTATTTTTTTGGAATTGTTTTTTTTTTCTTTATTACTCTTTTCTTTGTTCCATTCATCAATCCAATAATGGTATTTTTTAATTCCTAAATCTTGCACATTCGAAACCAAACTTAAACTGTTTCAGTTTATACTTGCATATTATTTCCAAATTGGTTTCTTTTTATCTTGTTTTTTCATTTTCCAACTGTTCAATATCGGATAAATAAAAAAAACAAAAAATGAATAATAAAAATAAAAATCATCAATAAGTAATTATCTTATTAACAATCAAATTAAATTATATTGATGGTTTGAGAGGTGTGTCATTTTGTTTAGAAAAGCTCTTATAATATATATATATATATATATATATTCTAATTTCCTTTTCCTGGATTGCAAGAACTACTCTTTCAAAGCATTTCCTTTCAAAAATCAAGTAAATTTTACAAAGTTTATTTGTATTTAAACCAATAAAATTCTTTATTTAAAACTGGATCGGGGGTTAAAGGAATTTTATTTTTTTTTCTTTTCTTTCTTTTTATCAAGGACTGTGTTTTGGTCATGATCAAATAATGTCAAAGATATTCAATTTGATTTCCAAAAATATTTTTATTCAACTTAAAATCTGAAAAACTGAAAATTTAAATTATAACTAGATTTCTTAACTCAACTTTCTTACATTCAATAAATGTGTTGCTAGTCCATAAAATTAATATTCGTTGATAATAAAAGTTGGATAATTATAAAAAAAACTTGGATTTAAGGGAGAATGAAATTACATTTGAATTTTTCTCCTTTTCATCAGCTTTGTGAAAATATAGAACGATTTCAGCCTTCTTTTTTGGTCTTCAAAACTCTACTTTGATTCTTTTTATTTTTTTTTTTTGAAGAAAAATGTACATAATTTCAAAAAAAATGTATAAACTGAATAAATAAAAATAGATGAGGATATTTTGAAATTACAAAAATTCGAAAAAATATCAAAAAATTTTTTGTTCAATTTAGATTTCTCACAAATCTTAGAATTCTTCTTTTTAGGTTGACTATCCCTGAAATTACAAAAAAGATTATCTAGTATATGGTGTTGTGACTTTTTATTTTGGTTCTTAGCTGATCGAATTGGATTTGGTATGAATTTTAAAACTGATTTAATAATGGTTCAAAAAGAAAATTTTTGAAATTTTGGGTTTTTTTTTTCCGAAATCCGAATTGAAGAGTATAAACCTTAAAATAGTTCTTGACATATAAGTTGTTCCGAATACCAACTAATTTTGCCTGGATTCATAACACTTAAACAAATAAAAGGCTTTATTCAGATCAAAGATAAAAAAATTTTTCATACATTTATTTGAATTTGATAGCATTTTTTAAGGATTACAATCCCTGAAATTTGAAAAAAGATTATCTTGAGTGGGGTATAGTGAGTTGTCGATTTGGTTCTTAGCTGATCGATCTTGTACTTGGTATGTATTTTAAAAGTGATTCAAAAAGGCAATTTTTGACAATTTATTTTTTTTATTTCCGAAATCCGTATTAGTGAGTGTAGGATTAATAGATTGATAGGTGTTCAAGAATAACTTTTGAATTTTGGGTTGTAGAAAAGAATCTTGATTTACTTTTTCGTCAATTAACAAAATGAAAAAAGAAATTTTTTTAAAATCTCCCAATAAAACCAAACTTAATTAAAAATTTCAATCAACAACCTACAAACCACATTTTTTTTTACTCGAGTTTGATATATTATTCTTACCTTCTTCAATTCGGATTATGGAAATAAAAAAAATAAATTGTCAAAATTTACTTTTTTGAACCACTATTAAAATCCATACCAAGTACAAGATCGATCAGATAAGAACCAAATTAACAAGTCACTATCCCCAAGACAAGATAATCTTTTTTCAAATTTCAAGGACAGTAAACCTTAAGTTCTTGTTTCTATTATTTTTTTTTTTTTGACCAATTTCTAAATAAGGGTTCCTTATCTAGAAATAAGTTTAATATAAAAAAAAAAGAGGGTTTTTCAAATCAAAGTAATTGGCAAAACATTTTCTCAATCTCTATTAAATTTAGGTAAGAAAATTTAATACAGATTAATCCCTGAAAGTTTTACTGACAACTTAAATGGTTTACTTCTTTTTGAAGGGTTTTTCTTCTTTGGTGGTTAAATGGTGAAGTTATTTAACTTGTATTTTCAAGATTTCCATTTACTAAAATTTCATTTTTTCTTCTTTATATTTTTTTCATATACTTTTTTTACAATAATGGGTAAATGATTTTTCTTTATTTTGGATCAACTACTTTGATTCGAAATTTGAAAAGAGCCAAAACAAATGGGCTTTTGTTCTATTTTTGAGAAGAAAAATTTTTTTAATCTTAATTCTTCTTTCTTCTTTTTCCTTTTTTTTTATATTTTCTTAATCTAACTAAACAGGTAAAGCTATTTCAAAATTAAAAAAAAAGATCTTTGGCAAAAAGGAAATGAGACTTTTAATGCTGGGTCTTGATGCTGCAGGTAAAACAACTGTACTTTATAAATTAAAACTTGGTCAAAGTGTTACTACAATCCCGTAAGATATTCTCACAATTTCTTTTTGAAATCTTTCACAACACAAAGGAAACAAAAAAAAAAACTCTTGGGTATTTGTTGTTTTGTTTTGTTTTCTTCGCAAATAAATAATTTAATTAAAAAAATCAATTTTTTTTTTTTATTTCAAAATTTTCATAGGACTGTAGGTTTTAATGTTGAAACAGTTCAATACAAAAATGTTAAATTTAATGTTTGGGATGTAAGTAGAAGTTTTCCTCTTTTTCTTTTTTCCCATTTCCATTTCTATTCGATGTTCCCAAAACTTTTAAATTCAACTTCTTTGCCACTTCCAAAAATTGGAAAAACATAAATTCAAATAACAAAAAAATAACACAAAACAAAAAAAAACAACAAAACACAAAACAAAACAAAACAAAAAAACAAAACAAAAAAACGACATAAAACTTATTACCACAAACAACTCACCAAATACAAAAAGGTTGGTGGACAAGAAAAAATCCGACCACTCTGGAGACACTACTTCACTGGCACGCAAGGTTTAATCTTTGTTGTTGATTCAAATGATCGAGCAAGAATTGACGAAGCAAGAAACGAACTTCATAAAATCATTTCCGATCGAGAAATGAGAGAATCTTTGCTTCTAGTTTTTGCAAACAAACAAGATCTTCCAAATGTAATGACCCCAGCTGAAATCACAGAACGATTAGAATTACATAAATTAAGAGACAGAAATTGGTTTGTTCAACCAACTTGTGCCATTAACGGCGATGGTTTGTTTGAAGGATTGACTTGGTTGTCTACAAATATTAAGGATAAGAAAAAATAAATCCAATATTTTGTTATTCTTTTTGAAATCCACACTTTTATTTTTTTTAATATTTATCCAAACAGAAACAAGAAAAAAATTACCAAAAAATACTTTTCTTTATTTTCTATTTTTTTTTAATTTCCTTTTTTTTTTCTTTCTTATTTGAAATGTTTGAAAAACTTTTTAATTATCAATAAAATAAAAAACAATGATTTGTTTTTATCTTACAAAAGTATCTAATATATTTTCTAGATAATTCTTTTGAAATTTTTGTAAATAAAAATATCTCATTTTTTGAGAACCTATAAACTATTATTGGATTTAGAAAAACTTTTTTAAAAAATTTTATTCAACTTGAACTAAAAAATATAACAATATATATTAGAACAATAAAATCAAAAGATAACTTTTGTTAAAAGTATCCCCATAATTGGAATTTATAATTTGGTAAATTTTAAAAATAATATTCAGCTTTTATAAATTATTCTTTTAAGGAGGTATGTACTTTTTTACAAATTTTGAGTGCCACCGTTTATGCGAAAGTCAATTATACAAATTATTTCTTTGACCAAATAAATTAATATTTTAAAAAATATGAGAATTGGAAATATCACAGAATATAATATATTTTCATACTAAATTAAAAATGGAAATAAAAAAAATGTAAAGATTGATCAAGAAAAAATAAAAATAAATCATTTCTTTATTAATCTTATCTGGGAAATTTGATATAATTACTTCCCCTTTACTTGGTTTTATTTTTAATTCTTCAAGGAAAAACCTTTGTTTGAAAAATTTTTGAGAAACAAATTACTTTTTATTTCAAAAGAATTTCCTAAATGAATTTAAAAATCCTATTTTCTTTTAATTCATCTAATTCTAGCTTTGGTTCAGGATAATAGGATATTTTTGAATTCCTCTCTTGGAATAAACATTTATTGGATATGTTTTTTAATTTGATATGTATTTTTTTTCTATTAAATTGAAAACGTAAAATAATTCTGAATTCTGGTTTCAATTGTTTCCCAATTTCTCTTTTTCTTTGATTTGAATCTTTTGTAAATATTTTTTGGTTCCGAGAATTCAATCCTTTTTTTCTTTAATCTCTGAAATAATATCAATGTTTTATTTTCTTTATTGTGAGAAAGGAGTAATCAAAGAAAATTTACTAAATAAAAAAGAGAAGAAGAAAAATAATTAAAACATTAAAGTAAAAAAATATTATATCATTCATATGACCAAATTAAAAATTATCCTCGTCCTGAAACAGGAGGGGTAAAAACCCGATAAAAAGATTATTAATAAGAAGATTCCATAGACTGTGATTAATAAATTGGTATTCCACGACTCCAAAAAGTGTGGCACTATATACCCGAATTTGTATATTTTTTTACTATTTTAGGAATTTTTTATTTTCAATTTTTTTATTTTCATTTTTTCTTTATTACCTTAAGTTTTCTAACCATTAGAGCTTTGATTGAAAATTTATCGACAAGTACAGTAAATTTCATAATTTTGATTAGTCATGTTGAAGAGTTTCAGTGTATTTTTTCTAAGAATAACTTTTTCATATTAGTTTCTTTTCTAAAATTTTTGCTATTTTTTTCCCATTTGATTCTGAAAAATTTATATCTTTCATAATTCCAAATAAAGTGATTTATAATATCAAATAATATCCTTTGTTTGGTTTTGTTGGATAAATATATTTGAAAAAAAAAATGTAAAAAAAATTGTAAAAAAAAAAACAGTTTTGGATAAAATAAGAAAATATAGAAATGGAATGAGAGATTCCAATGTAAAAAATTGTTTGGATTCATACTAATTTAGAAGATAAAGAAAAAAAATCTTCAATAGTTTGTTTGTTGGTCGGGGTTTAATTTTTTTTTTTTCTTTCTTTATTTCAACAAATTTATCTGGAAAGGTGATCTTTCTTGTTTGAAATTCAATAAGAAAAGATTTATTTCAAATACAAAAATACTCCAATCTTCTTTTTTGGTGTATTATAAGATTAATTTCAAACATTCCCATAAAAATGCATTTATTGATTCAAAATCAAATTTAAGTAAACAAAAAATATAATCGAAAAAAATGTTAAAAAAACAAAAAATGAAAGATTCAACTCTGATTTATTTGGGTTTACTTTCTTTTCACAGATAGGGCAGTGGGAAATGTATTTTGATTTCAATTTTTCAATATCACATGCCACTCAAAAATTCATATTTCAGTAATGTATACAATTAAAAATTTAAAAAAAATAGTAAAATCTACCTACTTCTTTAAACAAATTATTTTTTCTTTTCTTAGTAGATCTTAAGTTTTTTTTTCAATAATCATACTAATGTAAAACTATGTTATAACTTTTTTTCCCTTTTCCCTTTTTTTTTTAATTCTATAATTTAATTAATTTATATAAAATACTTAATTATTTAGAATTGTGAGATCCTCGAAAATTGGAAACCAATTAAAATTATGATATTTTTATTCATACCATTATTTAAAATTAATTCTAATTTATTATTTAATACATTTTAGCTTATTTAAAAACATTTTGAATTTGAAAAATAATCAATGTTTAACACAAATATCTTTAAAAACAAAAAAAAATAATTTTAAAAATAAATCAAAAAAGATGATACACCAAGAATCAGATCAAAAAATAATATTCTTTGGTTTCAATTTGGGTAATGGATTGAAGGAACATTCACATTAGCTTTAATGGTAGATTAAAGGAGCATCACTGACTAACCATCAATTATTGGGTGTGAAATAATTAACAATAATATTTCATAGTTGCTACCAACCATTGTATATAATGTATATTTTTATTCCATTCCGCTAAATCATTTTCTTCACATAATCATCATAGAAAATCAGCTCTTCAAATTCACATCATTTCACAATAATATAAACTGGAAATGATAAATCTCGAGATTGTTTACAATTTAAATGTATCATTTTTTTTTTTTTTTTCAGCTAATCTATACCGTTACTTTAAAATTTTTAAATTAAGTTCCATATAAATACAAGCACAAAACCAGAAATCAAAATTTTCACTTTTTTATTAATTTTCAAAAATTGATCAGAAAAGGATAGTATTTATTTTTGATAGGGTTCTATTGATTATTATAATTACAAGTACATACTTGTAAATTTTGAATTAAAATTTTTTCAAAGATAAAATAAAATGAAAAGTTAGAAGGATGAGATAAGAAGAAAAGATTAAGTTAGTTTACATTTCTAAAAGTAAATAAGATTAATCAAATTCATATTCTATTAAGCTTTGTATTATTTGTTTGAAAAATGTTATAAATCATTTTTCAGGAAATGCACTTGTAAATCTATATGGTAGTGATTTCCAGAGAAAGTATAAAACATTTATTTTTGGTGCTATTTGAAATTTGTAAAAAAAGTGATACATGTGGATTTATTATTGATACTCCCCTAAAGTTAAGCCAATTTTTATTGTAAACTCATTGATATGAAAAATATATTTGACATTATAAATATAATGTGTTTAAAATTGTTCATATGTTTTGTATTTTTAAGGATACTATTAGAGAGTTAAATAGAAGTTGTAAAGGAACAAAAAGAAAAAAAAGTACTGTTGTCAAAATAAAGTGTGTAGAAAAGTTTAATCCCTGTTTCCAAAAAACTAAGTGTGTTTTTTTGTTATAGAAGGCCTGTACATTAACCAATCAAAGAAAATGATAATAAACACTAATTAAATATGTTTTTGGTTTCTATAAGTTCTAATATTTAAAAAGAAATTCAAAAAATAAAAGATCAAATTGCAAAATTTATCTCAAAAAATAGAGTAAATAGTTAATAAAATTTTTATCAATCCAAAAAAAACAAAAAATTTCAAAAAAAATTGAGTAAATTTACTTAAAATTTTCACAAAGTTCATTCCTAATTTAAATTTGTCAATCAACTTCAAGGGATTTCCTTTCAAATTTGATTTGAACAGGGATATTATTATTTGGTAAGTACAGTGGTGTAAATAACCCGTTCAGACAACCTTTAACCCATTACTAAAATTTAACTCGTGTTTTTTTTTCAGACTTGGGTATTTAAAGACCAGAAATCACACTTATAGATTCTTGGTTCAGAACCAAATTGGCTTTAAAGGTTAGATCTTTGATTAATCAAAATGGCACAATTATATTAAATGCTTTTGTTTTAAAAATTTCTTCATATTTTTACAAAATTTGTGAGATTAAATGATATTTTTATAAAAATTCAAAAAATGAAATTATGTTCATTTTTTTGTCAAAAAATTACATTTTAATCTTCCAGTATCTTCATAATTCTTTTTTAAAATTTATTTAAAGAACCCTATTTCTTGTTTATACACTGTTGCCATCCCATTGATTTGTTTCTTTTATTTCTAGAGTCAGCCAATATTTTTTATATGAGTTAAATTTTAGTAATGGGTTAAAATAAAAAACACGGGTTAGTTACACCGCTGTAACTTTTATTTTCAATTGGATTAACAAGAAAAAAAAAAAAGTATTATATTTTGAGACACAGATTACTCTTTGTTGTTAAATTAATGTAACAAAATTTTCATTCAGCTTTCCAATAAAAAGATTTTATCAAACAATGATACTTATCAAATTTTTAATTCTGAATTGAAAAAGAAGCTTAAATTATTGATTTACTGTAGTCAAAATAAAGCATGCAAAAAAATTTAATGCGTGTTTCAAAATAAAAAGCGTGTTTTTTTGTTATAGAAAACCTATACATTAACCAATCAAAGAAACCAATAATAAACCCGAAAAAAATATGGTATTGGTTTCTTAAAGTTCGATTATTTAAAAAGAAATTCTAAAAATGAAGGATCAAATTTCAAAATTTATCTCAAAAAATAGAGTTAATTTTTTTGAAAATTTTAATAATAAAAAAAACTAAAAAATTCAAAAAAATTGAGAATATATTGGAAAATTTTCAACAAATTGCATGAATAATTTAAATTTTTCTGAAAATAACCAGGCCTTTACTTTCAAAATTGATTTGAACTTAGGTATACTATTTGGTAGTTGATTGGATGTTACATTGGTAAAAGAATAAAAAAAAGCAATGATAATATTTTGAAACACGGATTATAGTAGTTGTGCACGCATTATTTTGATCACTGTACTTTTAAGAATTTATGACTTTAATGATTTGTTTTTCATGAAAGGTTTGTGTTTTTTTTTTGGAAAATCTGAATGAAAATTTTGAACTTTTTATTTGTCAATTAACAGTATAGTCTTTGTCACGACTTCTTGTGATCACTGTCTTGTTTAATTGATGAAAAAAGTATTATTCAAAAATCCTTTTGGATTTAGATTGTTTCTTCAAAACAAAGTATTTTCAAGCACTTCACAGATAAAGAAAAATGTTTTTTTCAAGAAGGTGGTAACTATTCGTTAAAATTTCAATAAAAAAAAATTGATAATAATTAGTCTTTTTAACAACTCTCTTTTTCAGCACCTAAAGAAAAAGAAACTTTCTTGGCAAAAGATTCAAAATTATTTTTTACTTTTATATCAAATGAATCTTATTTATCTATCAGGTAAGAAGGAAAGGTACAGCTTTCTTGTTGACCCAAAAACGTCTAATCTTCCTTTTTGGACAGCAGTTACCAAAATTGAAAATCAAAAGCAAATAAAAAAAATTGTTACTGTTGGTGAGGGGTGGACAGACTCTCTGAGGTGTTTAATTTGGAAAAAAAACGATAAACTTGAATACTATCAAGAAGAAAAAAAAATAGAGAAGGGAAAAGAGACAGAATTAGAACCTGAAGTCAAGTTTGGTCAGGGACAAATAATAGAAAATAACGAAAAAGATTCCAGCAACCAAAGCCCTTTCGGTAATTTTCCATCAAAAATGGGGACAAATGAAAAAGATCAAGTAACCACAAAAACAGCATCTTCAAGTGGGTTTACAGTTTTAGATGGGCCTGATCTCTTTTCTTTTATGGAAAAATTTAAAAAAGAAATCGAAAAAAAAGAACAAATTAGAAAAGAAAAAGAAGATCAAAAAGAAGATCAAAAAGAAAAAGAAGATCAAAAAGAAGATCAAAAAGAAAAAGAAAATGAAAAAGAAAATGAAAATGAAAATGAAAATGAAAAAGAAAATAAAGATGAAAAAGAAAAAGAAGAAGAAAATGAAAAAGAAAAAGAAGGTAAAGAAAAACAACAAGAACAAATGAAAAAAGAAAAAGAGTCGAATTCTTCAAACCAAAACCACTCAAAAAAATATGAATTTAGCTTACCTCATTACGAACAAATTAAAAATATCTATTCGGGTGAATCAAATTTTTTAATTTTATCAAAATCTGGTAAGGTCTATTCTTTAACTGAACTGGTGTGCTGTAAAATATGGAAAGTTCCACATGAAAATCCAGAAGAAAGTAATGGTCGTGGGTTAAGAATAAGGCTTGTTCCATTTTTTGAACAGAATAATTTAAAAGTTAGATCAATTGCTATGGGATCTTCTTCAAATTATTTTTTATGTTATGGCGGCAAACTTTATGACTTGTCCCCAAGTAATTCCCCCCCCCTTTTTTTTGTCTTTCTGTCTTTTTTTCTTTTATTCTAGAATCATTTGGATCATAAGGGTTTTAAAATTCGAGAAAAGTTATTAAAGATTAAAATAGGGAAAAACTTTTCATCTCATCTTATTTTGTTTTGTTTTATTCCTGTTATTGGTTGTCAGTTATCTACCCGACTTAAACAACAAAATAGAAAATTAGTCTTCAATGGTACTCTATAAGAGGCTTGTGAAATGGAAATGAGCTTATTATATTTAAATTGATATCTTGTTCCAAGATATCCATAAATAAATAAAACAAATTAAGGAACTAGTATATATTAAATTTTTTTAGGTAAATTTAATAGAGATTTAGAATTTTTTTTGCCAATTACTTAGATTTGAAATCAAAGTGAAAAACTTCTTAGTATAGTAATGAAATCTCGATAAATGGCATTCATTAAATTTAGTTATTGTTTTTATAGAAATAAAAAATTGTTCCTTTTTTTTACTTTTTTGAAAGTTGCTTTTTTTCAACTTTTCGCAAAAATACAAAAAATAAAAAAAAATATGATCAAGAAAGCAAAACCTTGTTATGTTTGTGGAAGGCGTACAAAAAATAGTTTGAAAAATAAACCTGAAAAGTTTTTTTTGGATTTGCATGAAAAAACAGTTTGATTCGAAAAAAATATACAATATATGCTTTACTCTTAATAAAGGATTTTCTTTCTTTTCTTGTACCATTCTTTTTTTTCATGAATCTACCTTTTCAGTTTACACACTTTTGTTTTTGTTGAATTTGAAGTTTTTTTAAGTGTTCACAAATTACCATCCCAAAAGTTTTTGTCAGAGTCAAAAAAAAATCAAAGAAAAGAATAAGAACTATTTTTTTAAAAAGTAATTATTGATAAAACAAATTGAGTTCTTTATAGAGTCAAGTTGGATGAACAAAAGTGAAAGAGAAAATATTAACTGGTTATAAATTATTTTTTCGTTTTTAAAAAAGAGAATAAATATTAATTTTGAGAAAATAATTAAATCCAAAATTAATCAAAAAATTCTCGTCCGTTAAAGATCTTTTTTTTAAAAAAAATTTTTAAAAGTCACTTTTTTTGACAGAACTGTATAATTTTAAAAAAACAAGAACTAAAAGTTCTAACATTGAAAAAAATTATCTATTTTCAATTCTAAACATATTTCAAGATAAGGATTCCTTATTTAGTTATTGGTCAAAAAAAAAATTAATAGAGACTAGTCCCTTAAACAAATATTTTTCCCACTGAGATGATTAGCCTCACCATAGATTTGTCGATAATTAAAGTTTGTTGTGTTTGGGTACAAATAATATTAGTGATGGAGAGTACAAATGGTTCTAAAAAATCTATTAGAAAAGATTATTGTACAATAAATTATTAGATTTTTTAAAAAATGAAAATATTTAAAAAATTTCTAAATAAAGATTTAGGAATTAGTGTTGTAACTTCGAGTGCCGTAGAGTGCCTAGCTTTTTTTTTTAATTTTTGAAATTAAAAAAAAAGCTAACGGCGGTTTTCCAGAATTCAAAAGAATAGAGAAAAATCAAAGATTTTACTCATTTTTTTTTAAATTCTGGAAAAGCTAACGGCGTTTTTTTTTGTTAATTCTCGTTTTTGTTTCGGAAGTGTTCTAGGTTTTTTTTACTTTTTGAAATAAACAGAAAATTTTAATAAATTTTCGGTTTATTACAATAATTAAAAAAAACCTAACGAAAATCTATCGGTTTTCGGAATAAACCTAAAAATATCAAGAAAATCTAACATCAAATATGAGGAATTAAAAACTCCTCCTTTAAATTACAAAAAAAAATAATATAAATAAAAATAAAATATCCTTTTTTAAAAAAAATTATTATTTTTATAATTTGTTTTGGATTTGTATTTACTAATAAAATTATCATAATATCAACTTAGATCAAAATGAAAACAAAGAAATCCCAAAATTAATTTCTGAAAATGTTTCAAGAGTTTTTTCAGGGCCTGGTTCAGATCACTATTTCTTTACAACGACAAACAATGAATTATTTGCATATGGTACGAACAGAAGTGGTGAATTATCGATGGGTAATTACAATTATTCTAAGGAACCTCAAAAAGTTCTAAATTGGAAAGCCAATGATATTTTAATTATTCATTGCTTTTATACACATTCTATTTTAATTACCACTAGTGGGGAAACCTATAGTTGTGGTCATCGTGAATATAATGGATTTGGAAAAGAAATGGCAATTTTTACCAAGATTGGTAAATTAAAAAATAAAAAAATCACTCAAGTAAATGGAGGCGATTACCATACATATGTATTATCATCTGACAACGAATTATATGGTTGGGGGTTGGATTATAGCAATCGCCCAACCGACGAATATCACAAATCCTATGATTATTATGAAAAGATGAAAACCCACAAAATTGATTTACCTCAGTTTTTTCAACAAAAAATGAAGAATGGCACTTGGAGAAAATTAAATATATGTTGTGGATCCAAATCCACATACCTTTACCCAAAATATATTAATTCTTTAATGGAAGATTTTAGCAATTTGTTTCATTCAAAAAAATATTGCGATTCAAAATTATTCATTCCTGTAAATAATAATAAAAGTGAAAATGGAAAGGGAAATGGAAATGAAATAATAAAAATACCAGTCCATAAATTATTAGTTGAATTAAGAACAGGGATGACAATAAGCGAAATCCAAAAAATTATAAATCAAAATAATTACATCACACACAAAATACTCAAAAGTCTATTAAAATGGGTTTATTTAGATAAAATTAACAACCCAATATTTCTTGAAAAAATATTTAATTCATTGAATTTAAATTTCCCACCTGAAAATGTATTTGGAAGTGATTTATTAAAATTATTTAATGAACAAGAATCAATGGATTTTAAAATTTTGGTGAAAAAAAATAAAGATAAGGAAGAGAACGGAATTTTTGAAGAAATTCCAGTTCATAAATTAATCTTATTAACAAGATCTGGACTATTTAGGGATATGTTTGAGAATTTAAATGAAAAGGAAAAAAATATTAATCAAATTAGGGATTATACCAAAAAATCAGTAGAAAGTTTAACTATTTTGATCAAATATTTTTATACTGATACAATTGAAACTACCGCTGAACATGATCCTTTACTAGTTTTAAAAGAATTAGAAGATGCTGTTGAATATTACCAATTAAATGAAAATTCTGATATAATTGAACAATTAAATGATATTTGAAAATAATTTGATCTCATTCAATATATATATAAACTAATTTCAATAATAGAGGGCCCAAATTTTTTTATTGAAAATTTTTATTATTCGTTAAATAATTAATTCAAATAATATATAAATTAATTATTTGAATGTTATTTCATAATAATTAATAGTAATTGAGATAAAATTAATTAAAATTAATATTTTAAATTAATATTTTGAATTTTTAAAGATTTTCTCAAAAAAATTTTCAATTGGAAAGAAATTTTAATTTTATATTTTTTTTCATTTTTTCATTTTTTCTTTTTATTTTCTTTTTTGATTCATTTTCTGATTTTGGATATTGAATTTTTTACTAATATTTTTTACATGTTAGAGAATTATAGAAATAATTTAAATGAAAGAGAAATTCGATTAAATATAATACTATTATATGAAGAGGGGATAAGTCAAAGAAAAATTGCAGAAAGATTGAATATAACAAGAAAAAAAGTTAGATATTGGATAAAAAAATTTCAAATAAAAAAGTATTTTTTTTTTTTTTTTTTTTTTTTTTTTTTTTATTTCTTTCTTTTTTTTTTTTTTTTTTTTTTTTTTTTTTTTTTTTGCTTTTTTTAGTACGTTAGAAAATACATATTCAACAGGTCGAAAAAAGAAAACAAAACGAGGAAACAAAAATCTTATTGAAAATATTACAAAAGATAATCGTAAAATGAGTTGCAAAAAATTAAAATCTTTTTTATCAAATAACCACGATATAAATCTATCAACAACAACAATTTACAATATTAGAAAAGAACTTAAATTTAATTTTTTATTACCAAAAAAAAGAACACTGCTAACAAATAAACAAAAAGAAAAAAGATTAAAATTTGCAAAAAATATCTCAACAATCCTATTGATTGGAAGAAAGTGATTTTTACAGATGAAAAATGGTTTTATTTTTTCTGGTTTAAAAAGAAAAATTTGGAGACAAACTGGTGAAAGAGATGGTATGTTTTTTTTTTTTTTTTTTTTTTTAATTCATCTCATTTTTTTGAATATTTAAAATAACAAGTTAATTCTCTTCATTCAATTTTGCAAAAAAATTAAAATAAATAAAAAATTTTAAATATTTTTTTTATAATAGATTCAGTTTTTTGAGAGGTTTACTAAATTTATACCAAAAGTAATGTTTTTTGGTGGAATAAATTATTCATATCAATCTACATTAATTAAGTGTCCAAAAATAGTAAACTCGGAATCTTATCAAAAAAAACATTATTTCCAGAAGTAAAATTTTTTTCTGGAATGGATAATCTTTTGGTAAAAAACAATGGATATTGATGCAAGATGGAGCTACTTCGCATACATCAATATCAACAAAAGAGTATCTGAAAAAGAAATGTAATGTTTTAAAAAAATGGCCACCCAACTCACCGGATTTAAATCCAATTGAACATTTATGGGGGATTATGGACAAAAAAATAAGTGACGAGACACCTAAAACAAAAAACCAATTAATTAAAAAATGTAGACAAGTTTGGAATAATATTGAATGGGAAATAATAGAAAATCTTTGCAATTCAATGGAAAAAAGATTAAGATTGGTAATAGAATTAAAAGGGGAATGCATTAATGGCTTTTATTAATTTGAAAAAATTACAAAAAGAAGGGCCCAAAAAAAAATTTTATTTTTAAATATATTTTTTTTTATTTTTTATAAAAAGTTAATTCGAAATAAATAAAAACTCAACAAATATAATTTAGATTATTTAATTTTTATTTTAATTGTTTTAAATATTCGTTAATTAATTATTATTTTTTTTATTATTATTTTGTGGGCCCCACTTTTTTGAATCTAGTTTATATATATAAGCTATTTCCAAATAAGTGGGGTAACTTTATTTTAAAATATCATTATTAAAATTAATTCTCTTAAAAATATTTAAATATTCAAAATTACTAACAATCATTTATTGATTCTGAAGAATAATTCAATCTATTTGTTTTTTAATATTGCGTTACCTTAAATAAAATAAATATAAAAGTTTCTAATCTTGATTTTATTTGATATCTTTTAGGTATGGAAATTGGTATTTATTTTTTTCTTTTTGGTCATAAAAATTGTTTTCTTAAGAGGGATTGTCTCGAAAACAATTCCAATGGAAGGAAAATCATATAACTGTATTTTATTGTTTAAAAAATCGTTTGTGTACTTGTAGTATTACCCCTTTATTATTGAAATTCGCTACGCCTTGTTTTTCTTAAAAAAGTGTCATTTTTTTTTTTTTTTTTTTTTTTAGTAAATATTTTAATCATATTTTCAAATAAACACCTTATTCATTTATTCAATCAGTACTAATATTAAACTTAATTTTAGTATTACCAATTTTGGAATAAGAAACGTAACCAAAAGAAAACATTATCCGAATTATATAAAAAAAAATGCACCACTTTGATGGAAATAACTTAAAGACCCTATTTATTGAAAAATTAATCTTGATTTCAACTTTTATAATACCTCTCTACCATATATATCACATATTATAAAAAAATTATTTGTACCAATGGTAAAAATTGTTTTATTAAAAATAAAAAAAATGTCGACATTCCATTCTACCAAAGTAACTTTTTGAATTAATTAACTCTCGGATTATTTTCGTTTCAACAAAATGTTGAGAAAGTTGAGATATTGGTTGTTGAAAACTGAGACAAACAAAAAGATTGTTAATACTAATTGGAATTTATCTATAAATATCAAAAGATGTTAAAAGCAACACTAAAAAAAGAACCCTTTAAACTAACTTAATGGATCTTAGGAATCCAGTATTTAGAAGTTGTTCAATTCAAAATAATTCAAAGTAAGTGAAAATCAATAATGATTTAAAAGTTATTCGAGATTTAAAAGTTAAACTTTTATTTCATTTTGATGAATGTAATTGAAAATAAAGGTTTGTACTTTTGTCTTTGTGAAATTTTAAGCCTATTATTCTTTTAAAAATCCCAATTTAAATAAAAGAAGTATTAATTCAAAATTTTTTTTCGAGTGTTCACAAAAAAATACAAATAAGAATATATTCACTTGAGGTTTTTGGTTATCAGGAAGTATGATGAAACGTTAAATACACTAATTCACTTTTTTCGAATTTTTAGTAAACCATGATTGTCATTCTAAATGGGAAAAAATTTTCATTTCTTTTACAATACGATCTTTTCACAAAAACAGTTCTCAAAGAAATAGGTTGTAATTTGTTGTTCAATTTGTGAAAAGAAAATGAAAAAGAAGTTAAAATTATTCTTTTTTCTTATTTAAATATAATTCAAACAATGAGCAAATTTTGTGGGTTATTTACTCTTTTAAATATCAAATTACCAAAAGGAGTCAAATTTTCAGTTGTTGGCGGCACTTTCTAAAGGCTTGATCTATATTTTTAGAAATTATCAAAAAAAATCAAAAAATTTAACAATTTAATTTTATTTTTTGAAAGTAAACCAAAGATAATTACCTAAAAAAAAAGAAATTTCCAATTGAATTCCCTTTTGGCTTTTTTTATTCCCACAAAGACGTTTCAAATTAGATTTGAGAAAATAAATAATTAAAGTGATCTTACAAAAATTCTAAAGTCCAAAAAAATCAACAGTTTTGATAGATCTAAAAGAGAACAAAACCTCAACGCTTTATTGAAAGTTTGACTGTTATTTTTGTGGCAAAAAAGCAAATTTTCCCAATAAAAGTGGAAAAATGTTAAAGTTCTTTGATGGAGTAACTTGTAGAAATTAAAAAATCCTGAGAAACCAATTTTAGTGAACAGAATACAAGAAAATGAGTCTATAATGATATTTAAAAGAATTAGAATTTTTTTAAAAAACTTTGAAAAGAAAAATAATCTACTGCGCGTTCAGTGGTGAAACAAGATTGTTCAATTTTTTCCTAATTTATCAAAATATTTTTTAACTTTTACAAGCAAGTTTTTCTAAAATTCAAATGTATTCTAATTGTTTTTTAAATAACAAATTACGTGCCTTTCCAAAATATCTTTGCCTCAGAATTAAATACTATTTTCTACTTAAAAGGTATTTGTAAAGTTTGGAAATATTAAAGTGAAAAATTGTGAATTATTTTTTAGGCAAAATATTCTAGTTCATTTCCAAAAGTAATTATTCCTTTCTCTGATAAACAATAACCAAGTTCTTTGAGGTAATTTTTTCAGAGAATTCGCTTTGTTCCTTTACACTTGAGCTGGTTGAGCTTTTACTGATTTCTGAGAAAACGAAAATAATCTTTAAAAAAAAAAAAAAGGTTTTCTTATTTTAATATTATTCACGCAAAATATTTCAAGTTTACAAGTCCATGACCTTTATCTCGGAAATAACTTTACTTAAAATATTATTCAAATTTTACTCATATCAAAGTATGAAAATTCTTTAAATTTCCAATCGTGAGTTCGTAATCAAATTTTCAAGTAAAGTTCGTACCTTTAACATGAGAAAGATCACTCTATAAATGCCCACCGAAAATTGTCAACTACTCAGAAAGTATTCTTCAACCACAAAATAACACAAATCCTTTTTTGCAAAATTAAAATTTTTTTATTTTGATCTTTTGTTTAAGGGAAAAAATGTTAAAATTAAATTTTTCAAGTAATTAAATTGAAAGAAGGTTGATTTTTTTTGAAAGAATAAAACCTAAAATTTGTTACTTGTTGATATTTGTCTTTGTGAAAAGTCTTTCTTTGATTTTTTGAAAGAAAATATTCAAAAAATAACTTCAAAAAAAATTAAGTACTTGTTGGGTTTTTAAAAAAACTGGTGAGTGTTCTCTAATTTTTCAACCCGTCAATTTCTCACAATGGGAGATTTTTGAAAAAAGTTTACAATAAATAGATTTTTAAAGAAAGCAATATTATCAAAAGGAAAGTATTTTAGTTTAGTAACTGAGAGAAATTTTGCTCATGCTATCGATTTTTTTTCATGAATTGAATATAATTTGGTCTTGGAGAACTTTTAAGAACAAAAAAAAGTTGATAAAATATTTTATTTTTTTTTAGATTCTCTTGAGTTAAATAAAAACTTTTAAACAACCAAAATAATATTTTTGAAAAAAATATCTTTGTTAACTCGAAAAGAACATTTATCCGCTATACCCATTAAAATATAGTGACTCTTTTTTTTTTTTTTTGAACCCCCGTCTTTAAACAATCAACACAAAAAACAAATATGAGCAAAGAGATTAGATGCTCGAATAAATATTGCAGAACAACTGACACACCAATTTGGCGAAAAATTGGCAACAAACAGTATTGCAATGCGTGTGGAATGTATTCTAAGAGACACAATGGGCAAGATCGCCCGCCTGACCAAATTCACAACAAAAACGAGAAGGTCATAAGAAGAATTATAACAATTAAACGCCCGCAGAAATACTTCAAACACTCGACGAAAAGAAGGGAATTTTACAACCCAACAAAAACGACACACACTATTGTCAACTTTAAAAACTCTACCGAAAAGAAAAAAAATTTAAACAGTCATTCAGTATCACCAAAAATGATTGAAGAAAAAAAAGAACAAAAACCAGAAAAAGAAAAAAAAAAGGAAAAACAAAAACAAAAACAAAAAGAGAAAGAAAAAGAAAAAGTAAAAGTCAAAGTAAAAGAAAAGGAAATCAAGACAAAACGAGAAATTGAGTATTCTGATGACTCTTATGAACCCTCAACATCGTACAGTGAAGACGAGAGTATGGAAAGGTTCTCGAGTCAGCTGAATACTGACCGAGAAATGTCTCGAGACAATTTTGCAAATTATAATTTAAGAAATAAAAAAAAATTAAATTCAAAATGGGGAACAAAAATAAAAAATAACCCAAATTACAAGAGTGAACCCCTTGAATGTAACAAGGGTACCGAAACAGAAAGCAATTTGATTCACATTGAATGCGATCAAGAAAATAAAAATTTTGAAAAAAATCAGAACAGTTTTGGGTTTGGCATTTCGAAAAGTGATAATGAAATTGACGAAATGAGCGAAATGAACGAAACAAACGAAATACATGATAGGCAAAGCATGGACCTGTCAACAACAATGGACAGCACAAGCTTCTCGATCTTTGATAGCAACACTTCCTTGATGACAACCTCAGATTCGACAACATCGATCGAGAATGAGATTCCAAAAGACTTTTTACATTTTGCCTCACGGACCAAAAAATTGCAGAAGAAGCCACCACCAAAGCAAATTATTTATGAAACAGAGAACAAGTCGGTGAACTTTAAAAGGGGCGAGTGCGTCGCAATTAGCCCAGACAAACGCCAAGAAATATTTGCAATTATTCGCGGCTTTTACAAATCCACAAAATCAAATAAGGTTTATATCAAAGTGAGGTGGCTGTTACCAAAAATCCATCCCTTCCATCCTGACTGGCGTCTCTTGAACACAAAGCAATTAACGAAATTCGATTTCAGGTTGGGCAATTTTGAGCCGATTTATCAGCCAGTTAGTTGTGTAACTCGGAAGTTAGGTTTTTCAATTCTCTGAGGCGTTGATTGGAGAAGTTATTGTATTTCTTTGTTTTTGAAAAAAAAAAAAAAAAAAGAAAAAAAAAAAAGTATTCCAAGAATTGTTTTGTAAACTATCAACAAAACAGTTTCGTTCTTGGTTGAGTATTGTTTTGTAAACCATTATTTTGTACTTTTTGAAAATTACCAATGCGAAAAAAAAAAAAGGGATGTGGTAATCAACAGATCAATAATTTTAATGATATGAAAGATTCAAATTATTATTGTTATAATTATGATTCAATTTACACTGGGTTTGAAAGCCAACAACTATTGGAAAAAGAAATTGTTAACTATTTTTGAGAGATAAATGTAGTTTGTTACATGGCTACAATGCATTCAGAAATGGTTTTTCTATTGATTATTTTTCTTTTCTGTTCGACTATCGTATAAGTTGGCATTGATCATTAATTCAATTGAAAATACCACATTATTATTGCAATGAATTTACTATTTCTGAAAACAAAATTAACTCCATTTCAAATATTCTTATTTATTTAATTTTTTTTCAAAAAATAATTCTTTGAGAAAAAAATTTTTTCTTTCAAATTTAATTTAGCCATTGCTATCTCAAGTTAATTTAATTATTTCAATATTTTTAAATAATTTGCAAATATTATATACTTGATATAATATTATCTATATAATGATTGTAATAATAAATATTAGAATATATTTATTATCAATTAACAATAGTCATTATAAAAAAGTTTTTAATTGATTTTCTTTTAAAAAAATATTCAGCCTTTTGAACAAGAAAATGTTTATTGTATTTCTTATTTCTACTTTCCTTTGTTTTTTTTTTTTTTGTTTTATTTTTAATAATTATGTTTTAATTTTTATATTTTTTTCTTTTCATTACATTTTTGGGTATATTTAGGTTAAAAAATATTAATATAATAAAATAAAAATAATAATATTAATAATAAAATTATTTAACCTACATCCATTTAATCACTTTGAAATATTTTCAATTGATAAATTAATAAAATATACCAATAAAATTCAATTATGTTAAGATAATAAATTTTCTGTTAGTTTTTTTCTTTTTTATTTTTTGTTTATTATTTTTTACTTTTTTGTTTTGATTATTCAATATAAAGAATTAAAGTCCTTCCAGACGGTTGATAAAAATTTTTAGGGCATAGAAATTATTTATTTATTAGAAATTTGTCTTTTATTAAATAGGAAATTCAATTGATCTCATATTTTACAATCTAATTTTCATTTCTGTTGCATCATGTGTTAAATTTTTTTTTTGGTAAGAAGTAAATATACAATTTGAATTCGAAAAGAAAAAAAAATTGAAAGTATTTATTGTTCATTACTTTTAAATTTATAAACTTGGGATTTTTACAACTTTTGAAAATGAATATTTGAATAAATATAATTTTTTTTTATGAATTTATTAGGCGATTTGAAAAAAACAAACAAATAAAAAAAAAATTTTTTTTTTCTCCCATGATTTAGTTTGATGTTTAACGTTCCCTTTTAGTATTATTTTAATGTTTAGAACATAAAATAATTTTTTTTTAAAGTAGAAAATCAATTATTAGGTTTTATAATTTTTCACAGTAAGATTGGAAAGGTTTGATTTATTTATAAAACTTGTTAAATATCCACTACAAATCATTAGTTTTCTGTGTCTGGTTTATACAGTATTATGTGGTTTTATTATTTCAAGTTTTTATTAGAGTATCAAAAAATTTTTTTAAAACTGAAACTAATATACCTTTAAAATTTGGGGAATTTTATCAGATATTTTATAACATTCTAAAAGCTTAGGAACAGGTTAATTTGATCAATGTTTTGATTTTTATTTAACTTTCTTTAAAAATATTTCAATCGGGATGATTAATTGTAGTAATTGTATATTTTTTTTTTAATTTTCATTTCCCAATAAGATAATTTCTGTCAAGTAAATTTTATTTATTTGTTTATAAATAAGTTCAAAGGGTATAAATTTAAAATAAAATGAATTTTTTTTGAAAGGAAATTTGATTTGAAAGTTGTATTTGAACGAGAAAACTTAAATTGGTGATAAATAGGTTCAATTGGTATAATTTTAAGTGGTAGACTTTCAAGAAAATTGAAGGCATAAAGAAATACAAATTATAGAACAAAATTCGGTTTCTAGTATTATACACTATTTAATAAAAAAATCCAGAAAAATGTACCATTATTGGGAATTTTTTGCGTACCTAAAATTTTGTTGTAAAGTAGTGTTTTAAAAATGATCAGTGTATATTTACATCTGAAAGGGTTTAAAAAAAATGAAATTTGATGGTAATTAACATTTTCATTAAGTTTTATATAGTTGTAAAAGAATATTAATAAGGAAATAAGAAATCTTGGTATGTTTTTTTGTAGTTAGGATTTAATACTTTTTAAAAAATATATACTTGAACAATAAAAATAATATTTAAATTTTTTAATTTATACAATTAAATCAGCAACAGAAAATAAATAATAATAAGAAATTGTTTAATTACCAAGTTTTATTATTCTTCAACACAGTTAAATTAAACTAAAATAGAAATAACAAGAAAAAAAAAGCATCAAGTAAGTTTTAATTAATTATTCAAAATATACATTCATTGGTACAAAGAATAATACAAGTTAACAAAAATATTGTTAAAAATCATACTATTTAAAATGTTATTCATAAACAAGAATCAATATCTGGATTAGTTCTAATGGATAATAAAGTTATGCCCTTCCACATAAAAAATTAAAAAAAAAAAAATGAAAAGAATTGGAGATACCCACTTTACAAAGTATTAGCTATATTACTTCAACAAAAATTGTATTCCAGACTAGTACTACCTGTTAGTGGATTTTAAGTGAATCTCAAAAAAACAATATAAATCTTGACAAAATTATATAACTATAAAAAATCTCTACAGTGGCAAAAGTGAAAAGAAGTATTTGATTAAGGTTCTCTTTCGGTTCTGAGTATTTAGAGGTGTGATGATTTTGAGAAAAACAATTATTTGGAAAGTAGATCTAAGAGAGCAAAATGGGAAGTTTTAATTCTTTTAAAGTGGTTCTCAACAACAAGGAAAAAGTTGGAAAATTCTTGTGGGACTCATGCAAACTAATTTAAAAGGTTGAAAAAAATTTCTATATGTTTTCATTTTTTTTTCTTTTGATTAAATTAACTCGCTTTTTAGTTATTTTTTTAAAGGGTCGAACTAAAAGAAAAAAGAAAAAAAAACAAAAAATTTAACCATGAACAACAAATAGAGAAAATAAAAGAAAATGAATTATAATACAAATGTGGGAAGAGATATGTACTATTGATTGAAACCTTAGTTCATTGGACTTGATTCAGAAAATTGATATAAAAAAAAAGAAAAAGAAGAAAAAAAATTGAATTTGTAGATCAAAAAATTAAAACTTGAAGAGAAGACTGTATTGAAACCTAAACTATTTGAAGAAATATTGGAAAAAAATAAGCTCTTGGTTAATTTTTATGTTGTGTTGTGTGTATTATTCGTTTTTAAATATTGGATCTTCAAAGAGAAAATAAAAAAGAAATTCAAATATACTCAAATAACTCTTTAAACCTGTCTTCATTCGTTACCATTTGGTAAGTATTTTTTTTAAAAAGAAAACTAAAAAAGATAAATTAATCTCTTTTTATTTAATGAAAAAATAATAAAGAATTTTGATCTCCAATTTTTCGTTTTTGTTTTTTATCAAGTAAGCTGTCAGGACAAAACTTTTTATGTTTCCTTTGTTTTCATGAAATAACTTATGTTTTTTCCATAAGAAATCTTTCAGTGTGGTTTTGATATCTACACTCTTGTTAAAGCCTTCAGGGTATCAAAATATCTTCCAATATTTATTATGGTGAAAATATGAGCAATATTTCCCTACAAACCATGAAATAATGGCAGATAGATTTGAATCTTTTTAAAACATTTATAAATGTAAGTTTAGGAATTGGGAAGTGCCGTAGAGTGCCTATGTTTTCCAGAATTTAAATAAATCTCGAAAAATCAAAGATTTTACTCAATTCTTTTAAATTCTCGAAAAGTCTACTGCAAATATAAGGAAATAAAAAACCCTCTCTTAAATTACAAAAAAAAAAAAAAGAATAATATTATAATTAAATTTACTTCATTATTTTGAATTTTTTTTTTTTTTTTTTTTTTTTTTTTTGGAATGTATAATAATCCACAAAATCCAAATTAATTATCTTTAACATGAATACACAGTTATAATTTTGCTCTTAAAAGGGTAGCGATCTTTTCCACTGCTAAATTTCTTACCCCGCCTCTTATACCTGATTGTAATGAGGAGGCAAATAATGTTGGTAATATTTGAGTGAATTTAACTCGTTCTTTTTTATTTGTGCTTTTTAGTATTAATTCAACAGTGGTTGAAAGCAATCCTGCGGAAGCTCCAGAAAGAAATCCAGATTGAAAAGTGACCATTTGTTGTTGTTGGTGGGACGATTTCCAAGAATTTAGTGTACCTAATTTATCTACAAAGTATGGCATTGATCCGTAATAAACAGGATAGTGTATCAGTGGTTTTAAAAACTGGTAATTTTCAGAAGAAAACAAGCCTCCAAATCCAGATTTTATTTCAGAATATCTTGTTTTGTCTCTTGCTGCTAGTTCTTCTTCATCATAATTTTCATTGTCATTATCATCATCATCAGAATTTTTGGAATTGAAAAAAAACTTCCAAGGAATCATGAATCCCATTGGTATTAACACTATATTAATAAGAAATATTCCATGGGTATTTATGAATAGGATTAAATAATATATATTAATAAAAGTTTATTTAAAATTAATTACAACAAATAATTTTATCATTAAAATAAAAATTGGAAAATTAGAAAAAAAATTTTAAATATTAATTTAAAAATAATATTGATTTTTCTTATTTAAATATAAATCGGTTCTCACCATATAGTTTCCAAATTATTTGTTAATGTGGGTTGAATTGTTGTTTTTAAATTTTAAAAATATTGCTTCGTATATTTATTATCAAAGAAAAAGAAAATATTGAATACTCTTTTTATAAACTGTACCTGGTATATAAGTTCACATTAATGATTTGAAAGTGGATCTATTATTGTTTTTTTATTAAACTACATAAACCTTTTTTGTTATTATTTCTAAGCAATATGTAAGCAAAATATTAAATTTTGTTATACTAAGATGAAATACTGTGATTTTCCCCAAAGGAATGAACAAAAAAATTACACAATTTCCATCTAAAAAATCAAAACATTTATTATAAATAAAGTACTTTCAGAAAAGTTTGAATTTAAAATTTTTCATAATGCAATGAAAATAGCCCAATTGAAGTTTTTCAAATATTGCCAAGATCTTTTTTGAAAATGTTTTGGTCACAGATTGTTTAAATGAGATACAAAAAAAAAATGGTTTTTATTGAATAAAGTTTTAGAAGTTCAGTAGTAAAAATATTTTTCGAATCAAAAATGTTAAGTAATTAACATATTATAATCTATTTTTCAAAAATTTTGACTCAGTTTATAATGTTATTAGAAGTTTTTTTTGGTGTTTTGTCCCATATTCTGATCAAAATAATATTATCCTATTTTCAATTTTTAGATCAAAATCATTTTTTCTTATTTAGTCAAAGATTTTTTTTCTTTTCTTTTTTTTTCTTTGATTTCTTTTCTTAATCTTTTTTTTTTAACCTTTTTTTTTTTTACTTTTTCTTTTTTTTTTGATTACTTTTTTTTTTAACAAAGCAAATTTATAGAAAATTGTATCTTTGAAAATACCTATAAATACCAAAAAAAATAAGATTATGTAACAACTTTAATGATGATATGTTGAGAATAAAAAAATATTCTTGTTAACCTTTTTTAAGTGAAAGTTTGGTAATAAAAAAATAAATGATACTCATTTCAAAAATTATGAAACACTTTTTTTATAGTTTTTGGTTTTATTTTTTTTTAATTTTTTATATATCAGACTTTTAAATATTTGGAATGATTAAAAAGTGAATTACAAATTAGATTTAATTATTGGTTTTTCTTGGATATAAGAGAATAATTTTTTTTTTCAAATTATTATTCCACTCCACTAGTATGAAAAAATAAAATTAAAAATTTCAAGCTAGACAAAACTATTACTTCAAATATCATTTCATCCTTATTAGTAAATAAAGTTGATTCCCAATATAGCCAACATTCCAGTTCTCAAAAATCTTGAGGCTATTGTATTTATTGTTGTTGGTAATACTACAGTTTTTAAAAGTCTCTAGTCGAGAAAAAAAGGTATTTTTGGGTGTAAAAAATTATAAAATGAATTTGAAAATGAATTTTCCTTAAATTTAACTTTAGGAATATTTTTTGAATAGATAATAGTCAATAGTTTTGAAAACACTCTATTCATCTAAAAAAACTCAAATACAGAAAAAAAATAACTGATGACAAATATTCCGTGTTTTAGATTTTCCGGAATTTAAAAGAATCAACCAAAAAATGGATTTTGCTTGATTCTTTTAAATCCTTGAAAACCCAATGTAAGTGTCCGGCAAATGCTATCAGATGCCTAGGTTTTCTTGAGTTTTTGAAATAAACCGAAAATTTCAAAAATTTTCTGTTTATTACAAAAAGTAAAAAAAACCTAACGAAAGTGTCCGTCAAATGCCTAGCTTTTCTTGGGGTTTTCTGTTTTATTAGTAAAATCTATCGATTTTCATTAGGTTTTTTTTGCTTTTAGAAATAAACAGAAAATTTTAATAAATTTTCGGTTTATTTCGAAAAGTAAAAAAAACCTAGAACACTTCACAAATAAACAGAAAACCCAAGAAAAGCTAATGGCGATTTTCCAAAATTCAAAAGAATTGAGAAAAATCTTTGATTTTACTCTATTCTTTTAAATTCTGGAAAACCGAACGAAAAGTATCCTAGGTTTTTTTTTACTTTTTGGAATAAACCGAAAATTTATTAAATTTTCAGTTTATTCCAAAAATTAAAAAAAAACTAACGGAAAGTGTCCTAGGTTTTTTTTACTTTTTGAAATAAACCAAAAATTTATTAAATTTTCAGTTTATTTCAGAAATTAAAAAAAACCTAACGGAAAATCAAAAAAAAACAAGATGTTTTTCAATTCATATAAAAACAAATAATTATTTAATAGTCACATCAATAGTTTCCCCATTTGAAAGGTATTTATCGGATTTAAAATACTTTTAAATTATAATAAAATAACCTCTTATTTTGAAGAAAAAAAATTTCTGATTTTTTACTATTAAATTGAAAAAAATCTTCATAGAAGCTGGAAAATTGGATTTTTCAACTTAAATTGTAAAATATCTTGAAAATATTTTCTGATCCAAGATCTCTTATATTAACTAACAGTGTTTATTATAAGTGAAGTTATTAAAAAGTGAAAAATTAGTAAAGGTTTAATTTTTTTTTGAAAAAAGTTTTTCAGGATCGTGGTGAGCAATAATTTTTAAAATATAGTTTATTTACGCACTTTTTTAAATGAAAAATAATCGAAAAAAGATTGTATTTTAGATTTTTTTGTTAAGGGATCAGTTTTATATGGAAACAACAGTGCAAGATTTTAAAATATGTTATTAGTGATACCGATTACTTAGGAATATTGTATATATGAAGTGTCAAAAAATTATGATCTGCTAAGAAACCCAGGAAGAGAAGAAAATAATTTTCAGTGAGATCACTTCTTTTCTCAATTTTTTCTGAAAAATAAAACTATTAAATTCATTTTCTTTTCTCACAATTTATCTAGTTTTGACCCCGTTTATTGCAATTTTGATCAATATTATACTATAACAAGTATTTGTGCCCAGAATATTAATATAACGATTTTTTTTTCTTTTTTGAGATAAAACTTTTGGTTTCTCAAAAAAATTGATATATTTAACTTATTGAAAAATATTACTATTATTTTAATAATGGTGATTTTATAATTGTTAAAGTTTTAAAGTCATTTAAAAATTTTTCCTCATAAATTGTGTTTTTATATGAATATAAAAAATTCGATTAATTCACAATATAATTTTCTTGAAGATATATGTGAATTACATAATATTATCCTCAAAATTTAAAATCAATTTTTTTTAAGAATATGATTTAAATTGTATTAACATTTCTTTGAACATAAAACCGCAAATGAAATGCGAAATATTTGTGATCTTTTTTTGTTCTCGTCTCATATTCACTGGCTCTTCTTGTTCAAAAACGAGCAGGAATTGTATTGCTGGTGGTTGAATAATAGATGTAAAAAATTTTTCACTTCATCTTCCCTTTCTTTCTTTTTTTAAAAGCAAAGAAACCTGCAAAGAAATAGATTGTAATTTGGGATCTCACTTTATTTGTTTGGCCCTTTTTTTGAGTTTATATATTTAGGATATGTGTAAACGTTTACTACAAATCCGAAATAAATACCAAGGATTTCAAAATTGGAAAAAGGAAATGATAAAATCAGCTGAAATTTTCTTCAATGTGAATTTCAAATACCTGTATTTTTTTGAGTGTATCCTTTTATTTGTTTGTATTGAAACGATTTGGGTTTATTTGAGATTCAAAGGTAAAGTAAGGCCCATAGAATTGAAAAAAGAGAACTGCAATGTGTTTTTGTTTTTGGATTTGAAACGAAATTTTTTGTTACAATCATCAAATCTTGTTTCCTTAAATGTGGATGAAAAAAAAACCAATATTTTCACAAGTCAATTCTTGAATTAAAACTTTAAAGAAACCAATTAGTTTTAATTTTAATGCTGATTGATTGAACTTTTTAATAAAATTTTTTTAGTGATTTGAATACGAGTATTGAAATTTTGATTTGTTTTTTTAATGACAATTACATTTAACCACTTCATAAATTAACCTGAGTACAGATCCCTAAATTTGGAAAAGGCACTTAAGATCACCAAAACTTTAAAATTTAATAAAGTTTTCAATCATCAAAGAAAAAAGAATGCAAAT
The DNA here is from genome assembly GCA_027625915.1 of Anaeramoeba flamelloides. Classification (NCBI taxonomy): domain Eukaryota; family Anaeramoebidae; genus Anaeramoeba; species Anaeramoeba flamelloides. The sequence goes on from JANTQA010000072.1 coordinate 2,722,719, forward strand.
AAAAATATTTGGTTAAAAAAAAAAAATAAACCAATAATTTTACGAGTTGAAATAATAAATATATAAATTTTAATTTGTTGTTTAAAACCAATTGAGTAAAAAAAAAACAAGTAAAAACAGAAAATTATGTTAAATTTTTCGACAATCACATTTAAATTATCCAAAAAAAGTTAAAAATTTTTAACTTTTTTTCTATTTTACTCAATAACAAAACAATTTTGAATGGATAAGACTGTAAGCAGAAACTAATACTATTCATTGGTTTCAAAATTTTTTTATATCCTTTGTTTACCAAACGGTAAAATTCTCAAAAAGTTGCATAAATTAACGATTTTTTCCCATAAAAGTAAAAAAATAAGAAAAAAAGTAAAAAAAAAACTAGATGTGAACTTAATTTGGATGGAAAGAAAAAAAAACAACGAACCAAACTTAAATAATAGGATTGAACCAAACCAATCACAAACAAATAAAAAAAAAAAAAAAAAAAAAAAAAAAAAAAAAAAAAGTTGAAAAAGGAATGTTAAAGTGAATAAATTACTTACCAGAAACAAGTGCGATTTCTGATTTTGGTATAACCTCAGGGTAGCGCTCCCACTTACTCAAAACTGGATCGTATGTTTTTGAAAGGCGTTGAATGTTTGCATGAACGATTGCCGAAGTTATTGACGAATGGATGCCAAACGGAATGCTTCCAACTGTTTTTAAAAAGGGCTTACCAGTCAAGATATAGTCCAGGACACCACCATAAATTTCAGCAATCCCACCAGATCCTAAACCAACGACAAGATCTTGCGAGTATTTGTTTTGTTTTAAAAATGGTTTGATTTGGGTTTGGAACTGGTAATGGATTCTATTTTTAAGTTTTTGCTTTGTCGAACTCATGGATTCAAAGATTGTCAAATACTTTTATTTCTTGAGTGAAGTCTGAAGAAAAATGAATTGATCTAAAAAAGTAAATGGCAATTTGTTATAAATTTCTGAAACATGACGAATTGTTCTTGTCTCTTGTTTTTTGAAGATTCAGAGATGTATTTTGAGCCTTTATAGTTTCCAATTTTGATTTAAAAGATCAAGTTTGGTGTTGAAAGTTATGATATCACATCTCAAAACTCTTTTTTCTTTCTCTTATTTTAGCTTCTAGGTTTAAAAGATTGTGTTTATACTCTTTTTCTGATTGGATCAGCAAATATTTTTCTTTTTATGCTTGGTTGTCTTGTTTAATCAACTTGATTTTTGATAAAAAAAACCAAGTTTGATTATAATTTTTTCTTACATTTTTTTTGTATTCAAAGTTATTTCGTGGTGTTTTGTGGGCTAATTGGAGTTCTTTTGTTTTCTTTTGAACGGTGCAATTAATCGTTGTATTTTCAGATTTTTTCAAATGATCACAATTTTTCGACCTGTTACTAAATTATCTTATTATGTGCATCTATTTTGGGAGTTGGATTAGAACAAACAAATATTTGAATTGTATCACATTATGGAATTGTACATTCTACTATTATTTTCCAATTAAAAAATGAAAATTTTTAGTTCACATTCCATAATATTTTTAATAGTTTATAAGCTGAAGTCAAATCAAAGATCTTTCCAAAATCGTTTCGAAAGGATATTTTGAGACAACAAATTAAAGTTTCTTACTTAACTCTAAGACAAATTTTTTTCTCTGCTAATTTGATCGTAAGCAGTAATCATTAATATTCTTTTTGGAAATCGAAAAAAAAATTTTCATTTCTTAATTGGAAAATAACAGTATAAAAATCTTAATGTCATCAACAAAAGCCAGAATAGTTTTTAATATTTTCAAACAAGAAAATAGTGTAGAGATTATGACTTTTTAAACTTTTGAATAAGAGGTGATGTAAATAGATGACCTTTAAAACAAATATTCTTTTAATAACTCTTGGGTGAATTCACTTCTCAAGTTCAGAATTTATTTCAGAAAACTAATAAGAATTTGTGTAATACCATTCGATAATCTTGGCTGATTTAAGAATTTATTTGTCGGAAAAAAAATATTTTGATCAAAAAAATTATTTCAAAATCTGGGCAAATAGATATGTTGAAGTTCAATAACCCTTTGAAGAACCAATTACCTTTTTACTTATTTTTAGTGCTTCAATCGCTGAGAAACCTACTATTTATGGAAAATTCTAACAAGAAAAAAAAGCTCAACACAATTTTTAATTGGGAACCTTAACAGAACCTGAAAATTAAAAGTAAGATCAATTAAAAAAAGAAAAAATAAATGAATAAAGACAAAATGAATGTACATCACAATCATAACCCTTTTTCTGGCACTATCTTTTGGTATGTGTTTGTTCTTTGATTAATCAATGATTAAAAATTTATCAAAGAAGTTGACAATTTTTGGGATCTCCAAAGTCATTCTAACAATTTCAATCTAAAAGGAGATTTAAAATGTTTTTGTTGGTTTGATTGAAAACACTTTAATGGATTATTCTTTGAAGTTTATTTATAAATTATATTGATTGATTTTGCTTGTTCGCTTCCTGGCTCTTTTAAGGTTTATAAATTAAATGTAATTTGGAATCATTTTAACCTATTTAGTTTTTTCCCCAAACGATTATATTGATTTCTTTTTGGAATTTTCATTGATCTTCAATTAATAGAGATTGAGAAAATTTTTTGCCAATTACTTAGATTTGAATGACCCTGTTTATTTTCAATATTAAACATTTTTCTAGATAAGGAATCCTTATTAAAAAATTGACCGTGAAAAAATAATAGATACTATTCCCTTAAATAAGATTTATTTTTCAAAAATTCTAATTTGGTTATGTTAAAATTTTTGAATTGGAGTTTTAAACCGAAGCCATTTCGAATAAGGTGGGGCAAATTTATTATAAAATATATCTTTTAAACCAAATCTTTAAAAAAGTATTTAAATTTCCACAATCATTAACTACCATTTATCAAATCTTGGTAATAATTCAATTTGTTTCTTAGTATTGTATTTCATAAATAAAAGATCTTAAAATTTCTGATCTTGATTTAGTCTGATATTTTTTTATAAGTGAAATTTGATGTTTATTATTTTCTTTTTGTTTGAAAAAACCGTTTCCATAACTTGTATAATCTCAATAAATTTTCAAATGGTATTGAAAAGACATAACTGCATTTTATCGTTTAAAAAATCATTTTTACCATTTCGATATTTCCAGTTTTTTGTTGAAATTGGCCGCACATTGTTTTCACCAAAAAAAGTGTTATTTTTTTTTATTTTTGAGAAATATTTCAAAGAACAAATTTTTAAATAAATACTTTAGTTATTTATTCAATTGGTATTAATATTAAACGTAATTTGGTATTGTCAATTAATGAACACTTTCACTAAAAAGGATGTTTTTTTATGAAATGTAAAAAAAAATGCCTGACTTTTTTGGAAATACCGTAGTATCGAATACTATCACCTTTTTTCCGTGATATTAAACCCATTAAAATATTACTTGAACAAAATACACAAATATTATAATAAAAAGAAGATAAATGCCCCCCCCCCCCCCCATTTAAAATAAACCCAATTTCATAATAAATGGAACATTTTTTTTTTTTTTTTTTACTTTTATATATTTTATTTTGTGACTTAAAAAAAATATTTCTAATGTATAAAATCGAATTTTAAAATAGCAATTATTTTATTATAATAGATAAATTTAATTTATAAAAATATTTGTTTTCAAAATTTGATTTTTTAAGGAAAATACATTTAAAATGGAGTTTATTTACTCACCGATCAAATATTGGTCATCTAAATAATTAGATAATTGATCTTGAAAAACAAAAATATAATAACTTTTTTCTTGATTCTATAAGCAATATTTAATACAATTACTTTATCTTCACACATTTTTTTTTTATTCTTCTTCGAAAAACTTTTATTTGGGAATTATTTTCGTAAAAAAATTATTTTCCTATTTCTAAAAAAAATATTAAAAATGAATTTTAAATTCCATTTTTCAATTTACTATTATTATTATATTTTTTTTTTATTGGTGAGATTGACCGTACAAATTTACACCCCGTATACCTTAAGTTTTTTTTTAATCTAAGAAATTAAAAAAACATAGAAACCTTACAGCACTTTACAGCACTTGGTGGGAATCTAAGGCATTTTCTTAGACTCTCAATTTATTAACAGTTTTTATACTGATGATAATGTAGACAAGATTATATCTAAAGCATGATATATATTGAATTTTACTTCATAACCGATGATTTATAGGATAAATCGTTTTGTTTTAAAAAATAATTTTCAAACAAAGTATAAAAAGCAATATAATTCAAGACAGTTGTTTCATTATTATAATAATTTTTTTTTTCTTATGGCTGAATTTTATATACAATTCTGGAAGAAAATTGAAACAGGTAAAAAAAATGGAGACGCTTTTTTTCACTGGGAACCTTACCGAAAACGAAAAGTAAAACCAATTAAAAAAAGAAAGGCATTAAATTCAAATACTGATCCATTTTATTATTTCCAACCAAACAAACAAACATAATTTAAATCTTACTTAAATATCAAAATTTTTTGTTTGGTTTTGGGGATCACAAATGTTTTTTTTTTGAATAAATTTTTATTAATTGATCAATCAAAGAAAAACCCTTATCAATAGATAGTATTAAAATAAACTGTTATTGTGTTGAATCCACCATTTTATCTTTATTTATTCATCTATTCTTTTATTAATTAATATTACTTTGAATTTTCAGTAATGCACCCAATGAAAACCACGTTACACTTTATTTTGAGAACTGATAGTTGTTTTTAATTTATTTATTTATTTTTTGATTTAGACACTTCATAAAAGAGTTCACATTCGCACAGTTTTAAAAAAGTATTACATTTGTTTTTTTTTATCATCTAGGAAACTGTTTTCATATTGATTCTTTTCCTACACCACTGATTACATAATAAACTAAAATTCAAAATTTTCCACACAGCTAAAACGTTACAAACAATCACAATAATACATTTTCATTGAAATTGGAGATAATTTTGATTTTTGTAAAATATGAAAATCATTTTTTCATCTTTTAGTTTTTGTTTTCATTTCATTGTTTGAATTACCTAATTTGCTTCATTCGATCAAAATTTTTTTCAACAATTGATATTAGGTTAAAGCCAAGTTGTTCCAAATAGAAGAACTCAAATAAAATTAGTTGGTAGTATCTAACCATTTGATCCATCAATATTCCTAATAGAATTTCAACAAATTTACCAATGTATTTTTTTGTTTTGCTCTCTCCAAAATTTTTAACACACCCATGATTTATTTGTATTGATAATTATTTATTTATTGTTTTGTGAGTATTGTAATTTATAAAAAAGTGTTAACATTTCAATTAGTGAATGGTTCTAATTTGGTAAATCTTCTTGAATTGATTAAATAAGTTTTTTTTTTCACAAATCGAATTTTGGTGTGTTAAAAATTTTGAATTGGGGTTTACATAGTCTAAAAATTTCTTTCAGATTTAATAAAAATACAAACCAAGAAAATATAAAACAATCACCAAATACTACAATTAGGAAAGGAAAATTAAGTATCTAAGGATCTTTACAGAATTAAAATAAAAATAAAAATTTTTATAACTTTTAATATTTTTTTAGAGAAAGACGTAAAGAAATATTATTACATTTACTATTTAAAAAAGTTGTATCCTTCGAAATACCATTCTTTGCCCCCCCCTCCCCCCCCCCTCCTTTTTTTTGGAAATAATAATATTTGAACGAAGAATTTTGAAAAAAAAATACAGTCATATTCAAATTTAAGGCATAAACTGGCAACAAAATTTAAAGCACAATAAAAATCTCAAATTAAGGCACTTTTTTTGGAATTTTTTTTTAAAAAAATTATTTTATTAGAAAATAAATTTTATGCCTTAATTTGAGATTTTTATTGTGCTTTAAATTTTGTTGCCAGTTTATGCCTTAAATTTGAATCTGACTGTATAAAACTACTTTTTTGTCCAAAAATAAATAAATCCCATTCCACTCAAACGTGCCCATACAAAAATGAAAAATCCATTTTTTTAAGAACCAACCATTTTATTGTTATTTTGAAATAAGAGAAACCATAAAAACCACTTAAGATTGATATTCATAAAAGAAATATATGAATAAACAATAAATATTTCAAAAAATAAAATGTTAAAAAAAAATTTGCTTCTTTCATTGGAAGGTCTTGTGCAAAATTTCTCATTTTCATCGGAAATTAAACTTGCAGACAATATGGTTTTTTAATAGTAAGTGGATGAATTTTGAAAGCAAATACAAAGCACCAAATCTCTAAAAGTTGATTTGGGTTTCCAAACATTTTTTTTTTTAAAAACATTTACTTTCGAATTTAATTCTAAAGAAAAAAAAGAAAAGAAGAGAAAAGAAAAGAAAAACCAAAGTTGAAAAATGGATGAGGATCAATTATTTTTTTTCAAAACCACTAATTCTTGAACGAGTTTCTTCCTTTTTTAAATCCCTCTTGGTAATTTTGAGCTCGAATTCGTTTTGTTCACTTTTATTCCTTTTTCCAACCAATTCCAATATTTGAGGATCAACTTTTTCTTGTAATTTTGAATTTATCTTGTGCAAGAGAGAGCTAAACCAATTTTCCTCTAATTGGTACTCCTCAAACCTTCTGTTGTACACCTGCTCTAACGCTTGGGTATAGCGAGGTGTCACGTCTACAACTTCCAAAGGACCAAATGCGATAATGTATGTGAGCTTCTTGCCCCAGCCCACCTCATAGGTTAAGGGCTTGTCTGAGATGTCTTCGCAAGGATCAAAATGGATCCATTTCTGTGTGGACTCATTGAACACTTCGACCCAAACGTGATCGGTCAAATCCAAGACCAGCCTTGTGTCGTACCCAAAGGCCGTCGTCATTCCTGCAAACACATTTGCCCATTCGCCACATCTCCCGATCCTTGATTGCAGCAGTCTTTCAACGGAATTGTATCTCGGGAAGCGCAGCAGATGCTTGCATGAGGTGCAACAGAATTGCTCCACACGCGGCGCGCCATATTTGAGATCCTCTTCAAACGCAGCCGTGTATCCTTGCCGTTCCATGGGCGCATTGCATTTGGGGCATTCAATTTTACCAAACCATTTGAAAAACTTTGTTTTGAACCAATGCATGAGGCTCAGCAAAAAGCCCCAGCGGCCTGCTTTGTTGAATTGATCGCACCTCAACAAGGGCTTGGCTTGCTCTGTGCTGTCCAGATAGATCTGCGCCTTTTCACTTTCGAGAAACATTTCGGAGTTGACTAAATCTGCAATGGGGATCGTTTTTTGAATGAGCTCATGGAGCCTTTGCTCTTGGTATTGGCCAACGCGGTACAAATACCCATAGATCCGTCGCATCATTTTAATTGCGGAAATACGGTTCTCAAAATTATTGCCAAGGTCAATGTCAACCATCATTTTCTTTTGGTAATTTGTGACTTCCCCTTCAGGAAATTTTGAAAGGACCTCATCAACGTTGCTATCAATTGTAAGATGCAAAAGCTTGTCCTTTGTAAACTCAATGTCACAGATCCCCATCTCATTTGACAATGGCTGTTCGTTGCTAACGAGAATTTGGAGCTGATGAGGAATGTTGGAATAAGAAAACAGGATTTTTTTTAGTTCAAGAACGCTTGTTTCAGGCTTTAAAACAAATGGGATCTTTCGTTCTTTATATTTGACTGAAAATTCCATTGTGGAAATAAAATTAAGAAAAAAATTAAAAATGAAAAGGAACAACAGACATTTACACTTTTTTTGAAATTCAAGCTATTTGGAATTTCTCTTTCCAAAACCACACACCCAGATTTTGGTGAACCTTTTTTAATTTGCAAATATCGTCACTTGAACTCAGTAATTATTAAAGATGATTAATTTCAAATTCTTTTTTTATTCAAAAGACGATTACTTACTTATATGTAAAAGTAGAGAGGAAAAATGACAGTAGTTATATTATTCTTAGGAACACTCTCTTGTATTTAAAAAAGAAAGGTGTTTATTAAGGGGTAGAAACGTCAACAGAAATTCGGTGATAATTTTTTCAAAATCAAATCAAAAATATAAAAAAGCCAATAGAGTGGTATAAATAACCCGTGTTTTTTATTTTAACCCATTACCATAATTTAACTCATGCAAAAAATATTGGCTGACTCTAGAAATAAAAGAAACAAATCAATGTGGTGGAAACCGTATTAAACAAGAAATAGGGTACTTTAAATAAATGTTAAAAAAGAATTATGAAGATATGGAAAGATTGAAATGTAATTTTTTGATAAAAAAATGAACAAAATTTTATTTTTTGAATTTTGATGAAAAAATAATTTAATTAAAATAAATTTTGTAGAGATGACGAAATTTTTAAAACAAAAGGCATTTAATATTATTGAGCCATTTCGACTTATCAAATATCTAACCTCTGAAGCCAATTTAAGTCCGAACCAAGAATATACCCGAGTCTTCCTATCTTCAAATACCCAAGTCTGAAAAAAAAACACGAGTTAAATTTTAGTAATGGGTTAAAGGCTGTCAACACGGGTTTTTTACACCAGCATAGTTTATTAAATGAAATTTTTTATCATTAAAAACTGAAAATATACGATCAAGTTTCCTTTTTCTTTGTCTGTCGATTGGAAAAGTCTAATCTTTTCAGAATAAAAAAAAAAATTATCTAAATAACTCTGAAATATTTTTTTATTCTTGTTTAAGTCACTACAATGAAAATTTAAACACCGAAAATTAAAGTTAGCCTAAAATATAAATTGGATTTCAGTTATATTTCTTTTAAAAATTATTTTTTCAAATTTATCATAATTTTATGTAATAAAAAAAGGATAGCTTTTTATCTCTTGAAAATCTGAATACCCCCCTTTTCAAAAATACCGACTTTTGAAAAAAACACCCATTTTTAGGGCATTTTTTTAATGAAAAAAGTTGAAATGAATTAATTTTTGATTGAACATTAATATTGAAAAAAGAATAAATGTTAAAGCAATTAGCAGAAAACAATTGTGAATGTATATAAAAACTCAAACATGGAAAACAATAAAATGATAAAAAATATTCCAAAAACAGATAAAAAATCAGATTTTCAATATAATTCAGTGATATCTTTTGATTGAAATATTTCCTTCTTTTTTAGAATTGAAAAATATGTTTCTCTTTAGACTATTAAAAAAATACTTGAAAATTATCTCTCTACTAAGTCAAATAAAAAATTCAAAAATTTTGCAATTAAAAATGAAAAAAAAATTCCTGAAAAATTTCATTTTTTTTTTCAATTCCTAATAATATCTATTAAAGTTGTAAACCTTTTTGAAAATTTTTATGTATAATAATGTTTATTATATGAGTGTATTTAAAAAATACAAAATTTTGAGATTTTTTTTTTGAAAAAATTTTTTGTCTTGTTTGGTGGATTTATTACTTCTAAAAAATAATTTACTGATATGAAAAAAAATTTTTTAATTTTTATGAATCTTCCCACTAGTTATCGATACCTCATTATTAATTACGAGTTACAGGTATGGGTAGAATAAATTATCTTTCATAATAATTGGCACATTAAAAATCAAATTTTAAATAAAAATATTTTTAATAATTGAAGTTATCTATTATAATATAAAAATTTAGATTTTAATATTCAATACTATACTCAAGAGATATTTATTTTTTGTCTAAAAATAAACGAAAGAAAAATAAAAAAAACTGTTAAAAAAAATTGGGACATTTATTTTGTAAGAAGCATTATATAAAAAATAGAAAATTTAAAAAATTAAAAAAACCCATTTATTGATTCTCCTTCCATTTGAATAACTAAATCTAATCTCTTTTTCATATTTGAAACCAAAATTTTCATTAATTCATCCGTTACTTCTTTCAAAATTTTTCATTTTCATTTTCCATTTTAACAAAACACTGTTGAAAAAATAAAAAAGAGAAAAAATGATTTATTTGCAAACTTTTCATTGTGAGAGGAAAAACTTTAAAACGATACAAAAGCAATTCATAATCCAAATGTAAGATGGGCCATTTATTATGAAATTGAGTTAATATGATTTTTTTTCTCAACGGTAGTAATTTCCATCTGTTGTGGCATTATAAGCCTTTAGTCGACCGTTATTGAACATTTAGCTAATATTTATTTCAAAATATTTGAAAATTTTTTATTCTTGCTTCCCTTTAAAAGATTAAGACTAGGTTGTCTTTAAAACTTTATGTAAAGTCTAAAAGAGATTTGCTTTTTGAACTTTATTGATTCAACCCATCTATAAATTTCTAAATCAAAATTTAATAAAGCAGCCTATTTCATTTGACCTATAGTTGTTCAAATATTTAGAATGCTTTCTTAAAACAACGTATGGTGGCGATCCAAAAAAAAAAAAAAACGACATAAAAGGAAACAATCACCAGACTATTCATCACTTGGGGCACAAAAAAACTTTTCACTGAAGTTTTTTCTTTTTTCTACAGTCAGTTTCACTTTTAAGGCACAAACTTTCAACGATATTTAAGGCACAATAAAAATCTCAAATTAAGGCACATTTTTTGGAATTTTAATTTTTACAATTTATTTTACTAGAAGCTGAATTTTGTGCTTTAATTTGAGATTTTTTTTGTGCCTTAAATTTCGTTGAAAATTTGTGCCTTAAAAGTGAAACTGACTGTATTATTTTTCGACTCTTTCATTTCTTGCTTTAGTTTCTCTTTTTCTTGTCTTTGTTTATTTAGAAATACAGTCAGTTTCACTTTTAAGGCACAAACTTTCAACGAAATTTAAGGCACAAAAAAAATCTCAAATTAAGGTATAAAATTTTAGAATTCTTGTAAAATAAATTGTAAAAAATAAAATTCCAAATTTTGTGCCTTAATTTGAGATTTTTTTTGTGCCTTAAATTTCGTTGAAAGTTTGTGCCTAAAAAGTGAAACTGACTGTAATTAATTTTTTTTTTTTTTTTTTTTTCGTTTTTTAAAGAAAAGATATACTTTGAACAGTAATCCTACCTACACTACAGTTAGGATAAAAAACCCTAAATACAGTCAGTTTCACTTTTTAGGCACAAATTTTCAACGAAATTTAAGGCAAAAAAAAAATCTCAAATTAAGGCACAAAATTCAAATTCTAGTAAAAATAAATTGTAAAAAAAAAAATTGCAAATTTTGTGACTTAATTTGTGGTTTTTTTGTGCCTTAAATTTAGTTGTAAGTTTGTGCCTTAAAAGTGAAACTTACTGTACAATTTTAGAGATCTGGGAGTACAACCAAGTGCTGTAGAGTTCCTAGGTTTTTTTTTGATGTTTTCTATTTTATTTGTGGAGAGTTCTAGGTTTTTTTACTTTTTAAAATAAACAGATAATTTTAATAAATTTTCAGTTTATTTCAATAAGTAAAAAAAAACTAACGAAAATCAATTTTTTTTCCGAATCAATAGAAAAATCAAAAAAGCCTAACGAAAATCTATTGATTTTTCAAATAAACAGAAAAGTCAAGAAACCTAATGGCAAACAGGGTTTAATTTTGTTGAATCACCTCTGACAACAATAAAAAAAGAGAGAGATTTACTTTTTTATAATACTGGTATTTTAATTATAAATTTTAAAAAATTTCCACTTGCTTTTCCATATTCTATTTTTATAAATAGATTTCTCCAAGAATTGTATTGGAATTTAAAAACCTTTTTAAAAAGGAAATTGAAAATGAAGTGAAAATGTTTCCAATAAATAATCTAAATATCGGAATATAAAGATTTATGGATACAAAGAATTGCCAGGATAGTTTGCGTATATATGTCTATGTGAGGGTCGGGGGTATCCCTCATGAGACCACATTCCAAAATAAATAGTATATTGTTTGATAATCTCCCTATTAAAACCAATAATTTTTAACTTTTTACATTACTTGTATTTGTAATTAAATGATTATTCTCAGAAAAAAATTTTCGATGAAAATTATTGATACTTTTTTCTAATTAATAAATCCTGTAGAAGACTAGATTCTTTTGAAAATAAACTTGACTAAATATAAAAAAAAAAATAATTGTCAGTTGGTTTTTCTTTCGAAAATTTGTAATAGTAACACATGTGCAAAATTTTTTTTTGGATTTTTTCCCAAAATCGAAAATTTTTTAAACCCAAAAATTTGTTGAACAATTAAGAGTATAATTAACCCTTGAAATTGATTTTCGTATATCATTTCTATTTTTATTTTTTTTTCCCAAAAATAATTTTTTTCAGAAAAAAAGATTAGTAAAATCACTAGTAAAAATTAAAAAAAAAATTTTTTTTTTGATTTTTTTTTTCAATTAAATGGAAAAAATCAATTTAAAAAATCTATTTAAAACACAATTTTGGTTAGAGTGAAAGTTAATATTGAAGTATTGAAAACAAGTTTATTATATCTAAAGTTTTCAGAAAATTTATAGTATTCTAATTTTTATATTAAAAAAAGAAAAATCGAAATTTTCATGATTTTTCCTTTAGAATAAAAAATAACGAAACCTACCCAGCGAATTTTAAAAAGTTTTTTTAAAATATTTTTGATGTTAAAATAATATTAATTACTAAAATGTTAAATTATTAAAATTCGAAAAAAAAAAAAAAAAAAAATGAATTTTTAGAAAAAATGATGTTTTTTTTTAATTTTTTTTTTTGAGCGACTTGTATTTTTTTTCAGAGAATTTTTGATATGCGCCCCGACGGGGTAGGGATGCACAAGATTAAAATAAAATATTTTGTTTAAAAAAAATTCAAAAAAATCTAATTTAAAAATGTTTGGCATCGTTTTAAATTTTTTATTTAAAAAAAAATTACTTTTTTTGGGCAGCCGTTACCCCCTATTTTTAATCTAAAAATCCAATTTTCTCTTACGACTCGGTTACTTAGATAACATAAAATCCATAAAAGTAAAATGTGTTTTCTAAAATTGTTTATTAAAACATCAAATTAGATTATAAAAAGTAAAAAAAATATATAAAAAAAAATGAAAAAATAATAAATAAAATTATAATATATATTAGAAATTTTTTTGAAAAAATGATTTTAAATTTAAATCAATCAATTAAATTACTCTTTTTTTGTTTATGTTGATTTTTTTTGTGGGCGGGGCGGTATTGATTCTTTGAAATCGTTTAATGTTGTTATATATAGAATAATTTAATTGATTAATTTTAATATAGTCAATTTTTTCAGGAATAATTTATAATATATATAATAACTTGAAAATTCAAAATTAAAATAATAAAAAAGGATGAAAGTAAAAAAAAGAAGAAAATTGATGTTTTAGAAAAAGTAGAAGTGATTATAAAAAAAATAATTAGTTGATATTTAAGAATCTCGTTAAATGTGGGATAAACCACTTGTTTTTTAAAAAAATTGTTTTTGCCAATACATTAAAATCATTATCGCTTTTGATATTACAGTCAGTTTCACTTTTAAGGCAACAAACTAACAACGAAATATAAGGCACAAAAAAACCTCAAATTAAGGCACAAAATTTGAAATATTTTTTTTTACAATTTGTTTTCCTAGAATCTGAATTTTGTGCCTTAATTTGAGATTTTTATTGTGCCTTAAATTTCGTTGAAAGTTTGTGCCTTAAAAGTGGAAATGACTGTATAAAATTGATCAATAATTATTATTAATTTATGTTTTTGGGTTTGTTCAATCTGTTCCTCTTCTGAGATACTATCATTATTTCTTTGAATATTTATTTAAATAGAGAGAAAAAAAGAAAAATTCTTGAAAAGGAAAAATATTATCAATAAAATAGAAAAAACTAAAAAAATAAAAAAAAAATCATTACAAAGTTAACAATTTTAAATTACATTTGATAAATATTTTAAATTTATGGGGATCTTTCTAATCATCTACTCGAATAATATTACAGCCAACTTCACTTTTAAGGCACAAACTTTCAACCTAAATTAAGACACAATAAAAATCTCAAATTAAAGCACAAAATTTTGATTCTAGTAAAATAAATTGTAAAAATAAAAATTCCAAAATTTGTGCCTTAATTTGAGATTTAATTGTGCCTTAAATTTCGTTGAAAGTTTGTGCCTTAAAAGTGAAACTGACTGTATTAGAATCCGTCGTTTTATTATTATCTTCCTTTTCTTCAAAAAAAATTCCAGAAACTTGTTCTAATTGATTTGTTTGGATTTTACCTAGCTCTTGCTCCTTTTCAATTTCCATTTTTCTGTACTTTTTGAAGCAATTTCTATTTTTGATTCTTCTTTATCGATTAAATAATTATTCCACGTGTTTGGAATTAAGTTAATTATTATTCGAAATTCATCCGGTGAAATTAAATAAAATTTTCTTGGGTTATCAAAAGTAAATTTTATTTCATTTTGGTCAGTTTTAATTTTTTGAAAAAATAAATACTTTTTTGTTGAACTATCTTGAAAATTTTCACGGATATATACAGTCAGTTTCACTTTTAAGGCACAAACTTTCAACGAAATTTAAGGAACAATAAAAATCTCAAATTAAAGCAAAAAATTCAAATTCTAGTAAAAATAAATTGTAAAAATAAAAATTCCAAAATTTGTGCCTTAATTTGAGATTTTTTTGTGCCTTAAATTTCGTTGAAAGTTTGTGCCTTAAAGATGAAACAGACTGTACAATAGTTTCATCAAATGTATAAACAAAATTCCCCACCTTAAATAAAGCGAATTAATATTTATTTCTCTTAATCCTTTCAAATCACTTATATCAAAATTTAAAAAATTAAAAATTATGTATAATTCTTTTGATATTTTAAAATTATATGGATTTTTCTTTTCTAAATCAATTTTTTTTTTCCTGAATTCTCATTTATTTTTCGAAAGATTTCTCTCTCTATAAAAAATTTCAAAAGTAAAAATACCTTTTTTTTATTTGATATTTTTTAATTTGTTATGTTGATGATACCTCTCCAATACGAGATAAAATGTAAAAAGGGAACCATTTTCTCTAACACTTTGAGGCGAATGCCTTAGATAATGGATATTTGGCTGTTTTAATAAGTTATTCAATTTATCTTTATTTTTATGCTGAATGGAATCGTGGAGAAATTATGTATTATTTTTTAGATCTCGTTCATAACTTGATTCGGAATTGGTGTTTATTTTAGTTTTTTCTGATTTTTTATTTTTATAAACAATTAATTTTTTATTAATTCCCCCGATAACGTTTATTATTTTTCTTTACAGTCAGTTTCACTTTTAAGGCACAAACTTTCAACGAAATTTAAGGCACAAAAAAAAAATCTCAAATTAAGGCACAAAATTCAAATTCTAGTAAAAATAAATTGTAAAAAAAAAAATTCCAAATTTTGTGACTTAATTTGAGATTTTTTTGTGCCTTAAATTTAGTTGAAAGTTTGTGTCTTAAAAGTGAAACTGACTGTAAAATTTAAATTATTCATGCAATTTGTTGAAAATTCTTAATAATATTGGCAATTTTTTTTTATTTTTTTGTTTTTTTGATGATAATTTCTGAAAAATTTACTCTATTTTTGTATAAATTTTGTAATTTGATCCTTCATTTTTAGATTTTCTCTTTAAATAATAGAACTTTAAGAAAACCAATGGCATATTTTTTAGTGTTTATTATGGTTTGTCTGATTAGGTAAATGTATAGGTCTTCCAAAACAAAAAAAAAAAACACGATTTTTATTTTGAAACATTAAATTAAATTTTTTTACACGTTTTTTTTTTTAACTACTGTAATATAAAGATTTTTTTTTCTTTTTTAAGATAATTCTTTTGGTTAACCAAAAAAATGATTTATTCATCCGATTGGAAAATAATTGAATTTTTATAAGAAAGGTAGTTATAATTTGTAAATTTTTAAAGTCACTTAAATATTTTAAGTGGGGATTTTGTTTTTGCCCATAGATAAAATCAGAAATTTCAAAATAAAATTTTATTCGAATATATTTGGGAAATAGAGATTTTATCTCTCAAATGTTCAAAATCAATTTTTTTCGGCCAAAAATGATTTGAATTGTTATACAAGGGTTATTGTGAATAAGTTCAAACAATTTTTTCAAAAAATGCTTCAAAATTAAATAATTTTTTTGCAATTTTTTTTCATTTTTTGAAAACCAGAGAAAGAACTTTTTTCAAACTTTTAAAGATAAAAAAAAAATTGCTTATCAGATCTCAATTTAATTGAAAAACTTTCGTTAAGCTTCTATCAAATATTCATTTATTTCATCACCTATTCTTTCAATTAGTTTTATTTGCTGAGAATTGAATTGAAATATTAATCATTATAAATATAACCAAATTAAAAATTTGCTTTTGAAATCAATACTTCCTGACATAAAACGAAAAATATGTATCCCATTTTCAAGAATTAACTTAATTCTTAAACAAAAATAATAGGTTACTTTTTTTTGTTTTACAGTGGTGGAAATAACCCGTTCAGACAACCTTTAACCCATTACTAAAATTTAACACATGTTTTTTTTTTCACACTTGGGTATTGGAAGACGTGCAATCACTAATAGATTCTTGTTTCAGAACCAAATTGACTTTAGAGGTTAGATCTTTAATTAATCAAAATGGCTCAATTATATTAAATGCTTTTGTTTCAAAAATTTCATCATATTTACAAATTTGTGAGATTAAATGATTTTTTTATAAAAATTCAAAAAATGAAATTTTATTCATTTTTTTTGTCAAAAAATTACATTTTAATCTTCCAATATCTTCATAATTCTTTTTTAAAATTTATTTAAAGAACCCTATTTCTTGTTTATGTACTGTTGTCGTCCACATTGATTTGTTTCTTTTATCTCTGGAGTCAGCCAATATTTTTTGCATAAGTTAAATTTTAGTAATGGGTTAAAATAAAAAACACGGGTTAGTTACACCAATGTAGATCAAAAACATGTAAATTTTGGATTTCAATAAAGAGACCCAAATTAATAAATAGTCTTATATTTGAAGTTGACACATCCATTTCATAACTCAAAACACAAATTACTAAAAAAAAAAATTTTGAAGATCTTTACAAGATTTCATTTTAAATTTAAAAAATACTACCCGATTAAGGGATTAGCCACACCACAGGTTCCACTATTATTTAAAGTGTGATGTGATTAAAAGGGTACATTGTGTAAATGTAACATTGTTCAAGTTTTTCTAAAAACTCTATTATAATTCGTATTGCACAATAAATTATTACAATGTTTACTTACTTATCACAATTAAAAATTATCCTTTTAGTTTAAATTTTATTTTAATTCCATTTTTAAATCTAAAAATAATAACAAAAAAGAGTCAGTATTCCAGGATTTAATTATTCATCTTTAGAACTTTCCCAAAGTAACTATTTTTTTATTTTTGGAATAACAAAGATTAACTGAATAATCATCAACATAAATGTACAAAGACTGATTAGTTTTGTTTGCTTTTTATAAGTAAATATAAAATCAATATATTTGCATGATTTGAGAAATAATTTGTCAAAAAAAGTTATTCGTTAATTATTTAATTTTTAAAAAAAAACGAATTTTTTAGTAACTCATCTACATTTCGCCACAAATTTAAGATAGATATTTTACATCTTTGATGTCTGAATATTGATAATTCAATCTTTAAATTTATGGCGAAATGCAGATTAATCTTGCGAATTGTTGGGATTTTTACTAATACAGAGATCATTTTTAATTGATGAGATCAACAAATAGTACTACTTTACTGATCAAATTTTTTAGAGAAATTTGAACCATGGCACACTAATGTGGTTAGGTCCAATGTCAATACACTCTGATTTTATGACTTTCCAATCGTAGACCCTAGTCCCTTCATAGTGGATGACTTTGAACATTCCTCAAAAATTTCTCGATTTGAAAGGGTCAAAAAAAAATTTTAACGGTCTTCTTTCCCTAAACGAATTCACTAAAAATTTTTTTTTTTCCAAAGTCTTTCTTTGAGAAAAGACTAACCAAACCATTATTTTTTTTTGTTTTGTAAATGAGCTTGGATTTTCAACCAAACAAAAAAATCAATGTAGAATAGAGAAATTGTCTTTTGACAATGAGAGGGAATTTTACCCTTCTTTCTGACATTAAAAAACAATAGTCTATTTCAAACTTTTTTGATAAAGGATTATAATAATTGAAACTAAAATATACATTCGCGGATAATACACTTGATCTTTTCCTGTTAAAAAGAAAAAAATTTTTAAAAAAAAAAAAAACTGATAAAGAAAGCAATATAACAACATTTTTCTAAAAAAAGACAAACTTTTGAGTAAAATACTTCTTGTTTTGCTCAAAAAAGTTTTTTCCAAAAATCGAAATTTTTTCAAACATTCGCAAATAGACCAATTATTTCCCAAAATCATTTGGCGGCCCCTATTGCTAATCCCTGGATTTTTTCAAATTCCAATCTCACTTTTACTGATAAATTCAAATATATTTAATAAAATTTTTAGTTCAATTTCCCATTTTGTAATCTCATATCTCAACTTTTAAAACAACTCAAGTGATTGAACCTTGAATAATAACAAAATTTACAAGTTTTTTAACATTTAAACCTCAATAATATGCTATCTTCAAAGATTGTCTAAAAAAATTTCATACAATGGAAAAGGGAAAATGAAGTAAAAATATTTAGATATTTATTTGAATTTATCAGTACACCACAACTTTTGAAAATATTTGTAGAAATTTCAAAATAAAAAATTATCTATTAAAACAAAAAAAAGAGGCAAGCTTATTTTTAGAAAACTCTTTCTGAAGAAAAGAAAACCAATGAAAAGCTTTTTGAAAGTTTTTTGCAGTGATGAATCAACAACTTCTTTTTTTGAAAACTAATAACTATAATTTTAGCGTCGATCTAATTGTGATATTTTTTCAAAAATATTCGATTTTAATTTCAAGGTTTACCTCAAAAAAAAGTTTCCTATTCAAAAATCACCAATACTGTAGAAAACAATTCGTAAGATTATTTTTCTAAAATTTTACAATATTTGCAAACAATTTTGCATTTTTGAAGAATTTGCACAACACTTTTTAAACGAGTGAACCATAATTAGATTAAACATTGTTGTTTTAAATTCCTTTGTAATTCCATTTGATTTTACAATTTAATGTTTTGAGCAATGTTTGCAGTAATCTCGAAAAAATTTTCACTTCCTTTTACCAATAATACTTTTTCCAAAAGAGTTTTCAATGAAGTGTGTTGGTATTTGGTGTCTTGAATTTGATCAAGTAAATGAAAATGAAATAAAAATGTTGTACCATTTTTAAAGCAAAGTTGAGTGTTGACAAAAATTTCCTTTTCACTCCTTTTTAACAGATCCTTAGAAAATAAAGTAACAAAATAATTTCAATATAATAAATATTTTTTAAGTCATCCCCTTTTTCGATTCCCAAAAGATCCTGCCATTGTACAACCTAATTTCAATTTGAAAAATCATCTCACAAACATGAAAAAATTGTTGTGGAACGAAAAAAATGATGACAGTTTTGACTTTCCAATTAATACCTTACAAAAAGAGTTAAAAATGTGTGGATCAATCGAAAACTTGAAGATTTTATTCGAGAAAATTAAAGAAAGTTAATAAAAGTTTCATTTTTTTTTTGTATCGTTTTACTATTTAAAATTGTGATCTTTTTAATCAACTCGATTGAAAAAAAAATTCTATATTAAAACAATCAGGTACCAAGCTAGAAAAAGAGTTGATGTTCAAGAAACAATTTGTCCTTCTTATATTAATTGTAGTGCTCTTTCAAATTCATTCTATTTTAACAACAAGTGATGTTTGTACGAAAAAGTTACCACCATCAATATTTGGAAATGAATTCCAAGTAAATACATATACCAATAACGAACAAACAAACCCATCAATTGCATCAATTGGATCAAACAACGAAATGTTTGTTGTAACTTGGCAAAGCTACGAACAAGATGGCTCTGGGTATGGGATTTTTGCCCAAAGGTATAATTCAAACAATGGAAGTAAACTTGGAGTTGAATTCCAAGTAAATACAGATACCAATAACAATCAAACAAACCCATCAATTGCATCCATTGGATCAAACAACGAAATGTTTGTTATAACCTGGCAAAGCTTCGGCCAAGATGGCTCTGGGTATGGGATCTATGCTCAAATTTTTGATTCAAATGATGGCACTAAACTTGGAGAAGAATTCCAAGTAAATACATATATCAATAACGATCAAGAAAACCCATCAATTGCATCAATTGGATCAAATAAAGAAATGTTTGTTGTAACCTGGCAAAGCTACGGACAAGATGTCTCTGGGTCTGGGATCTATGCCCAAAGGTATGATTCAAACGACTGGTACCGAATTGGAGCTGAATTCCAAGTAAATACATATACCATTAACGATCAAAAAACCCCATCAATTGCATCAATTGGATCAAATAATGAAAAGTTTGTTGTAACCTGGCAAAGCTACGGACAAGATGGCAGCGGGTATGGTATTTTTGCCCAAATTTTTGATTCAAACAACGGCTCCAAAATAGGAGCTGAATTCCAAGTAAATACATATACCAATAACGATCAAAAAACCCCATCAATTGCACCAATTGCATCGAATAATGGAGAAATGTTTGTTATAACCTGGCAAAGCTTTGACCAAGATGGCTCTGGGCATGGGATCTATGCACAAATGTTTGATTCAAACAATGGCACCAAAATCGGAAAAGAACTTCAAGTATATACACACACAGATAACAATCAAGTTAACCCAATAGTTTTGGATCTTAAAAATGATCTCTTTATAATTGTGTGGGGGAGTAACAATCAAGAAATCTATCTTCAAATATTTGATTCCACAACGGGAAACAGCTTATTAGAGAAAGAGGACAAAGTGGGCACTAATAATGCGAATAAAAAACCAGCAATTGCTTTAATTGGATCAAACAATAAAAGGTTTGTTATAACCTGGAAAAGCTACGAACAAGATGACTCTGTGTATGGTGTTTTTGCTCAAATGTATAATGCTACTATCATTTGTCATTGCTCTGGGGGCTCTTATAGCAATTATTTTCATTCAAATTCTTGTATTCCATGTGAAAAAGGGAAATACCAAAATGAAACCGGCCAATCTTCATGCCTCGCTTGCGAAACAGGCACCTATCAAAATGAAGAAATGCAGACCACTTGTAAAAAATGTGAAAATGGAACATACCAAAATGAAATCGGCCTATCTTATTGTCACTCCTGTAAAAGTGGAAAATATCAAAACTTACAAATGCAGACCACTTGCTTGGATTGTGGAAAAGGAACATACCAAAATGTAAATGGACAATCTCAATGTAAAAAATGCAAAGTGGGGACTTTTCAAAAATTAACAGGGCAAACCAGTTGCTCACCATGCCTAGAGGGAAGCTATCAAGATAAAGAAGGGCAATACAATTGTTTACCTTGCCCAGCAGGCAGGTATCAAAACACAGCAGGCAAAACAACTTGCAACACTTGCAAAGAAGGCACTTATCAAGATTTAGAAGGGCAAGTAAATTGCTTCGATTGCCCAGCGGGTACATACAATACAAAGAAAGGATCCAAATTCATCGAAGATTGCAACTATTGCCAAACGGGAACCTATCAAGATCTAGAAGGGCAAAAAAATTGCTCATTATGCCCAACGGGTACACACAATACAAAGGAAGGATCCAAATTCATTGAAGATTGCAGCCCTTGTATAATGGGAACCTATCAAGATTTAGAAGGGCAAGAAAATTGCTCACCATGCCCAATGGGCAAATACCAAAATGGAAAAGGACAAACTATATGTGAAAAATGTGCACCAGGAAGTTATTCAAATCGCGAAGGGCAAACAATCTGCCAACAATGCGAAGCCGGGACTTATCAGGAATATGAAAACCAAATTCTATGCCAAAAATGCGGATTTAATACTTGGCAATCCAACATTGGGGAAACTCAATGCAATTACTGCCCAATAAATTCTGAAACGTTATCTATCAAAACAACATTAATAAAGGAATGTTTCTGTTCAATTGGCTATTATGGAGACTCGGGAAATACTTGCAATAAATGTCCCGATAATGGTATTTGTAATGAATTTAATCAACCGTATCCTCTCCCAAAACCCGGCTACTGGAGTTCAAAAGATGATCCACTTAATTTAATTAAATGCTCAATCGAACAGGCCTGCCCGGGCAATGCAATTAACACGTGCAATACGTCGTTAGGATACACTGGTTATAAATGCACGGAATGTACGAATAATTTTTATAAATTGGATTTTAAATGTGAAACATGCCCCCAAAACGCCAATTTGAGATTAATATTCATTTTATTAATAATTCTATTAATCATCATTATTTTATTGTATATTGCTAAACAGGCCACTGCATATTTTGGATCTTTCACAATCATTTTTTCATTTTTACAATTATTATCAATACTTTACCAACTGAATGTAGACTGGCCGACAACGCTTAACCAAACATTCAAATTATGCTTACCCTTTGAATTCAATTTAGATTTCTTGGCGACAGAATGCTCATTCACCCTCTCTTATCTTGAAAAATGGACTTTCATTCAACTATCGCCTTTCATTTTTGCAATTATCTTTATTTTGATATATATTTTGATATCCATCCACTCAAAACTAATTTCGAAATTTGACTCAAAGACCCTGTTTTTAAAGAAATGCCCCAGATTAATGAATAAACCATCAAAATCGGTCGATAACAAGTTAATATATTATTTTAAATTAATAAGATACACCATATTTTCACCCTTCTTCAATGGCTTTTCAAAACAAGAATTAAGAGATTTAAAAAATATATTTATCAATGTTTATTTAACCCTATTAACTTTACTGTATTTAATTTTATCTCAAAAATGCTTTGAATTTTTTGATTGCGAATATGATGCCAACGAAAACAAATATAGTTTTAATTTAGATACGACAAAATATTGCTTTGAGAGTTGGTGGTGGCAAGCATTCCCGTTTTTATTAATTTTTATCATACTATACATTGTTGGTATACCCCTATTGATTGTATATTTATTAATGAAAAATTCTAAAATACTAACAGAAAAGCAATTTGATTTGAAATTTGGCTTGCTATGCTCCAGATACAATAAATCTTTCTTTTTTTGGGAAATTATAATAATGTTAAGAAAATTATTTTTAGTCATTTTTAAAATCTTTCTATTTAATTATCCCGATTTGCAAATAATTTTATTTTTATTATTATTATTAATTGTCCTTATATTGCAATTTAAATTTAGACCCTATATTGAAAAAAGACACAATTTTTTGGAATCCTTTTTGGTAGCCGTCCCAATAATCATCTTATTTTCGGGCTTAATTTTCAATTCAGATGATGTTTTGAAAAGATATACTCTAAGAAACCAATTAACTGCTTTCATAATATTACTAATTGCCTTTAGTTGCCTACTGTTCTTATCAACCACCTTATTGGACATTAAAAACAGAATGAAACACAACAAAATGGAAACTAAGAAAAGATACAATACCTTTGAATATAATAATATTATTACTTTGCTCCAAAAGAAAAAATTACCCATATTGCTATTATTAAATTGGTACACCACCTTAAACAGCTCCCATTTGAAAAAAATTAATATCATATTCGCAAATATTTTTAATCAAAATGGCAATGGCAAGGGTAAACCCAGGAATGACGATGATTCGAAAGCTGATAAAAATAAACAATTATTAGATTTAATTAACAATATTTATCAAAATGATTTGATTAATAATTTTGGTAAATGGTACAATAATAAAGCTAACAATGCCAAAAAAATTAGAATGCATTTTTTAATTGAAAACTACATACACTATAAAAATAGTTCTGACTCAAGTGACCAGAAATAATAATAATTTAAAAGAATTAAATTTTTACTGATTGACTTTGGGAAGATATTGGTTTTCCTCATTTTTTCAACTCATAATTCGAAATTTGTGTGAAAATGGAAAAAAAAAAAAAAAAAAAAAAAAAAAACGAATGCTTTTGTTTTTGAATAATTGAAGAGAGGCAATTCAACAAAATTATCTCGTGCTTGCCATTAGGCCTTTTTTAATTTTTTTTTTGATTAGAAAATCAAGAGATTGTCGAAACAAAAACAAAAAGTAAAAAAAAAAACACCGTTAGCTTTTCCAGAATTTAAAAGAATTGAGGAAAAGTTAGGCACTTGACGGCACTTCACGTTAGGTTTTTTTTTAATTTGAGAAATAAACCAAAAAATTATATACATTTTAGATTTATTTCTCAAATTAAAAAAATCTCTGTTAGCTTTCCAGAATTCAAACGAATTGAGTAAAATCTTTGATTTTTCTCCATTCTTTTAAATCTGGAAAACCGCCGTTAGGTTTTCTTGAGTTTTCTGTTTCTTTGTGAAGTGTTCTAGGTTTTTTTTTACTTTAGAAATAAACAGAAAATTATTATAAATTTTCTGTTTATTTCTAAAGTAAAAAAAACCTAACGAAAAATCGATAGATTTTATAAATAAAACAGAAAACTCAAAAAAACCTAGAACACTTAGCAAATAAAACAGAAAACCTCAAAAAAACCTAAGCACTCTATGGCACGTGACGATACTCCTTGAAACTCTAAATTTATTTAGAGTTTTATTATTATTATCATCCTATCTTCTAATACAGACAGGATTATAACTCATAGATATATTTCATTGTAAAAAAAAAAACTGAAAAGAAAAAAAGTTATTTTTAAACAAAGACAAGAAAAAGATAAAAAAAAGCAACAAATAAAAAAATTAAAAAAAAATAATAAAAACTTAATTTAACCCCCCCCCTTTTTTTTTTTTTTTTTTCGTATTCTGAGTTTTGAATTGAGTTGGTGGTTGTTTTATTTGATGCTGGAAATTTATAGATCATAACCATAATTTTTTTTTTTTCATAAAGAAGCCAAGGTATTTGAATGACTAGAGACCAAATGAAATAGGTTACTTTATCAAGTTTTAAAAAAGTTTTTTATTAATTTATCTTAAGGTTGATTTTATTAAATCTTATTTGTTTTCTATTTGTTATAAATATTCACGGATTTACAAAATTTATCAAAAGTAGAAATATATATAAGGGTCTAGTAACTCTTATTTATTTTTTTTCTTAAAGGTAAATAGAGTAATTATTTAAATAAGGATATAATTAATTTTGCTAAGCAAACAGCTTTATCTTAAGTGGAAAAATGAATGATCATTTTTAAAAGAGTTCTTTTTTAAATTATTACAGTCAAAATATCTGATCACTTTTGAGTTTGAATTTTTGGACTTTGTGAAAGAAATCGAAAAATCTATAAAATATTTTTATTGTTAAGAAAAATTACTTTGAGTGATTTCTGGTAGTTTGTGTGAACAAATAACCACAAAATCTAATTTTTGAAAATACAAGATAAATAAATAAAAATTGAAACCCTTAAAGATCAGAAAAAATGTTTTTTTATTTTTCAAATATTTATTAAATTTAGTTATTTTATTTGATCACATTTCACAAAAATTAAAAGTTTCCAAGAAAAAAGATGAAAATATCAATTGGGAAATAGAAAACTTAAAATTACTAAATGTAGACCTAAATTATTTTAGACAAAAGTTAATTATAAATAGCTCTGGGTGGAAAGGTAAAGAATACTTAAAAATTATTAATTACAATAACAATATCAAAAACAACAAAAATATTTAAAATGGATAGGTTCAACTTCCATTTTAAAATTAAGAATTTTCACAAATTATCTAAACAGATATTCTTATGTTTATGATAAAAATAAATTAAAAACAAAATTCTGCAACTTATCTAAAAAACATTTAAATCAGGAAATAATAGAAGACATTGATCATTTTCTATGGGACTGCCCATTCTATGGAAAAAATCGAAAAATTTGGATTAATGAATTAATTCAAATAAATAAAAGTAATAAGCAATTAAAGAATAATATTCTTGATATTATTCGAAATAAAGACTAATTATTTATTTTATCATTGGTTAATGATAAAGAAAATTATGACTCTTTATTAAAATTTCTAAACAAAAATTTAGAAATCAGGGCTGTACGAGGAAACTAGTTTCCTCCCTTCAAAATAAAAAAAAATAAATTAGTTATTTTTAAAAGATTATGTAATCTACCCTTTCAAATATTCAGAGTATAAACAAGGAAATAAATTTTGATATTTAAATAAGTTATGTGCTAATAATTACTTATATTTTATATAAAAATAATTAATTAGAATTAATTTTATTTGTTTGAAAATATTTACAATTTTGCGAAAAAATAAACTCCATTTCACTCAAAGATACCAGACCAAAAGAACAAAAAATTCAATTTTTTTCAAAAATCCAAATTTAATAAGATTAATTAGTAAGAAGAGTAATACTAATAATATTCAAGATTGAATTGGGATTCATCAAATAAATACCCTAACAAACTCATACTTTCCCAAAAAAATTCAAATGTAAATAAAAAATTTAGACTACTTTGGTTGGAATGTCTCAGGCAAAATTTCTCAATTTCTATATACAATTCAATTTCTTAATTAAGATTGTTCAAAGTGTAAATGCATTCATATTAATAAGAAATTACATATCCTCAATTTTCTTAAACTTAATTTGGATTCTCAAACCTATTTTTTGCAAATTGATCCTTAATTAGAATAAAAAATAAAAAACCAATAATTCATTAACTTTTTAATTTATTATCTGTTTTTGCTATCATTTAATGTAAGCCAAATTTAAAAATTAGGGGTAAACTTTTTTTTTATTATTTTTTTCTTTTTTCATTTGTCTTTCAAAAAATACATTGATTAAACAGCATTTTTATTTATTAATCTATATTGACTAGCTTCTGTAAAAAATTAAGTATAATACATTATTATTCAAAAAAAAAACACAATTAAACTAATTTTTTTCAGATGAAAAATCTGCCCCGATTTTTGAAATTGAGCTTATATGACAACTAGAAAAAAATAATTAGGCTTTTGAATTGGAAACACAGGTTTTGATAATCTTATTTTTTATTGTACTCATTGTTTAATTCATTGTTTAATTCAAAATTGAGATTCCAGAGCAATCTTTGACTCCAATTCCAACTTTAAAAATAAGAGAAATAATAATACTGTTAAATTTGAATAAATACTTGAAAATTTTTTTGCAATTTTTTTTTATTTTTATAAATTTTTTTTATACAAGTTGTAAAGAAAGAATTTTATTGGTTTAAAAAAATATGAAACTTGATAAAAGTAGTTGATCTTCAAAATTTTCTTTGATAAGAACTGTTTTATAAGTCGAGTTGGTAGATTTATTAAAATTGAAAATTGAACTAAAATTGTTTTTACATTTTTTGAAATTTATTGGAATTTAAAAACTTTTTATTTCTCAAAAACCCACACAACTTGATGTAAAAATTTTAATTTATAAATTTTTCTCTATCCCATCCTTTTTTTTTTTTTTTTTTTTTTTTTTTGATTACTGTTGTCAAAATAATCAGGTGTAAGTACTAAATCTGTGTTTCCAAATAAAACACGTGTTTTTTTATAAAAGACCTATACATCAACTGATCAAAGAAACCAACAATAAACCCGAAATAATTAAACTCGTATTTTGTTTCTTAAAGTTCTATTATTTGAAAAAAAATTCTAAAAATAAAGGATCAAAAAGTAAAATTTATACAAAAAAATAGAGTTAATTTTTGATAAAATTTTATCATCAAAAGGACAATAAATCATCTCAAAAAATCTGACAAGATTATAAAAAAATTTGAAAGAATTTCATTAATAATTTAAAATTTTAGTGAAAATATCAGGGAGTTTACTTTCAAAATTTATTTGAACTTATGTATACTCTTGGATAATTAATTGGATGATACATTGGAACAAAAAGAAAAAAAAAACACGGATTATATTTGGAAACATGGATTCAAGTTTTTGGATACACTTTATTTTGGCAAACGTAAATACAAAGTTTTTACTTCCTTTTCCTTTTTTGAATTTTTAATCTTAGATTTGAAGAAAGCATTTTAAACGATAAAATATATAGATTGATTAAAAAATGAGTTGACCTCGGAATAATTCTTTACCAATAGAATGTTGGAAATAAATGTTTTAATTGTTGATTTTAAAGAAATAATTAAGAATAGGAAATCGAACCACTATTGAAAAGAAACCAAAAAAAGTTGAAGATCGATCAGCAAAGAACCAAAATAACAAGTTGCCACAAGATAAAAGGTAACCTTACTTGAAATTTCAGGGATAGTAATCCAAAAAAGTAATGACTAAGATTTGTTAAAATTTTAATTAAACGAAAAATTTTTTTAAAATTTTCAAGAATTTATTATTCCACAACAAATAACTTTTCTTTTTCGTACTCTTCTGAATTTATACTCACACTTCTTTTGCTAATTGTAAATTCTGGAATGGTAAAAATTAGAAAAATCGTTGAAAAATAGTTTTATTTTTACGATTTTCTACGAACTGTTTGTTCACTAATTTCACATTCTACTTCAAATGAAACAGACTCTCATTTAAATAATAAAAAGTTAAAATCTATTTGTGAATGAAATTTGTTGTTAAATAGAATTATTTACCATCCAAGTTCATTATTTTTTGTTTGATAATTTTTTAAAGTTTTTTTTTCCAAAGAACATCTCTATTTAATTATTTAATGACAGAACTTCACGATACAAAAGTGAGTGAAAATTTTCAGCAACCACAAAGAGAATACAAAGAAGGATTTAAACCTCAAAAACAAATGAAAACATTAAAGAATCAATCGAACCAAATGTCTGTCCAAGATGGTGTTTTCATCCATTATAAGACAAATTCAAAAACTGTGATGGCGATGATTGAGAAGCCGATAACTGTGAATAAGATAAGAAACATCTTTGCTTCGGGTGACGAAAGACCTCTCACACTTACCAAACTTTCAAACTATTTTAACAATGTAGGTTATTTTATAGCAACCACACCATTCTTGATTCGAAAAAAAAATCAATACAAAATTGAAAAGCAATGCAATTATATCGTCAATAGCTTTAATAATAAAGAACTTTACCAATGGATCCTATTAAAAGAAGGAAACGACTTTGATCCAAGATATAATTATGATCAAGTTTTTGCAAATATGGAAGACAAGATGAAAAAGAAAAAATTAAATACCATTGGACTTCGGTTTATCTACAAGAAAAAAGGATTAAAAATTGGATTCAGTTATACCCTTCCTGAATTAGTTGATGTGCTAAGAAAGAAATTTTCATTGAGAAACCCATTAATGAAATTTCAATACGAACTTCATCCAGTAACAGATATTGGGTATCTAGTTAATGAGAAGATTTACAAAAAGAAAATTAAAAAAAGACACCAATTAAGAGAAGAAGAAAAAAGAAGAAGAAAAAGAGAAAAAAAAAAGAAAGAAAAAAAGAAAAAGAAAGAAAAAAAATTAAAGAAAAAAAGAAAGAAAAAGAAAAAAAAGAAGAAAAAGAAAGAACAGAAGAAAAAGAAAGAAAAGAAGAAAAAGAAAGAAAAGAAGAAAAAGAAAGAAAAGAAGAGAAAGAAGGAAAAAAAGAAAAAGAAGGAAAAAAAGAGAAAGAAAGAAGAAAAAGAAAGCAAAGAAGAAAAAGAAATCAAAGAAGAAAAAGAAAGTAAAGAAGAAAAAGAAAGCAAAGAAGAAAAAGAAAGCAAAGAAGAAAAAGAAAACAAAGAAGAAAAAGAAAGTAAAAATTGAAAAACGGAGAAGTAAGTTAAGAAAAGAAAAAAAAGAAAAGAATGTAAGAAACAAAGATCAAAAAGAAAAAGAAAACAAAAGTGTTTCCATCATTGAAAAAAAAAAAAATTTAGTTTTAAATTTCAGAAAAAAATAAAAATATCTTGAAAATGTTTCATCTAGAACAGATTTAGAAAGAAAAAATTTGGAAAAACCTTCAAAGGGTAAGAATAACCAAGATCAAAAAAACAAATAGAGAACCCCACTAAAAAGATTTGATGAGAATTGAAAGCCTAACTAATTAAATACAATAAGTTAATTAATTAATATTTTTATTACTTCCCATCTAAATTCATTTATCAAAATATATTATCATTATTCAAAAACATAATGATTGATTGCTTCTTTTTCGTATTTGAAAAGAAAAATATCGAACAAGGGAAATACCAAAACTTATACATACCTCCAGTTTTGTGTAATTATCACTCAAGTTTATTACCCCTAAATAAGAATATTTTTCAATATCATACCCTTAATTGAAAAATAAAAGGAACAAAATTTTCATTTGATGTTCTCAGAAAAAAAAAAACAAATCCTCAGGAATAAATAAATCATAAATGTCACCAATTCCAAAAGGAAAATCAAAATTTAGAAGATTTTAAGAATTAAATAGTTTGGATTTTCCCTTTGATCTTTTTCCTATAATTTACTACAAACTGAATAAAAATTTTTTCTATTTATTTTTTAACAAATACTTTTTTTTTTTTTGAATTGTTTTTTGATTAGAAATTTTTGTAAAAAGAAACTAATTTAAAATCATTTTAAAATAATAATAAAAAACAAAAATTAGATTTTTAGTCCTTGAGGTGAATACAAACAATTTTCTGTTTATTTGAAAAATCGATTATTGTAAAATGAAGTTGTGGTATTGTAAATAAATTATAAATTTCTAAATTCTTTTAATTTTAATATCTTGTTGTATTTTTCTTTAAATCATGTTACAGCCGTTCCAACCCTACCATGAAATCTATAATAAAGAGACAAACCATTTTCTATCTCACATTTTCTTTTTTATAACAGGGTTTTATTCTTATGTGATAGCCTTTTCGAAACAGTTGTATTTTATTATAGAAAAAATATTTCAAATAGAGAATAAATTAATATTTGTATTTTTGGCTTGACGACTTCGAAAAGATAAATAATTTGTGAAAATTTTTAGGTTTTTAATATATCCATAATTTCTAAACACCTCGATATCAAAAGGCACGACCATTTCTCTGTGATTACTAAATGAAATATCTAAATTTCGTAAATTTTTTTTTTTGTATTTTTGAATTTATTTGATAAACAACAAGATTTTTTTCTCTCAGTCTTTCAAATAAGAAATTGTTTTTAAAAAACCTATGTCAAACCATAAAATGTATATTATAGCGTATATCTGAAGATTTTTTTTTTTTGAATTTAAGGGAGTAGCCACGGTAAAGGAAAATTTTTCACTTTTTTGCAATTCTGAAGAGGATCAGAAAATAACATTTTTTACTTTGGTTGTAACTCGTTGATTTTTATTATTTAAAGTACTTCATTCATTAGATTTTTTAAATTTTTTTTTCAGAGTCTCAAAGAAATTGCCACAATAGAATGTTGAGTTGAATTGCAAAAAATAGTGTTTTGAAAGTTGAATAACTTTTCTTTTATCCTTATCTCAACATTCTATTGTTGCATTTAATTTTTTCATTTTTTATTTTTTCATCATTTTTGAGCTTTTTTTAATCCTGACAAGATAAAGCAATTAGAAATATTTTTTTATTAGTGGCATTTGGGATTAATGGATTTTGATTAAAATGAACAAAAACATTACAATTGAAAGAATCATAAAAGGAAACATAAATGGGACTTAAATAGCTAGAAGAATTCCAAAATTAGAATAATTAAGTCAAATTATTACTTATTAGGATTTTAAATCATTGCGTTTAGTGGAATTGGAGAAGTGAATACGATTATATGTTATCAAAGTTTAAAACACAAAATAGCCACAAATTTTATTCAAAGAATCTGAAATTATCATCCCCCCCCAAAAAAAAACTAAACCCCATTCCAAAAATTTGGACACATCTAAAATCAAAAATAGGAAAACAAAAACTCAATTTATTATATTTTCCCAAACGTAATATAAAACCATATTTAAATAACTAAGTATTAATGGTTTTTTAAGTAATCATTTTCATCCAAATATAAGAAAACAATATAAAATAAAAAATCAAAACAAGTGTACCCAAAATAAGGAAACGAGCTGAAATGAAAGAGTTTGAACAAAAAATATATTGGTAGATTTGTTAAAATTACACCAACAATGGTTGATCGATCAAATGATAAGATACCATGCACAGGTTGTATGTGGATTTTTCAATTTTTGAAACTCAACACTAACATTCTATCAACCATCTATAAAAAAATTTCAGATCTAACGAAACAAATTAAGTAACTGAAAAATTGGAAATGAAAACAAAAACAAAAAAGACAAAAAATGAAATAGTTTGTTGAATTAAAATTTATTTCGAATTGGATGTAAATCATGTTATTGTTATTTTTTCAACTGTTTAAAATGTGTCCAAATTAATGGAATTAAGTTTATTTTAATAAAAAAATAATATTAAAAAAAACTATTCTATCAATATAATCTCAATTTTTTTATTGTTGAACATTACTAAAAAAAAAATATCAAATAATTTTTTTAAAAAAATTTTTAGAGAATCTACAATCACATGCCACTAAAATAAAATGTTCTTATCTCATCTCTCTCAAAATTTTATCATGTCTTATGGTGTAGCTACTCCCTTAACTGAGGCAAAAAAGTCAATTTCTATATCTTTCAAATCCCACAGAAGGTTTTAACAGCTGTACCATAATTTTCAAAATCATTAAACTTTCAAAATATTTTTCTGCATATTTTAAAACACTATTCTTATTTTTTTAATTAATCCTGGAAATATAAATAATATAATCTTCATATATCCCACTATAACAACATTTATTTACAATCTTCCTCAGTTATTATGGAATTTTTATGTTATCAAATTTTGATACTAAAATAAATTTTAAAAAGTTGGGTCTAGCAATAATAAAGCTCATATTGAAAATATTTTTCTTAAATGAGATAATATTCCGGATTTTTTTCTGTTATTCAAAAAATATAATTTGAGAACTGATAATTATTTTAGAAATCAAAAATTCCCTAAGAAACTACTTGGAATTTGCTCTCTAAAATAAATAAATTTTGATAATGTCTCATAAAAAAGTTTCATATAAACTCTTTTTATGAATTATATTTTTACAATATTAATTTATCCTCATATACAACTTTTTAAGTATCTATTACAGCGACTTAATTGGATTAAGAAAAATTTTCATGACCACCTTAGAAAACATGTCATAATTATTGAATATTTGCTTTCAAGTTAAGAATTTCTCAAATACAGAATTTAACAAACATATTATATTTATAATTATAAACCTTGAAAAATAAACCTGAATAAGGAAACCTCTCGTAAAATGGAAAAATGTAAAAAATTTAAGTTCTGCAATTAACATTATATTATCTTAATCAACTTATTTGATATTACTTTTGTTCTGAATCTATTCCAACAAGATTTGAATAAATTTACTAAATTTTTTATAAAAAAAAGTTATTTTGAGGAACAGAACACATAAACTATTGAATTCTACTAAACTTTCAACCAAAATTCTGAAATTTATTTTTCTTATCTACTTTTTTCATCAATGTTGTTAGGTGAGAAAGATATCAATAATAAAGAACAACTAATAATAATAGAAATTAAAAATATAAAAGACTTCAATAGTTAAAAAAATCTATAAATATAAACCCTATTCCAAAAATTTGGACAGATCCAAAATCAAAAATATGCAAAAAAAAAAAAAACCCAATTTATTGTATTTTTCCAAAAGTAATATAAAAACACATTCAAGCTAACAGAGTATCGATGTTTTTTAAGTAATATTTTTAATCCAAATAAAATAAAAAAATATAAAACTATATATTTCAAAACCTCTGTAACCAAAATGATGAAACGAGTGGAACAAAAAATTATATTGCTAAATTTGCTGAAATTTCACCAAAAATTATTGTTCATCAATCAAAAGATAAGATAACATCCAACAATTGTTTGTGATTTTCCAATTTAACAAACTCAACACTAACATTCTATCAACCATAGAAAAAAAAATTCAGATCTAATGAAACAGATTTCCGACTTAAAAAAAAAGAAATGTCAACCAAACAGAAAAGACAAAAAATTAAATAATCTTTGTTTCTGTCAAAGTTACCAAACATTTTTTTTTCAAATATTAATTATTTTCTATAATTGACCAATGATGAATAAATAAGAAATAAATAGAATAATATCTTATTAAAAAAAATGCTGGTAACTGTATCAAGTAATTTCTATTAAAGCAATAGATTTTCTTAAAAATAAAAAAACCCTAATTCTCTTTTTTTCTATTGAGAAAAACAACAATGTTTCATTTTGATTTTCTATTGAAGATCAAATAAACTCCCAATAGAAAAAGATATGATTTCTCTAGGATCATTTTCTCAATAACAATAATATTAGAATAACACATTTCGACCTAGTGACTCTCGATCTTGCAATAAAATTTTTTTCAAAAATGAATTGCTTGTTTTAAAAAAAAAATCAAAAAAAAGAAAAAAAAAAGTCAAAAAATGTGTTCAATTTTTGTAATCAACAAATTATATTTTTTTCTTCTAATATCCAATTAAACCCTTTAAACAAATGTAATTCATCCCATTACAACGTGGGTCCTCTTTAGCTATAAAATATATATTGATGATTGTAACACCCCCATTTATACATTAATTTAACGAAAATCACTCATAAATAAAAACAAAAACAAAAACAAAAACAAAAACAAAAACAAAAGTAACATTAAAGTTATATTTTAAAAATTATATAATGATATTTATCATCTGAAAAAAAAGCTAATAATAATAATGATGAATTTTCAAATTATTATTAATTTTCAATAATAATTTTTTCATCAACCATGTCCACATTCACGTTATCAACATCTATATGAATATTTTTAAAATAACAATCGTTACAAATTAAATTAAAAATCTTTTTACTATTTTCAGATAGCTTTTCGGATTTCATTCTGGAGCAGTTACCACAAACGGGATTCTTACAAATAAAGCAATTAAGTTTGTCAGAATTAAAAATCAAATTTCTATTACATTTATAGCAGATAATTGTTTTGATACTTTTGGAAATATTTTCGTTTTGTGAGTATAAGCAGGCGATTGCTGTATTATTGGCAAAATATAGTCTATTATTATTTTTCGAAATAGCAATACGGTAAATTGGGCTTTTATCATAACTTTTTGTTCTAAATATTTCTTGGAAATAAAAATCATTAATTTTTTTGATTTTATTTTCATTCACATTCTTGCTGACAGAGACATTAGATTTTAGTTTATAAACATAATTGGGATCAATTGAAGAAATTAATCTCCAGAATGTTAAAGAACCAGATTCATGACCGGTAATATAAATAAATTCATCAAAATTTTTATCGATTCTTGTAATTAAAGTGGAAGTTATTTTGTTACTATAATATTTGTGAATCTTTTTATACGCTAATAATTTGCCATTTATTGTAAATAATTGCAAAATATTTGAAGAGCAAGACAAGATATTACCATTAACATGATTAATTTCGACTGCATTTATTGGGAACTTAAAGTTTGATAATGTCCTAATTTTTCTTTTTTTATTTAAATCATATATTATGCATGTTTTGTCTTTAGAACCCGAAACAAATATTGAATATGTTAGACATATATCCATTGCAGTTATCTCTTTTGAATGACCAGTAAAGATTTGGAGTAATTTAATTTCTGGATTCCAATGATTTTTTTGGGTATTATTATGCTGTATTATTGACCAATATTTAACAACTAGATCTTGTCCTGCTGTTAAAAAAAATTTCCCATTTTTGGAAATTTTTATTATTTGAATTTTTCCATTATGTGGGTTTTCCTTTAAAGATAAGATTTTTTTGTCCTTAATTTTAATTATCCTTATTGAATTATCGATATAGTTCCAATCGATCATTGTTTTATTTTCTGGCCCGATAAATATTTGTTTTTGCGTTGTATTAATAATATCCTCCATTTTATTTGAAGAACTTTCAATAATTTTAAAATCTTGGATTTTAATACCACCATCATCATCAGATTTATTATTATCATTTTGACTCTTATTATTTTCGTTATTTGGATCTTTACTATCAAGATCATCATTATCATCACTACTATCACCATCGCCATCATTTTTATTTTCATTACTATTTACCCCATTCAATTCTTTAATAATTTGAAAATTTAAATTCTCTAAATTTGAAAAAATTGCATTTTTATTAAAGATATTTTTAAGATTATTTGAAATTAATATTTTTTTTTTTGGATGAGGCTTTTGGAATAATTGAATAGGACATTGCCCAAAATTTTCAATTTGAGTAATTAGCGTTTGTTTTAATTGCAAGTCGGTAATTTTATCTAAATTCAAATAATTTTCATACGTTAAATAATAAAATAAATTCTTGGCTTTAACAGCTTCTTCACCCCTTTGCTTATATCCAAATATTAAATCAATCCATTCATTTAAATGTTCGTTAACATATTCTGATTCTAATGCTGCCCTATTTAACCTCACAAATTCATACGCACTTCCCTTTGCCCATGGTGGAAAATTTACATTGTTTATTATTTCATTAGTTTCTTCTAACTTTCCAAAATCAAAATTATTTAAATTTAAAAACATCTCTGGTAAATAATAAAATTCAGGTATTATTTCTTTTACATTATCTGAAGATTTAAATGATGAATTTTCCCATGAAATATCTAATGAACGAAACATTCTTCTTGGATGATCAAACTTTCCACCTATTTTTATTTTTATTTTTATTTTTATTTTTTATTTTTTTTTTATTTTTATTTATTTTTTTATTTTTATTTATTTTTTTTTATTTATTTTTTTTTTGTTTTTATTTTTATTGTTATGGTTTTTGTTAAAATCATTTGTAATAGAAATTTAGATAAGAATTTTTCTGAATGAATAAATAAATTATTATATTTTTATCAATTGGATTTATAATCTTGATTAATTTTGAATTAATTGATGTGCAAAATAATTTATTTTTTAAAAATTTAGATCATTTTAAATCCATTAAAAAATTTTAAATAATATTAGTTTTTTGTTTAATATATAAGGTATTTTCAAAAAAAAGTGGTATTTTTTTTTTTTTTTGTGTCTCATATAATAAATATTCTCTTGAGTGATTCTCTTTGTAAATTGGTAAAATAAAATTAAGAGATTATAGTAATACTGATTAAATCAGAAACTAGTGTGTGTATTTTCAATATAATGAAAGATGAAAACATTTCTAAAAAATGAAAACAAAATATTAACATACTTTTTTTGTAAAAAACAATTTACACACAGAAAAATCAATAATAAATGGATGAACAATAGGGCAAGGATCCAAACAATTTTTTAAACAATAAAATACTGTTATAAGTTTTCTAATTGTTTGAGATTTTTTGTCTAGTCTAAAGTGTCTTTTTTGGAAACAATTTTTATGATCAAAATGAAAAAAAGAACAGAAGTTTTCACACTTTAAAAATTGTCATTTAAAATTTAGATCAAGAACTTTTAATATATTTTTTATTTATGCAATAATATGGAATACAAAAAAAATTGGGTTATTATTTACAATCAAGAAATGGAATTACGATTTAGGGTATTTTAATAGTTTTAAAAAGAAATTCTAAAATAAATTTGCTCCCACTTTTTGGGAAATAGCTAAGAGAGAGAGATTTGAAAAATATATCTATTAAATCTTTTTTTTTTTTTAATGTATAAAGCTATTACGAATACGATCCTTTAACTTTTATAGATTTTTTATTGAAAAATTTAGTTTTTTAATTTCAAAGAGATTTTGAATATGAATAATTGTAAAATAAGAAGATTAGGAATTAAAAAGATCATTAACACCCCCTTCCCCCCTTTGTCATGATTAAATTTGTTCAAAAACTTTAAATAAAGCATTATTAGAAATAAAACTTTTATTCACAACTTCCACAAGAATATTTTTTAAAAAAGTTATTCAAAAATGTTGAATTCAATGGTAATTAATTCATTAGGTTCAATAAATATTCTTTGAGAATATAATCATTTGGCTATTTTTACCAATTCATTTAATAAAAATTACTTAATTGTTGATTTCTTTTTTTATGGGTATTACACTGTAATAAAGATTTTATTTTTTTATGAGTAGTTATTTAAGCTCCACAATATTTTACTGGACATTTTCGTTTTTAACTTGGTTTTCAAATTTTTCATTAAATAATTTTTTTGAGAATCTTTTTGAAAAATAAACAAAAAATAAAAAAAGAAAAGTTGATTTAAGAACTAGAAAAGTAAAAAAAATGTTCTATTAAATTTAATAAAATAATTCAAAAAAATTTTATCACGTCGAACTTGAAAAAGAAGTAAGAATCTGAGTGATTCAATACCAAACTTCCTTAAAAAGCTATTTTCCAAAATTAATTATTGTTTTTAAAAGTTTGATCCATTTTTTCTCATTTTTGAAAAGTTCCAAATTCAAAATATTTTCGAATTATTTCAAAAAAAAATATTTTCGATGAAAGAAGAAAGAAATCTATCTCTTTATGAAGAGGAAGGGTACAAAAAGACACTTAAAAAATAAAACCACCAAGTTTTAAAATAACCCAGTATAAAAAATATACTTTATTTCAAAAAAATATAATCATTATTTTAAACTTGAAAAAAATGTAATTTCTTTATTTGTAACAGTTTTCGAATTATTTTTTTTCTTTTTGTTTAACAAAAGAAATATGAGAAAAACCATCAAACCATTAAATTAAAAATTTACAAAATGCATTTTTAAAAACCTGTAAAATTTAACTTAAGGGATTAGCGTCAACCTAGAAGAAGTCATAATATTAAGGTAAGCTTACAATTGGATCTAACTCAAATTAGTGCGCTATGGTTCAAATGTCTCGAAAAAATCGATTAGTAAAGTAGTAATATTTGTTGATTTCATCAACTAAAAATGATCAATGTATTAGTAAAAAACCCAAGAATTTCAGCAAAAAATCTACATTTTGCCATAAATATAAAGCTGAATTATCAATTTTAAGACTTCAAAGTTGCAAAACACCGTTCTTAAATTTGTCTCGAAATGAAGATTAGTTGCAAAAAAATTCAATTTTTTTTTAAAATTATTAATTAACGAACGGATTATTTTGACAAATTATTTTTAAAATATTGGAAATATATTTGATATCACAATTAGTTATATAAAAAAGAAAACCAAAATAATCAATCTTTGGGTTTTTATGTTGATGATTATTCTGAAGTTAATCTTTGTAATTCAAAAAATGATAAAATAGTTACTTTTGAAAAGTTCTAAAGAAAGATTATTAAATCCTGGAATACTGTATTTTGAGTTTCTATTTATTAGATTTGGAAAAGGAATTAAAAAAAAAATTTCCCATAAATAAAAAAATTTTAATTAGTGATACTTAGTAAAAAAAGTAATAATTTATTGTATAATAATATTTATAATCAAATTTTTAGAGTCACATGAACCATGCAAAACTGATATCATTTACACCCAATTACAACATACTTTTATTATATATGTATCTATGGTGACGCTAATCCCTTAAAACTTTCGGAAAAACTTTTTAATTTGATTATTCCGGATTAATAATTAATAACCCCATTTTAATTATTTCAGTACATTTGTAATTACCCAAAGAAAAAAATTTATTAATAAAATTATCTATTATTTTTCGAATTTTTGAAATATTTTCAAAAAAATAAAACTAATGCCAATTAATAATTATTCTTTTAAAAAATTAAAAAATATTATCAAACAACTTTATTTAAATAATAACAGTTTGTTATTTATACTCTTGATATTTGAAAAAAAAATATTGTCTAGTCTTTTAAATTTCAAGAAATTTAATAAATGTTTGAAAATAAAATAAAAGATCAATTTTTTCTGATCTTCAATTTTAAATATTTGGTTTATTTTTCTAATATTTTAAACGATAATAATAGTATAATCCAAAAAATACTTTCAAGGCTTTTTGGAACTTCCAGACTGACAGCCTGAAAGATTTAAGTCTCTGAGATTCTATTTTATTTTTTTTCAATTTTCAAATACTTGATAACAAACTTTTCGAAGCCAAAAAAAGGTAAAAAATAATAATTAACAAAAGATAACATTTTGAATTTAATTGAAATTTTTGAAAGTTCTCTTAAAAAAAAATATTTGTTTAATTTCAAAAAACTTTAAACTGTTTTTTCAGAAAAGTTAAAAGGAAAAAAGTGTTTTTTAATGTAATTTTTTGTAAGTTTGAATTGTAAAAACTTTTAAATTGAAAGTTATTGGATTTTGATCTTTTTATTACATTTCTTAATTTCAAAAAATGACAATTCATTTTGTTTCAATTAAAAGTATATATATATATATATACATATATTCAATATTTATTTTAAGATGAACTGTTCTAAAAAACTTGATTTGCCAAGCAATGATTGATTGACGCTAAAAAAAAAAAAAAAAAATTCAATTCCACTTATTGTTAAATTATACAACATTTTGGAAATGAGGTAATGAAATAAAAAACAAAAAAATCCTTAAATTAAGATTCTTCTTTTAAAAAAATACAACCGAAAAGAATTTAGAAATTTAAAATTAGAATAATAAACTAACAACAAAAAAAAAAAAAAAAAAAAAAATCAAACTTTGTAATTCAACAAATTGCCTAGCAAATGGTTCTAATCGAACTAGGTACGATAGTACAATCCCAGGATTCGAATAATGGCTACCATAAAAAAATTTAGGAATATACTCATCGATCCAATTGTCATAATTTTGAACAAATGATTTTAATCTGTTTTCTGTTTGACAACCCATCTATAAATTCATAAAATAAATAAGTTCAAATGATTAAAAAAAAAGAAATAATAAAAAAAAAAAAAGAAAAAAAAAAACAAGGAATAAATAAAACAAAAAACAAAAATGATTAAAAAATAAGATTAACTTACTGGTTTTGATAAATCCCTAAAATTATCCCTTTTAGTTAAATCCAAATAATTTGAAGTATAATTTTTTAAAACCCAAGGGAAGACGGGGTATCTCGATAAATCATTAAAACTCCGTCCAGCCATAGTGTTTAAATACATTAAATATTGGAAGTTAGAAACTTGGCCCAAAACCCATTTTAAGGTCATATTTTTTGTTTTTAATTCCTTAATTTGAATTAATTCATCCTGATCGATTATTTGCTGATCCGAATTATTATTCACTGTATTAATACTATTTATCGAGAAATTTGGTTTTTTTTTTGGTTGTAAATTGATTAAATTTTTGCTTTTGGAGGAAATATTTTTAAAAATCAAATCCCTTTCTTTTTGATCAGTGAATATCACAAGGCAAGTATTTTCGTTTTCAAAAAAAAATTCAATACCAATATCTTCACTAAATTTTTTTCTTTTGGTGATGTGAATTAACTTTTGATAATTAAATTTTCTACATTTATGATCCACTTTACCAACTTCACCGATTTCAAAGAATTCTTTGGTTTCTGAAATAGTATAATTTGTAATGATATAGAAATGATATTTACAAATAATGAAGACTGATTGTATTAAATTGAAGTTCCACAGTATTGAGCATGGGTATTTTTTCAATATTTTCTCATTTGAATTTAATTCAATCCGTCTTAAAATTCTTTTATCTTCAACTACACCTTCATCTTCATCTTCATCTTCATCTTCATCTTCGTTTTCATTGCTTTTGTCATTCTGATCATTATTTTCATTATTTTCAATTCCATTTTTAGATTCATTATCATCATCGTTTTTTTTATCTTCCTCGTTGTCATTATTTAATTCGTTATCTGAATTAATTAATTTAACGGTGATATCATTTTCAATTAATTTTTTCTTAAAAAATAAAGATTCATTTTCATTCCAGATGCTTTTATTTTTCGTTTTTTTTTTAACTTGTTGATTATTTTTTTTATAAGAAACTTCTTTTAAATTATTATTTGCATTATTTTGATTCATATTATTTTTTTTTTTTTTACAATTATTATTATTGTTTCCGTCTTCGTTGTAGGAATTATATTTAATATAAGTCCAATTTTTTATAAATTTTTTTTTCATCCTATATTTACCTTCATTTTTATCTAATTTATAATAATTCAAATTATCATCATCTTTATTGTTGTCAAAGTATTTTTCCAAAATCACTTTTTTTTTTTCCCTTTTCCATAGCTTTTTGATTAAAAATAATAAATCCAAGTCCTCTAATCTATTTTGCCTGATTAATTTATCTTGTGCTTTTACGATATTATCGAAATTTAATTTCC
Organism: Anaeramoeba flamelloides; assembly: GCA_027625915.1. Lineage (NCBI taxonomy): Eukaryota > Anaeramoebidae > Anaeramoeba > Anaeramoeba flamelloides. The sequence goes on from JANTQA010000072.1 coordinate 2,764,919, forward strand.
AATTTTGAATCAAGTCTTTAATTTCTAATTTTTTATTGTTCAGCAATTGCCCAAATTTATCAATCAATATTCTTTTTTTTTGGTTCAAATTTATTAATTTGAAAGAAATCTGTTCGTTGTTTTGATTAATAATTTTATTTGCTTTATCGTTAATTTTGAAAAAGATTTTTTCGACAGCATCCAATTCGTATTCATCAATTACTTTATTATTAAGTATATGCTTTTTAAAAGAACGTGAATTTAATAAATTAACCTTTTCATTTAATGGATTCTGATAATAAAAAAAATTCTTAAGAATTGTTATTTCATGTTTATTTTGGAAGGAAAAAATTATTTCCCAAATTTGAAAGATTTTTTGTTGTTTTTTATCTTCTTTTGTTTCATTTTTTGAAGTTGAATACTTTAATTGGGTTTTTAAACTGTTTAGAAATAAAATAAAAAATTGCAAATCAATATTTTTGTTTGTAAAAAATAATTCTTGGTTTTTGATAAAAAAATCTAAAATTACAAAATTATTTTCTAAATTGTTTAATAAATAAATGAAAATTGAATTAAACCCCTTTTGAAATAATTGATAAAACTGGAATAAATCTTTAATCTTTATTTGATCTTTATTAATAGTATTATTATCATTCTCGCCATCATTGGTATTATCGTTGTCATTATATTGAATCATATTATTTGAAATGTCAAAAATCGTATTAATATCATTCATCCCGTTATCGTTGTTTTGGCTATTGCTATTATTAATATCAAATATATTATCATTATTCAAATCAAAATTTGATTTTAATTCTTTGAAATTTTTCGTGATCTTTTTTGAATTGAAATTTATTTTTTGGCTATAGATATTTAAAAAATAATTATAAAAGTTTAATAATTGTAATTCTTTGCCTATAAATACACCTAAAAATAACAATTCTTTCAAAAATTGTGAAAAAATTAATAAACATTCTAAAAATTTAAAATTTGTTAATTGGCTTGAAATTTTTGCTTTTTTTTTCAATAATTTAATAAAGTCTAAAAAAAAGCTTTGTTGAAATTCATCAGTTAACCCCTTATCAATTTTTGCAGGTAAAGTTTCAATCAGTGATTGTAAAATGAAATTTAATTTTGTATTGTTATCAAAATTATCTATAATTAAAAATTTGATTAATTCAAAAATATTTAAATTAGATTCAGAATTCAAAAAAAAATTTGTCATTATTTTTCTAAATTGTTTTTTAATGTTTTTGTTAATAGTAATATTCATTTCTTTTTCATTTATCGATTTGGTAAATAAATCTAAAGTATCAATTGGGAAAACAAATTCATTTAATTCTTTAATAATTAATTTATTATTGAATAATTTACGAATAGTAATATTTTTTAAGAATAATTTTTTTAACAAAATTAAATTAGTTCGGGTCATATTTTTTAATTCCAACCAAAACTCTTTGTCTTTATTATTTATTTCATTATTGTCTTTCAAAAATTTTTTGAAATTAAATTTTGTCTTTTTCTTTTTTCTTTTTTTCTTCTTCTTCTTTTTTGTTTTGGTTTTAGTTTTTGTTTTCTTTTTGGTTTTTGTTTTCTTTTTGGTTTTCTTTTTTTTATTTTTATTACTTTTTTTATCATTTTCTTTTTCCTTTTCCTTTTTATTTTCATTTATATTTTCCTTTTCCTTTTCCTTTCCCTTTTCTTTTTCTTTTAAATTTCCCTTTGACTTTTCCATTCCCATTTCTTTTCCACTTTCCTTTTCACCCTCCTTCTCCTTCTCATTTTCTATTTTTTTTTCCTTTTCTTTTTCTTCTTGGTTAATTTCCTCTTTCTTTTTAATTTCTTTCTCTTTTTTTTGATTCATATTTTCATTCACATTCTTCTTCCCAACAATATTTCTCTTATTATCATTTTTTAATTGATTTAAAAAATTGAAACAAATTAATTCTGTATCTCTTTTTACTAAAAATGATTGTGTTTTGGTGAGAATTTTAAATAATAATAAAATAATTTGTTGTGAAAAATGATTATTAAATTTATTATCTTTTTTTTGAACACTGGGTTGCTTTTCTATTGTGGTGTTAATAAAATCAATAAATTTATTATTTTTTTTCGGGATACTTATTAAAGAAATTTCAAAGATATATGCTAATAAATATAAATTAATTTTTAAGCTTTTATAAAATTTAATTAAATATAATTGTAAAAATTTCATTCCATCTATTTTTATAAAATTTTGCAAAAATTTGTTTTTTTGTTGTAAGAATATTAGGATTATTCTTAATATTAATTCGCAAGTTTTTACTTGATTATTTTTTTTTAAGATTAATAAAAACCATTGAATATTAAATGAAGAAACAAAATAATCAATTATTTTATCAAAAATTAAATAATTGTTTAATTTTTTGGATTCTTTCTGTTTTTTGGTAATTATCATTATAATTATTTTTAATAGATTATTAATAATTTTATGATTAATTTTTAATTTATTATCAGTGAATGATTTTGTTTTATAAATTTTATTTAAAATTAAATTAGAGATTAATTGAAAGGGTTCTTTAGTTTCTGAAAAATAAAGTAAATTTAAAATAATTTTTTTAAAAATTTTTAATACAGAAATTTGAATAGTTGGTTCGTTTAAGATATAAATTAAATGATCCATAATTTTATACTTGAATAAAATAAATCTGTTAAAATTATGAAATTGATTATGATTTGTAATTAATAGACGGATTCCTTGATAAATTTCGAGTTGTACAGATAATGATGCAAATCTCCAAATTTCCCTATTTAAAAAAATTGTGTTAAAGGCTAATTGGTTGCTAATTATTGAATTTTTCCAACTTAATTTATTTATTTTGTTGTTGTTAATTGTGGTGGTATTTTTATTTTTTTTTTTAGAATTTGTATTATCATTATCATTCCTCTTATCATTATTCTTGTTTTTATCATCATCATTCTTATTCTTGTTGTTATTAATTATTTGATTTCCAATTAAATTATTCAAACCAATCAATTTAAATAATATTTGAATCGTTTCTTTTCGAATTAAATTTAGTTTTTTTTTTAATATTAATATTAAAATTTGATAGCCTTTAATTCGTTCAAATTCAATTAAATTTTTTTCATTGAATTTCAAAATATTTACTATTAATTTTAGAATATATTCGATATTTTTTGAATTATCAAACGTTTTTAATAAATAAAATAATAATAAAAAATCAATATTAATTAAATTTCTATTAATTCCATTTGAAAAATTAATTTGTAACCCACCAGTAATTTCTCCATAAGGGTTTCCAAATTTATTTTTTGAATTATAAACCATTAAATTATTTTTTTTATTGGTAAAATATAATAAAGGGTTCAAAGAAAAAATAATATTCTTTTGATGAATTGAAAATTTTTTTCTTTCTAAAAAATAATTTAAAATTTTTTTAGTTTCAATTTTTTGAATTAAATTTGATAACACAGAACTAATATTTGAGTTAAAGGGGTCTCTAATCGTTTGTGTTTTAAAATTGGTATTATTATTCATATTATCAATACCCTTGTCTTCGTTGACGTTGTTGTTGTTGTTGTTATTGTCGTTGTTGTTGTTATTTTTATTTCCTTTTATTGTATTATTTTGATTGTTAATAATAACAGAATTGTCCACTTGGTTTTTATTGTTTAAAAGACGTGATACATTTTCTTGATTAATTTGATAATAATTATGAAATTTCGGTAAATTTTTAAAAATAGTAATAGTGCGATGTGGTCCTAATAAATATAATTTAATAACATCACTTTCATTTAGTATTGTATTAAAAAAATGCACAGGGCCTAAACTCCAATTTAAATTATTATTTTTTGAAAATTTTTTTGTTTTATTGTTGCCAAAAATAATTTCATTTGTTGAATCATTTAAAAATTTTGGAAATTTTATATTTTTACTTTCAATTAATTCTGAATTAATAAATAATTGCAATAAATCCGATTGAAATCGTTTGTGGGATTGTATTAATATTAAATGATACCATTTTAAAGTTTCAAATTTAAATTTAGTAAATTCATAAATATTTTTTTCATAATTAGTTTGGATAATTAATTTTTGTGTTTGATGATTAAAAATAATTTCAAAATTTCTTTTGCCACTATTGTCGTTATTGCTTGAAGTTACAATTTCTAATATAGAAAAATTCTTAATTTTATTGTCTAATTGATTTATTTGAAACCAAAAACTAATCGTCAAATTTTTTGGATTAAATTTCTCCTTATTATTGGAAATGATTAATGATGAGTGCTTTTTTAAATTATAACTAAATTGTAAATTTGCAGGTTGACTGTTAGTTTTACTCATTTTGACTAATGATTTTAGGATTAAATTAAGTGTTTCACTTGAAATATTACTATTATTGTTTAATAATTTTAAATACAGATTTAATTCTGTTGTTGAAATATTAAAGCTTCCCATACCAACAATTAATTCAAGTAATAATTTTTGAATTGTGTTTTTTTTTATTATTTTTTTGTTTGATGATGATGTTGTTGTTGTTATTGTTGATTGTTTAGAATCAATTAAAAGGTGATGATAATTTTTTATTAACATTTTTAAAGTATTTTTTGAACCAAGTTGTTGATAATTTAATTTATTTTTTTTAAAAATTTTTAAACAATAATTTAAAATTAAATTAATTTTTTCATTATTTAAATTTTTCATTAATTTTAAAATTTGTTTCATTACTAAAGGATGATATAAATTTGAATATTCATTTGTGTATTCGTCTTGAGTATTTTGATTGATTTTATTATTATTATTATTATTATTATTATTGATCAAGGAATTATAATAATAGAAATTTTTTGATTCTATTGAATAATCTAATAATATTATTAAATAGTGTTCACCATGTTCTTTTTTAATTAAATTACTAGTTAACAATAAATTTTTTAAATATGGATCAAATATATCGGTACATTTTTTCCTTAATTTTGGTAATTTATGGATTCCATTTATAATTAAATGCAAAATTGTTTTGAAATAAAGAATTTTGATATTGAATTGTTCTTTGTTTTCATGGTTTATTTGATTGCTGTCCTCAATGTCATTGCTATTAATACTATTGTTGTTATTATCAATATCATTACTTTCTATTTGCTTTTTATTATTATCATTATTATTAGTATTATTATTATCTTTGAGATTATTTAAAAACATTATTAAATTTAGTAATATTGAAAACCCATCGTAATTGATGAAAAAAATTACAATAATTTCTTTGTCTACTAAAAATAATTTTTGAAGTGAATTTAAAATTTCAATTTTTTTTTCAACTTTATCAATTTTCAATAATTTGACAAGTCGATTAATTTCAAAATTTAAATCATTTTTAATTAAATTATGATAAAGAAATGAAGTTTCAAATGTAAATTCAGCAATATTTAAACAAAAAATTAAATTATTAATGAATTTCTTATTTTTTTTTAATAATAATTCCTTTTCTTTTGATATTTTTTTAGATATCATTAAAAATATATTTACCAAAATATTTTGATAGTTTATTATTTGTTGGGTGATTTCAAATTCTTTATTAACTTTTCGACTGTTAGATATATTTAAAATCAATCCATTGAATTGTTCAACTAATATTGGTATTAAATTGATTTTAATTAATTTATGAATTAATTCTGAATCAAGTGTAATCAACTGATAAAGGTTTTTCAAAATTAAAGTTTTTAATTTTATATCGATTGATTCTTGTGAAGTTATTGATATTAATTCTTGCATTTCATTTTCTGGATAGATTTTGAATTTTACCATTAATATTTCAATGATCTTTAATAACGTTTCTGGTGTGTTGTATTTAAAATTTGGCATTATTTGGATAAAATGAAGAAAAAGATTTGATTCTTGAATAAATTCGTAATTTACAGAATTATCACAAAAAGTTATTATTAAAAAATTTGAAAATTGCGCTTCAATCTCGGACTGGAAATCTTGATTTAAATTTAATATTGTTGATCTGAGAAGGATTGATTGAAAACATTTTAAAGATTCAATATTTTTTATTTTTAAATTTCTATTCTTTAAATTATCAATATAGAGTGTTTGAAACCCTTTATTGCCTAAAAAAACAAAATCTGTTAAAATTTTGGATATTTTTAAAATTATTTTTAAATGTTCTTTAATTTCTTCTTCTTCTTCTTCTTCTTCCCATTCATTTTTTTCTTCTTTTTCTTCTTTTTCTTTTTCTTTTTCTTTTTCTTTTTCTTTTTCTTTTTCTTTTTCCTTTTCATTTTCCTTTTCTTTATTTTTTTGTTTTTGTTTTTGTTTTTTTTCTTTTTCTTTCTGTATTTGCATTGTGGTATAAAATTGCCTTTTAAAAATTTTTTGATCAAAATAATTATTTATAATATTCAAAATAATGTTAAAGCCATTTTGCTTTGAAAATTGAAATAAAGATTGTGTGGTGAAATGATAATTTCTATATAAAAATAATAACAAAATTTTACAATTAATGATTGAAATGTTATAATTAGTATTATTTTTTAAATTATTAAACAATAAACTATATATTTTTTTTGAAATTAAATACGAATTAATTTGTTTTGAATAGTGTTGGAAAATCTCTTCTAGTATTCTACTGATATAAATCAAAAATAAGTATTTCTCATGTGTAATTTCTTCAAAGCAGTCCAAATAATCAAAAAATAAATCAATATATGATTTAGATATTCCCATTTTGATTGCCTCTTTTTTTTGAAAGCATAATTTAAATAATTCACATAATTCCTTGGTTATTGAGATGAAAACTATGATAAAATTAATAATAATAATAATAATATATAGTAATTAATAATTATTAAAAAAAAAAAATATTAAGGTAAATATTGAAATTTTTTTGATCAATTCAAATTAATACTCATTCTTTTTATATTTTTTGATTTTTTTATTGATGTGATAATAAAAAGTAAATTATTTTGTATTTGTGATACAATTTTGCACAAGAATTTTGCTCTCTCTAAAATTGTTAACACACATTTTAATTTTTTTTAAAAAATTTGATAAATATGGTAGTTTCATTAATATAAACTCCATTTCAAAAATTTGGATACATCTAAAATCAAAAATATACAAAAAAAAACTTTAATTTATTATATTTTCCCAAATGTAATATAAAACAACATTGAAGTTACCAAGTATTAATGTTTTCTATAAGTAATCATTTTCATCCAAAGAAAATAAAAAAAGATAAAACTATATATTTCAAAACGAGTCAAACCAAAATGATGAAATAAGCATAACAAAAAATGTATTGGTAAATTTGTTGAAAAATTCTACCAACAATTATTGATCAGATCAAATGATAAGATACCATCGGTCAATTGCATGTGATTTTTCTATTTAACAAAATTCAACACTAACCCTCTATCAAACAATCGAAAAAAAATTCCAGATCGAAGGAAATAGATTACGTAACTGCAAAAAAGAAAATTAAAACAAAAACAAAACAGAAAAGAAAAAAATAGTTTGTAAAATTCAAAATTCTTTCCAAATTAAATGTAAAGTGCGGTATTGTTATTCTTTCAACTGTTTACACTGTGTCCAAATTTTTGGAATTTATTTTAGTTTCCAGATCTACCAATAGCCCATATAATTATCAATAGTTTCTTCTTCAGAATAATACATTATTAAAAATAATTTAGATCATTAAAATTTTTTCTGTTTTTTTTAAAAAGCTGAAGATTTTGATTTTAATAGTTTGACACTTCTTTAATCATTAAAATAACAAGAAATCTTTTTTTTTTTTTTATTAAAGGATTCATTTTTAAACTTTTTAAATTCTTTCTGTTCAAATAATTGGAAAAATAATTTTATATGTAAGGAAAGGTTTCATTTTAAATTTAATTTTTCTTTTTCAGTTATCTTTTTTTTACAAAGATCCAAAGACTTTTATCTCTGGATTTAAATCAAATCTTCTTAAATTTGCACAAAAAATTGAAAAAAATTTTCTTTTTAATACCAAATAAGTATTTTGTGCTAAAAAATTGTATTTTATCAAGGATGAAAATGCTATATTTTTTACACCTATTCAAACTCTTCCTCGGAAAATTAACCAATTAAATTTCAAAGCACAGAAATCACAGAAATCACAGAAACCAAAAATGTTCAAGTTTACAATAATCCCAAAGTTTGGTATTTTTCAGATTGCTTGAAAAATTATTTAGAATTCTTAAAACAACAAAGTGGTAGAAATGATGACTTTGAAAAATAAAAATCAAAATTTGAGATTCATGTTTCTGTGATTTATGTGATTTCTGTAATTGACCTTTTCAAAAAGGCATTAAAATATAATGTATTCTTTTCAACTTTGTGAATTTAGGTCTTCAAAAATCTTTGTTTTTTTTAAAAAAAATTTGGTTTGTCAAAGTAGATTATTTGTAAAAATAATTTTTACATATTGGAAATATATTGAAAATACAACTAGTTTTATAAAAAAGAAAACAAGAATCATCATTCTAGAGGTTTTTGTGTTGATAATTATTGAGCCAACTTGAAATTTAAAAAATTTAAAAAATAGTTACTTTTGGAAGTTCTAAAAATGAATTATTAGATACTAGAATAATATTATTTGATTTTATATTTTTAGATTTGGAAAAGGAATTATAAAAAAAAAATATTTTTTTTAAATTTTCTCCAATATATGTCGCTACGACCCAAAAAACACTAAAAATGGAAAACTGATCAAATACTTTGTATTAATACAATTAAAAAAACAAAATGAAAAAATAAAAATAAAGTTTCAATTTAACTTTTTCTTGAAAACATTTTTTGCCAAAATCATTGAATTCACACTTGAAATTATGTATATTTTTAGATTACACTCTCTTGTTTTAACTCATTTACTAAAACAAATTCTAAATTATGGGAATTTTAATTTCACAAAAGGCACTAATTTGGTCCTCAAATGTTTTTTTTAATTTTAAATGGTAAAATTAAAAAAAAGTTAAACTAAAAAGATAAACTCTCTGGAAAAGCATTCTAATTTAATATATTAACTTATTCTTTGATTTCAAACTTTTCTCAACCCCAATTTTTCAAAAAAAATAAAAAAGTGCACACTAATTCCAAAAAATATTTTCGATATTCAAAAGTTGAGAGTGTTTTTATTCTAAAAAAATTTATATCAGTGGTTAATTGAATTAAGTTATAAACTTAGATTTCGAAAAATATTAATCAGAAAAAAATAGTGCTTAATTTTATTAAGGACATATATAAGGTATTTTCTTTTTTCTTATTCTTTTTCTTTTTTTTTTAAGATTTTTCAATCATACCCTAACTTTTTTCTTATTTCTATTTCTTTATTACTGATACTTTTTCTTTTATTAAATTGAATCAATCTTTGAATAATGGGATTTGAATTTTAAATTGGAAAAATTTTCACTTCATTTTCAATTTTTCTTTTTCAAATTGAGCTAGAAACTCGAATTACAACCTACTTTTTAGAGGACTCGGTTTATAAAAGAAAAATCTTGAAAATGACAAAGAAGTGAAAATTTTTACCCATTTAGAATTTAAATACCAGTAAACTTGAAGAAAAAAGATTTTAATCAAAAAAGGTTTGCTACTTGCTTTCCTTCATTTTTGGTATTAACTAAATTCATTTAAACTCAACCTTTTGACACAAAATATCTTGTAACTTTTTAAAAAGAATAAATCTCTAAAAAAGATAGAAAAAAGAGTTAATAGATTTCGAAAAAAAGTGGGATTATTTACCTTTGTTTTGTGAGTCAACCAATTTCAAAAGTTTTTCTTTTTTTGTTTCAAGTTTTGGGACTTTTTCTTTTTCCTTTTCTTTTTCTTTTTCCTTTTCCTTTTCTTTTTCCTTTTCCGTTTCTTTTCCCTTTTTCTTTTCAATTTCTTCAACTTTTTTTTTTGTTTTTTGTTGCAAATTGCAATTTGTCAAGATCTGGAAAAGATCAAAAAGAGAAGGAAACAATGAAGACACAATTGTTGCCAGATTTTCATTCCTATTGGCAAGGTTCTTCACACAAATTAAATACTTGAACAAAATTGAATGTTGTTGTTGCAAGACGTCAAACAATGAGTCGATCGGATATGAAGGGTGATTCTGTTGTGTTTGTGTTTTTTTCTTGTTGTTTTGAAATGGCTCTGTTATCTTTTTTATTAATTCCCCCAAAAGCATACTTAACCTCTTTGTCAAATATTTCTCATTATAAAAAATTTGTTTTGTGTTCGTGTTTGTGTTTGTGTTTGTTCTTCTTTGATAATAATCACAAAAAAGCGGTAATAAATTTTTTAATTCTTCATCTTGTTTTTTTTTTGTTTTCATTGAATAGCAGTGCTTCCATTGTTTGTCAAGAATTGTAAAGTTCTCATTTTTTTCTTGACTCATTGATCTTGTTGTTAAAGTTATTTTTTTTGACAAACAGATGAAAAAATAAAATAATAAATCTCAAATTAGAGATTGTCTTTCAAAGTTAACAGACATCAATTTTTAATTTGGGGAATACTGAAAAGGAACAATAAAAAAAACAGTCACCTGAGGGATAACTTTATTGTTTAATTGACTACTCAACAAGAACAATCTTTTCTCATTTTTTGCGATTCTTTTCTAAATAATGTTCTTACTGAATTCTCACAAAGAAATTAGTCAAAAAGAGATTATCAAAAAATCATTTTTAATACATTAGCGAAGATTCGCGATTAAAAATCTGAACAATTCTGATCAAAAAATAAAGAAATGAATCTTAAAATAGATCTATTGCTTTTTTCATTTTTGTTACAATTACTCCAACTAATTGAGATTCCAAATTTTTTCTCAACATTTACTCCAAAATGCTCGAAGGAAATGTGATGATGAAATTTGATTTACCAAGCGAAAAAACTTTGAACACCACCAAGCATAACTACACATTTTCAACCAAATCTAACCAACTTTTTTTTTTATTTGGTGTTTTTCTCTTTTTAAATAAATGTATCTGCCATTTTCATGACAAGATGGTAGCATTGGTCTCATTCGGATTACAGAAAAAATTACGATTTAACTCAGAATTGGTTCTTACAGTAATTATTGGTTATTTTAAAAAAAGAAAAATCCAAAAACAAGAGAAAAAGAATTTAACTCAGAAAAAATGTAAAAACTTTGTTTTTTTGAGAACTATTGAGATTTCGTTCTTTGGTTGAGAATTTAACTGCCAACTAATATAAAAGTTTTATCAAATAATGTGAGTTTGGTTAAACAATTATCATCCTTCAAGCAGAGAAGATTCCATCAAACAAGTTGGTTATATTCATTTTTATATTATTGTTTTGTTTTTTTTTTTTACGAAAAGTAAAACCAAGATCATTTCCAAAATTCAAGTGAACCAAACAAGAAGATGGTTCCAAAACAAAGTTTGGTATTTTATTTTTTGTTTTGTTGTTTTTCTTACTCTTGCAAAGATCGTAACATGAATAAGAACTGTTTGTTTTACCAGGAGTTAGACGTCACAGTTAACTCAAAAGAATATTTACTTCTATGATAATTCAATTTTTAATCATCAAGTTTTTGGTTTACTAATCGTTTCATAGTTAAACACACTCCTCTCTTGAATATTTAATCTAGATTTAATTGGGTTTTTGTTGTTGTTAAAATAAACCGTACAGAAAAGTTTAATCCATGTTTCAAAATAAAAAAGCATGTTTTTTTGTTATAGAAGACCTATACATTAACCGATCAAAGAAACCAACAACAAACCCTAAATATATATGGTTTTGGAATCTTAAAGTTCTATTCTTATCAAAGAAATTCTAAAATTGAAGAATTTAATTGGTAACTTTATCTCAAAAAATAGATTTAATTATTAAATTTTTAGTCAATCAAAAAAACAAAAAATTTCTGAAAAATTGAGAATATTACAAAAAATTTTGAACTCTATTTCAGTCCTAATTAAAAAAATGAAAAAAAAATATCAAAAATTTTCAACGAAAAACTATATAAAAAAGTCATTCTTAAAAAAAATAAACGGAAACTCTAGAATTATGTTAAATAAGATTATGAAATTTATTGCACGTTACATTAATTTTTCATCAAAATCCTTCTATTATGAAAGATTAAAGGAATAAGAAAAACTAATAATTAAAAATTGAAAATAAAAAATACCCGTATTAATAATATAACCATATAAACTCTTTTTTTCTGTCATAGGGTCCCATTTTTATTGAAAAAAAATAGAAATTATATATATATATATATATATATATATATATAATTCAGTATTCTTCTCATGATAAATTTTCAATTTTTTGATTCAGATCATATTTTCTCATTTAGTAATTTTTTTTTTTTTTTCTTTTTAATTTTTTTTTTTAAAAAAGTCAATTTGAAAAAAAAATATATTTCAAACTCCAAATTAACTATAAGAAAATTGATTCCTCGTAATTTCATTTAAAATTAATATATTTACTATAAAAAAAATTTTATTGTTAACGATTTTAATTTCCTAAAGAAAGTGAGAAATGTTAACACAATAAATTCTAACGAAAGGTGCAATAATTTTATAAAATTTGATTTGTTTTCAAAAAATTATCTTTTGTTCCAGCATCTATTGGATAAATATTTGCTATTATCGTAGATTTTTCTTTCTCTTATTTCGAAAAGAACCGTCAGATCGTTGATTCTTAAAAATATATAAGTGAATTTTTCATTTTAGAGTCATCCATTTTTGTGTGGACTAGATTAGATTTATATATATATAATTTTTTAAAAATTGTGAATCGCCTGAAATAAATAATTTAAAAATAAAAATACATTCTTTAGTATTCAAGAATAAAAAATTATTAAATCGGGTTAGTGATTCACTTTTAAATTTTTATAAATTTCTAAAAACCTGATATTTAAAAAATTAAAAAAAAAAAATCAAACCAAAAACTAAACAAAAGTCAGTAACAATTTTTAAAATGAAAATTACAGATTTTTTATTACTGAACTTTCACTGAAAAAAGTTTAAACGAAGATTTTTTACTGATAACTAAATTCATTTTAAAAAACATTAGATAGTCTCATTTTTTTTTGATATTATTTGTATTTTCTAAGATTTCTTTTTTTTTTCCCTCGATATTTTGAAAAAAAAAAAAAAAAGAAATTTACAAACAAAAGTAAAAAAAAAAAAAGAAAAAAAAAAAGAAAAAGAAAATAAAAAGAAAATAAAAATTTTGAAAAAGCCAAAAAAATCCAAAATTAGAAAAAAGATTATGATCCTAAAAAAATCAAAAAATTTTTTTGTTAAGAATTATGTGATAAACTCTCAAGACAACTTCCATTAACATTATAAAGTGGTTGAAAATTTTTACAAAATCGTTTACATAAACTCAATTCCAAAAATTGGAGCAAACCTTCAAAATCAATTTAATTCCAAGAAAAGGGATATTTAACTCTTAAATAGAAACATTAGATATTAACAATCAAAGTAAATAATTTTAAAGTTAATTATCTATCATTTTTTTTTCATTATTTTTTGATTTTTGATTTTCAATAATTTTTTTGATTTTTTTTGTATTCTTTTTTTTCAAATAAAAAAAAAAATTTCTTTTTTTTTCAAAACATTTCGAAAATCTCAAAATCACTTTAAAATGAAATTTAAAAGTTTTCATTCTGATCACAAAAAAAAATTTTTTTTTTTTTCTCTCAAAAAGAAAAAAGATTCTTTTTTTATCGAGAAAAAATTTTTTTGAAAAAAAATCATGATATGGTGTGCTAGTACACATGGCCTACAAACAGACCTTATTATTATTAATGGAAGTGTGAATACTGAATGTATTATTAATGATATTATCAAAAAAATCAAAGGAAATTCAACTCGCTAATTCAGAATATAGTGGGTTGAAATGGATTTTCCAAAAGGGTGGAGCTTGTCCACATACCTCAAAAAAAAAACTCAAACTTACTTAAATCGGGGATGTTATGTTCTGTACCCTTGACCCCAAATTCCACAAATTTAAATTCAATTGGTAATTTATGGATAATTATGGACACTAAACTGAAAAATTGTAACCAAAATACGAAGAAGAATTTTTAAAATTTTCACTAATGTATGAAATACTTTGAGTTGGGAAACCTAAGATAATTAGTAAACTCTATATTTAAAAGGATAGATTTAGTTATCAAAAGATAAGCTGAATCTATTAATAGTTTTTATTAATTTTTCTTTCAATAAAAATGGATTTTTTGGTAACCGTGTTCCAAAAATAGGGGCACACTTTTTTTTATTTTTTCTTTTTTATTTTTCGAATTGAATTTTAAATTTACTATAAAATATATAAATAGTATTAATTAAATATTTTCGGGTCTTTTATTATTTTAATGTTAAAATATCATGTATTTTGGAGTATATTATTATTAATGTAATTTTTTTTGTGTCGCATTTTTTGGAATTGAGTTTATATATATATGAGAATCTGTTCTTACATTTGTGTGTATGTGTGTGAGGGGGTAAAAGTAACAAATTATAGTAAAATTTCTTGTTTTCTTAATCTTTTCTTTTTTATTCTACAATTTTTCAATTTTCAGAATAAATTATAAAACTCAAGAAAGCTTAATAGAGCCTATCTATGTTTTAAAATAATTGAGAAAAAATTTTATTTTAATTTAACCTTATATATTAAAAAATGATTAACAACAACAGGAAGTTTAAAATTGATCACATATCATTGAATTTTGTTTATTTATTATTGATGGTTTTTTATCAAAGTTTTACACATCGTGTAAATTCTGGAGAATGTAACAACGTGGTGTTGATTTCCAAGATGTTTTATAGAATCTATACATACCAAGTAAAATCCATGATTTTATACTATTATGTATATTCTCAAAAACCAAATGAACGTTAGATAAATTTATTTAATTTATTCATGTAAAAAGATATTATTATTTTATTATTATTATATTAATTATATTTCTTCTTCTCCTTTTTTCTATTTTGATAAATTCTTGTTAATTATTCCATATATCAATAAACAAACTGTAATTTTTGTTCAAAAGATCTAATTAAACAAATTTTTAATTTTTTTTTTTTTCAATTTTTTAAAATAGTTGTATTCTGAAAATAATTTTCAAAACAAATAATCCATTTACAAAACTAATATCTTTTGAAAAAATTGAATTCAAATGATTTCCTATAAAAATTATCAAGTTTAGTAAAAAAAAAATTACAAATCTTGGAATATATAAAGCAAATACTCTATAAAATATCATTTTTTTTCAAAGAATCTAACTTTCCAAGAGTAATTTTTATCAAAAAATTCATACGATGGTCCTTCTAGTAATATATTTTCTCTCAAGAATATGAATTATCCCCAAAACAAACCCAAGTTAAACGATAAATTCATAAAATTAATTTCAAGTTAATTCAGTTCAAAATAAAAAAATTCGACTCTTTAATCAATATATAAAAAAAGCACTTTAGAATAGTTTAGAGTGTGTATAATTACAAAATCTATTGACAAATCATTAAAAATTGAAAAAAGTAAATGAGAAAATTGAAATAGGTTCACTTGAAAAACGATATTTTTATCTAATTTGGGAAAATAATAAAAAAAATAAATGATTTTTAAAAATAATATATTTAAAAAATCTAAAGTTCTTTTTTTTTAATTAAAAAAGATGAAATGAATGAAATTTTTACAAATAAAAACTAATAAAAAAAAACAAAAATCAAATACATTTTATTTTTTTAATTTAACTCTAATAACCTGTTCTAAACACAAAAAAAAAAAATTAGAAAATGATTCTTTTGATAAAATAAATTTTTTTTGAATAAAAAAGAAAAAAGAAAAAAGAAAAGAAAAAGTATAATGAAATTATTTAATATTAAAAAAATATTAATCTACAATTTCATTATTTAAATAAAATATATTTAATTAAAAGAAGAAGAAGAAGAAGAAGAAGAAGAGGAAGAGGAAGAAGAAAAGAAAAATATTTATAAAAAAAAAAGCAAAAAATAAAATTACCAATTTGGTGGCTCAATTTTCAAACTATAATCCCACATTTCGTTTTCTGTTAATACGGGATCTCTTTCTAAAAATTGTTTAACAATTCTAAAATAAACAAAATTATATTTCACTGCTTGGCATTTTTTAATAAAGCGGATGACGTCATAAACTCTTCGTTTTTTTGTCCAATTGATCAGGTTGCCCTCGATTCTATTCTTCATTTCTTCAATATAAACGAGATCGGAAAGGAACACGCCGATAAAGGGCACCATGGGCAGCGGTCTTTCGTTGTATGCCTTTCTCAGTTCTTGATATCCGCCAATTGCGTTGGTTAAATTACTTAATGAATGGAATGCCTCTGTGTATTGGTTTGGAAGCCTTTTCCAAGTATTTTCCAATCTGGAAACTGCGGAACCCTCGAGCCCACCCATCAAGGCCATCAGATCATTATAGTTATTTAAAGATTGCAACTTTAAGGCGATATCAAGCAGCTTGATCAAAATTTTCGTTCTTTGCTTATCGTCTTCTGCCTTCAAGATCATTGTACTGGCCCAGTCTGCTAGCCAGTTGAATCGTTCGATCAGGGCGATTACATTTGGGCTAATCTCTTTCTTGTTTTTCTGGGTCCACGCTAGATCTAACAATTCATTAGTTTTAATCTTCGTGAGCAAATTCTGTCCAAAAATTGATAAAATTTTGGCAATGTCATCCACTTTGAGATCAAAAATGGTCAATTCTTCCAATTCCTTAAATTTGGGATATTTTGTTGGCGCTTTTAATTTCTTCTGGGTAAATTTGATTTTGTTTTCAATGTCTTCAAATGTTTTCCAATTCTTTATTGGCTTTACTCGGTTTTTCCGTGTTGCCAATAATTCGATATACATCCCCTGCTGCCCAATTTCCTCGCTTTGGTTAAGTATTAAAAGGTTTCTGGCAAAGTTTAAGACCATATTTTTCACTTCGTTCGATAAGGTTGCGCCTCTATGCTTCATTATGATCACAATTAATTTCAAAATCATTAATTGGTTTGATTCCTTTTCTTCAATTGTAAACTCCTTATTTGATTTTGGGTTTATATCAGGTATGTCAAATTTTTCAAAGAGTTTTTTCATGAAAAATTCCACAGAGGAAAATGTTTGTAAAGAGTCATAGAATATATCTAAAAATCTTGGATTATAATATTTTGGATTCGTTAATATTTCAATCGATTTATTAAAACTTGCTCCTCTAATCAATTCATAATAATTGCTTCTTTCCACTTTCCTTTTGGGTTTGCCTTTCTCCTTTTCATTGTGTCTTTTATTTTTCCCATCGCCATGGTCCTTCTCGTGGTCATTGTCATTGTTTTTATTTTCAAATGCCTTATCGTAGATAATGCTTTTTAAGTCTAATCCATATTCCGTCCAAAATTTTAATTCATCTGATATTTTTTGATTATTTAATTCCGAATTCTTGTTATTATTTTCGGAATGCGTTTCTTGGTTTAATTCTCTTTCAACTCTGACAAATTTTAATACAGATCCAGAAGTTACCCCCTGTTCGGATAAATTTTTGTTTTTTTTCAATAACAATAACTCTGAAACATTTTTTTCTTCAGTTTTTTCATCAATTTTGTATTCAACTAATAATAACATATATTTAATTTCATGATTTTTTTTTTGTTGTAATTCATTGAATTTATAATATATTTTCAAGCATTCAATAAATTCAACAATGTTTATATTAAAATCAATTATTAATTGGATTTTTTTATTATTTGGCAAGATTAACCCAATTTGCCCCGGCTTATGTTGAAATTTGACATTTTCTAGCCCTCTGATCATTGCTTGATCAAAATAATAACTAAATTCCTTTGCAGAGTTGGATGGTACCCAATAACCAAACACAGACATTCTTGTTTCAATTTGCTCATAAATGCCTAATTGCGTAGTTTCATTATCGATTTCAAAAAATGGAAAATATTTTAATCTTCGTTTTTTTTTGTTTTTTTTCAATTTATCATCATTTTCCTCCTCTTCTTCTTTTTTTTCTTCTTTCTCAATTTCTTTCCCTTTGTCGTTGTCTTTGTCTTTATTTTCATTTCCATCTTTATTTTTCTTATTTTCATTTTCTTGGGATTTGCTTTGATCAAAATACATTTCCCCTTTAATAACTATACCATATTTATCTGAAGATACTGGGAACTTGCTTGTCAGGATATTTATAATTTTTGAAACAGATAAACTAGTTTCAAAAGTGGCCCAAGTTTTTTTCAAATTGCTAAAATAAGAAGGTAAAAAAATATCAACTGTATCTGGGACTAACTTTCTTAATAACAATTTTTTGTTCTTATATTTATAAATCCTGGTGTTTCCATCCAAAAATTCTCCATTTTCTAAATATTTCTTTGAAGTTAAATGATCAAACAATTGTTGAGATTGAATAGAAACGGGAATTGAATTATTTAAAGCATGAGAATGGTTAATTTTAGATGGCTTTTTCTTTTTCGTTTTCTTTTTTTTTTGATTTTTCTTTTTTTTAATTTCTGTTTCGGAATTATTATCTTCAGAATTATTTGAATTCAGTTCGTTACTATCCGAATCTGAACTTGCACTTGTACTTGTATTTGTGCTTGAAGAAGATAAAGAATCCAAATTCATTGAGCCAACCATGAAGTTTGACCATTGTCCAACAATATTGGAAGAATAAATTGCGTATGAACTTAAATCGCTGTCAAACTTGTGAATAAAAAAGTCGATTACATTGCTAACCCTTGCCTGTTTTCGAACTAATATCTCTTCAAGTTTACCATTAATGTTCATTAATTTTATTAAAATCATACCCTCTCGGAGATATCTTGAATTAATTCTGTTATTTGGTAAAATTGATGGGATGTCTTTTAAGACATGATTAATAATTTTTTTTAATTTGCTTTTCTTATCTTCCCTTAATGTTTCAATTTCTCCATTAATCATATTTAAATATTCTTTCATTTCATTTTCAACAAGTATGGAATTTGCTATTCTCGTACTCAATGTTAAAAAGGACTTTTTTAAATTGAATGGGATAGATTTACAAGCAATAAACTTGATTAATTCTTTAAAATCTTCAATATTTAAATCATAATCTTTAAATTGTTTTGGATAATTAAAAAATGTTTTAATTTTGTTTGATTCTAATGTAATTAATTCCGAATTTAATGATTTTGATTCTAAAGATCGTTTTTTTTTTTTTGTTTTTTTTCTTTCACTTAATTCATAATATTGATTTACAATATCCAGTGCTAAAATAAATACTAAAATTAGTAATGTTGTGTTATTTTGAAAGCTAATTTTGTGCTCTTTGTTTACAATTCCAGAAATTTCATAAAATAATGAATGGTTTTTTACTAATAAATCTAAAATATTAATTTGTCTAGCAGGTAAAAATTGTCTTTTATGTTTGTTTGTTTTTTATTTTATTTTTTTTTTTTTATAAAATTAAAATAGACACAATTAAGATTATCAAATAAAAATAAAAATAAGAAATTTTTAGTTTAAATGTAAATAAAATATATTGAAAAAAAAAAATTAAAAAAAAAAACAATTAAAAGATAATTAATGATTAAATAATGTAAATCATTATTATTATTTTTTTTTTAGTAATGAATAGTTAAATATATTTTGATATGTTGTTCGAGAAAAATTAGTATTGAGTGATTAATATTTTGGAGATATGGAATATTTAAAAAAAAAAACGAAAATTTTGTGGTTACTTGTTTCTGAGATTTTAGTTATTATGGTAATTTCGGTCATTTTTTCCTTAAAAAAATAATTATTAAAAAAAAAATTTATTTTACTCAAAAAATGATTGAAGAAGGTACTACAACAACTATCAATGAAAAAACTTATAGCATGAACAAATATTTTATAATCAAATCAAAACACAAATCCATTATGAAATCTAAAAGTTGAATCGAAAATAAATGAAAAGGTGAAAAAAGAAAACTAGATAAAATTCAATCTCATTTAAGGGCTTTCTGAATTTGGGGTTTAGACACTATTGAAATTAAATTTAATAGTCAACAAAAATTATTTTATTGATTATTTGTTCAAAAAAAAAAAAAAAATGAAATCAATATTATTTAATATTTTGTCGTTCAAATTTTTTTTTTTAAAAACGCAAATTATATATCAAAAAGTTAAATTCCATCAATATAAAAACATTCATTTTGTGCATTTTAATCAAAAATATTTCACAAACAAATCTATGAATTTATTTTTATTATTATAAAAATAAATCAGAAATTCAAAAAAAGATAAAAGAAAAAGAAAAAAAAAAAAATTATTTTTAATTTACCTTTGGGAAGTGAATGAAAATGGTGTTTTAGGAAACCATGATAAAACAAAATAAATAAGTCCAAGCTGTTCGTTTGTTAATTTTTCGTTTAATAAATTAATGGCAGTTTCAGAAAAAGATTTGAACATTTTTTGTGATAAAAACCTCCATTTTTCTTGCAAATTTTTATATTGATTATTAATAAATTTTTTTCGAATAATTTTTGTTTGTGTCTTGCCTTTTCCAATCGAAAAAGAAGAAAGTACAAATTCACGCATAAATTCCATTCGGTCATTTGAAATTGTTTCAAATTGCTCGTTATCACTGTTATTTGATTTTTCGGAAGAAAGATCCTCTGAGGAATCATCCTGTAAATTGATTATTTTCAATTTTTGCTCTGGTTTCAGTTTTGAAATTTCTTTTCTTCTTATAGGATCAACACTTTTTGGTAAAAGTAAAAAAAGAAAGTAAGAAAAAAATTTATAATTCGTTTAATAAATAATTAAAAATGGTTTATTAGAGAGATGTTTTTAAAAGGGTTTAGCTATTTAAAAAAAAAAATTTCATAAAGAATTATTTAAATTTTTAATTGATAAAATGTTTTCAGAAAGAAAATAAGCCCCATTCCAAAAATTTGGAAAAACTCAAAATCAAAAATAGGCAAAAAAAATTACAATTTATTGATTTTTCCAAACGTTTATATTAAAGCTAAGGTTTAATTTATCCGAGTATTAATGTTTTTATAAGTAATCATTTTTATCCAAATCAAAAAAAAAAAATATAAAACGAAAAAAAAAATCAGTGTGTCCAAAATAATGAAAGGAGTTGAACAAAAAATTATATTGCTAAATTTGTCAAATTTCCACCAGCACATATTGATCGATCAAATGATAAGGTACCATCAACTAATTGTATGTGATTTTCCAATTTAACAAACTCAACATTAAAACTTCTATCAATCATTGGAAAAATAATGACAGATCTAACTAAACAGATTAAGTAACTGGAAAAAAAGGAAATGAAAACAAAAGAGAAAAGACAAAAAATGAAAAAATAGTTTGTAAAATCAAAATTAAACTTTGTTTCAGTCAAAGGGTCCCAATCTTTTTTATCAAATATCAAATATTTTTTATAATTGACCTTGAAAATTAAATAAGAAATAATTAGAATAATAAGCATCAAAGAATAGTTGATATTCGCCTGAAATAAAACTAATAAATCAATTTCTTGTCTTATAAATATGAAAAAACTGAAATTTTTATGGCACCATATTGAGAAACAACCAGGCTCATTTTGATCTTCAATTGAAGATCTAAATAAAATTCCAATAGAAATCAAAATTATTTCTTGACAACCATTTTTACTGTATCAATAATATTAGAATAACATGTTTTTACCAAGTGACTATCGATCTTGTAATAAAAAAAAAAATTTGCAAATGAATTAGGTGTAAAAAAAAATTGAAGTAAAAAAAAGTAAAAATAAGTAAAAATGTTTCCAATTTTGGGAATTTCCAAAATATTTTTTTTCTTGTTATATCCATTAAAACCCTTTGAACACATGTGATTCACTCTCCACAGCTGGGCTCTTTTGACTGGAAAATGGTTTATTTCCAAATTGAATGGAAAATGTAGTATTGTTATTCTTTCAACTGTTTTAACTGTGTCCAAATTTATGGAATTTAGTTTATTTATTTGTATTTTTTGAATCGATGAATTAATGAATATTCACAAATACAATTTGGATTTATTAAATATAATTGAAATGTTGTGAATTTATTGTGTTTATTTAGAATATTAAAAAGGGTTGGATTCATTTTAAAAAGGTGACACGAAAAGGTTTTCAAAAGGGATCTATCAAGCAGCTGATAAACTTTATATAGATCTATTTTCAGGATTTTTTTAAAATCTTTTTTTGATCACACTTTTTTAAAACAACTTTATCATGAGAAAAATAACACAATACATATAAATAATTCCAATACTTTTTCGAACTTTCAGACTGACAGTCGGTATACTTTCAAGTTTACGAGATTCTATTTCAACATTTTTCAAATTTCAAATACTTGATGAAAACTTTTTTAAAGCCCAAAATGGGTAAAAAATTGATTTTAAAAAAAGTATAACATTTTGAAATTGTTATAAAATTTTGAAAGCTCTCCAAATGAAATATATATTGCTTAATTTTAAAAAATTGAAACTGTTTTTTCAGAAAAGCTAATGAAATGCCAAAAGGTGTTAAAATTGCAAGTTTTTCAAAAGTTTTAATTGTAAAAACTTATAAATTGAAAGTTATTGGGAATTTTGAACTTTTTATTCCTTTCAAAATTTGAAACGATTTCATAAAGAACAAAGTGTTTTGTCAATTAAAAAAAGTGACCGACAATTTTTGTGTTATTCTTGTAGTAATTGAAAATTATTTTTCATTGTTATGTTCCTTAACAACGTGTTCGAGTTTAAGTTCACGTATCTCAAAATTTCTTGTTCATTTTTCATTTAAAAAAATTCACACAAAATGTTTTTTTGATCCATATTGAAGAATATTTAGATGAATATTCCTTGCAATTTGAATGAGATTGGATCAAAAGGGTTGAAAACAATTTGGTAAATCGCAAATGAAGTCCTTAAAATGAGACTGAATAATTTGTTTAATTCTTTCCATGGTATTTTTCGGAAAAGATGAAAGACAATTATGTTCGCTTTGTTTTAAAATTCACAGAACTGTTAATTTAACAATAAATTTGGCAAAAAGTTTAATTGATTTGACAAGTACCAAAATTGATTCGATCTTGTTTTAAATTGCATCGGTTCTTTGAATTCCGAAAACTGTTGTTTGGTTGATGCGGTTTATGCAGTTTATGTGGTTTGTGTGGTTTGTGTGGTTTATGTGGTTTATGTGGTTTCTCTGTGATTTCTGTGATGTGGTTTGTTTCTAAAAAATGTTCTCCAAGAAATAGTATTTTTTGGGGTAATAAACAAAATTTTTGTACTACATATTTTTTAGTTGTAAGAATTACCCTTTTCAAAATTTTTAATTTTGACTTTCTTGTGACACCTGCCACAACACACACTTGAGAAAAAGAAAAAAAAAAACTGTAATTTCAAGCAAAAATAAATATTTCTGAGAAAGGAATCATTTATGAAATAAAAATGTTCCTTTTAAAAAGAATAAAAAAAGTATTTACCGAAATTTTTCAAAAAATGTGATTAACTTGTTTTCTATTTCTGTTTCCGAAGGCATTTCCGAAACTGAGTCGAGTTCGTTTATTTGGCCAAGTTTAATTTTTTCGACGTTGTTCATAAAGCTTTTTGATTTAGTTGGCTCTTTTTCTGTACAGCCAAACCCTTTATAACCTGAGCCTGCTTTTGGGGTTTTTGGTCTTTGTCGTTGTTTAACTGTCCTTTTTTTTTTGCTCTTGTTGTTCTTTTTGACCTTTCCAGAGTCGACAAATAATTCCAACTGTGCTTTTGCGGACATTGTTCTTTTCTTTTCTTTTTGATCTGGGCTATTGCTCTCGTCTTGGCTATCTTTTTTTTGATCCTCGGTATCACCTTTGTTCAAATTGTTGTTAATGACACTCAAATCTAATTGGAGATTTGGAATTTTGTTTGTTTTTATGTCGAGATTTTTTTGTGTTTCTGTAAGTGATCTTACTTTTTTCTTTTGATGTTTCATGTTTGCTTGCTTCTGATTCTTCTTCTTCTTTTTCTCTTCTTCTTCTTCTTCTGATGACGACGAAGACGAATTTGTTGAAACTGACGAAGTTGTTGGAGACAATTTAAATCCTGAGGAAGAAGATGAAGATCGTTTTGATTTCTTTTTTGTGCTAGTTTTGTTTTTGTTTTTGTTTTTTGTGTGTTTTTTTGGTACAGAAGGGGTGGTCCTTATTGTTAATTGCTGCAGATTGCCATAATTCGGCTTTTTTCTTGGTGTGCGGGCAGAAACCAGTTTTTGTTGCTCTCGATCATTTTCTTTGTTTGGATCATCAACAAAATCAACAAAGTCAAGATTCAAAAGTTCATCTTCGTTTTTGTTGTTTTGTTCGATTTTTTCTTCAAGAATCGATTTGTTTTTGTTTTTGTTTTTGTTTTTATTCTCATCTTTGTTCTTGTTCTCGTCTTTGTTCTTGTTCTTGTTTTTGTTCTTGCTCTTGTTCTTGTCTTTTTTTTTCTTTCTGTTTTTTTCTTTGTTTTCGTTTCTGTTTTCTTTTGGGGGAATCTTTTTTTCATTATCTTTAATTGTTTCAGTTTTTTTGGATAGTTTCGAGTTTTTTTTTTCTTTTTGTTTTTTGTTCTTTTTCATTTTATTCTTCTTATTCTTTTTGTCTTTGTTGCTTGTTGAATCATCACTTAAATCTTCAATGGATGAATTACTGCCAAACAAACAACCAAAAAATCTAGACATTAGGAAGGAATGTTACAATTTTGAAATTTGAGAAATAAGAACTTTTTTTTTTAAAGAAAAAATCGAAAATTGAATTTTGTGAAAAAGATTTAAAAAATGGGTATCTGTTAAAAGTATTCAAAAACGAACTACTTTGAGTTTACACAAAACGAGAATTTGTTGAGCTATTTCAGAAGAATTTACAGGAAATATTTTGCTTTCCCATTTTATTCTAAATATTGAACTTGTTTTTGGATTTTGAGAAAATCCAACACAACAATTAATTTACCCAAAAAAAAACCCTTCATTTAGACAAATTTGGCAATTGAGGTTTGCAAAAAGTCTTAATATTTTGAAATGGAAAGTAAAATTCTAAAAAAAGTTCCAAAATAAAACAACTTTTTGTTCCCTACCTTTTTTAAATGTTTTAATTTCAAAATACAAAAAAAGAAAGAAAAAACAATATTTTGTCCAAATAATTAAACCGACTTTTTGTCAACTTTTGAAAAAAACCAAGGTATTGATTAATCAAATTACTGTAACATTTTCAATTGTATTTTTACCATTTTGGGAATCCTAGTTGTAAATTTCACTTCAAAAATCGATTAAAATGAGAAGGGAAAATATTTTTATATAAAATTCACTTTATGGCAAAGAATATTAGGTGTAGTTGGTAAAGGTTTTTTGTTGTTTTTTTTCAAATGTTAATCTGATCAATCCAATTTTTTGTAAAGATAAAAGACTATTTACTAACACATTAAAAAAAAAATTTTAATTGTACACAAAAGAAATTGGAATACCTTGAAAGGAAAAATGACAGAACAAAATTTTCCTAACAAAAATAAAGTATAAAAACAATAAACCCAAGAAATAATATAAAACTTAAAGTAGCCAATTCAGAAAATAAAAATCATGAAGATTTGTTTTAAATTATTAAAACAGTTAAACTTTTTACTACATTGTCAAAGACTTTTTTTGTAAAGATGAAGAAAAATTTAGTTCAATTTAGTTTTCCACAAATAACAGTGTTGTTTGAAAGGAAATGTAATCCAAAAAATAAATTAAACTTGTCTCGAAATTTGATAACATTGAAAGGAGAAATTAGAGAGACCAGAAAAGGGATATTGACAAAATTTTCTCTTTTTTTCTTTTATGTTTATTCCAAGTTTGAAATTGCTTATTTCAGATAATAAACAAAACAAATGATAAAAATAAGATTATCAATTCAAAAGGAATGAAAAGAGATTTCCAATAACGAATTGTACTTTGATGGGATTGGTGTTGGGTGTTTATCTAATTCAGGGCTAGTAACTCTAATTTAATATTTTTCCCAAAGGTAAAGGAGTGATCATTTACAAAAGGGTACAATTAAGACCAATAAGAATCTTCAAACAAATTTATCAACTTGTGAGAAAGAATTCTCATTTTTCAAAGATTTCTATTTTTCCGAATTAAACTTTTAATCAAAAAGATCCAAATCCTTTTTTGGTTAAGATTTTTATAACAAAAAAAGATTAAAAAAATTATTATGAAAATTTGATTATTATTTAAATATCACTTTATGAAGTTTATGAGAGTTTTGGGGAATAAACAACCATTCAAATTTAATCTCATTTTTTGAATACAAAAAAAAATAAATCAAGTTTAAAATAATTAAAGATCAGAAAAAATTGATCATTTATTTTCTTTACAAAAATTTATTAAATTTCTTGAAATTTTAAAGATTATTTTTTTTTTTTTTCAATAATCAGAGTATTATAAACCAATTATTATTAAAATCAATTTTCGGATATTTATCTATTAATTAATTTTTTGTTTATTATAATTATTTATAAGAATAGGTATTTCAGTGGTTTGAAAATATGTAAAACTTTTTAGAAATAATAATAAAACTTGATTGATATCTTTAATCTTTGGATTGTTAATAACTCACTGAAATAATTAAAAAAGGATTATTAATTATTGATTATAAGTAACCATAATAAAAAAGTATTTCATAGATTATTAGTTGATTTTTCCAATTTTTAAAAAATTATATTAGGGAACAGATTTTTATTTTAATGTTTTTATTGCTTTTATTGTTTTTCTCTGATTTTTTTTTTAAAATGAAATAAAGAAAAAATTAATTTGAACTGTTCTTTGAATAAAGAAATATTTTTTTTTCAAGTTAAAATAATGATTATAATTTTTATAGGGGTTATGTGGTTTTTAAAACTGAGTTAGTTCAAAAAATTACATAGTTATCATTTTTTTCTGTACTAGGCGAAAAAAAAAATGACAAAAAATAACATATCTGCAAAGATAATTTAATTAGCTTATACTGTCGATCAACTTCTTGCGACTTGCTTACTCTTTTCATTTTGACTTTTTTCAAATTCTGAATTGTTAAATTTTGTTATTCGAAATAACTTTTTAAAATGAAAGAGAGAGCGATTCAAATTATTAAACTCGGACGAGTTGTGGTATTATTCAAATTAGTAAATTTTACGTATATCAAAAATAGCAACCTATACTAATTTTCAAAAACGGTTAAAATTAATAGAGTAATTTAATCATCTCACTCATCCAATTTGAATGCTTTTAACAAACAATAAAAATAAAATATCATTTGATAATTTCTAGATCAAATTGTTCAATTTGTTTAAGTTTGGGAATTTAAAGATGATTTTGGGATATTCTTTCTGAGTGAAAAATGTTCAAAATTATAATAAAAATTGGTCTACTTTTTTACATTTTTTGTTATTTATTTTCCAGAATAAAATTGTAATATATATATATATATATTTGTTTGTTTTGTATTTTATTTTAATTATTGGTATTAGCTCTCCCGTTTCAAATAATAACTCTTGCAATTTTATTCATTTCCCAAAAAGAAGCTGGTTATAATTCTCTCTTGGTGATATTTAAAATATCATCTATTGGGAATTTTGAAATCGCCTATTTTTTGGAATTCACTAAAATACCACCAGTTTTTTTATTTTTAAACATATTTTTGTACACTTTCTAAATACAATATGATTTTTTCTTTTATTTCAAAAAAAAATATTTTGTTTTTTGAAATAATTAAAAATGATATGTCTTTTGCTACAATTCAAGTAGTTTTTATTTTTTCTAATATCCCATAATCAATACAAAAAATAATATTAACTATTATGTAACTATTAAAAATTAAATGGGTTTTGTTGACCAATAAACTAATAAAGAAAAAAAAATCAATTCTAATAAACTTGAAGATTTTCTGCTAATTTTGAAAAAAAAAATATAAATATATTAATTTGAAATTGATTGAAGAGTTATTTGTTGAAATTTGAATTTAAAAATGTAAAAAAAAAATTAGATACTCGGTTTTTTTGATCCGATGGGATATAACAGATTTGTTTTGAATAAAAAAATGTCCTGAAATAATATTATTTTAAGAAAAATAAGAAATTCGGGTATTTATTTTTTTTGGAATATTTTTTTTGCAAAATATTATTTTAAATTTCAAATTTTAAAGTATAAAAAAGTTATTTAATTTAGAGAGTAAGACTGGAAAACAGCATTTGATTTTTTTTTTTTTTTTGTAAAAATTTTTCATTTCAAAATTAAATATTTGTTAGACATCGATGATTTGGTACTATTTCTCATTAATGGGATTGAATTTTTGAGATTATTTATCACTAAATGACATTTTAAACTTACAAATAAACATTGGAACGAAAACTGTTTGTAACTCGAATGATTTTTAGTAGTTATATTTTCTCTTTTTTTAGTTTGATAAAATATTAAAAAAGAGAAATCTAATTTACCAAACTCATAGAAAGAATAATTTAATTTCTATCTTTGTTTTAATTTCTTTTGTTTTGGTTGTGAATGTTCCACTGGGTACTAAGAAAACTATCTGTATTTTTTCAAAAAATAAAATTCAAATTAAATTTTCATTTTTACAAAAAACTATAAATTTTTTTATATTTGTTCAAATTTCTCAGAAAAAAACAAGTTATTCCAACCCTTATTGACTGGTCTTTAAATTAATTTGAATTTAATAATCAAATTTTAATAAAACGTTGAAAAAATATTTATATTTTTTTCAATTTTTATCAAAAGATTATGGGGTTTTGTTTATCCAAAATAGTAAACCAGTATCTGATTTTACCAATATTCTAATCAAATTTAGATGTTTATATCCATTCAAACATATTCTTCTATAATATTATCGCCATGTATTAAGGAATATTGAATTTTGGACTTTTTCAAAAATGACAAAAATGGAGAAAATTTTATACATCTTGAACAAACAATAATACATTTCTAAAAATAAAAGTTTTAGAAACTGGTTTTTTCAGTAATTAGATTTTTGTCTTATTTTTCAATTTCAAGATGTTGTAAAACTTTTTTGAATTAACTATTATATTAAAAAGAATATTTTTTATAGTTGCCTAGTACTTTAAAAAAAATAGGATATATCAATTTCTAAATACTATTATTATTAATATCTTTCAATTTCAAAACTCTGTTTCATAAAATAGCACTCAAAATTTTTTCTAAATTCGAATTATTATTTTAAAATTTGCCCCATAAGAACAAATAAGAAGAATTATACATCTCAAAGAATAGTTGGTAGTCGTTATGAAATAACACGAAAAAATCATTATATTTTTAAAAAAATCCAAAAACTCAAATTCTAAGTGACCCATTGAGAAACATCAAAATTGGTTTCTTTTAATCATGCTATTCTTGATCGAAATAAAATTCCCATAGAAATCAAGTTGATTTCTCTACAATCATTTTTATTATTTCATTAACACTAAAATAATACTTTTTAAATTAAATTATTGTTGATCTTTCAATAAAATAAAAATTGCAAACTAATTAGAGTATCAGAAAAAAACATAAAATAAAATATAAAAACTAAAAAAAATCGAAAAAAAAAAACCATAAATGTGCCAAAAAAAAAGTAAAAATGTGAAAAGATGAATACAATTATGAAATCTCTGAAATAATTTTTTTTCTTAGAATAATCACCCAACCCCTTTAACCATATGAAATTCACAGCGCACAACTGGGTCCCTTTGGATGGATACATGGTTTAGTTCTCAAAAAAGGAAATCGAAAATTTTCTAATGCCTGGTGAAAGTGAAGTAAACTAAATTACAAAAAATTGGAAACAGTTTAAACAGTTGAAAGAATAGCAATCCTCCAGTTTACATTCAATTTGGATATATATTTGATTTTACCAACTATTTTTTCATTTTTTGTCTTTTTTGTTTTGTTTTCATTTCCTTTTTTCTGTTTACATAATCTGTTTAGTTAGATCTGGAATTTTTTAATCGATGGTTGATAGATGGATACTGTTGAGTTTTTTAAATAGAAAAATCAAATACAATTTGCCCATGGCACCTTATCAGTTGATCGATCAACAATTGTAGGTTAAATTTCAACAAATTTACCAATACATATTTTTTGTTCTCACTCGTTTCAGTATTTTGAACATACACTGATTTTTTATTTTTTGAGTTTGATATTTTTTTCTTTTATTTGGATAAAAATGATTACTTATAAAAACATTAATACTATGGTAACTTAAATGGGGTTTTATATTAAGTTTGGAAAAATATCATAAATTAGTTTTTTTTTTTGCCTATTTTTGATTTTGGGTGTGTCCAAATTTTTGGAATGGGGTTTTTTATCTTCGTAATTAATTTTCGATTGGGTTTAGAATTATTTTTCCAAATAATAGAAAAAATATTGTCACCAAGTTTTGGTAATAAATTTAGATCCATAAAACCAGTCGTGATCTTATTTTATTTTTCAAAATAATGAAAATAATTCTCATAAGATAATTAAACAAAAGATAATATTGTATTTAGATTATTTATTTATTAAAATAAAATAATGATCAATTTAAATTGAAGAAAATTCTTAATATTGTTAATAAAAAAAAAAAAGAGTATTCTGTTGTAAAAATCTAATTAAAAAGAAAGAAAGAAAGAATTAAAGTAAGTAATAAAGAAAGCAGTCAAGAAAGTATCTAAATATAAGCAAATCTGTAATAAATAAATATTTCAATTTTTTCTTTTAATTCAAAAAAAAAAAAAAATTGTAATTCAAAATAAATAAATAATTAAAAAAAAAAACAATTATTCAGATCAATTTATAAATCGATCGAGCTTGATCTTCCATTGACATTATGGATAGGGAGGATGACTGGAGAGGTTACTGTCCATTCATAAAAGACTCTTTTGAGATCATTGCTTGTGCATCTCCACATGGAAGCCTTGAAATTATCGCCGGCCTTAACGAAAACAGGTTTTTGGATGGGGAAATAAATAGGGAACCAACTGGCCATTTGAGGTGTATGGTCGATAGGGTTTGTACTTAATTTCACGTCTTTATATAGAATTGCATCAAAGAACCCAGCAAATCCATGAATGAGCGAATCATTTTTCAGTACAAAATTGAAAGATTTGAAACGATCGTTATGGCTGTTATCCTTTTTAATGGATTCCTTGGGAAGAGGGTGAGTAAATGTAAAGACCTTTTGGATATTTGACAAGTATTTGTATTTACCAAAATTAACGACATAAGATGTTTCCAAGCCTTTTAAATTGTTCTTCTTTTCAAACAACTCGTTAAATAATCTAGGTGTCGAAATTGGGCACATAAAGGAATTGTATTCGCTTGGGATCGAAATACCACCCTTCTTGAGGATCTTTTGTGCGCCGTCCAAGCATTCTGGGGATAGCTCGTTGTCACCAAAGGAGCCAAGAAGCTCTGAAACCATGATGTCACACTTTTCGGGTGGGTTCCAGACCCTCATGTCGGTGTCGACGACAATTACCTCATGGTCGTATTCCCACTTGTTGTTGCGGAGGGTGATCACTGCTGAGGGGTTTTTTTCAATGGCATATAGTCTGATTGGCACTTTCGATTTGTGTGATGCTATGATACACCTTCGCACAATACCGCCTCGGCCTGATCCCACAAGCATGACAACGATTGGGTTTTCCTTGAGGTTGATCTTGGGGTCTTCCTTCTTGCGAAGCTTGGCAAAGTCGAGGAGGGCCTTATAAACTGCCTTTTCGTAGAGTTCGTATTTGATCGTATCGTCTTCAAATACGGCATAGCTGGAGCTCTCCAAGTTGTCCTTTAAGGGCTGAAGTGGATCCTGTAAGCAGTCTTCAAAGTTACGATTGGCGATCTCCCAATTGGACAATTTGGGCAAGCTTTTTTCAATTTTTCTCAGGTAATAGAATTGCTTGTGCAAGTCCCTTCGGATTTTGTGGCCTTCGCTTTGTCGGAGGATGATGTCGATGTCCTTGATCATAAAGTGTTTGATTAATTGCACAATTTGCTTTGGTAATTGGAACGCGCTTTGCTTGCTATTTCGGTTTCTTGTTTTTTGCTCGGCAAAGAGATCGGATGGGATGATAAGTGCCTTAACATTTTCCCCCATCCACGACTCAATGCATTCGGAGTGGACCTTGCTGCTGTCCAGAATTAGTGCTGGGTAAAATGATGAATAGCTTTCGGTCATGAGCCTGATTTCGTTCCATTTGTTCCACGAGTTTTTGTCAGAAAGATAAAATGGAATGATGAAATCGGTGCTTGTTGTGCTTTTAAGTGTGGAGTTGATCATCCTGATGTAGTTGGTATTTTTGTCACGAATACTTTCGCTTTGCTTTTTTTTTTTTATTTCTTTTTCTTCTTCGGTTTCTGTTTTTTTTTCGTTTTCTGTTTTTTTTTCTTTTTCATCTTCTTTGATTTCTTTGATTTCTTCGATTTTGGAGACTTTTTTGTCTTCAGTCAGAAATGGGGCAAACATGATGTATGTGATCCCTAAGTATGTTGCCCATCCCATTTCGGCTTGAAATTTTTTCGAATCCTCGATGCACTCGGGGGAAATTACACCAATAATGTCTTCCGCCCATTGCCCACAGCTAAGTAACATGTCCGATTTCGCAATCACTCCCTCGGGTATCAGTGGCGCACAAAGTAAATTAAACCCAAAATCTTCGATTTCATCATCAAATGAGTCTGTAAAGCTAACAATTGGTTTTGGCTCAATACAGTATTTGACGTTATAATGTTCTTCTGACATAATATTTATTTTATTTCAAAGATCGTTTTTCAAAAAAAAATGATTTTTTTTGATTACGCAATTTTTTTTTATAAATGTCAATTTCTTTTGAAATAGTTTGTGTTGTTAATTTTGTGATTACACTTTTAAATTATTCAATTTAAATTCGAGGTTGAGTCACATTTTATTTATCGTGTAAAAAATTTTTAACAAAGACTCTGAAATGAACTTATTTGACGATTGGATTGTATGTTCGAATAATTTTTATTCAGAAAATGAATGTGTTGTTGTTGAGCATTCTGTAATTTTAGTCTGGTTTTTTTTGGTTAATTCCTAAATAGCAGCTTTTGAAGGTATTTTAATTCCCATAAATAGATCAGTTATCGACGAATTTGTTTTCTTTGAAAAATCTGTTACATGCAAGAAGAATTCTGAATAATTAATTTTTTAAGGTGCAAAAAAATAAAAAGACATTCTTGAAGAAAAGTTTTGTTTTTATAAATGAAAACTCTAATATT
Source organism: Anaeramoeba flamelloides (assembly GCA_027625915.1). NCBI lineage: Eukaryota > Anaeramoebidae > Anaeramoeba > Anaeramoeba flamelloides. The sequence continues at coordinate 2,798,130 of JANTQA010000072.1, forward strand.
TATAAGATTCCTTATTTACACTGGTGTAAATTTCCTTCAAAAAATATTTGAACTTTGGTCTATTCTGTATTACTGAATTCGCTGTTATTTGGAAAACCGAAAAGAAATATGGTATTTTATTTGAAAAGGGTTTTAAACATGGGTATGATTTTTGTTGTTTACTGTATCAATTTTTTTTTTTTTTTTTTTGCTGAAAATTGTCAAGCCTAAAAAGCAGGGAATTATCAACAACACACGATATTCCATTTTTCTTATTAAAAGAAAATTACAATAGAAAATCAGGAAATCCATTAATCATACCAGAGAAAAATAGTCTAATTATCGAGCAACCATTAAATATTGGAATTGGCATATTGATTAAATATACTGGATTTATTCATTTTGAAACTTGTTTAAATGTAAAAATTCAAAAATAAACTCAAATCTGAAAAATTAATAGAGAAACAGACTGAAAATTTGAATCTAATTTTTTGTAATGAATATAACGTTGAAAAATGATAAATTTATGAGAAAAAAATTCATTTGAAAATTAACTTGTTTTTATCTTGATAAAATAATCGTTTTAGTTTCTTTAGATATTTCCGCAATATTTTTATCAAAATTAAATAGTTTAATGGGGTAAGATTTTAGTATTTTTTTTGCAAAAAATAATTTCTTAAAAGAACCAGTAGCTTATATCTATTATTTAGCCCCCATATGTATTATATTAATTACTTTTTCCACAGGGATACAAACGAACCCGATAAAAAAAACAATATATCAACTTTAGAAAAATGAATTATCATTTTTAAAATATTATTTTATTCCAAACGAAATTTTGAGTCTAAAGATCTGATCTTTTTCTTCTACTTTTTCTATCAAAACCATTCCAAACCTAACTTGAAGTTTTCTAAAAAAAATATTTAGATAAAATATTACTTTTAGGGATCTCTGGAAGTTTGTATGAGCAAAAATGACCTTGAAATTTTAATATTATTTTAAAAATACAAGAAAAATAAATAAAATATTGCCTGGATGAACATCAGGAAAAAAATGAATATTTATTTTTGTTTCAATAATTTATTAAATTTCTGAATATTTAAAAGATGACGATATATTCCTATTCAACAATTAAGAATATAAACAGCCAATGGCCATTATTTAATTATTATATTAGATAATATATGCTAATTTTTTTTATATTAATTATTTATTGTGAATTAGATTTTTCCGTTTGAAAATATTCTGAAAAATTGAGAATTAATATTTTTAAATCAAAATTCAACTCCTAAATCATTACATTATTAAAATCTCACTGGACAATTTAAAATTGGATTATTAATTATTATTTCAAATTACTACAAATGAAAAATATTTTTATCGATTTAAAGTCGAATTTTCCAGGTTTTAAAAAAATATTTTGTGTCTATTTCTAATTTAATGTTTTTTTTTTTTTTTCAAGTATTTTTTTGTTAAACAAAAAAGAAAAAAATGATTTTAAATGCATGTCGAGTAAATAAATATTATATATATATATATATTCCAGTTGAAAATAATTATTGTAATTTTTTGAAATTAAGTAGATTTTTTATACTAAGTTATTCCAAAACTTTGTTTTTTTGTTTTTAAAAGTGGATTTTTATCATACACCACTCCACAAACAATGTCATTTCTTTTCTTCATCAAAGAAAAAATATTTTTTTTTTGAAATAATTCAAAAATATTTTAGATTTTGAACTTTTTGAAAATGTGATAAATGGATCAAACTTTTAAAATAAAAATTCATTTGGGTAAATAGCCTTAAAAGGTATGTTTGGTCTTTTAGTAATCAGAATTTGACTTCAGTTTTTGAAATTTCAAGATCAGTAATATTTTTTTGGATTTGTTAATAAATTTAGATGAAGATTTTTTTCTTTATTGGCCTCTTAATTTATTTTTTTAACTTTAAAAACCAGTTGCCTTTCCCAAATTAAAAATTATTTAATATTTTATATTGATAAAAATAATTCTTATTTTTAAAATATAATCCGGAAATAAGATTTTTCATTTTGAGTCTTTCTGTAAATTAAATTTTCAGATTTGGGATTTTTTTGATTTTTATATTTAATAAAGTTTGTAAATTGATAGATTCAGAATATTTAATCAATGTCCAAATTAGATCAGTTAGTAGTTACTCAATAATTTATCTATTTACCTGTATAAAATGGGTAATACATTTCCTAATTTTTTGATATAATTTTATTTTTTTTGATAAGAAAAATGGAATATCCTGGGTTTTAGGTGATGTTTGTACTGTAAATTGTGTTTTTTGAATGACAATTTTGACTTGTCTCACATATTTTTCAAACCTTAGTACTCGAAATTTAAAATCAAATCCACTTTAATAATTACCAAAAATTTGATTTTTTGGCTTGTTAGTATTTCAATTGACAAGCATCATAATTTAAAAGATTTTGTGTATATAAATTTGAAAAAACAATAATCAAATTTGAAATCTTTCATACTAGATTGAAAGTAGTACACCCTATCGTCTTGAATATCTTAATTTGGAATTTTTAAATTGTTTTAATGTGTAATTTACTTGATTTCAAAATTTAAGTTTAATTTGTTGAGTATTAAAATAACCACAACACATCTAATCAGAAGTTAAACGAATTTTGAGATTCATATCTTTTTGACATTTTTTTGTTCTTAAGGTACTAATAACTTTTCCTTCTTTTAAGAATTTCTTTTTGTTTTTCACACAAACCTTTTTAATTTAAAACTTTTTTATTTTTGCGAACTTCTCACGAAGAACAAAAAAATTCCTATCCTAACTTCACTGTTCATAAAAAAAACTCAACAAAAACAATAAATTAACCCAAATCTTTTATCGATTTTATTATCAATACTCAAGCCTATCTTCTATTTTTAGAATTAATTAAAGTTTCAAAATGTTTCTTACAAGAAATGAATATGATCGAGGTGTAAACACATTTTCACCAGAAGGAAGGCTTTACCAAATTGAATACAGTTTACAAGCTGTCAAGGTAAAATATCAGAAAGAAAGAAAAAACAAAATAAATCTGTTCTTTCTTTTTTTTTCTCTTTTGTTTTTGTTTTTTTCTTTTTTTTTCTTTTTGTTCTTTTTTTAAACAAAACAAAACAGGTTTAAAAGATCTTTAAATTTAAAAATACCCTGGACGAATACATAAAACACACTTTTAAGAAATCTTTAAAATAAAACTCCCCCAAAATTATTTCAATTATTCTTTCTTTTAATAGAATATCCGATTTTTATCAAACAAAAACGAAAAAATACAATCATCAAAAATTAAAAAACACAAAGAGATAATTTCAAAAGCGTGTATTGATAAAAGTTGATGAAAAAGTTTGGTTTTTAATCACAAGCATTTATTTAAGAACTGGGTACTTTCCTTTTTTCTTGTTTTGCTTTGATATTCTATGGTAATGAGCAAAACTTTTGAATTAGAAAATTCATTCAAAGCCAATTTCAACATCAACTTTTAGTTTTTGGAAATGCTTTAAAAGAATGTTCTCATCCAAAAATTCTGTTACTGGTGTTGAAGTGTTTAATGGAAAAAAATTTTCCTTCTTTTTCTTTTACAAATAGAGTTTTCACCAAATTAGGTTGTAATTTGTGAACCCTATTTGAGTAAGGAAAAGGAAAAGGAAATGGAAAAGGAGGTAAAACCTTTTTCTTATTTATTATTCAAATATCGTTACAGTCTCAAATATTTGGATCAGCTTCAAAAAATATTACCAATACTCAAGAAAAAGAATCAACACTAGTTTACGAATGAGAGAAAATTTCAATACCGATAAATTCAAATAAATGTTGGAAAATTTTTTTACAGTTAGTTCCACTTTTTAAGACACAAACTTTAAACGGAATTTAAGGCACAGAAAAAATCTCGAATTAAGGCACATTTTTTGGAATTTTTTTTTACAAAAATAATTTTACTAGAATTGGAATTTTGTGATTTAATTTGAGATTTTTTTGTGCCTTAAATTCCGTTTAAAGTTTGTGTCTTAAAAGTGGAACTGGCTGTACTAAAGCTTTGAGAAAGGCATTTTATTGGTTTACGTATTAAGAAACTTTGTAAAATTCGTTGGTTTTCAAAATATACTTTGTCAGTAGACTGTTTTTAAAAGGAGAGTTACAAGATTTGATAAAAATAGAAATTTAACGAAAAATTTTTAAAAATTTTTTGAATTCAACAGTGGAATGATACTAGGAGACTCCTTTTTTCTGATAATTTAAATTTAAGCAATTCCACACTAATCAACTAAATTAAATCCTAATCACTAATAGATATTTTAAAGTTTTGGGAACAGTCAATTATTTTTCCCGATATGTGTGCTTGATGAATCAAAGACAAAACAATATGTTTTTTTATTTCTCATGACTTGTTACATCTCAAAATTATGTACTTAAGCAACGTACAGCTGAATTTGTGTTGTTATTTTCATTGATCTACCCCCCTGAAAAGAAACTTCCATTATGTATTATAAAGTGAGTTAAAATTTTTTAGAATATATCGGTATCTGGTAAAAAATATGAGATATTTTTTTTATTTCTAGTTTTAGAGATTAAAGTCTACCAAGAAGAAGTCCAAAATTAAAGTGTGCTGCTATTGGATATAAATCACATTAATGCTACATGTTTCAAATTTCTCTAAAAATTTTGATTATAAAATCATACCAAAAGTTGATCCTCATCAATTAAAAATGATCCTTATATTAGTAAAAAAACTAACGAAAACTTGAGAAAAAAATTGCATTTTGCCACTAATTTAAAGGTTGAATTATTAATATTACAAGCTCAAAGTTGAATTATATCTTTTTTAAATTTGTCTCGTAATGTCGATTAACTTTCTAAAAAATTCAGCCCTTAAGAAGGCACCTTCTTAATGAATTCTTAAGACACACTATTTCTGAACATAAATCACAAAAACCACCCTTTTATATTCATTAAGGCGAATATGATCTTTTATTCAGAGATTAAAAAGAATTCTTTTTGGTATAAAAATCAAGTTTTTTTTTTTTTTTTTCAATTTTAATTTTTTTGTCTCACTTTAAAACCTCACTTACCAAATCCTTAAAAACACACCTAAGAACATATTCCTTCTATTTTTTTTTCATAAAAGTCAGTTATCAGAAAATATTTAGGATTAATAACTCAATGGAATTGAATACTTTCCCTCATAAATCAATACTACACTTCGTTAATACACGATGGCTAGACGAGTTTTTGCAATAGAACAAAAAATAAAATCAAAAAAACATCATTTTTTGAAAAAAACAATTATTTGAAACTGCCTATACATGATCCTAATCACTTTTACCAAAAAAAATTATTTTGGCATTTGTATTGTGTATTTCAAATTCATTAGGTACCCCCGTTCTAAATAAGAAAGTTTATTTAAAAAAAAAAAAAAATGATATTCAAACATAATTTTTCAAAAAAGGAAAAAATATATAATTTGACATTTTTCATCCAGTGTTATATTTTAAAAATCTTTTTCTTAATGAAATAAATGTTGCTAAAAAAAAATGTAAAATAAAAATAAAAATAAAAATAAAAATAAAAATAAAAATAAAAATAAAAATAAAAATAAAAAAAATAAAAATATAAATTAATAAAAAATAAAAATAAAAAAAAAATAGTTGGGTTCTACTGCAATTGGTATCAGAACAAATGAAGGTGTTGTCCTTGTAGTTGAAAAAAGATTAACATCGACCTTACTTGAGTCCTCATCGATTGAAAAGATTGTCAAAATTGACGAACATATAGGATGTGCAATGTCTGGATTGACAGCAGATTCAAGGACCTTGGTTGAGCATGCAAGGGTTGAGTGTCAAAATCACCGATTCACATATGGGGAAAAGATCGGAACAGAATCTGTGACTCAATCCGTTTGTGATCTTGCATTAAGATTTGGGGAAGACCGAGGTAAATCTACAATGTCAAGGCCATTTGGTGTTTCCTTGTTGATTGCAGGAGTTGATTCAGAAGGTGTGCCAACAATGTTCCACACAGACCCCTCTGGAACATATACAGAATATCTTGCAAAGGCAATTGGCGCTGGATCTGAAGGAGCCCAAAGCTCTTTACAAGAGAAATATGATAAAGACATGTCATTCAAAGACGCAGAAACACTTGCTCTCCAAACATTAAAACAAGTGATGGAAGAACAATTATCTGAAAAAAATGTCGAAATTGCAGCTGTTAAAGATGGGAAATTCCAATTTTATACCAGTGAACAAGTATCTTTACTTGTTAATGAATTAGATTAAATTAATTTAATTTACTTTAGATTAATTTTAATGCTATTACTTTTTCATTGGTTTACTTTTAGTCATTTTGGAATTTATATCTTATTCTATATTTTTCTCTATAATCTTTATCTTTGCCTTTATTTTCATTTAATTTCATTTTCATTTTTATTAAATAAATTTAAAATTAAGTCAAAGTAAATGATTGGAAAAAAAATTTTTTTTTTTATTTTCATTTTTTTAACACACCCAAAATTTTCATTTAAATCCAGAAAATGGCTTCTCAAAATATAATCTAAATATATAATGTTATAATTAATTTTTATTTTATTATTTTGAGTAAGGTAGATACTAAAATTATTGATTGATAAATACTCAACAAATTATTATTTTTTTTTTTTGAAAGTTAGACACTGAATAGAAATTTTAAAAAAAGTAACGATAGGTATATAAACCATGTTATAGTCAAAGGAAACCAGTTTTATTGAAGAAATAGAAGATATTCTATGATTTTACTTGATTATTCTTCTCAAACTAAAATTTCAATTTTTAGATCAAAATCATTTTTTTTAGCATTTAGTAAAATTTTTTTTTTTGCTTTTTAATTTTGCTTTTTTTTCTTCTTTTTTTTATTTTTTTTTTTTTAAAAATAAATTTGAAAAAAAAAATGTTTGAAATCCCAAATTAACTTTGATAAAATTTAGGATATTGTATGTTATTTGAAAATTCATATATTTACAAGTAAAAAAACTTATTGTCAACAATTTTATTTTTCCTATGAAATTGAGAATTTTTCCAGGAGACGTTGCAATGTAAAAGGGTCTAAGAAATTTTTTAAGATTTTTTTGTTTTTTTGAAATAGATGGTTTGTTCAGACTTTTCTTTTATGATTATCGACTCTAATACGAAATTTATTATATTTCGTATTTCTCAACAATCTAAGTTTGGTTGATTCTTAAATAAAGTGAATTTTTCATTTTTGACGTGGTGCCTCTGAGTAACATGGGGTAGATAAAATATATTCATATATAAGGTAAAACTTTTTTTCCAACAATTTCGGTATAACACATTCATTAGATTTTTTTGCTATTTATTAATACTAACAGGGTGGATTATATTATAAGATTTATTGAACTAAATTCATTTTGTTTTATTCCATTCCCTTTGTTTAAAAACTAACCAAGAAAGGTGTGTATTGTATAAGATCGAATAAGACCAAGTTTCAATTTGTTTAAGGGGTTAGATCCTACCCCAGATAAGTAGAAAATAAAAATGGAGTGTCATAAAAATGAAATTATATTAATGAATCACATTTCATATACCTCTAAAAAATTAAAAAGTAAAATCGTTACAAAATTTATCTCATTGATTTAATAATAAAAAAAAAAAAACAAGAATTTGAGATAAAAAATGACATTTTAATACATTTTTAAAGGTTTGATCTCTAATTTAAAGAATGTAAAATAGCAAAATACTTCGAAAATGTTGTTTTGGGGTGAATATTTGTATCTAAAAAATTCGATTGTTTCGAAGTAATCCTATAATTACCTCATCATTATTTCAACATACAGTCAGTTCCACTTTTAAGGCACAAACTTCAACATGATTTAAAGCACAATAAAAATCTCAAATTAAGGCTAAAAATTTTGGATTCTCGTAAATTAATTTGTAAAAAAAAAAATTCCAAATTTTGTGCCTTAATTTGAGATTTTTTTTTTTATGCTTTAAATTACGTTGAAAGTTTGTGTCTTAATAGTGAAACTGACTATATTATTTTCACCGATAATGTTTATATATTTGTAAAAAGCAACTAGTTCCGAAGAAAGCTAATGAATGTAATTTATCTTTTTAGTTTTGATGTTAATAATTATTTGATAAATCTTGAAATTAAAAAATCTTAAAAATTATTTTACTTATATTGTTCTAAATATTAATTTTGGAAGGTTTGTATATTATTATACTGGGTATTATATCTTGAGAATTTCGAAAAGTAATTTTACAAAAAAATCAAAATGCCAATTGTTAATTGTCATTCATTAGTAAAAAAAATAAAATATTTTGATGTTCTTACTATTTATTATAGAATTTTTTAGAAACCATTTAAAATTTGGAGCACCAATGTTATTAATATTCAAGAGAAGAATACTTTAATTTTGGACTTCAGACGTGTATACGCTAATCCATTAATCACCTGTATTTCATCCATTGCAACTGAGATCCTTTAACTGGGAAATAGTTTGTACTAAATTACTTCAATTGCCAAAAATGATATAAATACATTTCTCAATACTATTAATAATCTGTAAAGATAAAAAGAATATAAAAGTCAATGTCTTGTTTTTCTGAATAAGAAAATCCAATGTAGATGGTTGAATAATTTTTTTGAGATAAGTTTTTGTTTTGTGAAACAACTTTTTAAATTTTAATTCTAAATAGCCTTTACAATTTTGAAAATACTTGAATAAAAAAATAAAATTAAAATCCAAAAAGATTAATTTATAAAATATAGTTACGAAGATAAAGAAAGAAGATTTTATTTCATTTTACGATATAATATATCTAAGGTTTCTTATGTTTGCGAATTAAAAAAAGAAGGAGTTCTAAGGGATAAATATTTCAAAAAGTCCAATTAATGAAAAAACAAAAAATAAAAAAACAACAAGAGATCCGAAATTATTTTTGTTCATTTAATTCTTCACTTTTTTCCTCATTCTCCTTTTCCTTTTCCTTTTCCTTTTCATTTTCCTTTTCTTGTTCAGAGTCCGATGATGACGAAGAAGACTCTGGGGATTCAATTTTTTCACCTTTTTTTCTTTTTTCATCGCGAAGTTTCTTTTGATAAATTTTTTGTGTTGTTTTTTCAATTTTCCTGATATCTTTCATTTTAAGGCCCCACCATTGGTCTGCCCAATACAAGCATTTTCTATGTGTGTCAATAAATGTTTCATGCACTGCTTTCTTGTGGACAAAGGACTCTACCTTTCCAGAGAATCCCCAATAACTGAATTCAACTCTTACCAACTTATAACAACACATCACAACCTGTGCGTTTTCGATCCAATTCTTTCCTTTGAGTGGCGTTACACCACATTTAGATTCTTTCGTTCGGATATCGTATTCATAATTTTTTGGATATGGATCATTTGCAAGATCAATCATAACTACCTCTCGCTTTTTTAGTTCGTCCTTGTTTAAATTGAAGACATTCTCTGATGTTCCTGCATTTTGCTGATGGATAGATTGCACAGAAAAATTAAATTTTGTAAAAAAGGGGCAATTGTATTTGGTCATACAAACGGGAAATGCGTTCCATGCTTTTTCGACAAATAACATTGAACTTTCTGGCAGGATTGTGCTGTGTTTTTTTTTTTTTTTTTTTTGTTTTAGTTTTTGTTTTTGTTTTTGTTGTTTTTTTTTTGTTTTAGTTTTTTTGTTTTTTTGTTTTTGTTTTTGTTTTTGTTTTTGTTTTAGTTTTTGTTTTGTTTTTGTTTTTGTTTTTGGGTTTTTGTTTTAGTTTTTGTTGGATAATTTAAAACAAAAAGAGGTGTATAAGCAAATTCAAGAATATTTAAAGCGCCTATTAAATTTAAAATTAATTCCTATTTTTATCTCACACCAGACCAAACCATTTTTACGTTTGTCCGAAAATAACTAAATTGAAAATAGAAAAGATCTCAGGATTTAAGCAAAATAATATTTTAAATTTTGGCAAACGAGTGAAAAAAAGAGGTGATAATTCTTATTCCCAAAAACATGTAGATTTTGTTATTCTGTTAAACAAGCAGGTTTTTCAAAATAAACTTGAGGTTTACAGTTAAAAGCGATATTTTACAAACGAGAAAATACAAAACAAAACACAAAGCAAAAAAATTTGGAAAAGAAATACCTTAACCAGCCAGGCAGTTTGGAAGCAATATGATAAACTTTGTGTGTAAATTGTCCTTTTTAGTTAAATTGTTAATGTAATTTTTTTTAAAGTAGAAAACAAAAAGATCTTTTACAATTAAAAGAAATGAATGGATTTTCGTTTTGAAAGAAAGTTTACCTTTTTCTTTTTCTTTTTCATATGGCTCGTTTTTTACGATTTCAATACCTTCACCAATATTTGATTCTTTCGTTACTTTTTGTGTTTCTTTAGCAACCTTTGGTTTTTTTTTTTTTTTTTTTTTTTTTGTTTTTGTTTTTGTTTTGTTTAAGAAATAATTTTATAATTTTTCCAAGTTATTATGATTGCTTTTAAATTAGATTAAAATATTACCATATAAAGTTGTGCTAATTGGTACTGTTCAAGACGGATTGGTAATATTATTCGATATTCTTTAATTAACATATTTTAGGATAAATTTAAATTTCTTGAAAAAAATGAATTGTTAAAAATTGCTGTTTGGCTTTAAATGACCTTTACAACTTGTTGAAAATTGGGAACATATAACATTCAAAATGTATACTTTGTGTGTTCTATTCAATTCTTTTTTATTCTTCGAATTTTTCTATCAAGTAATAATTATATATTTCCAAAGGGTAGATAATCTCAAATTTCGAAGAGTTAAGGCATTTTGCTCACACACTTCGAGCTTGTGTTTTGTATTTGAGAGTAAAAGCAATTTCGTTAGGAAATTATCTTGATTTTCTTTTTACTTTTTAATTCTTTCCAAAAGTATTACAAAATTGTTTTGTCGGAATAAGTGAAAATGGTGATACAGGATAATGACCTTAGTTATGCCCAAATATTTTAAAACTATCAGTGATTCTTTTTACAAATTCGTAAATTTTTTTTTTTCCATTCTTATGAAGGAAAATTTTCCCTCTTTTGTTATTATAAAATCGAGAGATTAAAAAAATACTCTATGAATCTTCTTAGTGGAGTAACTAACTATTATTTATGTTGGTAATTGGGTCCAATTGACCTTTCTTAATCAACTCAATAAAGAAAACAAGCACAAATTAATTCATTAATATTCTATAACATAGAAAGTTCTTAACTTCAAAATGAATGAAATGGTAATCTTCTTAAGAATAGTGGTAATTTTTACTACCATTTAAGAAGCTAATTTATAGGTAGTTATCTTTACTTTCTAATTCAGAATATTTTTATTGTTTTTATATCTTTGAATCTAATGGAAATAGTCTTACTTTTAACAAAAGAATTTACTTTGTAGTGGGTTGATGAAATTTCACAAAATGGTTTTTTTAGGGGGTAAGTCATGAGATTTTCCAAGAAAACAAGTGAAATTCTTGAAAATAAATTATTTTTGAAAAATAATGAGGCAGTTTCTAATGGAGGCAATTTAAAGATGCCCTATTTAATTCATAATAAAGTTTCAAAAATCGCAAATATTTTTTAGTAAATCTCATTGAACATAAAAATGTGATTATCAATTATCTAGAGAGTAAGTAAATTATGATGATTATTTCGATAAAATCATGAAATTTTTTTAAAAATTGAATAAAAATTCAAAATATTGTGATCAAAAAATTAAATTGTTATATAATAGTTGATTATTTTTAGGATTAATTCAACAATTTTTGTTTGATCAAAAAAAAGATTACATGAAAAATTTTATTTTTTTAAAAAACAAAAACAAAAAAGATACTTGATTCAACCAATGATCAGATTAAGAGTTTTCAGAGTATTTTATATTTGATTTAATTGACAGACCAATTGACCTTTTATTTCAACAAACTTATTAACAAAAGGTAATTAATATTTTCTTAGTATATCGATGTATGATAAATTGCTATGAATAAAAGGGCTTCTAAAATAACCAATCCTTCACACCCCTTCTTTAAAGAATCTCTTCTTGTGTTAAAGTTTTTTTTTTTTTTTTTTTTCTAGAAAAGCTGAAAGGGGGAACGAATAATCTTACAAAAACTTACACAATAACTATGACATAATCACCTCTTAATAAGATTGTTTGTACTATTGTTCTCTTCTTCTTCTTCTTCTTCTCATATCTTGGTACGAGGCAGAAAACATTATTAAAGTTTTAGGTTTTTTTTTGTTTGATCAACGTCGAATCAGAAGCACAGGTCCTATTTCTTCTTTTTGATTATTTAACTTTGAATAAAATAGTACCATTCTTAAAAAAAAAAAATATCTATTTTATATTCAATTATCTTTTTAAAACATCTTATTATGAATTTGATCATAAAAGTTGTTTAAGATTTTATTTATATATAAAAAAAAAAGAAAAGAAAAATAGTTTTTTTGAACTTCAAAAAATCCCAAGACTTTACTTAAGGTTTTATACACCCCAAATCTTTCAAACACTTAAAGACAATTTACAAACCCTTGTAAAAATTTTCTAACATTTTTAAATAGGAAAAGGTTTGTAAAATTCTCAAAGTGTTTTCAAGATGATGATATTTTTGAAGTATAACTACATAAAAATAATTTTCGTTTTATTTCTAATAATTTGGAATATGGTGATTTTATGAAACACCATGATAAAGTAGAGCTAAATGCAATTTTTAAACATGATCACAAATTTATAGAATATCATGATAATAAATGTTCACCCCCCTAACTTCTAGTTATTACAAGTTGTTCTGTACAGGTTTTTATATCATATTCTTATCAAAAAATATTTATAATTTTGAGATTAGAAATGTTTTTTTCAAATTTCTCTAATTTTTGTTTTGATTTTTTATATTTTTATTTTTCCTTTTTCCAATTCCTTTTTTTTTTGATCCATTTTTTTTTTTTTTTGTGCTCGAGCCAAGTTGGCAGTAAAAAAAAACACGAGTTTCAAAAATAACAGTTAATATTAAGAAGATTATAACAATGTAATCTCTTTGAAAATGAATTTGATAATTTGGAATTAAATCTTGTTGTTAAATTTTTCCCTTATTTTTTTCAATCATAACAATCTGTAATGGATATTTAAAAAAATTACCACTCACTTTTTTTTAGTTTTTTGGGTATATTTTATTTAATTTTTAAAATATAAGGCTTTGACATGTTAAAAAAAATTAAAAAAGTTAATATTTAATCAAATTTAATATTTAATTTTAATTGAATATAAAATAATAGTTTTTTTTTTTCAATTTATTATTTCATATAAGGTATTTCCAAAAAAGTGGTGCATTTTTTTTTTTTTACATTTCATAAAAAATAATCTTTTTTAGTAATGGTAATCATTAATCAACAATACCAAATTAAGTTTAATATTTATACCGATTAAACCAAATACTTATGTATTTAATTCAAAACATGTTAGTTGAAATATTCCGAAAAAATGAAAAATAAAATAGCACGTTTTTTCGGTGAAAACAATGAACGACCAATTTCAATAAAAAAACGGAAATATGAAAAGGGTACAAATGATTTTTAAACACAAAAATGCATTTATTTCTTTTTAATTATATTATAATTTTTTTTGAGCTTATACAAGTTAGGAAAATGATTTTTTCGATCAAAAAGAAAATAATAAACATCAATTTTTGCATATAAAAAAATATCAGATAAAATCGAGATCAGAAAATTTAATCTCTTTTATGTATGCAATACAAAACTAAAGAACAATTGAATTATTATCAAAAATTTATAAATGGTGGTTAATGCTTTTATATATTTAAATACCTTTTAGAAGAATGGGTGACATAAATATATTCTAAAATAAAATTGCCCCACTTTCATAGAAATAGCTTACACAAAAAAATTTGAAAGCTAGTAGACATTTAATAGAATAATCAAACCAAATTATCTCCTTTCAATTTTTTAATATTTATTAAACAACATTAGACCGAATTAAATAGTATCTATTATATATCACAATTTACCAATTTAGAATTGAAATGTATTTGTTCAAAATTGTAGAAATATGGGTATGTGTGAATATTGACAAGGTATTTTTCCAGTGACAATGCCAATATAAGAGATGAAAAAGATAAAAAAGACCACAACCAATTCCAATCACAAGTCAAATAGTTTCAATAAAATTACTACACAAAAAATATTCTTAAAATAAATCACAAAATTTTGATTCTAGAAAAATAATTAGTGAAAAAAAATTTCCAAAAAAAGGTGCTTTAATTAATAAATTTTTTTTGTTTCAATTTCGTTCCAAATTTATGTCCTCAAAGTGGCACTGGTTGTACGAACCTTGAAAATTCATAAATATATGTTTTTTTTTCATTTACATTTGCAAACTATCTATCAAGGAAATAAATATATTTAGAATAGTTATAATTATTTCCTTTAACCCTTTTTTGAAATATAACAATATTGCTATTAAACCCCATTCCAAAAATTTGGACATACCCAAAATCAAAAATTTGTAAAAAAACTCCGAATTTATTATATTTTTCCCAACAAAATTTAAAAACACATTCAAGTTACCTAATTAATGTTTTTAGAAGTAATCATTTTGATCTAAATAAAAGAAAAAAATATATAAGCAAAAAAATAAAAATCAGTGTGTCCCAAATTATGAAACAAGGAAACAAAAAATGTATTGGTAAATTTGTTTCAATTTCACTTCAAATTGTTGATTGATCAAATGATAAGATAGCATCTACCAATTGTATGTGATTTTCCAATTTAATAAACTCAACACTAAACCTTCTATCAACCATCGAACAAAAAATTCCCGATCATACGAAACATATTTCGTAATTGAAAAAAAGGAAATGAAAACAAAACAAGACAAAAAATGAAATATAGTTTGTAAAATAAAAATAATTTCCTAAAATTGTATGTAAATCACGTTATTGTTATTTTTCCAACCATTTAAACTGTGTCCAAAATTTTGGCATTTAGTTAAAATCAACTCAGCAAACACCAAAAATGAATACTAATTTTTTATATATTTTCTTTTCATTTTATAATTTCTCTTCGATTTATTTCAATTGAATCTTTTTTTCAAAAGGGCTTTAAAAAAATTATGTTTAATACAAGATTGATTGGTTGATTGATTTTATTTAAAGAGTATTAAAATTCGAATTTTTTCTAAAAAAAAATAAATAAAAACTTATTTTTAAACTAAAAGAGGGAAAAAAAGAAAAAAATGTTGATTCAATTAAGAATCAAAGTTTCCAAGTCATTAAACTGATTCACATAATAACAGGATTTAAGCAACTGCTAAATAACTTTTTAATGAAAAATTGAACCCAGAAGTCTGTAAATTACTTTTAAATAATGATTTTCAGATCAATAATTTATAAAAAATACTTGAATAGAACTCTAAAAAAGCTGAGTAATTTCTGTGTGTTTGTGATGTCAAATATTGCTTGAAAAAACCAAAAACCCTTTTTAAAAACTAAAAAAAATCTGGAATACTTTTGAAAATATTATTGAAGAAAAAACGTAGAAAATTGTGGTTTATTTTAGAAATAAATATATTCTCTAAAATTAGGAACAAAGTAAAACCCCATGTAAATAATTTACTAATTAGAAAGAAACTTAACTTTCATTGCTCTTCATCAGACAATCCGATCTTATCTAGAATGAGATCAAAAAGACAAATAAAAAAAATTTTTTACTTAAAAATCGATCATTGATAACAAATTGGAAAAGTGTGTGTTTTATAATAAACCACAGTTTTGATTGAACAATAAGAAAAAGTTAGCCCTAAGATTTGCTTGGGGATGATGGCTTTTTTTTTTGGACTTTGATTTGAGAAATTTGTAGTTTTTCTATCAAAATAAATTCCCAAGTAATTCCCTTTATTTTTTTTTGCAAGAGAAAATAATTTTTTTTTAATTTGATATTGTTTTCTATTATTTAATTTTTTGGAAAGTATTAAAGAGAAAAATAACCATTAAAGTGATAAAATTAATTTTTGAAGTGTCTTGTTAAACTAAAAAAAATTTGTCTGAAAATATAATTATTAATGATAATTTTCTTGTTTGCTTTGAAAATAAATTGAGTTTAAATCTTCACCACTTTTCTTCCCTTTTCCTTTTCTTTTAGATTAGGACTTTTATAATGGTTTTTTTTTTTTTTTTTTTGATCTTGGTTATTGTAGTAATTATTATCTCTTTTCTCATTTAACTAAAAATAATCATAATAAGATACATTTTCAAATTTTGTCCAAGATTTATATTTTGTTTCAGTTTCATTATTTTATTTGAATTCTGATTTTAAATTGATTTTTTTTTTTTTTTATTTTGATTTTGGCCTTCGTTTTCATTTTTGGTTTCATTTCTATTCTTTTGAATTTTGATCCTGTCTTTAAACCTAAACTTGGATAAGAAGAATGGGCTGTAGTTATTTTTAATGAGATCCGTCTGAAGATTTTTAATTTGTATCTAAATAATTATATAAATGTATTTTTTTTCTGCATCATTTAATTATTCTCAATTTTTTTGAATCAATGCTCATTCCAATTTTTGTTTTGACATATTTTGGTTTCTGGTAATGCTAATTATTTGCTCAATTTTTTTTTTATTTTTAATTTTTAATATCCAGATTATGATTTTATTTCTCTTCCTCTCCCTCTTCCCCCTCCTCTTCCCCCTCCTCTTCCATTACACTTTCCAATTCCATGTCATTTTGGTGGCCAAAATTGGAATTTTCGCTTTCTTCATCATTTGATTCACTTTCATCAATAAAAACATTTTTTTGGAATTTTTTTACATTTTCTTTTTTTTGGTTGAAATTATCGTTCTCAATTTTAATATTGATTTTATCCTCTTTGTCTGAATATATTTCCTTTTCCAATTTATTTGCATTTTCCTTTTCTATTTTTTTTTCGTTCTCTGATCGCTTTTCATTTTTTTCTTTCTCTTCCTTTCCATTTTTTTCTTTCGCTATTCCCTTTTGGTTTTTTTTTTTCTCTTCCTTTTCTATTTTTTTTTCTGTTTCCTTTTCATTTTTTTCTATTTCTGTTTCCTTTTGATTTTTTTGGTTTTCTATTTCTTTTTCATTTTTTCCGTTCTCTATTTCTTTTTCATCTTTTTCTTCCTCTGTTTCCTTTTCCTTTTTTTCTTTCTCTTCCTTTTCTCTTCCTTTTTCTGTTTCCTTTCCATTTTTTTCTATTTCGATTTCTTTTTCATTTTTTTGGTTTTCTATTTCTTTTTCATTTTTTTCTTTCTCTGTTTCCTTTTCATCTTTTTCTTCCTCTGTCCCCCTTTCATTTTTTTCTTTCTCTTCCTTTTCTATTTCTTTTTCTGTTTCTTTTTCATTTTCTTCTATTTCGATTTCTTTTTCATTTTTTTGGTTTTCTATTTCCTTTTCATTTTTTTCTCTTTCTATTTCTTTTTCATTTTCTTCTTTCGCTTCCTTTTCTATTTCCTTTTCTGTTTCTTTTTCATTTTCTTCCTTTTCTATTTCTTTTCCTCCTTTTCTATTCTCTGTTTCCTTTCCATTGTTTGCATTCTCTATTTCCTTTTCCCTTTTCGCATTTTCTATTTCTTTTCCACCTTTTTCTTTTTCATTATTTTTTGAATTTTTACTCGAATTTATACTCTCATAAAATGAAGTATTATCGTCATCGTTTCTTTCTTGAACAATAACCATTGGAGATTGAGTTTCTTCATTTTTAGTCGTAATTTGTGGCACATTTGCTTGGTTGCCTGAAAGATTAAAATTATTATCATAGTCATCAATTTCTGCGTTATTATCATTAACCATCACAGGACTGATATTGCTACTACTGCCATCATTAGTCTTATTTGAAACAAAAGAAGTTGCTTGATATTCTTGATTTTCTTCATTTGGAATGATTTCAACATCACTTGGATAATCACTTGAACTTTCAGAATAAAAATCGTCTGATTCATAATTGAACTGCAACGATTGGGTTGTTTCGTTTTTGTCTTCAATTCCCCTTTTTGATAATTCCTTTGTTTGCAAGTGTTCGTTTCTTTTTTCTTCTTCCAAAAATAATGTTTGCTCGTGCTTAATTAGGATTTTAAATAATTCACTCGAATCAATTATTCCAGTTTGGTGAATTTCCATCAAGCCACTTGGGCCAATTAAATGTAAATTAATTAACGGAATTAAATTTTTAATTTCGTCCCTGAGCTGTTTTGGATTTGATAAATTCTGATTCACCTGGTTGTTGTTTTTTATTTTGACCAGATTCTTGGCTCTTTCTAAAAGCCTTCTGAATAAATCGATTTCATTAATTTCTATTTTTTTTGATTGCAAAATGATTTTAACGGTGTCCTCCTTCAGTTTGTTAAAACAGAATTTTTGTGACAAGTACTCCTTCGAATTTTCCTCAATGTGGCCCAAGATACGGATTTGTAAATACTTGTTTTTGTACTGCAAAATTTGATCCAGGCATAATAACGCATTATCAAAGGTTAATTTTGGAATTATAAATTTTAAACACAAAGAAATAAGATCTCCCATTTCAAAAAAACATGCAAACCTCAAGATGCCTTCAACGTTGTCAGAAGACAGACTGACTCTGCGCTGGTAAACAAAGTCAATGCAATATTGGAAGACGGAAGGATGGAAATCGGGAATTCGGAATTTGAAAAGCACTTGCTCACTCTTCCTCCACCCTAACGGATAGAGCTTCTTCATCCAAAAGTTCGATGTAAGCGCAAATAAAAAACGATGGCCATAAAATTCCTTCTCTTGCTTACCAACATAAAAGACTACATCGGATAGTAGTTGTGATCCTTGAAGTGGTTTAATTATTTCACCAAAATTCCTGAGATAGAAACCTTTCATTTGATAAAGATTTGAAATTCGAAAACTTTTTATGAAAAATGAAAATTAATTTATTATTTCTTGCTTGTTTCTTGTTTCTGTTTGGGTTGCTGTATCAATTTTTCTATTTTTCTCTAGAAGTGGACTCAGTTTTTTAATTCAAAGCCCGTCTGTAGAATATTCGCTTCTTAAAAGTTAGATAAAACTGTTGGTTATGAAATTTTGATTTGGACAAATTTTGAAAAGTAACTATTTGGTAACTATTTCAAGATTGATTTCCAAGAAAATTGTCTATTCAACCAAAAAAAGAGCCTGAAGAATAATAAGATTACTCTAATAAGCTGTTGGATATGAAAAGAATCAATGTAAAATCTAATACTTATTTGGATTGTGAAATTGCTTTTTCTATTGTAAAGTTTAAATTGAACACTAATATCTCCCTTCTTCAAAAGATTTTATATGTTGGGCTTACCATGCAAAAATAAAAGACACATAATCTTGGTTAATGTGACATAAGATATTTTGCAAAAAAAGATCAAAAAGACAAGTCAAAATTCAAAGATCTTTAGGTACAAAAATATAAAAAGTAAAATAGTAAGAACTTTTTTGAATTTGTAAAATTGAAGTATTCTTAATTTTCAAAATCAAAAGAAAATGTAAAGAATTCAAAATTAACACATCGGTGAACAAATTCAACAAAATCTCTTCATAAAATTAATGAATAATAAACCATAAATTTTGAAATCAACCTGATGTCTTGAATTAGACTTTAAAAAGTTAGAAACTAAAAAACAAAAAAAAAAATAATTCTTACTGTTGTCATAATCATACATATAGAAAAGTTTAAACTATTGTAAACATTAAAAAAATATTCAAAAAAAATAAACATTTGCTAATTTAACCATTTTGTATAACTTCAATTAGAATAAACACTATTATATAATAAAAGATCTTGGATCAATAAATATTATTTGTGATATTTTATAAATTAAGTTGGAAAATCCAATTTTCCCGGGTTCCAGTGATAAGATTTTTAAATTTAATAATAAAAAATTTGAAATAAAATTTTTCCTCATAGTTAAGTGGACATTTTATTATATTTTAAAAGTGTTTTAAATATGATAAATATCTTTCAAATTGGGAAACAATGATTTGGACTATTAAAGAATTAATTGTCCTTTTAAATTGGAAAAATTATCTTTTTTTGATTTATCGTTAGGTTTTCCAGAATCTAAAAGAATGGAGAAAAATCGAAGATTTTACTCAATTCTTTGGAATTCTGGAAAACCTAGGACACTTTAAAACGATTTTTTTTCAAAATATTGATATAAACGGAAAATTTAAGAAACTTTCAGTTTATCTCAAAAGGCAAAAAAAAAATAATCCATTATTTGTTTTTTAATTTAAGTTATATACCAAAAAAAAGATTTAAATTTTCGGTTTATTTCTCAAATCAAAAAAAAAAACGCGGACACTTTCCGTTATCTTTTCCAGAAGTTAAAAGAATGGAGTAAAAATAGAGACCCTTCTCTATTCTTTTGAATTCTGGAAAAAAATACCACCGTTTTCTTTAGTTTTCCGTTTATTTGCAAAATCAATACATTTCCATTAGGTTTTTTTTACTTTTTGAAATAAAAAGATAATTTATTTAAATTTTCTGTTTATTTCAAAAATTATGAAAAAAACCTAGAACACTTCACAAATAAAATAGAAAACCTCCAAAAAACCTAGAACACCCCAGAAATAAAACATAAAATCTCAAAAAAAACCTAGAACATTCAAAAGATTAAACAGAAACCCCCAAGAAAAGTACTGTATGGTTTTCTTTTAATTTAAGAAATAATAAGAAAATTTCTTATTTTTTTTTTATTTCTAAAATGAAAAAAAATTTAGGCACTCTTGGACAATTTACAGCACTTGGCGGTACATTCGGTTCGATTTTTTTTAATGTTTATTTTGATTAGAAAATCAAGAGATTTTTCAAACCAAAAAAAAAAAAAAAGTAAAAAAAAACATTGTTAGGTTTTCTTGAGTTTTCTGTAGTTTCGGAAAATCGATAGTTTAGACAGATAAAAAAGAAAAAATGGGTACATGACGCTAGGTTTTCCAGAATTTAAAAAGATTAGAGTAAAAAGTGCAGATTTTAAAGGATTCTTTTGAATCAGAAAATTTTGAAACAAGGAATATTTATCACCAATTACTTTTTTTTCCATATTAGGGTTTTTTAGATGAGTAGAGTTTTTTTAAAACTATTAGTTAATATCTATTCAAAAAAAAGTCGAAAGTGGAATATAAGGAAAACTCATTGTCACATCCATTTAAAATATTTACTCCCAAAATAGACCTTTTTTATCGGATAGAGACTTTTTAGAATCAAAGAACTGTTTTAAAAACAAATAACTACAGCGACCTCAAGTTTTTTAAGTACTGAAATGATGTTTCTATTGTGAATCACCTCAATGAACAAGGATGAAAAGTTGATTGAAGTATTTTTTTTTTATCTAAATTGGTTTTTTTCAATTTTATTTTTTTCATTCTAAGTAATGTTTCAAAAGAAAAAGGTGTTTCTTTTTTATTAAAGAACATCTATACATTAAAAGATCAAAGAAATTGACAATAAAAAATATTTAAATATGGCATTCATTTCTTAATGTTTTATTATTAAAAAAAAAAATCTCACAAATGAAAGATCAAACTAGAAAATTTATCTCAAAAATAAGTTAAAAATTTGAGAGAATTTTCATCACCAAAAAAACAAAATTTAATATAAATTAAGAAAATAACAAAAAAATTAAAACTAATTTCATTCGTACTTAAACATTTACTTAAAAAATAAAGGATTTTACTTTTAAAATTGATTTAATTTTATGTGTATCATTAATAAATGAATTAGATTATATTATGTAACAAAAATGAAAAAAGAAAAAACAAATTAATTATATTGTGAAACACAAATTATAGTCTTGAGACAGGTATTATTTTTATTGGTGTAATAGTGAACCTTCTTTTGCAATACTCTATATAAAATAGATTTCATTAACAATAAAAAAAAACACTTTATAAAATTATAGTAACCTATTTTCGATAAGTTAAGGATTACAATACCGTAAATTGAAAAACAAAAAAAAAAAGCATTATATTTTTTTTTGATATAAGAGCATATTATTTTGGTTATTCTATGATCAATCTTGGACTTGGTATGAATTTTAAAAGTGATTTAATAGTGGTTTAAAATTTAAATTTTTGTCAATTAATTTTTTCTTTTTTTCCCAAATCCTAATTGAAGAGTCAAATACTAATAATTTAGAATATGGTTATTGATAAAAAAAAAAATGTGATTTTTGATTGGAAATTTTTTATCCAGGTTTGGTTTTATTTAGAAAAATTCAAGATAGAATTACTTTCAAAGCATAAAATTTTAAAAAAATTTAAAGGGTTAACAAAAATATATTATTATTTTCCAATTAAGTGACTAGTCTCTATTATTTTTATTTTGACCAATTTCTAAATAAGGATTCCTTATCTAGAAAAATGATTAATATTGAAAATAAACAGGGGTTTTCAAATCTAAGTAATTGGTAAAAATAATTCATAATCTCTATTAAATTTAGGTATAAAAATTTAAGAGAGATTAGTCCCTTAAAAAATGAAAATTATTGATTCATATATCAAAATATTTTTCTATATTATAAGCTGAAGAAAATCAAAATGGATCTTTTCAAAATCGTTTAGAAATAATATTTTTAGACAATAAACCAAACTTCCTTAGTTATCTATGAGACAAAATTTTTACTCTACTAATTTGAATGTATAGTAGGGAAAAAAATACCGTAGATGAAAATCATCCCGGACAAGATTTTTAATTGTGAACATAAGGAAGATTGATTTGTTATTTTGTTTATTTTCAATCAAATCCTTTTTATAAATATCCAAATTATTTATGAGCCGAGTAATAAACCTACCTAAAGTTAATTAAAGTGGTGTGCCTCTAGAATAATCAAGTAATTGTTTGATAGTATTAGAAGATCAACTTTTTTTGAAAAAAAATCAGGTTTTCAAGAGGTTTACTAAAGTTTGGAAAATGATAAATTTTATTCTTGTTTTTCCATTGATTGAATGAGGCTTTGAGCAAGAGTAATTTCATTAACAATCATTCGAATAAGTGGGCGAGTTCTAATTTGAAAAGTTTGATTCTTAAAAAATAGGTTGATATTTTAAATCTCAAAAATTATAAAACAATTTTACTAATATTAACAATTAAAAATCTTTTCAGGAATTATTTTCACAACTTTAGTTGTAATAATTAATATTCATTTTGGAAATCCAAACAAAAGTTTTCTTTTATAAATTGGAATAGAACAATATAGTATTTTTTGTTTACATTTGAATAAAAAATGTCACACTTTTTTTTATTTCATTTTCTGAATTGTTCATTTTTGACCAACAATGATTTCAAAGAAAGAGATTTCGATTTGTGTACCTTTTTTTATTTATTTGTTTGGTTGTTTTTTTTTATGAAACATTTATGTATATTGGGTCAACTAAGAACTAGTAAATAAAAAGCATTATTAGAATCGGAGAAATTCAGCTGAAATTTTATACCTTTTAATCTCTATTACCAGCAAATTTGTATTGATCATCTTTAAAAAAAGATTCCATTTCCACCATTCAGTGACTAAGAGGAATATTGTGTTTAATATTTCACAGATAAGACAATAATTAAAATTCATAATCAGAGAATTTCATTCAGATAATTTGTGAATTTCATTTTTTATTGTTTGATTGATAAGTTCAATGTTCCCGGATTTTTATAAAAAACAACCCCAAATAAACCCAAGAATATTCACCAAGAAAGAAACGAACGAAGAAAGGTACACACGTAAGATTTATTCCCTTTTACTTTTATCACTTTCTCAGATATCGATTCTTATTTTTCTTAAAATGAATTTTTTAATTGGGATTCTGAAAACATCAGTTTTCTTTTCTTTGACAAACACACAAGTATTTTTTATTGTGTTCATTTTTTTATGAGACAACAATAAAGTCTGTTTTCTACCAACAAATTATACTTGAAAAAAATTTGAAAAAAACAAATTGGTGGATCTTATTTTTATTCTGATCAATAATCACTTAAAAAGTAAATCTTACTCACAATTTAAATACGACAACAAGATCTAAAATCTGTTACTGTTTTTGGATATGGTAAATATTCCTATACTCTTATTTTCCAATTAAAAAATGAAAATTATTCGTTCAAATTCTCCAAAATATTTTTATAGTTTATAAGTTGAAGAAAATCCAAAGATCTCTACAACATCATTGAGAAGTGATATTTTTAGACAATTAATTAAACTTCTTTAGATAACTCTTTGACATCATTTTTACCCTGTTAATTTGATTGTAAAAGTAATAATTAATATACATTTTGGAACTTGAAATAAAAATTTTCATTAATTAATTGGAAAATAACAATAATACAGTTTTCCCTAGTTACCGTAATTTTTTTTCAATATCAAATCTTATTGTTGACATAGATTTTTAAAAAGTTGAATATAGGAATAATAAAGCTCATATTGAAAAAAAATTACCTAAATGAGCTGAGATTCAAGAATTTTTTCTGAGATTCAAAAAAAATTTTTTTCAGAACTCAAACTTTACTATCAACATCGAAAATTCATTGAAAAACTACATAAAATTTACTCTGAAAGAAATGAATTTTTTTCGATCACATCAGTAGTTTATTTTTCATCTCAACTTATTTATTACAATTTTTTTTTAAATATGAGCTTTCTTATTCTCATATTCAACTTTTTAAAAATCAATATCAACCTCAACACTTGATATTGAAAAAAATTTACGGTAGCCTTCGAACAGCTGTATGAAAAAATAAGATCAAAAGAGAGAATTTTGTATATCAGTATTATTTCTACTAATAAACCTTCCTCTAAAGTGGGAACATTTGTTCAGCCTTTTCAGTGTATTCAGAAAGAATAATTTAAAAAACATTTATGTAAAGTTTTGTCATTTTTAATGTATAAATATGAAAAATTGTTGTTTAAATATCAAAGTCTATTTTACTTAAAGCGGGTTTATCAAAAAATATTACAAGATTTTATGAGAATCAGCAAAATAAAAAGTTCAGACATTTTATTAAACACTTTCTTATTCAAGTTTTGATATTAAATTTATATTTTCATCATTATTAAGGGGTTGTAAACCTTAATTGTTTAATCTTTATGAAAAAAAAACCAATTTAGTTTTAATTAAAAGTTAAAAAAGGAAAAAAATAATAATACTCTTTTGTTTTTGAATTGTTTCTTATCAAGTTTAGACTTTTTTATATATAGTAAGAAAAATATATTTTGTAAAGTTGAAACAAAAATTATTTATGAATAATAAGCGAACAGTCATATTCCTTTTTTATGATTTATATTCAAAAAAATTTCATTTAATTTTAGATTCTCTGTTCACCTAAAATATATCAATAAAAAAGGACCAAACAAATAAATTGAGAACATAAGTTAGAATATATTGCTTTGAGATACTCTCTGGTAAAAGAAAAAGAGGAAAAAAAAATTTTATGAAATTTTAAAAAAAAAAATTGTAATTTTTATCAGTGCCCAATATCAAATAAAAACAAACCAAAATCTGTCAAGTACAATCGATCACCAAAAATAAACAATCAAAAACTGGGATAATTTCCAGAAAAAGCGACCAAGAGTTGCACACAATTACCAATTAGAATTATTAGTATATATAATTTTGAAAACAACTATGTTACTTTTGAAGTTTTGATCTTTTGGTAGTTTTTGAGATCTTGAAGATTTTTTCATTTAATTTTTTTCCATTTTTTAAATGAGTTATTATTACCTCAAGAAAATTACAAAATTCTTACTTGGTTAAATTTGGAGGGTTACAAAATAACGATAATTAGATTAAATATAATTAAATTTATTTTGAGCTTAAATACAATAATTTGTACTCAATTGAAGAAATTTAACAATTTGGAAAAAGAAAATTCGAAATGTTTGTTTTTTTTTACAATTTTGACAATTTTGAAATTGAGAATTCTTTTAAAGTTTTTTTTAGATTTGATTATTTCCAATTGAGAAATCCTTTGAAATTTTTTTTTTTGAATTTTTTGCCAAGGACATCTTGAAACTTTTTTTTTGTAAAAGTGGATCCTATGGAATTTTATTTTAGTTTCTCGAATTTTTTCAGTCAACAATAGTGCAATTTCACAATATACTTTTTCAGACCAATCTACCCAGTGGGGATGAAAAAAATACATGACAAGTTACCAGACCACCTAAAGTTATTTTTGAAAAATTAAAATTTGTTTTTTGAAATATTTTAAAAAGGTTTTATACAAAAATATTTTATAAGTACGACTTCAAATCATCTAATTCACATGTTTTAAGTAACTATTTATTGAATAATAAATTGAGAAATATTTTTATTCATCTTTCCAAAAGATTGTTTTAAATTTTAAAGGTAATTTTCAAATAGGGTATATTATTAAATTTCAATTTTGATCAAATTGAATTTTTCGTATTTTCCAAGAGTTTCTTGATTATTTTCATCGGAATGAAAGTTTTTTTAAAGCTTTTTAAGCGATGTGAGAAGAAAAATCAAAAAGTGTCTTTTGCAATTGGTAGTATTCTATTGCCTAAATTGTAGAAAATTAAAAATGTTGAAAACACCTTTTCTAACAAAATTGTAAAAATTTGTTCGAGCCCCAATTTTAACTACCAAAGTTAAGTGTAACCTTTTTTCCCCTGAAAACAAGCAACCAAAGTCTAATTGGTCTCTTAATTATTTTTTCCAAAACCCTTTCCAAAATTAACCATCCAATCTATTCAAAGCTACTCGAACATACCCTAACATACAGTAAACTACCTGAAAGGTTTTTTATACATAAAGCCAATACATACTAATGATATTGACGATTTTGAACAAAATGAGAATTTGACCAAATTTGAAAATTGAACTATTTTGAAATTTAATAATTCTCACTTCATATCTAGATGACAGTACAATGTTTGTTTGTATTTTGAGATTTACCTTTCCGAATTGTCGGATTTTCTTCTTTCTTTTAATTCCTTTAATTTTTATTTTTAAAAAGCCGACTAAAAATATTATTGAATTTATTCATCAAATAACAATATTTGTGAAAAAATTGTTAATTTTTGAAAGTCACGACCTTTTTAAAACAATGTACCCAAAATTCGCTATTTTTTTAAAAAATTTACATACAATAAATTAATTTTTTATTAGATTTTACATGAGACTTGTGAAAAAAGAAATTATGTGGAATTTTTTTCTTTTTATTGTGAAAAGTATCTGAACTCCATTTCAAAAATTGTGACTCAACTGAAATAATATATATATATATATATATATCCTTTAGTATCAAAAAAAAAAAAAAAAAAAACTAATTATCAAATCTTATTTATATTCGCCTTTAAATCATTCTAAGCATATATAAATCTGATATTTTAAAAATTAAAAAAAATAAAACCAAAAACTAAAAAAAACTTAGTCTAAATTATTGAAAAGAGCATTTACTGATTGTTTAATACTAAACTTTCAATGTTAAAAAAAGTTCAACAACAAGATTTTTTACTAATAATTAAATTCAATTTAAAAAGCATTACATAGTCTAAAATTTTCTTCGTTATTATTTGGTCTTTTCGAAGATTTTTTTTTTATCCAAATGATCTTTTACAAAAAAAAAAGTTTCAAAAAAAAAAATGAAAAAAAAAGAAAAATTTTATAAAAAAAGAAGAAAAAGAAGAAGAAAAACAAAAGAAAAACAAAAATTTGTAAAATTAGAAAAAATGAGTCTGATCCAAAAACTTGAAAATCTTTTTATGATAAGAATACGGAATAAACTCTCAAAACTACTTCTATAAACAACAACAAAGTGAGTTAAACATTTTGAAATCTAGTTTAGTATTCAAAAAAGAAAAAATAATAATTGAAAAAATCTTTTAGAATTTTTCTTTGGTAGATTTTATTATAGAGTATAAATAAAAGAAATTATCGTAACAACTCTTTTCTCAAAAAAAAAAAAAGAAAAGAAAAAAAACTCTTAGTTGGTAGAAGAAATATATTGTTCAATTCTAATCACTCTTTATTTGAATATGGAACGAAATCACTCAAAGAATTTGTGAATAATTAATCAGTAGTTTATTATCTATATTATATTAGTAAAATCAAAACCAAAATTTAAACAATCTAATTTAATTTTTTTAAATTTCAAATAATTATTATAACTACACAACACTGGTTTGAAAAAATAAAATTGGTTTTTTTAATCAAGATAAAACTGATAAAATTAATCTCTATCAAATGTCACCAAAAATCAATTATTTTTTAGAATTTACCAATAAAGAATAAATAAGAAATAAATAGATTAATATACATCAGATAATATTTTAGGTATTCATTGAAATAAAAGGTAAAAATTTATAAATTTTCTTAAAAAATGACACAACCCAAATTCTCAAGGTAGCATTATGAAAGAAAAAAAAAAATACCCATTTTGATATTTAATCGAAGAATACAATAATTACAATAGAAATAAATATAAGATTTCTCTACAATTCTTACTACTTCAACAACATTAGAATAACACATTGTCATTTTTTGTGATTCCAGATATCACAATCAACAAAATCATTAAAATACATTATTTATCGATAAATAATTAATTAAAAAAATAAAAATTTGAAAAAATGATTTCAATTTTCATATATTTTAAAATTACACTTTTTTCTTCTAAAATCCATTTAAACCCTTTAAATTATGTGATCCATTCATTACAACTGGACAATTTGGATTGGAAAAGATATTAGTTTAATTACAAGTTTATAAAAGTAATGTGTTTATTTACAATTTAATCTAACATACTAACACTTAAATGCTTGAGGAAATTGTATTTATTGTTATTAGTATAACCACTTTTTACGAAACTCTCTATTCAAGTTAAAACTAAGTGTTTTTGGTGTAAAAAATTTATCTTAAAATTGGATTTTTTATATTTAAATTATCAAATATCTTCAACATAATTGACTATCAAAGACCTCTTCTTTACCTATCTTGTTTATTGTAAGTAGAGTTATTGAAAAGTGGACAATTAGCAAAAGTAATTTTTTTTTAATAATTTGTTTTTTCATAATAGCCAAATGTATACCTATTATTTTATTTTTGAAGTTTTTTTAGATAAAAAGAGATTTTTAGAAGGAACATTTTCTGTCTGGTAGTTTCTTATCCAAACAATTTAGATAATTATAATTTACAATTCTTTTTTTAATTTTTAAAAAAATCTTTAATAGTTTGTTATCAATCACTCAAAAATTTTAATTTAATACAAAAAATATTTTTTTTTTTTTTTTATTTTTATTTATTTTTAATTTAATTTAAAATAGATATACAACAAATCGAAACATTACATGGAGTAAAATTCAGTACAATAATTGAATATTTAAAAAAGAAATTAATACAAGAACACGAAGAACAAAAAAAAGAATTATTTTCTGTATTTGTTGAAAATGGGGTTTTATATTACAATGATATGGAATTAATGGTTAATTCCTGCTTATACCTTGAAGACATGACAAGTAATTCTCATCAAAAAATGTTGGGGTCATTGATAAAAATTACACCCTTTGAAATTGTGATAAGGGTTTTATCTGTTGGAAATGTGCGTGTATTAATATCCCAACTCGTTGTTGGAGACTATCAAATTTCTCAATAAATTCAAAATATTATCTGAAGCTCAATTTAAATATTTTTCTTTCAATCTTGATGGAATCTCACTATTATGTGTTCATTCAAAGGAAATTAAATCTGTTTAAATTATGATTAACGATCAATATTGAAATACATCAGTATATACATTCATTAATAGATCCAATACCAGGTTTATTAGTAGATAAACCATTTTTTTTTAAAAAAAAAACAATTAATTCGATAAAAATAATCAATTTAATAGTTCAAGATATATTATTAAAGTAAATAATTCTATTTGTTAATTTCTTTTATTTAATTTATAATTTGAAATTAATAACAAAAATAATTAGTTTTTTTTTTTTTTTAATAATGGTGGTTTTTTTAGATTGATAAAAATACATTTTCGAGATGTTTTTATTTTTTTATTTTTATTTTTATTATTATTTTCATTTATTTAAAATTTATAGTGGTATTTAAGGAATATATATATATATGTATATGAGTAAGAAAATTGTATTCTTGAAACTGTTAGGTGACCAATCTTTTGAATAATTTTTTTTTCACAATAAAAAATTGTTTTAATAAGTTTTCCAATTATTCTTGGAAAACTGACTTTATATAGGCAAAAATTAATATTATTTCACATAGTTAACAAAGCTTAATAGACTTAATTCCCAAAATTTAGACACACAAAATCATAAATAATCCAAAAAATATCTCAATTTTTTTTTCTATTTTTTTAATCTTTATATATAAATCACAGTCAAGTTTCACAATAGAAAGATTTATTTAGATACTTCCATTGTTATCCAAATATAAAAGAAAAAAATATTAAACCCAAAAAATAAAAATCTGTGTGACCAACATAATGAAAGGAGTCAGAACAAAATATTTATTGCTAAATTTGTTGAAATTTCCCCAATAAATGTTGTTCGATCAAATGATAAGATACCATCAACTAATTGAATGTAATTTTTCTGTTAAATAAACTCAACACCAGTCTTATATCAACCAATGAAAAAAAAATCCAGAACTAAGGAAGTAGACTAGGTAACTGGAAAAAAAAAGAAAGAAATTAAAATAAAACAAAATTGACAAAAAGTAAATAAACTATTTTTCAGTCAAAGGAGCCAAGTTGTAATGGGTATAATATATGTGTTTAAAGGATTTATATAGATATTAGAAGAAAAATTTTATTTTGGAAATTTTCAAAATTGAAATCATTTTTCCATTATCTGTTTTTTTTTTTTCGATTTTTTTTTAAAACATCATTCAGTTACAAAATTTTTTTTTATTGCAAGATCAATATCCACTTGGTAAAAATGTGTTATTCTAAGGTTATTGAAACCATGTAAAGATTGTTGAGAAATCATATTGATTTCTATTGCAATTCTATTCGATCTTTGATCTTGATATTTGATTAATAAATGTGAAAATTTTCGCTTCATTTTCATTTCCTTTTTCAAATAGAGACTACAAATACCTATACATACTTCATTTGGGGGCTTGGTTTCTAAAAGAAAAGTATAGAAAATGAAGTGAAAAAAGTTTCCTATTTATTATTCAAATACCAGTAGATAAAATACTAGTAAAAAAGCATTTAAATATGATTTGTGAATTAAGGGAGTAGCTACAACATAAGGCATGATAAAAATTTAAGAGAGATGAGATAAGAACATTTTATTTTAGTGGCGTGTGATCGTAGATTCTCTAAAAATTTTTTTAAAAAAATTATTTGATATTTTTTTTTTAGTAATGTTCAACAATTAAAAACAAGAGATTATATTGATAAAATAGTTTTTTTTTTTTTTTTTATTAAAATAAACTTAATTCCATTAATTTGGGCACAGTTTAAACAGTTGGAAAAATAACAATAACATGATTTACATCCAATTCGAAATTAATTTTAATTCAACAAACTATTTCATTTTTTGTCTTTTTTGTTTTTGTTTTCATTTCCTATTTCTGAAGTTACTTAATCGGTTTAGTTAGATCTGAAAATTTTTTATAGATGGTCGATAGAGGGTTACAGTTGAGTTTCTTAAATTGAAAAATCCACATAAAACCGGTGCATGGTATCTTATCATTTGATCGATCAACTATTATTGGTGTAATTTTAACAAATCAACCAATATATTTTTTGTTCAAACTCTTTCATTTCAGCTCGTTTCCTTATTTTGGACACACTTGTTTCGCTTTTTTGGTTTTATATTGTTTTATTATATTTGGATGAAAATGATTACTTAAAAAACCATTAATACTATGTTACTTAAATGTGGTTTTATATTACGTTTGGAAAAATATCATAAATTGAATTTTTGTTTTCCTATTTTTGATTTTAGATGTGTCAAAATTTTTGGAATGGGGGTTTAGTTTTTTTTTTGGGGGGGATGATAATTTCAGATTCTTTGAATAAAACTTATAGCTATTTTGTGGTTTAAACTTTGATAACATATAATCAGATTCACTTCTCATATTCCACTAAACACAACGATTTAAAATCCTAACAAGAAATAATTTGACTTAATTATTCTTTTTTTTGGAATCTTCTAGCGATTTAAGTCCCATTTATGTTTCCTTTTATGATTCTCTCAATTGTAATATTGTTGTTCTTTTTAAATAAAATCCATTAATCCCAAATGCCACTAATAAAAAAATATTTCTAATTGCTTTATGTTGTCAAGATTAAAAAAAGCTCAAAAATGATGAAAAAATAAAAAAAGGAAAAAATTAAATGCCACAATAGAATGTTGAGAGAAGGATAAAAGATAAGTTATTCAACATTCAAAACACTATTTTAAGCAATTCAACTCAACATTCTATTGTGGCAATTTCTTTGAGACATTTAAAAAAAAATTAAAAAAATTTAATGAATGAAGTAATTTAAATAATAAAAATCAATCAGGTACAACCAGAGTAAAAAATGTTATTTTCTGATCCTCTTCAGAATTTCAAAAAAGTGAAAAATTTTTCTTTCCTTGGCTACTCCCACAAGTAAAATAATGATGAGAGTAATTGTGTCTCTCTGAAAATTTCAATTTAAAATTGGTTTTGTACCGATTTTAGTGTTTTTTTGATTAATTTTATTTCAAGAATTTTTAAAATATTTTGAGTACTATGAATATTTTCATTTTTTTATTTGAAAATAACTCTTTAATTATTTTCCAAACGAAAAGAAATTTAAGAATTGAAATATCAAATTTAATGAAAAATAATTAAACTTTGTGATAAGATTAATAATTCAAGAAACTTCAATCATTTGATTGGAATTAAAACTTTTAATATTTCTATTCAACCTTTATTCTAGATTGTTTGTTGAGGTAAAAAGAAAATTAATAGGTAATTTCTTCAATATATTTGATGTTTTTCGTTTTATTGACTCAGTTTTACGTCGTTTTCTAGAAGACAATTTTTCACTTAATGACCTTTTATAAATTGATTCCTCTAGAAAGGTACTTCAAAACAAACTCGTTAT
This sequence comes from Anaeramoeba flamelloides, assembly GCA_027625915.1. Taxonomy (NCBI): domain Eukaryota; family Anaeramoebidae; genus Anaeramoeba; species Anaeramoeba flamelloides. The sequence continues at coordinate 2,831,207 of JANTQA010000072.1, forward strand.
CGAAATTCTAAATCTAGATAATGATAAATTATTTCACTTTTTCCAAAAGATCAGACAATTTCTAAATTTTAAAAAAAAAATTGGTGCGCTAAACGGTAAATTTTCAAAACAATTTTTCTGATTGTAACCAATCACAAAAAAGCATATACTTCAACCTTTCCCAATCTCAAGTCAAAAAAACCCAGTACTTTACAAAATAATCTCAGAAATCTACTTATTATTCTTGGATATCTATAAATTCTGTCTGAAAATTACTACTTTCTCAAAAATATTCAAAAGTTTGAATCATTTTTTTTAAAAAAGGATTGAAATTTTGTTCACTTCTTTTCAACCAAGAGCAAACCAAACCAAAAACTATTCTTTTTCGGAGTAAAATCAAACAAAACCAAATCAAAGTTTACCAACAAAAAAGTCGAAAACAATAGTTATCCAAATGTCTCGAATTTCGGTAGTGCTTTTCTTGTTAATAACCCTCTCTTTAATATGTTGTCTCGAATTTGAAGACACGGTTCTAGAAGAAGAGATCGCACACAAACAAGTGAATGGGCTAAATTTTGGGTCAAATATTGAACCACAGTTAGCTGTGCTTGAGAATTGTGGTGCTGATCAAACCAATTGTTCGAATGTCTGTTGTAATTCCACTGCCAAGTGTTGCCGTGGATATGTAAACGGAAGTTGCTGCGCGGAGGGCAGTAGCTGCTGTGGCGACATATGTATGGAAACCACAGACAATAGCGACTACCAGTGCTGCTCAAATAATATTTACGAAAAAAATTGGCTTTGTAAAAAAGAAGAGGGTTGCTGCAATTTGGGTTGCTATAACAAGACGACCCAGAAGTGTTGTCAAAATGATTACATCACCGTACTTGAAGCGGTTTGTTCAATTGACCAAGGCTGTTGTGAAAATACTTGCTTTAACCAAACTACAGAGCAATGCTGCCCAAGCAACAACGTGTGTGGCCTGGACGAGGGATGCTGTGGGTCCACTTGTATAAATGGCTCTTCCCATTGCTGCCCAAACGGTGAAAGCTATTGCCCCAAAAACGAAACCTGCTGTGGGGACGAATGCTATGACGAAAGCAAAGAGATTTGTTGTAACAGCTATGGGTTGGTTTGTGAGAAACCACAAGAATGCTGTTACTCGGGATGCTATGATCCCGAGACAGAGATCTGTTGCGGCGATCTTGTCGTGCAGAAAAACACCACAAAGTGCTGTGACGACTCTTACTCTCAGTACACTTGCCAGTCAAACGAGGGCTGCTGCCAAGGCTATTGCTATGATCTCAAAAATGAGTCGTGCTGCAATGGGATGATCTGTGGGGGGGTATCTGGATCAGGGTGCTGCTCGGGGTTGTGCTATGACACGACCAAAGGTGGTTGCTGCGGTTCCAACACTCTCTACAACAATTTTGAGTACGTCTGCGAATATTCTCAAGGTCAATACTGTTGCGGAAACGCTTGCCAAAGTTGGGATTCGGACAGGAGGAAGAAAAACCTCACAAAAGCAGAGTTGGGGTCTCTATGCTGCAAAGGCGTTTGGTGCGTTAACAAATATCCGTCCATCACCGATCCAAAAAATATGAACTGCTGTGATGGTGTCTGTAGCATTTCGCCGTACTGTTATTGGAATTGCTGGACTGGCCAAAAGACGCCCAGCTTTATCAAGGGTTCCCATATGGACAGTAGCCAGTGTTGGAAGGTTTATCTTCAAACGGGGATAATCTTCTTAGCGGCTCTTCTCAGCTTTTTTTTCTTTTTATATTATTTCAATTTCAATTTTAAAAACTTTAAGTTGCTTTTAAAGGCTTATTTGTCAATTGCAGATTCCTTATTGGACTATGTTTTATTGTTCACTTGGTATCACAACGACCAAATGTGGTGGTTTTCATTAACTTTGATCATCTTGGTGATCGCAGGAGTAGCTTTAGCGGTTTATACACACAGATTTAGAAGGGGGGAGTTCCTCTTCTTTAACATCAAGAATTTTACTCACCAAAAAGTGGAAAAGAAAAATACAACAGTTTTGTATAACAATGTGAAAGCTTTTTATATTAATACTGTTAAGGATCAAAATTCAATGAACAAATTTAACATCGAAAATATTTATCAACAAGATGATACGAAAGACAATGCCGATTACCTTAATTCATCAAATTCCTTTAGTTCTTCCATTTCTTTGAATAACGAAATTGAAGAAGAGAAAGAAATTAAGAATGAAAATGAAAATGAAAACGAGAATGAAAATGAAAATGAAAAGGGAAATACAAATGGAAAAAAAAATGAAAATGGAGATGAAAATGGAAATGAAAATTTGAATCAGGAAGAAAGACATCGACAAAGTGATTTAGAAAGTGATCAAATATCAGATGGCGAAAATAAAATAATTGACAAGAAGATTGAAAATCAAAGTAAAATTAAAAAGGAAAAAAATTCATTATTAATTGATATATTTTGGTTTATTATCAGCTTTTTTCAAATTTCATTTTTTATCGAAACTCTTGTTCTGTTATATAAATATAAAAAGAAGGATCAAGAAAAAAAAATTAAAAAAAAAAACCAAAAAAGTGTATTTTCGAATTCTTTAAACGAGCCATTACTAGCAAGTGAAGAATTAGAAGATGTGGATGAAAGTTCGTCAGATACATTAACTTCCAAGGATTCAGATGATGATAATGATGATGATGATGATGATAATCAAAATAAAGCAAATGACGGAAAGGTAACTCTTCATAAAGATGTAAATGGAAATAATAATAATCAGAAAGATAATGCAATTGGCAAAAGCGATGACGAAAATGAGGATGAAAGGGATGAGGAAGGAAAGGGTGATGAAGAAGCCAAAATAGCAAGTATAACTTTTGATCAAGATGACGACGATTATATGTCGGCCAAAAAGAAAAAAGAGAAAGAAATTAAAATGATTAAAAGAAAACTACAGGTGAGGTCTTTGGGCATAATTGAAATTCTATTTGAATCAATTCCACAAATGGTCTTGCAATCTTATATTGTATTTGGAACAATGAACGCCCACCCACAGCCGTTGGTATTATTTTCCGTCGCAATTTCAATTTTAAAAACAATTTATACTTTGATAAGCGAGGATTTGTTTATCTTGAAAACAAGTGCCCTCATGAAGGGATACTTGCCCAAAAAAAAGATCTTGGTTTGGATAATTGCATATAGACTCATTACCTTATTTACCCAAACGGTCGGCATTGTTGTGGTTTGTATATATTTTGATACGATCCAAAGAACATTGGTTGCTATAATTTTGATTTTTATTCATTACCGCGTGATACTAACTAATCTGAATTGCACGACCAACAAAACGAAAAGAGTTGTTTTGTTTTTTCTTTCGGCCTTCCTTCCTTACATTTCTTGGCTTTTTTCAATCATGGCAATTGTTTGCTTCTTTATTTGCTATCTGCCACTCGAATTCAATGTCCATCAATGGAATATTAATCTCGACAAAAAATTTCAATTTAATAATCCCAACACTGCTTCAGTAAATACAGCTACACCAAAAAAGACAAATACAAAAAGTAAAAAAAAAAAAAAAATAATTTTTTTAAGAGAACATTATACACCATTATCAAAATTGTTTTTCTCTTTCAAAGACACCTTCCAATTAAACATTTTATTTTATTTATCCTTCTTTGAAGCCCTCATTTTTTTTGCAATATTTATAAACCTAAAATATAAAGATTATTCTCAAAATTCAATCCTTTATTCCATTCATTATATAAGATGGATTTATGGAATTTGTTGGGGGGTTAGGATAGTTCTTTATTATACCTATAAAATATTCAAAATGAAGATTTCTTTGATTTTTAAAAAAACTGAACCCATGTCTTTTGAAAAATCAGTTTTATTCTATCAAAATGAAAAATCATTCCTTAAAAAAATCTTTAAATTTTAAAATTAATATAATAATAATTTAATGTTTTTTTTTTTTTTGTTTTATTTCATTTCATTTATTTTCGATATTTATTTTTGTGTGAAAGGGAGAACGTATAGTATTTTATTTCTGATTAGGCTTTTATGAATTTTAAAAAATATCATATCTAAATTAGAGAAAGTATAAAACATTCAAGAATAATTCCAAATTTTTTTAAAATTTCTTAATTAAACACAGAGTGGATAAATGATTTAACAATCATCTAATCCTTTGAGAGCCAAAAGGCAAGTGTTAGGAGGTCCTTTTGTTTTTTTTTCCTTTGAAATTTTTTAAGTGATTAAAATTTTAATAAACAATTTTTAAATATAATCAATAATAACATAGAATGATCTTTAATAGGTTTCTTTTAATAGAATATTTTTTTGATTTTTATTCCGTTTTTTTCTACCACAAAATCTTCTTTATATTTGTAATAAGAATTAATAGTGTTGAAAGGGTAATGTGTAATTATCAAAGGAATTGGATTATAACTTCAAATTAATTAATGATAAATAGACTTTTTTTGTTATTAGGGTAGATAAAATTTTACATTAAAACAAAAAAATTTGAATTCTAAAATTTGGACTAATTATTTTAAAAAAACTTCAAAAAATATGTTTTAATTTGACTTTTTTTCATATCTTTATTTTCTTTTTAAGTTTATTGCTTTTACATTTATGCTAATCGTAATTTAAGAATTGATTTTAAATTGAGTATTTGAATACAATAATAACTTTGATGTATCCAAATATCTTAAATTGTAGAGTAATTTTTTTTTATTTTTATTTTGAAGTTTAGAAATTTATTTCTTTTTACATCTTTAATTTTGAAATTTTAAAGCATCTAAAATTGAAATAAACTATAATCTTCTTTTGATTATCTCTATTTTGTTTCGTGTTCTGAAATAATCATTTCATTTAAGATTTTGAGTTAACTTAAAAGATAGCCAATATATAAGTATACAATAGAGGTTTTGATGATAACATGCTATAATTCACGATAAAGTTACAAAAATCGCGATAATTTTCATCAAATCGCGATATATCAGAAAATCGCGATAATTCAATATTATTGTGATAAGAAAACAAATCGCGATATTCTATAAAATCGCGATAAATATTAAAAAATCGTCATAAATGCCAAAATATCGCGATTACTTTTTAATCGCGATATAATAGTTGATGGGTTTTTGGGCTAATTGAGAAATATTTTGAATAAAAAATTTTTTTTGATCAAAAAATAGATTAGGTGAAAAAAATTTCTTCTTTGAAAAAACAACAAAAAAGATACTTGATCCAATCAAGGATCAGATCAAAGAGTTTTGTTGTGTTTTCATTTTGGTTGGTTGACAAACCGATCGATCCGTTAAGATCAACAACAATAAGAACTAAAGAGAAATAAATATTTTTTCAGTTAATGGTAGTGTTGGAAATTGCTTTGAATAATTAGCTTTTAAAATAACCAACCCTTAATCTGTTCTTTAAAGAATGTGTTCTTGGGTTACAATATTTTCATTTTTTCTCAGAAAGCTAAAAGGAGTTAGATAACTCTTCAAAAGATTTCACAACATCCTTGCCAGATGATCACCAATTATTAAGATTTTTTATACACTTCTTGTCTTTTTCTTCTTTTTCTACTCATATCTTTGTATTAGACAGAAAACACAATTAGAATATTAGAGGTTTTTGTTTGATCGATCACCAATAAGAAGTCGAATTATTCTTTATTCTTTTTGGCTATTTAAAATTGTGAGGTAACAACTCTATTTTAAGAAAACACACATAATTTATATTCAAGTGTATTGATGAGATGGGTAATTATTAGTTTGGATCATAAAATTTGTTTGATATTTTATATTTTGTTAAAAAAAAAATGTAAATTTTACATTTCAACAAGATCATTGGTTCAACATTCTTTAAGGTAACAAATATACTGATGTTAATCAAAGTGATTCTTCTTAGTCTTAAAATAATGATTGACCTTAATTCAAAGGTATTTTTGGTTTTTACTCTTTTTGAAAAAAAAAAAACAAGATCTCAAAAAAAAAAGAGAAAAAATTAATTACGTAATCCCAAAGTTTTAAAAGAGAAAGTCTGAAATCCTAAAAGAAGATTTTTTCGAGGAATTAATTTGTTCCAAACTGTAAAAAAATAAGATTACACAAACTTCAAACTTCAGTCAGATAAAAAAAATAATTAAGTTTGGATTCATTTTTCATTAATTCCCAAAACAAATCAATAATTTGTATTTAAAACATTTTTTATTCAATCAAACCAAATTATAATGAGCGAAAAAGAGAAAGAACACAAACCTCAAAAGAAGAAAAACCTTGAAAAAGAAAAAGAAATTGAAAAAGAAATAAAAAAAGAAAAAGAAATCGAAAACGAAAATGAAATCGAAAAAAAAAATCCCAAGAAACAAAAATACTCCAAGAAACAATTGAGAATAATTTTAGGGAGCAAAGAATTCTTAAAAAAAGGGTTAAAGTTAACTGAAAAGAACGAGCACTACCAAAAAGGTATGGAACTTGTTGACAATCTCCAGTATGAGCTTGCACTCGAGCAATTTGCAAAGGCCATTGAGTCTGCGCCAGAAAACGAAATTTACCATTTTGTATGTGGCGGGGTCCTTGCTAAGTGTGGAAAGTTGGAAGCCTCTATCGAATCGTATTCCAAGTCGATCAAACTGAACCCAAAAATTCAAGAATTTTATTTTTCTCGAGCCTTGATCTATTCACTTTTAGGGCAAGGAGAGAAGGCTGTCTTAGATTTAACAAAAGTGATTGAACTCAACCCAAAGAGTTCTGAAGCGTGGTCGCTTCGGGGCAACATCCATTTGAGCCAATTGAAGGATCTTAAGTCTGCCCGCGAAGATTTGCTAATGGCCCTAGATCTGGATCCGGGTCACCCTGAAGCATGGTCGGACTTGGGAGTGGTCTACCATCAAGAGTACATGATTGAAGAGTCCTTGGAGTGCTTTGAAAATGCAATTGCATTTGGAGCAAACGACGCTGCCAATTATTTGAACAAGGCCAAATCCCTAAGCCACATGGACGAGTTAGAAGAGGCCATGGAATCCCTGGAGAAGGGGCTTAAATTGGATCCGTTGTACCCAGAGCTATGGTTTGAAAAGGGAAACTGTCTGTTGTTCATGGAGAAGACTGATGGTGCCATCGAATGCTTTGACAAGGCCATTGAGATTAACCCAAAGAATTACATTTATTATGCTGGGCGTGCCAGCGCACACTCTTCTTTAAAGAACTTTAAGCAGAGTATTAAGGATTATTCAAAGGTAATGCAATTGAAGCCAAAGGAAATGTCCTTCCTATTTGAACGTGGTGTTGTTTATTTGTCCGCGAACAAACCCGAGAAGGCCATTGAAGATTTTACTGTTTTATTAAAATTGGATCCTACAGATTCTCAGGCTTTTAACATGAGGGGCTGCGCATATGACAAGCTCGGCTTATTTGACAAATCACTTGTGGACTTTCAAAGTGCTGCAAAATTCGAACCTGAAAATACCCTTTACTATTACAACACAGGCGAAGTTTTTTTGAAAACTGAAAAATGGGAGCTTGCAAAAGATCAATTTAACCTTGCCAAAAGCTTTTTAACAGAAGAAGACCACGAATTTAATTTCGCTAAAATTGTAAATGCAGTTTACAATTTGACAACAAACAAAACTGAAAGCGCAATAGAGCTATTTGATATCATTATTAAAGAAGAAGACGATGAAGACGAATTAGTCGAAACTTATTACTTTAGAGGCAGAGCCTATGAAATCCTAAAGAATATTGAAAAGGCTAAAGAAGATTTTGAAAAGGTTTTACAATTAAACCCTAAATTTGGTATAGCAAAAGAAAGACTTTTGAATTTGGCTAATGAAAAAGAGGAAAAAAATGAAAAAGATGAAAAAAAAGAGAAAAAATAATTTTTCTATTTCCATCTATGGAAATTTAATTTTGTTTTTTATTTTCGTTTTCATTTTTTAATTCTTATTCTTAATTTTATTATTTTTATATTTCTCATTTCTTCTAAAATAAAATATATATTCATAAATCCTTTTTTTTTTAATCTTGTTTTCATTTTTTAATGTAGGTGATGAAATTTTTTTTGGGTATTTGGATATTTCTATCTTAATTCAAGATATAATATAAAAAAATCACGATTATGATTTTAAAATCATAAAATTATTCAAAGCACAAGAAATATTGAAATCGTGATGATAGAGGATTTGACAATATCTTTGTCAAGTCACGATAAAGTTTGAAAAATCGTATTGATATTATTTAAAATCATGATACTGATTAAAATAACATTAATTAAAAATATCACCATATTTTCGCAATAAGATGACAAACTGTGATATTTTATGAAATATTGATAATTGGGTGTTTAAAATCTTGATAAATGTTAAAATATCGTGATAAATAATTAATTGTGAGAAAATAGTTGATGACTTTTAGTCCAATTCAATTGATATTTTTAGAAAGGAAATAATTTTTATTTGATCAAAACAACAAACTTGAAAAATAGTTATTCTTTTTTTTTCAAAAAAATAAAAAAAAAATAGGGTGTTTAAATATTCCCGAAAATACCTGAAAATCGAAAATACCCGAAAATTTTTTAACCACATAAAAACACGTTATGGACAACTTCTATGAAACACTGGTGCTAATATACTTAGTTTAACGCTGAAATTACAATTATACTTTCAGACAAAATTTATTTTTTTTGAATTTTCTACTTTAAACCACTCTAAAGAGGTTTTGGTACCTTTTGAGTATATTTTTGTAATTGTTGGTACTTATTAGGGTAAGTGTATAGGTATGTCAGGGTATTGGTAAGGGTTGTGTTTGTATGTTTTGGTTAACCCAGTTCCTTTAATGGAAGGGTAAGTTAAATAAAGTTTGGTTTGTGTCACATTATGTCGGATACGGGTATGTGTTGTACGATTAGATATTGCTCCGTTATTTTTGGATTGTATTTAATATACAAAATTATGGGTAATGAGAAACAATTTGAAATTTTCAATTCAAGTACATTTTCTCTCATTTAGTTAATACCATTTCGAAATGATCAGAAATGTTACAGTCATCCATGATACTTATTCCATTCACACAAAATGGGTTGAATACCATTCCCTAAAATTTAATTTTTTGAATTTTGATATCTTCAGTAAAAAATTTTTTTTGGAAAATAAAATCCTAATTTACCTTTATACTGAGTATATTGGCACTATTTTTTCATAGAAGGTGTTCAAAAAGTGTTTTTTTTTTGTGGTTAAAACATTTTCGGGTATTTTCGATTTTCAGGTATTATCGGTAATATTTGATAGATTCAAAAAATTAAATTCAATCAAGGTTCAGTTTAAGGAATTTTCATTTTAATTTCTTTTGATTTGTTTGACCTAATGATCAAACGGTTGAAATCTGTGTGGTGGTACTGGGGATGTAAACATTAAAATGAACCAATAGTTGAATTACAGTTTGTATAAAAAATATCTTGTCAAAAAACATTTATGTTTTCCTATTCTAGTTATGTTAAAGGAGGTGACTTTTTTAAATTGATTCAATATCCCAATTATGTTGTTTATTTTATGCTTTTTTCTCTTTAAAATTGTAATAATATATTTTAAAATTAAAATTAGTCTGGAAAGGTCATCTGTTTGTATATTTATTTTTTTCTAAATGTTTTTTTCTTTTCCGAAATTTCAGTGTAAAATAATTTTCCGAAATGAAATCAAAAAAAATTTTTGTAATTTTTATGAGTACCTTCAACTAATTAAAAATAAATTAATATGTGATTTACAAGAGATCCCAAAAAATCAAAAATCAAAAACTAGGATTATTTAAAGAAAAAAAAAAAAGACGTTGAGAGTGATTTCCAATTTCCGACTAGAAGGGTGAGGATATATAATTTTGAAAACATCAAAGTTTGTTTCAAAATTGTCACTCTTTGACAAATTTTGACATTACAAAGTTTAATTCTTTATGTTTTTTTTTTCATTTCTCAAATGAGATATTTGTATCTAAGAATTTTACAAAATCTTTACCTTGTCAAATATAGGGGGTTAGAAGATAACCAGAAAATATGTCAAATTGAATTAAATTGATAGTATACTAAAAGAAAATAATTTGTTTAAATTGAAGAAATTTAACCCCTTGGAAATATAATCTGAGAAAAAATTGGATTTTTTTTAAAATTTTGGATTTGGAATTTTTAAAACCGTTGAAAATCTTTTTTTTTTAGTTGATTTTTTTTGGGATTTGATAATTATTTTAAATCTTTTTTGAGTTATTAGAATTTTTTGATAATTGAGATCCAATGATTTTATTTATATTTGTATTTTAGTCGAATGAAGACCCAATCAATATTTTTTTACAGAAATCGGAAAAATTAACTGTAAATCCAACACCTTAAAAGAATTAGAATTTTAACTTGATAAATATCGAATTAAATAACTGGAAAATAGTGCAACTTGGAAAGTTCAAAAATATTTATAAATAATTTCTATTCATTATAATATTAATAAACAGCCGTGCTGTCAAGGGCCGTAGAGTGCTTAGGTTTTCTTGAGGTTTTCTGTTTTATCTGTTAAGTTTTCTAGGTTTTTTGAGGTTTTCTATTTTATTTGTGAAGTTTTCTAGGTTTTTTTTTACTTTAGAAATAAACAGAAAATTTTGTAAAATTTTCGGTTTATTTCTAAAACACAAAAAAGCCAAACGAAAAATTATTGATTTTCTATATAAATAGAATACTCAAAAAAACCTAACGAAAATCTATTCATTTTCCAAATAAACAGAAAAATCAAGAAAAACCAATGGCCTTTTTTTTTTAATTTTAGAAATAAAAAGAAAAATTCAACAATTTTCTTTCTATTTCTCAAATTAAAAAAAATCACAGGGCCGTTTTTCAGAATGTAAAAAAATATAGTAAAAAAAAAGATTTTATGCAATTCCTCTGAATTCTTGAAAAGCTAACAACTATCCATCCTATGAAAAGAATCGCAAAATCTGGATATTTGAATTAAAAAAATTTGACATTTCTAAATATAAAAAAACAATATTATTACTATTTTTGATATTATTAGAAAAAGAAATTCATCATATTTATTAGCCTACTGGGTAATAAATTTATTTTTGAGTCTTTAAAAAAATTACTAAATCACAATTTAGGAATTTTATGAAATGCCATCAAGTGCCTAGCTTTTCAAGAATTTAATAAATGGAGTTAAATCAAAGATTTTTCTCTATACTTTTGGATTCTGGAAAAGCTAAAGGCGGTTTTTTTTAATTTGAGAAATCAACCCAAAACATCTTAAATTTAATTTTTATTTCTCCAAGTTAAAAAAACCTAATGGTAAATCAGAGGAATTAAAAACTCCTCCATTAAATAATAAAAAAAAAAAATAAATATTTTTTTTTAAAAGTTGAATTTTTGTAAATCGAAGATCCTTTTCAAACTTTTTCTTGTTTCTATATTTTTGTCAATTGAGATAAAGGAATTTTTTTTTTTTGTTATTTGAATTTTATCATCCAAAAGAAGGGCAATTTGATAATACCCTTTTTTATTCTTCAAGTATCCCCTTGTATATGAAGCAGATCCACAATAAATTACTAGAACCTTTACTTTCAACTATTAAATTTTTAATAATACTTCAAGTTTTGGAAAGCCCATAAAGTCAAAATTTCATTGATCTACAGTTGTTAAAATATTTTGTAATCAATATTAGAATTACTGTACACACATTTAGAGATTGTGAAAGTTCCACTATTAACAGTAAAGTGTGTAGATTTCCTTGACTTACAGTTTTGGTAAAAAAAAAAAAGGTAAATTTTCCAACCAATACTAACTCCATAAAAGATTAATTGCTGAAAGAGGATTTTTGATACCTCAATTCACTTTAAATAAAACAAAAAAAAATTAAATATTAAAATTCTTGAATAATAATAAAAATAAATATATAAACATTTTTATTAAAAAAATTAATTTTAAAAGATTCGAAAATATTTTAAAAAATTTTCGAGTTAAATATTCTTTAATTCAATATTTTAAAAAATTTGTTTAAGAACAAATTATTTGTGTTATTCCATGTCAACTCTTAATTGATAGTTTTTTTTTTTTTCAAAAAAGTTGAAAAGTATTTCAAAAATAATGATTATAAATCCATCTTCAAAAGCTGTCAACTCAAAATTTTGTTAATATTTCATCTTGTAACTGTTCTATTTAAGTTATCACCCCTTTTACGGGAACTTTTAAATTTTTTTTGAAAGCAAATCTAAAAAGTATCTATCTTAGAATATATAGATATATTTAAAAATATCAAAATAAGACCATTTATTAATCGATTTGGGCTTCCTTAAATATCTTAACCCTTAAAGACTCTTCATTTGAATTTTTTAAATAGCAGGGGTAATGGGACATTTCCATTTCTAAAAGATCTGCTTCTTTTTCGATTTGTGATCTTATTTGGATATTTTCAAGTTTTAATTGTTCAATTTTCTTTTCTTTTTGTCCCAATTCCCTTTCTAAAACATCGCATCGTTCTCGTTCAAGCTGGATGTTTTTTAGTTCATTGCCAATTTCGTTTTGTTGTAATTTGACTCTTTCTTCTCTACGGTTGATTTTTTTTAATAGTCGCCCAATTTTTTTTTGTTCTTTTAAAATTTTTGATTTGGATTTTTCATCGAAAATTGTTTTTGATCTGTTTTTCCGAATTTTCTTTTTGGATTTTTGTTTTTTTGATTTTTGTTTTTTTGGTTTTTTTTTTTTAGATTTCTGTTTTTTTGTTTTTTCTTTTTTTGTCTTTTGTTTTTTAGGTTTTTGTCTTTTTGATTCAGAATTCACATTTATTTTTTGCAGTGACTGCTTTTTTTTGGGAGAAAATAATTGTGAGGATGAAAATAATTTTGTTGAAAAAGTATCCAAAGAATCTGAATTCGATAACGATAATGATAATACTGAAGACGAATTTGTCGGTGACTCTACTCCAATTTCGAGAGACGAAGTAGACGAAGTTGAATCCGATTTTGGTTTTTTTTCTTTTTGGGTTTCATGAATTTTGCCTTTGGACCATTTTTTTTTGAGGTTAAATTTTGACTTTATTTTTGATCGGAACTTTGATTTTTTTTTGTTGGTTTTCTTGTTATTTAACTCCGTTTGTTTTTGTTTAAGGAGTTGTGCAGTAGTTGCAATACTAAAAGAAAAATATCTAGGGCTTTGAGGTGGTAAGTTGTTTTTTGGTTGTTTGAATGTCTTTACTGTTCTTAGTACTGTTGGCTGCTTTGTTAGATCCAGTTTGTCTGGTTTTTTTTTTTTTTTTTTTTTTTTTTTGGGTTTTTTTGTTCTTTTTTTTTTTTCGGTTTTGGTTTTGGTTTTGGTTTTTTGTGGGTCACTTGGGTTTGTTTTCTTTTTTTTTCTTCTTTTTTTGGCTTTCGCATTTTTTTTTGTTTTTTTCTTGTTTTTTTTTTTTTTTTTTTTTTTTCTGTCTCTTCTTTGTGTTTGTTGTTCACTTTTTTTTTCGCTTTCCTTTTTGTTTTCTTTTTCTTGTTCCTTTTTTATTTCCTTTTCATTTTCCTTTTCATTTTCTTTTTCTTTTTCATTTTCTTTTTCTTTTTCTTTTTCTTTTTCCTTTTCATTTTCATTTTCTATTTCTTTTTCTTTTTCCTTTTCTTTTTCCATTTCTTTTTTCTTTTTCTTTTTCTTTTTCTTTTTCTTTTTTTTTTTTTTTCTTCTTTTTTCATTCATACTTTTCTTTGTGTATTTAAAACACTCTAAATCTAAAACGTCAATTAGATCTTGGTTTAAACTTGGGTTTGTTTTGAACTTGTATCTTGAAAGATCTGAAGTAATTGATCTTTTACTCTTAACAAAATTGTTTGGGGAGAGGTTATTATCATTTATCAAATATGTGGTGTTGTTTTTGTCAATTTTTTCGTTTTTTGACATTAGGAAAGAAGAAAAAATGAACTTTTCTATCATCTTTATTGAGAAATTCGCAAAATAAAAAGTGAAATGTAAACCCAAAAACAAATGAGTTCAACACCAAAGGGTTTTTGGAATAGAATTAATTTTGTAATTTCAACTGGTAAAAAAGTTATTTCGAAAATTCAGGTAGTTGTTTTTTACAAACAACAGAAGAACAATTACTTTTCAATCAATTCTCAATTTATTTTAAATTTATTTTACTGAAATTGAAGATTTCTTGTTTAACTTCCAAAAAGAAATCTATTAAACACTTTGTTCTTGTTAAAATGTTGACAATATTTTATAAAAATTTTAATTCTAAAAACAGAATAGTTTTGCTTCATTTTCAATTTCCATTTTCAAATTGAGTATTTGAGCTTTAGGTTTGTATCCAAATTATACCCAAGACAAAACATTAAAAATTACCAAATAATTAAGTCAAGAAAACCACAAATTACCACTTACTTTTTTGAAAACTCTCTTAATAAATGAAAAAGAATGATAAGGAATATTAAGTGAAAATTTATTCCTATTATTTTTTCAAATTTCAGTAATAGAATATTCAAACACTATTAATAACACAGGGTCTTATATGGTCTGTGAAAATATCTTTTTTGACCAATAATACATTTATTAACTCAAAAGAATGTTGTCAAAATAAATCTTGTTATTTTTAAAATTGTGGTTTTTTTTTTAAATTTCGACTTTTGAGCTCTGTTCTGTTTTCACAATCACAACTAATTCGAAATTTATGTATAAAAGGTCTCAAAATCAATTCCTCTTATTACACTTACTTTCCACTTCACATTTATATATTTGAGAGTCAACAACACTGGTGTTAATCTACTTTCAGAAAAAGTAAAAAGTAAGAGAACAAAGAGGTAAAAAATCGCTATTTGAATTGTTTTTCTTTTGTGTTGGAGAATTTCACAAAACTTTTTTTTTAAATATTGTCTATCAAATTTAAAAAAAGCTAACATTTTTGCCTATTTTGATTTTACTTTAAAAATATTCTATTAAACAATATTTTTCTATTTACAACTTTATTTTTCAGTTCTTACATAACACAAAATTGTGATAATCCTTTAAAATCAAATTAAATAAAAATTAATACTATCAGTTGCACTTTTAAGGAAGAGACTTTTAACGAAATTTAAGGGACTAAAATCTCAAACTGGGGGATTTGGATAACCAACTATTTGTCTTTAATTAAAGTATGTTGTAATTGGGTGTTAAGGGTATTAGTACTGTATAGCTCAAATGACTTTAAAAAATCTATTACAAATATTATTTGATCTATCAAATATACACGAAAATATCCAAAAATTTTTTCAGAACTAAAAAACCTTTTTGAACAACTCCTAAGAAACACTAATATCAACACCCCGTTTAATACTAAAATTGGAATTTTATGGTAGAATTGTTTTTTTTTTTGGAAGTGAAAAAATAAAATTAGGTATAAAAATGTTGTTAAAATAATTAAACTCATTTTTTGTATGTTAAAAATTGGTGACTTAGAAGACAGTACCATCTCTGATCCTTTCTAAATGATATTAATAACTTTGAGAAATTTTATTTGTTATGACAATTTTCATTGTATATCATTACTCATATTTTTGAGAAGAAATGCTTGTCTTTAATGTAATTCAAAAATAGCCATATAGATCTAATTGCACGTGCCCATAACAAACCTCATTTAACTTTTCACCTCGGTAGAGAAATTGGGTTTATCTAACCCAATATACACCCCATACCAAACCCAAACATATCCCAGAATACACACACCTACCAGGTAAGTATTGACATATTCAAAATACTCCAAGTATACCAAAAAAAGTATTCAGTGGGTTTAAGGAAGAAAATTTAAAAAAAAAATACTTTGTCTAAAAGTAAAATGGTTTTGATATCATAAACATTTATCTGTTAATACCAGGGTTTTTTTCAAAAGATGTTTCAAAATGGGCAAAAAAATTTTGAATAATCTCAATTTTTGTGAATATTTCAAAGACCCAATATTATTGCATAATAAATTATTGGATTTTTTACTAATGATCAAAAATAAAAATTATATATTTTTAAAAAATTTTTTTTTAATTCATGTTCCAAATCGAAAAAATAGAAATACAAAACATTAGTATTTCAGTATTTAGTAATTCATAATTAGAACTTCCAAAAGTAACTATTTTATCAATTTTTTTAAATTCAAAGATTTACCCAATAATCATCAACATAAAAACCCAAGAATGATTCTTTTGGTTTCCTTTTTTAGAAAGTCGACTGTAACACCAATATTATTCCAATATTTCAGAAATAATTTAAAAAAAGAATCTATTTGTTAATTATTTAATTTTTTAAAAAATAGAATTTTTTAGAGGCGAATCTACATCTAGCTACAAATTCAAGAAATATAATTTGCAACTTTGGGGTATGAAAATTGATAAATCAATATTTGAATTTGTCTGCGAAATGCAGATTTTTTCTAAAATTATTGAGTTTTTTTACTAATATATGTATCTTTTTTAATTAATTGAGATCAACTTTGTAGTACAACTTGACCAATGGATTTTTTAAAAATATTTGAACATAGTGCAATAATTAGGTTATATACAATAACAACTTAATTGAAAACTAGACTTCTCGTTGTTAGATTATAATCCCTAAAGGCGCATTTACTAAAAAAAATTTTTTCACAAATTATTTTACAAAGTCCCAAAAAATTTCTATTGAAAATGCGAATTGTTTTCTATCTTAAATTTAATTGAAATTTTGTATACTATGAACAAAAATGACTGTATTAATTCTAAAATTTAAAAAGCAATAACCAAATTTATTTACAAAATTTTTATTTTCAATTGATTTTTTAGTAGTTTTTTGTTTTTTTCCACCCAAATTTCAAAAAATATTATTCTTAATTTGAATTAAGTATTGTTTTGTCGAAAAAACTTTTACTTATTAAATTTGAAGTTAATATTTTCTTAGAACTACATATAATAAAGATAATTGATATCCCATAAGTCCCCACCAACTCCATTGAATAATTAGTCTGTGGTAATATTGTTAACATTTCATTTCAAATTAATTATTTAATTTGATGCCAAATCAAAGAAATTTAAATAGAATCAAAACTTTATTGAATATAAACCGTTTCTCTATGAATATGATCTTTTTTGATTTATTTTGTAATTATTTTTTAATGTTTGATTAAAAGATTGGTAACTGTAATTTGTGTCTGTAATTGTTACTTATATTCCAATAATTTTTTTTGAAACTCAAACTTAGGAATCTTGGATTCCTGCAATTAATAATTGAAGAAAAAATCTGGGAAGTCTTTAATTTATTCAAATTGGTTGATAATTAAATAAGATCCAGAAGTTTGTTAATTTATTTTATTTTCAATAATTTCTTACAATTTTAAAAAATCATGTTATATTGTTTTTTTCAAATACCAAGAGTATATGCAACAAACCATTGGTATTAAAATCAACTATTTGATAATATTTATTATTTGTTTTTTTATTAGAATTATTTATTTGAAATTAATTTTATTTGTTTCTTTTAAATTATTTAAAAAAAACAAATCATAAATATTATCAAATATACACTTTTAATCTTTAGGTTACTAAAAATTCGTATTGGAATAATTTAGATTGGGTTATTAATTAAAGAATTTAAAATAATAAAATTCAATAGTATTTTGGTAGGTTATTAGTTGCATTTTCTAGATTCACAAAAAGTCTTTTGTGAAGATTTTTTTATTTGATGAGTTGGTTGATTTTTTCTATAATTTTTTATTCAATAAAAAGAAAAAATGAATCTAACTCGATTAAAATTTTGGATTTATTTTTCCTCTATTTGGAATTAATTTGTTATATTTGTTAAGAGAAGAATGGTTGTGTGAGTTTCTGCTATTTAAAGTTCTGATCATTAAAGTATGGAAAGTTTTTTTTCACCTCAAAATGTTGTTCTGCAATTTTCATTTTTTAGTGTTTCTTCATTAGGTAATATATCCTCTTATCTTGGAACTATTTCAAAACTAAAGCAATATTTAAAGAGGTGTGTTGTTATAGCTGTTGTTGGGGGTGAGTTTTGGAGATTCTTTGTATTGTCTCTCTTTGAAAATTTCGTTTCTTTTGATTTTTTTATTTGTCAAAAATTACTTTGATTTTTAAAAAGTTTTTAATTTGACAAATAAATTTAAAAATTGAATTTTAGTTTTATAAAATACTCAAAATGACTTCTACCTTGATGAAATTTGATTAGTATATAAAAAAAGAATTATTTTGGATATCTAAGAAAACTTATTATAGGATATTTTTTTAGATTGTAGAATGTGATTATTTTTTATTATAAAACAATTTTATTTAATATTTTGAAGAATTGATTGATCTGAAATTTTTCTTCTTATAATTCTAATAGTATTCAGAATAATAAAATAAAAAATAGAATTATACTAAAATAGGTTCATTATTAAAGAATTGACAAAACAAATCGAGGTCCATTCAATAATTTAAACTGTTTTGGAATCAAAAATTTATATTTATTTCAAGTTTAAAATAATTACAGCAATTTTTTTGAATAAAGTAGTTTTTTTAGACTAAGTTATTCCAAAAATTGGTAGTGTCATTTGTAAAGTCAATTTTTTGTACTCTTCTTTCTTATATAATTAAATTTCTTTCTTCTTTCCAAGAAAATAATTATTTTGAAATAATTTCGAAAATAGGTTTGTTTTTTGACCTTTTTAAAAAAAAGAAAAAAAGGATCATACTTTTAAAAAACAAGAACCCAATTTGTAAAATATCTTTAAAAGTAAGTTTGGTCTTTGAATTAATCAGAATTTTTGCCATCATTTTGAAATTTCAGGAATGGGAATACTTTTTTTTGAATTTACTATTTAATTTACTGGAAGATTATTTTTTGAGTTACCAGCCCCTAAATGAAAAAATTAGTTCTTTTGGGAAATTTATTTAGTCGAACTGAAAACTTGTAAAAATTTATTTTTTGGTTGTTTTTTTTGCCTTTCGTTTTTTTAGACATTCAATCACCAATCAAAAGTTTAACGATGACAAAGTTTGTAAGAGTAAGAATATTGTTTTCATCGAATTTTTCAAAACAGCACCAACTGAAACAAATCTCTTTTTTGTGATGTTTTTTTTTTAATCTGGAACTCTTCGAATTTCCATAATAAAGGAACAAGTTCTTGATCCTCTGCTTTCAATTAAAGGGCACACAAAACCAATCAATTCCATTACAACTGATGCAACAAGGTGTTATTCTGGATCTTCTGATAAAACGATTAGGATCTGGTCTTTAGAAACTGGGTACTGCAATGCGGAGCTGAAAGGGCACGAAGGGATTATCACGTCCCTACGTGTCTATGACCAAACTCTCTACTCCTGTGATTCAAAAGGAATCTTAAAGACCTGGGACACACACAACGACGAGCCACTGTTTACCTTTCGTGGTCATACACAAATGGTAACATCATTTTTCGTTCACCAAAACCAAAAGCTCTTTTCTTCATCTGCAGACACCACACTAATTTCTTGGAATTTGAAAGGTAAAAATTCTTTTTAGATTAATTATCAATTGACTTATTTTTCAGTTGATTAACCACAAGAAAGAATAGAATTCGGGTTCTTGTGTGTAACAAATTTCAGAAATTAATTTACAGTGAATTATTGTTGCTTTTTGAATAACCTTTTTCTTTTTGTACTGAAATTGAAGAGAATATTAAGGGAATACACCCAAGAACAACACAAAATAAAAATTAAATTCGTTGTACACTATTAAATATTCCACTAGTGGTTCTTAGTGCAAATACTTGTAAAAATCTTTTACTTTTTGAAAAAAAGACAAACATTTTGAAACGAGCCATTTTCTAAATTTTTTGTTACTGGTTTCTGTTAATTTTTCAAATTACCTATGATCTTTAATTGGGAAAAAGTCAAAACTATTGACCAGTTCAGGAATATTCAAATAATTATTGTGAACTTGACTCATTTGAAGGAAACATTTTTCAAAAAAGATAAAAAGCTTTTTTCTTTTTCTATTTTCGAGAATTAGAACAATTCTAAGAATACAAACATCTAAGAATCCATTTATTGTATAATTTCATTGAAAAGTTATTAAAATGGATTGACCATTTTTCAAAAGAAGATGGCTGTTTGAAAATCGAGTACTATTTCCATAGTACCATTCACCAATTCAGTCAGTTCCATGTTTAAGACATAAACTTTCAATGAAATTTAAGGCACAAAAAAATCTCGAAATTAAGGCACACTTTTTGGAAGTTTTTTATACACAAACTATTTTACTAGATTCATAATTTTGTTCTTTAATTTTCGTTCAAATTTTGTGACTTAAAAGTGGAACTTACTGTAATACACCACAGAATATAATTGAAATCAAGTACCTAATGAAAAAATTATCTCTTCAGGGACTAGTATTTTTTAAAATTAAAATTAAATCTGGTTATGATCTTTATTTTTTTTTTTGTTATTTGTGTTTCGACTTCTGAAATGTATGAGTTAACACCATTTAAACAATTTATTAGGATGGTCTATTTTTGAATTCCAAAATTTCACGTTTTTTGATATATACTCAGAAAAAGTAACCTATTATTTTTATAAACAATTAAGTTTAATTCTTGAAAATTGTTTAACATATCTTTAGTTTTATGTTGGAAAGAATTGATTTTGAAAAAAAAAAATTATTTTGTTACAGTTATTTTAATAAAGTGAGGACTTTTTTTTTTTTAGAAATTTTCTATTTTAAAAAAGTTTCAGACTTTTTTCAAACTTTTTTGAAGTTTTCTGTTTTAGATAAGTGAGGACTTTTTTTAATTAAAATCTTTCCAAAAAATAAAGTTTTAAAAAAGTGAGTATTCAACCTTTGAATATGAGACAGAGATTGGGGTGGGAAGAAAAGCACTTTTAAAAAATTTTGACTTTATCAAAACACAAAACTTTAAAAAATATTTTAATTCTGACAATTTTTAAAAAAAAAAAAAAAAAAAAAAAAGTTCACACTTTTTTAAAATAGCTGTAGTATTTTTAATTATTAATAATTTAATTCTAATCACACCGAATGAAACTAATAGAGGTACGAAAATTAAATAAATCAAAATTTTGATAGATGACTTAACAAAAATTTATCAATGAAATTCAGATCTATTAAGGAAAAAATTTTTTTATTCTTTAAAGTTTTGAAAAAAGTTATTTTCTTTTTGAAAAATGGAAAAAAATTACAAAACAAATTTTCAATTTTGAATAATTTTTTTTAACAAATTTCTTGATCTTATTGATATGAATTATTATTACAATTTAAATCATTTTTGTCAGAAAAAATTGTTTTTAAATTTTTAGGATAAAAATACTTAATAACCAAATATCTTTTAAGAAAATTTTATTTTAGAAAAATCAAATTTTATCTTATAAAAAAAAAAACAATTTTTTATTAAAATTTGTTAAATGACTTTAAAACTATAATATTTATATCTATCCTTATCAAAACAAATACGTAATATTTTTCAATTTATTTAATATATCATTTTTTTTGTTTAAACAAAAATAATTATCTCAAAAAAAAAAATAAAATTCTTTTATTAATATTACTGACAATAAAGAATATTTATTGTGCAATAATGATTAAAATAGTCTTAAACATTGTAAAAAATTTTTTTTTATATTTTAAGAAATAAAATCAATTTAAAGGTTTTCTTTTTCAGGAAAAAATGGAAAAAAAATAATTGATCTCACTGAAAAAATTTTCTTTTCTGGGATTTCTTTTTAGATTACATTTTTTTGCTATTTGCAGATACAAAATATATAAGTACTGGATACCTGCAATAACATACTTTAATATTTTAGCCTGTTGTTGTGAAATCTGATCCCTTAATAAAATCATTTTTTTCACTTGAATTTTATTTTCAATTTATAATATGATACTTTTGAAAAAAAAAAAAGTTCAAGAAAAAAATCTATTGTTATCGAGTTGGAAGATTTCTCTTTCAATGATTTAAGAAATCAAACTAAAGAGATATATCTTGAACTTGATAATGTTTTTTTCAATTTATAAAAAACCTTCATCTCAACAAAGGCAAGTTATTGAAAAACATAAAGAGTATTATAACACAATAATAAAGTTTTTGTTTTAATTTTAAATGGTTATTCATCACATTTAAACCAACGTCTAATGAAAATTATAGACTTTGATTTACCTAATGAATTTTTTTTTTATTTTATGATTAGTTTATCTGAAAATAATTAAAAACAACAAAAGAGTAAAGTTTATTATTTTTTCACTTTTCACCCAACATCATCGTTTAATTTTTGAAAACAATCAATAATAACCAAATTAATTATTGGTGGAATTTTCACAAGAGTAATGTCTACTCTACAAACGAAATGATTATTAAACCAAAACTATATGATTAAAAATTGAATAATCCTGATAGCAAATATTTTTTTGAGTAATCTGTCATCCAACTCTTTGTTACTCAAACCGTTCTTATTTATGAAATGATCCTCTAGATGATAATTCAAAAAAAAAATTAAAAAACACAACAAACAAAAAAAAAAAAAGCACATAATAATTAACTTTATGTTGGAACCATCTTCTTGTTTGCTTCACTTTACTTTTGAATATGATCTTGGTTTTACTTTAAGAAAAAAAAAAAAATAAACAATAAAAAAATAATATAACCGACTTGTTTGATCGAATCTTCTCTGTTTGAATGATGATTATTGTTTAACCAAACCCATTCTATTCGATAAAATTTTTAACTCCGACACTTTTGGTATTTATGAAAGAATAGAATCTAAAAGATTCTAAAAAAAAATTAGGTCTTGTCTTTTTTCCTGAGAAATTTTATTTTCCAAATTTGATTTTGGATTTTTATTTCAAGTTTTTTTTTCCCAAATAATGCTGATAGTTAGCAGAGCCAGTTAAAAATTACTATTTTTGTGGGAATAGGATATATATTCGAAAACCACCATCTTCTCGTGAAAATAGTTATTTGATTTTAAATTGAACCAAAAAAGTATATCTGTTTGTTGACAAAATTGATTTTTTCCAATTTCCAAAATATTTAAATGTTCGAATTCTACTTTGATATGTGTGTTTGTGTGCAAAATTTGTGTTTTTCCAAAATTTGGCCATTGATAATTTTCTTAAAGGAAGATAGAAACATCTACATTATTTTGTCCCTCTCTCAAAAAAAGCCAAATTTTGCACACAAACACACATATCAAAGTAGAATTCGAACATTTAAATATTTTGGAAATTGGAGGTGGTCGATCTTGGATCGTAAATCGATACTATAAATTAAGTGAAGATAGTGTATTTTTTAAAAATTTTCCCTTTCTTTGATTTTTCAAATAATAACATTACACCCTCTACTGAAGTGAAGAGTACTGTCACTACAGTAAAATTTTTAAATTAAAAAAAAATTTCCAGCTTTATTTTTGAGTGCCTAATTTACATTAAAAACAAAACAACCTGTATTATATGATAGATTTCTTAAAATTAGCAATGAAAAACGATTACATTTTTTAAAAAGACAACATTAACAAAATTTAATTGAGCTGAAATTAAAGCCACTTTAAAATTTGAATACAATAATGGCCATTTTGAATTGTGAATTAAAATTTTAAGTAATAACTGTGTTAGTTTTGAAAAGTGGCTCTTTACTGTCATTTTGAGATATCGAAGATTTTTTTTTTTCATTTTTTGTATTTTTGAAATTGGTTATTTCTACTTTAAAAAAGAAATATAACAAAATACTTACTTGTACAAATATAGAGAGTTCTAAAACAACCACAAATTAGATTATATTGAATTTAATCGATTTTGTACTGAAAAAAAAAAAAAAAACGATTTATAACAAATTGAAGAAATCTATTCAAAGTGGAAATTATAAAAAAAGTAAAAGATTGCTTTTTTTTTGTTTTTTACAAAATTTTATATCTTTATTCTTGAAATATTTTAAATTTGTAGCGATCATTTCTTTTAATTTGTTCAACCAAAAGAAGTCTACTTTCACATTATAAATTTTAGAGAGTAAACAACCCCCTTGGGTATGAATGAAATTCACGTTATAGTGACGAGTGTATTAAAACGAAAATTTTATAAACTAAATTTCATTATAAATGGCCCAATTTTTTTTTACTTTTTTTTTACTTTTTTTAAACTTTTTTTTTACTTTTTTTTATTTTATTTTTAGATGAAAAACAAATATTTCTAGTGCATATAACTGAATATTAAAATAATAATTTTTTTATTATAATAGATAACTTTAATTTATAAAAATATTTATTTTCAAAATTTGATTTTTAATGTGCCAATGATTTTGAAATATAGTTTATTATAAAGGAATAAATATTTTATATTCATTTATTTTTGAGAATTATCAATATGTTTTTAAAAAAATTAAAATTTGAAATTTCTTCTTATGTTAACTTTATTTATTATATTAACTAATAAAATATTAGATGGATCAATATTACAAAAATTTCGTGGTCATACTGGTTATATTAGTCAATTATATTATGAATCAAATTCTGAAACAATTTTTTCAACTTCTTTTGACAAAACAATGATTTCTTGGGATATTAATGTAAATTTTTTATTTTTATTTTTATTTTTTTAACTGACACGTACATAAATTAATATACCTCTATTATGAAATATCATATTTTTTTCTTTTGACTATTTATTAATTAAATAATATTTAACAACCCCTTGTCTTCTTATTAAAAGACCGGGAAGGAAAAATATAAATTTATTGGGCATAAAGATTGGGTGTATACATTAAAATATGACCCTGATTTAAATTTAATTTATACTGGCTCTCAAGATAATACAATCAAAATGTGGGATCCAAGAAATGGCAAGTGTGTATATACCTTTAAAGGGCATAAATTCCCAATCTGCCGGCTGACTCTCAACAAAAAACTGTTATATAGCGCATCTTGGGATTCAACCATTGGTGTGTTTAACGTCTATAAGCCCAAAAAAATGCCATTATTTTTGACTGGCCACCGTGGCAAAGTAAGGACTCTGACAATTTTTGAAGATTTATTATATTCTGGATCCAATGACGGCACAATTAGAGTTTGGTCTTTAAAGAATCACAAGTGTAAAGCAGTTCTTAAGGGCCATTTAAAGCCAGTAATTTCCGTGCAGGTACCAAATGACCAAATTACGATTTCCTGCGCAGAGGAAAAAAGAATATTAAGATGGCCCTCGAGTGCCTATATTCGGGAGCGCTCGAAAGAAAATCGAAAAATTATTTATCAGCAAGAAAAATTCAATTTAGAAATGAATAGAAACCAAAACTTTGAATTGGATTCCCAAGTAAAGGAAAAGGCATTTGTGAAAATCATTATTGATGAGAAAGAATATAAAGTGAAATCGCATTGGAATGTTCTGCAGGCATGCAGGAAAAATGATCGTGATCTTCCGTCATTGTGCTATCATCCCGTTTTGGGCCCAGTGGGCACTTGTAAATGCTGTGTTGTTGAAATTGAATCAAATACGACCGGGGAATATAAAAGGGCATGCGCCTGCGCGACCGAGGTATGGGATGGCATGAATATAAGAACCGATTCACCACAAATTAGGCAACAATTAATTAACGCGATTGCAAATTTAAAAGTTAAACAGAAACATCGTACTCATTTATTTGAATCATTACAAAACCAAGACAATGACAATTTGATAACAACAAAAACGACAACAACAACAAAAAAAAAAAAAAAAAAAAAAAAATTCTGATAATAACACTAATGAAAACAGTCTTGATCTTAATAACAAGAAAATGAAGAAAAAAAAAAAAAAAAAAACCAACGATGACAAGCATTTATTATTTTCTAATGTTGATTTAACGTCCTTAGATAAATTAGTTCAAAAATCAAAACCAAGATTCATTGATGAATCAAACCATTCAATTTCCATTAATTTTTCAAAATGTATTGATTGTACGCGATGCCTGAGGGTGTGTAAGGGCATACAGGATCTAGATGTATTTTCAATTTCAACTGACACAAATTATTCGTTGTTACCGCTAATAAACACACAAAACAGATTTTTAAAGGATTCACTCTGCATTGCATGCGGCCAATGCACGCTGTATTGCCCATCTGGCGCGTTACAGGAAGTTGATAATACGACCGAAATTCGAAAGGTTCTTCGAAAAAATAAAAAATTGATTGTCGCAGGATTGGCGCCATCTTCAAGGATTAGTATCTCTGAAATCTTTGGGTTAAAGCCAGGGAAACTATCAAATAAAAAATGTGTCAATTTATTAAGAACATTAGGATTTCACAGAATATTTGATTTACAGTTTTTTGCAGATCTAACCATTATGGAGGAAGCTAAAGAATTAATTGAACGGTTAAAAGATCCAGAAAGTAAATTGCCCATGTTTAGTTCCTGCTGCCCATCATGGATTAATTTGGTTGAGAAGAAATATCCAAAGTTTATTCCACATTTATCGACAGCCCGATCTCCACAGCAAATGTTTGGTTCTGTTATTAAAAATTATTATTC
The DNA here is from genome assembly GCA_027625915.1 of Anaeramoeba flamelloides. Taxonomy (NCBI): domain Eukaryota; family Anaeramoebidae; genus Anaeramoeba; species Anaeramoeba flamelloides. The sequence goes on from JANTQA010000072.1 coordinate 2,857,661, forward strand.
CAAAAAATTAAATATCAAGCCAAAAGATATCTTTTGTGTAACGATTGTTCCATGCACGGCCAAAAAACAGGAATTGCTAAGAAGCCAATTTCGAAATCCGAAAACCGGGGTGAAAGATGTGGATCTGAGCTTAACGGTCAGGGAAATTGGCAGGATGGCTCTTCAGCGCGGTATCAGTGTCAAGATCTTAAATGAAGATCGTGATTTCGATAATCCGTATTCCCTGTCGAGCTATGGAGGCTACCAATTTGCCAGCTCAAGCGGCGTATTGTCTTCGGCATTAAGAACGGCGCATTATTACTTAACAGGTAAACAGCTGGGTCTCAAGCTCTTTGAAAATTCGAAATATAAAGATTTCATTAAGGAAACCACCATAAAATTCAAAGACAGGGAATTAAGAGTCGCAGCAGTTTCAGGTGGCAAAAATATAAGAAAGTATTTGCAGCCCTTCACCGAAAATAACAATCGGGCAGATTTTGTTGAAGTGATGGCCTGCCCCGGCGGATGCCTCGGTGGCGGCGGCCAACCGAAATCGGATTCAAATATTTTAAAGGTAAGACTTCAACAATTAAAAAAAAGAAGAAAGCCAACATCCTTGAAAATCGTTTCCGCTCATGATAACCCAGAAATTAAAAAGCTGTATAAAGAGTGGCTAAAAAAGCCCCATGGCGAGAGGGCAAAAAAATATTTACACACGAGCTATAATAAACAGGGGTTGAAATATAAACAACGAAGAACATCACAATTAAAAGTTAAAGAAAATCCAAAACTGAAAAAATTAACGAATAAAAATTCCTTTTTAATTTTGTTTGGTTCGCAGACAGGCACAGCGGAAAAGGCGGCTTTAAAGATCTGTCATTTCATTTCATCCAAAAAAATGAAAATTCGAAGAATGGAAATGAACGATTTTGGGCACCCGATTAATCTGCAAGAAGAAAAAGTAGTGATCTTTGTTACTTCCACTTTTTGGGATGGCGGGTTTCCTGAAAATGCTCTCGAATTTTGGAAAAATTTAATTTCCTTGCCTCCTAATTCTTTAAAAAGTTTAAAATTTGCTGTGTTTGGGTTAGGCTCAAAGCAATATACTAGATTCAATAATGCAGCAAAGATTTTACACTACAAACTTGAAGAATTAGGTGCTATCACAGTAATGCCAATTGGTTTGGGTGACAGAGAGAACACAAACGGTTATTTGACTGAATTGTTACCTTGGATGGATAAACTGAAAAATATTTTAAAAAAAAAAAAATTTTAATGTATATAAAATTAGAATTAATTCTTTTACATAATAATAAATTCCCTTAGAAAAAATTTTTTAAGATTTTAAATACTTTTATTATTAAAAAAAAAAAAAAAAAAATGAATATTTTTCTTATGGGAAACTTTGTTTCAGTCAAAGGTGATCAACCTTTTTTTTCAAAGGTCCAATTATTAAAAATAATTGGACCTTTGAAAAATAAATAAGAAATAAGTAGAATAATACACATCGAAGAATAGTTGGTACTCGTTTGAAATAAATCTAATAAATCAATATGAACTAAATTCAGAAAATTTTGACACAGTTTAAATGATTGAAAGAATAGCAATCCCACACTTTACATTCAATTTGGAAAGAATTTTGATTTTACAAACTATATTTCATTTTTTGTCTTTTTTGTTTTTGTTTTCATTTCCTTTTTTCCAGTAACATAATCTGTTTCGTTAGATCTGAAATATTTTTTTAAATGATTGATAGAAGGTTAGTGTTGAGTTTGTTAAATTGGAAAATCACATACAATTAGTTGATATTATCTTATCATTTGATCGATCAACAATTGTTGGTGAAATTTCAACAAATTTTTTTTTTATTTTATTTTTTTATTAAGAGAAAGGAGCAATTAAAGACAATTTATCAAATAAAAAAAAGATAAGAAGAAAAATAATTAAAATATGTATAAAAAATAATATTATCATTTTCATGACCTAATTAAAAATTACCCGCGTTCTGAATACACACGAGGAGTAAAAACCTAATAGAAAGATTATCGATTATAGATAATAATTCCACAATCCGTGATTAATAATTGGTATTCCACGGCACTCAGAGTCATGCACTGGGTGCACGAATTTCTATATTTTTTACTATTTTGAGTATTTTTTTTTTCACTTTATTTTTATTATTTTTTCTCTATTACCTTAAATTTTCTAACCATAAGAGCTTTGATAAAAAAATACCAGACAAACGCAATAAATTTCATAATTTTGATTTGTCAGGTTGAAGAGTTTCTGTGTATTTTTTCTAAGAATAACTTTTTCATATAGTATATTATCTAGAATTGTTGAAAATTTTTTTTTTCCATTTGATTATGATAAATTTATACCTTTCACAATACCAAATGAAGTGATATATATTTTCATAATAATGAGTACAATAGTCACATTTTTTACTGTTACATTTTTCTTTTTTTCAAATGTTATATTCTGATTTATTTTTTTAAAACATATGAGTGTCTATTAAATTTCAACCAATCTACCAATATATTTTTTGTTCAGCTCTTTTCATTATTTTGGACACACTGATTTTTTTTTAAGGTTTAAATTTTTTTCTTTTATTTGGTTGAAAAAGATTACATATAAAACATTACTCTAAAACCTAAATGTGGGTTTATATCATTTTTGGAAAAATATAATAAATTGGGTTTATTTTTACCTATTTTTGATTTTGGTGTGTCTGAATTTTTGGAATTGGGTTTATTTTCTAAAAAATTTCAAAAATAAAATTCTTAATTATAATTTCGAGAAAACAACGATGTTCATTTTGATCTTCAATTGAAGATCAAATAAAATTCCAATGGGAATCAATAGAATTTCTCAAAAATCATTTTTACTACTTTATCAATAACCTTAGAATAAAATTTTTTTTTACCGAGTGACTATGGATATTGTAATAAAAAAAATTTTTTTTAAATGAATTAGTTTGCCATAATGAAAAAAAAAATTGAAAAAAAGTAAAAATTAAAAAAGTAAAAATAATTTCAATTATAAAATTTTCAAAATTAAATTGTTTCTTCTAAATTTCATTCAAACTTTTAAAACATATAGAATGCATCTATTACAACTATGTTATTTTTGGCTGGAAAATGGTTTATTATTGAAAAGGAGGTGTTAATTATATCTGTGTTTGGATCTTGCTTAAGTTCCGTTTAAGATTTTTAAAAGGTATAATTGTGAAATTTTTTGATTATTGGTTAATGGAAGTATTATCTTTTTCAGTCAAAGGAGTACAAGTTTTTTGAAGAAATAGAGCATATTTTATGAGATTAATCCAATATTCATATCAAAATAATTTTCAATTTTTAGATCAGAATCATTTTTTCTAATATAGTCAATTGTTCTTTGCTTTTTAATTTTTACTTTTTTCTGGATTGTTATAATAGTCAATTTGAAAAAAAAAAAAATTAAAAACTCAAAATTAACTTGAAGAAAATTGAAACTTTTATCTCTTCTAAAATGAATATATTTACTATTAAAAAAAACATATTATCAACAATTTTAGTTTTTCAAAGAAATTGAGAAATTTTACGCAAGATATTCCACTTATATGGTTGAAAAATTAATTTTAATTTTTTTTTTTTTGAAAATTTATTGTATGCACAAGTATTTCTTTTATGGGTATCAACTTCAATTGGTAGTTTATTATAAATCATATTTCGACAAAATCATTTGTTTATTGATTCTTAAAATAATCTGATTTTTCATTTTTAGCTAGCACCTTTGAATGAAATGGGATTAAATTTGAAAACTATCTCTTGTTTAAAAATATATTGATAAAATTTATTTATTATTATTTTTTTTTGAATAATAATCCTTATTTCCAAATTTTTTGAAAATGGAAAATAAAAATAGAAAAATCTATTGTGTTTAATTTAAAAATTTTATAGTGGACTTGGAAAGACTGTAATAGGACCTGAAAATAAAATTGAAAAACAATCAAAATACCAAATCAATTCACTTCAAAAAATAATTTATTATATTATTTTTAATCACTTTCATCAATAAAATTCATCTTTGGTTTATAATATAATCTGAAAAACATCTAAAAACCAAACATTTTTTTTAATAATAGATCAAACATGAAAAACTCAGACAAAAGAGAGTATTTAAAGGTAGTATTGTGTATTGTCCTCCGTTTAGTCATTGATCATTTATTTTTTCATTTATTAATCGATCTTATCTTTCCTTTTCATTAGGTTATCAATTAAAAATCAAGTTTAACTTTTTTTCCCCAATATTTATTTCTGTTAAAAATATGGTAAAATTAAGAAAAGATTAGGGATTAAAAGTTTCACTCTTTCTTGTATTTGAGCACATTTTCCTAACTTGAAATATTCTCAAAAAACTTTGGTTGGTTGATATCTTACAAATCCAGAATTTGAATCTTAAATTATAGGGATAAATTAAAAAGTGTAATAAGTATCTATTTTTTCGTTTTTTTCTTTTTTTACTTATCATTTTTGCTTAATGTCCAATTCACGTAAATAAGATTACTCGCCATTCTAATAAATAACCTCTTTTATTTTTTTTCTCTTAATGAATCCAAAGAATTATACTCGAACCAAAAATAAATAAAAAAAAAAAAACAATAATTTGTTTAAAAGCCATACAATCATTTAGTAATTCAGATCCACTTACAAAATTAAATTTATTAAAAAACGATGTTGTTAGATGGAGACAAGTCTGTGAAAGAATTAAGGCACGATACAAAAAGGATGAAGAACTTTTAAATGAAAAATTACAAAAATTACAAAATGAAAGAACACAATTAAGAAGCGCTTTGAAAAAATTATGTTACCAACGTGATGAATTAACTGAAAAAATTAAACAACACAATCAATTTCAATTGTACACTTAACAATTTTCATCTATTTTTTATCCGATCTCAGGATTTTTTTTTTTCCAAAATCCTTCTTGTTTTTTTTCTTCCTTTTTTTGATTTGTAAAAAAATTTTTCCCTTGTTTTTTTTCTTTTTTGCAATAAAAAACCAAATTCACCAACCAACATATTAATCAAAAAACCAAAAAAAAACAAACACCCAAAAAACTTCAACTAAAACACTCAACAAAAGAAACTCATCAACAGTTTCCAATTTAAAAACTTATAACAAATTAAAAACATCGTATGAACAAGCTAAATTATTGTCAAACGAAGTCGAGTTTCTGCTTCAAAACGAGAAAACCGATAAAGATCAATTAATTGAGCAATTACACTTATTGTTGTCAAACAAGGTCGGAGATGAGTTCCGATTTCTTGAAAAAAACAAAAAAGAAAAAGAAGAAGAAGAAGAATATGAAATGATGGTGTTAACAAAAGAATCTGATTTGTTACAAAAAATTGAAGAACTGACCAAGCTTGAGGAAAGGGAAAATGAACTGAAACAAAAGGTTTTACTCAAGCAAGAGGAAGCCAGGAAATTAATCCAAATGAAGCACAATTTAGATTCACACCAACAAAGGGTTGAAGAATTGAGAAGGACACACACACACAATTTGCTCTTACAACAGCAAAAGACACTAGAGAACATGGGGAGGGTTGAGTGGCTCAAGGTTGAAAAAAATGATTTAAAATCTGAAATCCAAAGGCTGTCAAAAGAACGAGAAGCCAAGCAAAGCATTGAAGAAGACAACTTTGTCATTGAGAAGCGAATTTTTGCTGTCAAGCAAAGATTAGCCTTTGAGCAAAGAAGACAAATCGCTTTATCTGGCAACATGGAAAAATTAAGGAAGCGGTGCCAGGAGTTGATCAAGGAGGCGCAAGAATTAAATAATGAAATCTATGAAAAGAGCATAGATTTGCAACAAAGGACAGGCGAAATCAAATTAAGTGGCCAAGACGATGATGGTGATTGGTACAGGTTTAAGCAAGACGAACAAAAGGAGAAACTCAAGTGGATCCAAAGAATGAAAAACGAAGAAAAGGCATTCCAACAAATTGAAAATTTAACACAGGCAGCCGTTTCCATTTATAAATTGAATCGTGTTGAAATGGAAAAACGAAGAGCCATAGCTGTCATGTCGCGGTTATTAGCCATGCTAAGTAAAAAACTTGAATGGAAGGATTTACAACGAGAAGAGTTAATTAGGCAAATCCGAGAGGAGGCCGGCAAAAAGGATTCAATTCTTAAGGAAATTGTTGAAAAAAAAAAGATCATGGAGAAAAATGAAGAAGAACTAAGTGAGCAAAAAGATGAAAATGAGGACACCATTGCAGGCCTTGAACAACAGTTATTGGATTTCCGAACAAACGAAGCCAGATTGAGAAAGGAGGCAAAGGAAACAAGATGGAAGCTTGAAGAGCAGATCTTTGCAGAAAAGCAAAAAGTGAAAGACCTGACTGTGGAATACGAAAAATTGAAAAAGGATAAAGAAGAAGAAAGAGAAAAGGAAAAACAAAACGCTTCGGATATCGGCGTCCAAATCGAATCATTACGAACGGCCCTAGGCAAGCACCTGTCAATTATTTTGAAGAAGGAGATCAAAAAGGATCAGCCTGTGGAAGATTTCCAAAGCAATTACAAGGAAATCCAAGAAGTGTATCTGAACAAAGAAGAAGAGGTGCAAAAGGTGAAACACAACTTGAAAGTGCAAACGACCTATGCCAGTATGATGTATGATCGATACAACAAAATGTCTGTCCCCATCAGAAAATCTGGTAACAAACGCGGCTGGGGATTTAGAAAGGGTGGTAAGAAAAAGCAACAGTCAGAAATACCAAATATACCCTTACCAGTTTTATTAAAGCAAAAGGAATTCCGTAAATTCTTTTTAGATTTCTTGGTTTCCAAATTCAGTCAAGAAAACTTGCTGTTTTGGGTCCAAGTTGAAAAATATGCCAAATTAAAAGAGAACGAATTATTGTCACACGCAAAGCAAATCTTCCAAGAATACATCGCGAAAGATAGCCCCTACCATATAAGTATAGACCAAAATATCGTAAACAAGTGCCAACAAGAAATACAATCCTCTAATACTTCAAGAAATTGCTTTAAGGCAGCCCGTGAGTCTGTTGAATATTTAATGAGTATAGGCGCTTATCCTAAGTTCCTTAAATCCCCAGAATATAAAAAATTATTAAAATTAAATCCAAAGGGGGATTGGTCGAAATATCAATATTAATTAATTTTTTTATTTATTTTTTCTTTTTATTTTTATATTCTCGATTCAATCAAGTCTCTCTTTGAAATTTTTATTTTTGAATTAAAATAAATGTTTTAAAAAGATATTGATTTTTTTTTTATTATTATTTTTTTTTTCAAAAATGTTATCTTGACTGGATCTATTTAGATTTTATTTGTGATAAATGTGTTAAAAAAAGTGACGAAATTTAAAAGCTTTTAAATCAATTTTAGATTATCTAATTGTTTCTTTTTTATATATAATTTAGAAAAGTCCAAAAGTAGAACATGTACTAAAAAACTCGTTTATAAAATTTATACTCCAAAATTTTTTCATTTGAGAATTCATTTAATTTTCTTTTTAAATATTTTATAATTATGAACTGGTAGAAAAATTATTTTTATCATGAAAAAAAGCTGATCTAAATTACCACATTTAATTTTTTTATCAATCCACTTGTTATCATTGAACTTTTTTCGAATTTATTTTAATGAATGATTATTAAACTTAATAAAGAAAATTCATTTCAAGTTGATTCTGATAAAATTTAATATTATCTTTTATTTTTTAAACAATAAACGATTATTCAGGTATTTTACACCTTCTTTATTAGAGTTCGATACATCATAACTTGTGAATTTTTTTTTTTTCAAATACACATATATTATAAAGATTCTTATACATATCAATTTTTAAAAAGATTTACAACTTTAAAAGATATAATGAGTATTGGTAAAACAAAAGAAAATTTTTGATATTTTTTTTTTTTTTCATTTTTAATTGTAAAATTTAAGATATTTTTTTTTGACATTATAAAGAGATTATTTATATCTATTCTTTTAATAGTCTAAAAAGAATCATATTATTCACTATTAAAATAAAATAAAATAAAATATTACTTTCAAAATATATTGCTAAAATAAATTCTAAAAATGATTTTTTTTCTGTTTTTGGAATATAGTTTATCATTTTATTTTTGTTTTGTTAGAGTTTTAATAAAATTTCCCTGTTTTTTTGGGAAAATTGTTTTAACATTTATTTTTTTTTCTTACTTAATTTTCATTCTTATATTCATCCATTGTAAATAATTTCAAAAAAAAAAAAACCAACAATTTGTGTTTTTTTTCTAAATATGACAATTTTAAAAAAGGCGGTGTATTCAAATCTTAATTAGTTTTATAGTATCTTTTCTGAATGAAATATATTTATTATATCTTTGAAAAAATAATTTTTAAAAGATCTGTAGAACTGAAATCCAAAATATAGTTTTGGTTAATATATTTTTCAGAATTTATTTTTTCCTTGAAGTGCAGCATAGCTAGATTTTCGAGAGTTTAGTATTTTGTTGTCACAATCTATTTTTTTTATTATTAATTAAACTTGATTAAACTTTTCTATTCGGTTTTCCTCTGTTTAGAAACATTTTATTATTTTTTAAAGTTGCAAATTTTTGTGTATGTTTCTTCTCTTTAATGATTTGATCAATAAAGTTAACGAAAGATTTTTTTTGAAGTCAAAATGTTGTTCTGCAATTTTCAATTTTTTATTTTTATTCATTATGTTATAATTTCTTTTATATCTTTGAAATATTTCAAAATTAAAATAATATTACAAGGTATGTGCTCTTAAACCTGTTATTGTGTATGAGTTTTGGAGATTATTTTTATTATCTCTATTTTGAAAATTTAGTTACTTTCAGATTTTTTTATTCGTCAAAAATTAGTTTTGGTTTTTAAAAGGTTTTCAATTTGAAAAAAAATAAAATCTCAAAATCCAAGTTAAATAAAATACACAAAAAGATTTATAAAGAGATTAAATTAACTAGGTATATAAAAAAAGAATTATTTCAGATATCTAAGAATCTATATTATAAGGATATTTTTTGGTATTGGTGAATGGGATTATCTTACATTAAAAATGCTTTATAAATATTTTGAAGAACTGATAGATCTGACATTTTTGTTCTTATAATTCCAAAAAATTTTTGGGATAATAAAATCAAATATAAAATTTTATCAAAACCGGGTCTTTATTAAAGAATTTTCCAGAAAATTGAAGTTGATCCAATCAAAACTAATTTCTTTTTTTTTTTAATTAAAAAAAAATGATTTTATTCCATTCTTTCAAACCTAAAAAACAAAAAAAAAAGAAAGTAAGAAATAGCATAAATAATCTTTGAATAGTTGACAATTGAACAATTATTTTTTTCGTAAATTTATTTTTAAGTATCCTTTCTTTGACACTTTCCATATTATTTTGTTTTTTAACTTCGAATCGACACTAAATAAATAACAAAAATATAGTTATATAAAATCTTAAGAAATTAAAAATTTATTATTTCTAATTTTTTTATTTCTTTTCTTTTTTTAAAAATTTCGTAATATTATTAATTAATTTATAATTATTCCTATTTGAAATGAAATAAGAATAAATATAAAGTTGTATAATAAACAGCACTCGATAAAACAAAGATCTATATAAAATAATATAATGTTAATAATAATAAAAATAAAAATAAAAAATAGGATAAAACATCAATGGTGATTAATTAATTTGTTTTAGGGCATTAATATTTTTTTCCCAAATAGTTATAGAATATTTTGCAACATCTAACTGAGCTTGTGAATAGTCTATCAGCATTGATTTAATTTCTGAATTTCTTTTTTTCTCCATTTTCTCAATTTCATCAATAAAAACAGCTGTAACTTTTCGGTTTTGAATTTTTAAAAAAGATTCCACTTTTTCATTTTCTAAATCATTTTTTTCTAATTGGTTCACTTCTTCTTTTTGTTTGTCTTTTGCCTTTGTCAATTTTTCATCACTTTTCTCTTTTTTTTTTGTTATTGATTTAAATGCAGTATATGTTTTATTTCTTGTATTATAACCATTTCCAATTTCGTTGCAATTTTGTAACTGCTCATATATTGCATCCTCAAAAAATATTTGAGAAGATGAAATTTCTTGTATTTGCCTTATGCTCAATCGGTTCATTTTTTTTGAGAGAAAATTGCAATTACTAACCAAGGATCTGAATTCTAAATTCCTTCCAAATTTTGCTAATGATTCCCCAAAATTCATTAATTGTGTTGAATGCTTTTCTTTCAAATTTCTTATTTTTTGGGTATCGGCATAAAGTTTTTTCTATGAATAGTAAAAGTTTTATTAAATTTATTTTTAAATAAAGAAATGAAATTATTTTAAAAAATAAGAAAAATTATTTATTTTTTTTTAGAGTCAAATATTTGAGAGAAATTGTCATCCATTTTAAATTTTGTTTATTTTGATTTTGATTCCTCAAATACGTTTGAAATGATATTTTTTTGGAATGGTCAAAATATTTAAAGATTATTTGTATGGAATGGTCAGATATTATTTTGAAGTAGAGAAATTTTGATAAATTTTTGAAAAAATATTTACAAAAGAATCGATAAAAATTTAACCAATAAGTTTTTTTGTTTTGCTTTAAACAAAATTTAGAAACACCAGAATTTATTTATTTTTATTGTTAATTATTTATTTTCTGTTTGGTAATATATTTTAAATTAAAAAAAGTTGTGAAAATTTAAAATATTATGAAAGATGAGAAAAGTTTTGGGTTCAATCGTTACGGTGAAAAATAATTTTTTGAAATGGAAAAAAAAAATTGGTAATTTTTATGAGTGCCCAATATCAATTAAAACTCAATCCAACATGTATTGTATGATCCTTTTCCAATAATCAACAATCAAAAACTAGGTCATTTTTAGAAAAAAGTGCCAAAGAGCGACAATTAATTCCCAATTTAAATTGTTGGATAATATATTTTTGAAAACAACATGTGTTCGTTTCGAAGTGTTGCTCTTTGGCACTTTTTGAGATCTTAAACCATTTTTTTTTTCTTTTTTTTTCAAATGAGTTATTTTTATCGAGAAAGAATGTAACAAAATTCTGACTTTGTAAAATATATAGAGCGTTATAAAATAACCACAGATTAGATTAAATCGAATTAAATTGATTTTGAACCGAAATAAAATAATTTGTTTCAAATTGAAGAAATTTAAGAATTTGAAAAGATAAAATAAAAAAAGAATATTTTTGACCATTTTCTATGGAACTGCCCAGCCTATGAAAATAATCGCAAAATCTGGATATCTGAATTAAAAAAAATTAATATTTCTAATATATTAAAAAAAAATAATATTTCTAATATTATTATAAAAAAGGATTCAACCTGCTTATTAGCCTTAGTGGGTAATAAACTTATTTTTGAGTCTTTAATAAATTTCCTAAATAAAAATTTAGGAATTCGGGTAAATAAGAGGGGCTAATAACTCCTCGCTTAAATAATATAAAAAAAAAAAAAAGAATATTTGTTTTTTAAAATAGGATTTTTTACAATTGAGAAATACTTTGAAACTTTTTTTTTTTGAATTGTTTGCTAATGAGATTTTAGATTTTTTTTAGAAATTCTATTTTTTATCAAAGAGATCCAATGTATTTTTTTTTTGTATTTGAATTTTGTCAACGAAAACAAGGGCAATTTTATAATATCCTTTTTGAGTTTCAGTCACTCCTTGGGCATGGGGCAAATCCACAGTAAGTGATTAGACCCTTAAGGTAAGAAATTTTCAATCTAAGGATCTTCAAATGTTTTTGTAATTAAATATTAAATAAATTTATTTTTAGTGTTTTTTAAACCAAAATTTATCTTCAGAAAAATTGCTGATCTTTTTAATTAAAAATCATCTCGATTTTTGAGTTTTTTAAAAATTAATATACCTATTTAACGTGATACTTCTTAAAATTGTCTTGTTTACTTTCTTGATCATTTAAGAGTCAATAAAAATTTTTCATTTAATTTTTCAGGATGATTTCTTTATACTTTTTTTTTAATTTTCTTTTTGTGAACTTTGATTTATCTTTAATATGTTTAAGATAGACAGTATCTTTAGGAGTGATATATATTTTTATACCCACACACACACACACACACACATATATATATATATATATATATATATAGTGATTGTTCTAAAAATACACGGCTCTTGTCCTAAACAGCATAAATAATTATAACAAAAAAAAAAAAAAAAAAGAAATGGAATAATTATGAAAAAAGAAACAAATTTGAATGCACAACTTACAAAAATATTTTCATAATTTTTCCACATCAGAACTTTTTCTTCAAGCTTTTCTAATTTGTTTTCATCTAGGTTGTAATCAAGGTACCCATTGTGCAGGGTTTTAATTCCGTTAAAAGACTGTTTTCTTTTAACTTCGGTTTTAAATATATTTAGTGAATCCTTTTCAATAAAGATTTGAAATAGTTTGGAAAGGCTAAGCAACTTATGCTTTGAGATTTTTTGCAAAAAGATTTCCAATTTTTTTCTTCGAAGTGCAACAAATTGATCCGTAAACTTTGCAATAATTTTTTTTCCTGGGAGTGTTGGTACAACAGTTCCAGGGAAGTCTTTAACTAAATTCTTTCTTAACCACAAAAAATCTTTATATCTTCTTTTTACATCAAACCCAACATATTTTTCTGTATTTAAAGATTCAGATTCTTTATTATGATCGTTTCCACCAACAGAAGTTTGTTCTTTATTTAGTTCTTTTTCTTTTTGCTCGTGTTCTTGCTCTTTCTCTTTCTCTGAATCACTTTCTGATTCTGATTGTGATTCTGATTCTGATTCTGATTCTGATTCTTCCTTTTTTTTTGGATTTTCTTTTTGTGTTTCAGTTAATTGATATTTTTGGGTGAACACCTGATAAATAGTAAACTTATTTATTCCCTTTCCAAGGTTCTTTGGTGAGTCCACTTTAATTTCATATCGATATGCAATTTCTTTTTTATGCAAAATTTCATTTATTTGTTGATGAACATTTTCAAGAAGAATATTGTCCATTTCTGTGGAATTTTGAGGACTTTTGTTTGTATTTGATCTCTTTTCTTTCTCCTCTTGATTTTTCTTTTCTTTTTCTTTTTCTTTTCCTTTTTTTTGTTTTTTATTATCATTTACATTTTTTTGATCTTTTGTTTTGTTATTTTCTTTTTCTTGAAGTATTTTATTTAGAGGATCTAATACACTGTCTTCAGATTCTTGTCCATTATCTTCGGGCTTTTTTTTAGTTTCTGTTTCTTTGTCGTAAATATCAGAAGAACTGGTTTCAAAAGAAGACTCAGACTCACTTTTAATTTCTTCCTCGAGTGAAATTTTGTTTTTTTTTTTTTTTTCCTTCTTGTTTTCACCGTCCTTTATTTGAGGGTTGTGTTTGAAAAAAAAAAAATGTAAATTTTTAAAGAAAGGAAACAAAAACTATTGAGTATTAAAATTATTACGTTTACATAAATTTCTAATGACAACTTACTTTATTTTTTTGTTCCAACTTTGCAATTTTGTTTTTTGACATTTCTCAAAAAAATGAATAAATAATTTTCACAAAATATGTTATTTTCAATTTTTTAATTTTCCATTTTGAAAGTCTATTATTGTGTGTCTTGAATTTTTTCAAATGAGTGGTAATAATTAAGACTAAAAAATATTTTTTAAGAATTCCAAATTTTTTGTAATTTTCTAAAAGTTATTCAACTTATCTTGTTGGTAATTTGAAAACAAAAAATAAAAACCAATGAAATCTTTTTTCCCAACACCCAAATATGAAAAAATTTTTAAATTTTTAGCTTAGCGGATTGCCAAACTGTCCAAAATTTGAATACCTTATTACTCACACGAGCATGTTATGTGGCATTTTTATTCTTTCTTGTGAAGATTCTTTGTTGTTAAAAATTTTAAAAAAATTTGAGAATATTTCGGTTTAAGGGAATAGTAAGCTAAAAAAATCTTCAAGTCAATTTAATAGCAAATTCACAAAAATTTTGATCCATCTTGAAATTGAAAAGAGGGTGTATAAAATCTGATTACTACAATAACAAACTTAATTGTCAAACTATTTTCCGAATTGAGTTATTGTTTTTAAAAGAAAGATCCATTTTGTCCTATTTCAAGAAAAGTTGAAAAGTTAGCAATTTTCCAAATTATTTATAAAAAAAAATATTTTCTTTGAAAAAAGATTGAAATCTTATTGCCTGTAAGGGAAGAGGCGAAATATATACTTTGATAATAAACGTACTAAGTTCTAAAAAAAACCAATATAAAATCTGTTTAATTTCAGTAAAAATTACAATAATTATTGTAAACTTCAAAAAAAAAATATAATTTTTTGATTCAAAGAACAGTTGAAATCAATTTTTTCGAGGGATTAAATGAAAAAATCTGAGAAAAAAAACCAAATAATCAAATTAAAAAATCTCCCTAAATACTTTATAAAAACCTGGAAAATCCAACTTATAAACTACGGAAATACTTTTGAATTTATTGTTTTTAATCAATAATTAATATCCCAATCTTAGTTATTTCAATAGCTTATTAATAACCCAATCTTAGTTATTTCAATAGCTTATTAACAACCCAACGATTAAATTTATCCATAGAATAAACAATTATTTCCCAACATTTTGAAGATTTTCAAACAATAAAACGAATTCAAATAAATAATTCAATAATAAATCGATAATAGATATTATCAAATAACTTAATTTATTACTAACAATTCCTTTTTTATACTCTTATTGTTTCAAAAAGAATATTACATAAACTCTTCAAATATCTAGCAATTCAATAAATATATGTTGAACCAAAGAAATGATCAATTTTCTTAGATCTTCAAGGGTTCAATATTTGATTTATTTTATTTGTGAATTTTACGAAGATTGAAATTCCATCGCTATTTGTTCTTATAGACTCTCAGAAAAATACTAAAAGTGGGATAACTTCAAATATAAAAAATTTTTTGCAAATTTTTTTTAACTATTTCTAATTTGATCCAAAAATGAAAACCAAAAAAGAGAGGATCAAGATTTTTGTATAAAAAATTTAATTGGGGAAAATGGACTATTTTAAAAATGATAATTCATTTCTCTAGAGTTGATAAATGAAGTTCCATATTGGGTTTAATTGTATACTTGTTGAAATAATTACTCTATTAACTTTTAAAAAAAAATAAGAGTTACTAAACTCTTTTTCAAATAAAACGGCACCAATTTTTAAAATATTTGTTTTTAATTTTTATTGTTTTGTCTTTGTGAGTTTTAAAGATTGGATTGAGATCTTTTTTATGTTTTAAAGCGTTTATTAGATTTTATAATGTTGTACAATTAATTTGATTCAATTGAAAAAAATTTCTCGACATTTTATAGATTATTCTTTACATGTAAAACTTTTTTTCTTTAAAGTCTCATTTACAAGATAAAGCCGTAATTCATCTGGTATTTTGTATATTGTTTTTTTTTTCTTAATTTCTCTTTTGTTTGTTCTATAAATCAACCCATATGGATCTTTAATCTTAATTCCTATATCTATCTCATTTGAAATCAAACTTCAACTGTTTCCATTTTTTTACACTGGTAGATTATTTCCAAATTGATTTCTTCTTATCTTGCCATTTCATTTTCCTTATGTTCAATATCCATAAATAAAAAAAAAATAAAAAAATGAAAAATTAAAATTCAAATCACCAATGAGTAATTATCTTATTTACAATCAAATTCGATTGTATTGTTGATTTGAGATGTGTACCCTTTTGTTTGAAAAGGAATTTAGTTCATGAAGGTATATTAAATTTAAAAAGTCTTCAAGTAAATTTAATAAGCAAAAACCAAATTTTTTTTTTAATTGTAATCTTCTTGAAATATCAGTAAGAACTAAAATTTTGATCACTATAAAATATTGCTCACTTTTGAAGTTACCAAAGTTGAATTATTGTTATAAAATGTGTGAACATTTTTTCTTATTATTGAAAAGCCAAAATCCAACCAATTTCTATATTATTTCAAAAAAAAAAATAGTTTCTATGACAGAAGAAAAAAATCAAATTATCTAAGGATGAAGTTTATAAAAATACACTTTAAACATGAAGTTTAAAAATAATTCAGTAACAAAATCTACATATTTCTAAAAAATTACAATAATAATATTTAACTTGAAAAAAAATTAATTTTTTTA
Source organism: Anaeramoeba flamelloides (assembly GCA_027625915.1). NCBI lineage: Eukaryota > Anaeramoebidae > Anaeramoeba > Anaeramoeba flamelloides. The sequence goes on from JANTQA010000072.1 coordinate 2,873,854, forward strand.
TTTGATTTTGTGAATTTTAAAACTTTTCTTACAAAATTTGAAATTCTTGGTGCTAATAAAATGAAAAAAATAATAAAACTCAAAAAAGTATATTTTTTTAATCTTTAAAATTACAATTTTTTGTTAACTAACTAACTTAATTCCAAACAAACAATATATTACGCTATATGATAAGGAATTAAAAATTATTCAATATATTATTCTTTCAGTGTAATGTGTTGATATTACTTATCGATAAAAATATTCTTGGTAATTTTTCTTATTCATTCAACTAACATTAGTTATCCTCCCCCAAGCTCAACAATTCTAAAATTCCAAGGCCTTTGCCAATTGCATAAATAGGTATCATTATGTAATTAATATAAGCACAAATCAAGTTTTTCTTTTATTTCCAAAGTATTAATAGTAAGAAAAAATAGAAAATATTAATCATTTTTTATGGGTATATCCGATGAAAATTATAGATTAATTCTTCACAATAAATTAAAAGAAAAAAATCTTAATGGTTTAAATTAAAACACTCGAGTTGTAATTATTTTTTAATTAATTAATAATCATGAAGTCTATGGTTTTATTTTTAAATTAACTTTGAGGAAATTTAGGTATTTGGACAACTAGGGTATAATTTACACTTCTTTAATAATAATAATAAGAATAAATAAAACTTTTTATTAAATAATAAAACATTGTAAGTATTTTTCAGAAAGCTCATTAATTAGGTATTCCGAATAATGTAATTCTTAATGAGAGCGATTTATGATAAAAAATCTTAAATTGTCTTGGGAAAAGTTCGTGAATTTTCATAATTGCAAATTCAACAATAAGTTCTAATCTGAAATCAACTGTTGAGAAATTTTTATTATTTCTCTACTGTTATATAATTGTAAAACAGAAAAAAAATTCACTTCCTTTTTTTTTATTATTGAAGAAGTGTAAATTACACTCTAGTTGTCCTTAGACTTAAATTCCCTTTCAGAAATTTAATCGTAAAATCATAGATTTCATGATTATTAATGAATGAAAAGAATTTCAAATAAAATTTCACTTCCTTTTCCAAATTTTTTTAGATCATTTTTTTGTTTACAAATAATCTTTTCAAAAAAGTCAGTTGTAATTTGTTGTTTATTTCTCAATTTTGAAAAAGGAAATTGATGAATGGAGATAAAGATTTTTCCCATTTCTAATTCAAATAAAATTATATAATTTGAAAAAAAATATTATTGCCTAAATTTTCACTAGTACGGAATAGGAATTGTGAAACAATTGTAATTTATTTGTTTTTTTCAATTCTTCAAAATTCATATCATTTAGGATTTTTCCTTCATCTAGGATATGTAAACACATAAGATAAATAAAATATCCAAATTAAAAAATATCTATCACATATTCAAACAACTTATTTGAAATTTATTGGTTAAAAGAAAAAAATGAAAACGTTGTGAAAATTTTTTTGATACCAATAAATTGCAATTTATTTTCGAAAATTTTAACTTGATTTTCTTTTTTGAAATTTTTATGATCAACTTATGAATAAAGTATTTTATTAAGTCAAGTGTTAAGAAACTCTGTAAAACTAGTTGTTCTTCAAAATATTCTTTCTCAATGACTATTTGATAAGAAAGAGGTAATAAGATTTTTAAGAATGGAAATTGAACGAAAAATTTTTTTGAAATTTATTGGAATTTATCAGTAGTAATTATTCTCAGATGAGTAACTAAATTTTATTTCCTCGAAGATATTTAGTTGCTGGCAAATTGCTGACAAAATTACAAAATTAGAACTTATTTGTTTTAGAAATCAGAGTGACTCTTATCTAAAATCAGTAATTACTTTGTGAACAATTTTATTTTTTATAAATCTTTAAAGAAATGAGCTTTGATTATTTATTTAAATTTGTTTTAATTGGTGACTCAGCAGTTGGGAAATCTTGTTTGTTATTGCAATTTACAGATCAACGATTTCAAGCAACACACGATTTGACAATAGGCGTAGGTAAGTCAACCAATAATTGCCATCATTTACCTCCTAAAAAACAAAACAAAAAATAATTGCTGTTTGCTCCTTCCCTTTTTATTTTTCAATTGAATAGAGTTTGGTAGTAGGGTTATTGAAGTTGATGGTGTTTCAATCAAGCTCAAAATATGGGTAATGTTAATTCTTTCTTTTACTATTTTTCAATACTTGCAAAACAAACTAATTTTCCAACCTTTAGCGATAAGAAAAAAGAAAAACACAAAATCTAACAAGAACAGAAAAACTTAACCACTTCTTTTGTTAAAATATTAATCCTTTCCATCAAACCAAAGGCTAATAAAAAAAAAATTTGGGTTTGTTTTTGGTTATTCAAAAATTTTTTTTAAAAGAGAAATCGCTTTTTACTAAGCTTAGGGTTGAAATTTTGCTGTGAAAAAATTTACACTTCCTTCTGTTTCTTTAATTTTGTCTCTTTCAAATCGAAACCAAATTCTATTGATCGATGATACTGATTGTTAAAAAATTTTTAAAAAAATCCCTCAAATTTCTTTTCTCTTTTCTCTTTTTTCTTTTTTCTTGAGGCAACAACAAATACAAAACGTAATAACAAAAAAGCCACTTTACAAAAATATTGTTTGTGTCAAATTTTGAAAAAAATCTGCTTTAAGGGAATACAAAACCATAACAAAATCTTCCAGTAAATTTAATGGCAAATTCAAAAAAAAAATTACCTTCTTGAAATTAAAAAATGGAGTCAGTGTCTGATTATTATAAAGACCAAACTTACTTTTAATACCATTTTAAGAAATAAGTTATTGTTTTTAAAAGTTTGATCCATTTTTTCTTATTTCCAAAAAGTCAAAATCCGAGAATTTTCAAAATTAATAAAAAAAAAATATTTTCTTTGAAAGAAGATTGAAATCTTATTATGTAAAGCAAGTGTACAAAAATATACTCTTTAAAAATAAAACTACTTAGTTCGAAAATAACCCAGTATAAAAAAATCTACTTAATTTCAAAAAAATTCCAATAATTATTTTAAACTTGAAAAAAATATAATTTTTTGATTCCAAGAACAGTTGAAATCAAATTTTTCTCTTTTTTTTGAATAAAAAAAATATGTGAAAAACAACCAAACAATCAAATTAAAAATAGCCCTAAAAAACACTTTTTGAAAACCTGTAAAATCCGAATTATAAACTAGAAATACTTTTTAAATTGATTATTTTTAATCAATAATTAATAACTCAATCTTAATTCTTCATGTGAATTATTAATAACCTAAGGATTAAAAGAATTTATAGAACTTTATTTTTATTTCTCACTTTTTTCTCGATTTTCAAACAAATAAAACGAATTTAAATTAATAATTCTAATACAAAAATAAATCGATAATAGATATTATCAAATAACTTAATTAATTACTAACAATTCATGTTTATACTCTTGGTATTTGAAAAGGAATATCACCTAATCTTTTAAATTTCAAGAAATTTAATAAATATTTCAGAACCAAAGAAATGATCAATTTTTTCTGGATCTTCAAGGATTTAATATTTGTTTTATTTTTCTTGTATTTAAAAAAAAAGATATAAGTTTCAATCTTATTAGTTCATACAAACTTTCAGAAATTACTCAAAGTGAGATTTCCTAAAAATAAAAAAATTTTTTGCAAATTTTTTCTTTTTCTATTTTAATTTTAAAAATTCAAACAACAAAGATCAAATCTTTAGACTGAAAATTTAATTGTATAAAATGAACTTACTTTAAAAATTATAACTCATTACTCTAAAGTTGATAAAGAAGTTGGCTTATCTGGTTTAATTATACTATTGTGCAAGTAATTAATCTATTGCCTTTTAGTAAAAAAAAAAAAAACATAAATAAGAGTTTCTAGTCCCTTAATTAAAAAAATACTATTCAATTATTTGATCTAAAAAATACAAAAAATCGTTTTATGGTCAAAAATTTTAATAGGATTATTACATTTTCTCGGAATTAATTAAAATCCCTGTCTTGATTTTAATTCAATATGAAAGAACAATTCATAAATTCAAACAACAACCATTTGGTTTTTAAATTAAGGGGTGAATAACCATAAAAAAATATTCTCGTAAATTTAATAGCAAATTCAAAAAAATTTTTACCACTTCTTGAAATTGAAAAAATAAAGTAAAAATCTGTTTGCAGCTATTTTAAAAAAGTGAGTAAACTTTTTTGTTATGAGATTGTCAGAATCAAAACGTTTTTTAAAGTTTTCTTTTTTAATAAAGTGAAAACTTTTTCTAAAAAGCTCCTTTTCTTCATACTTCAGACTCTATACCACATTTAAAGGTTAGGCCTTGCTTTTGTTAAACTTAATTATATAAAAAAGTTTAAACTCTGAAAAATTTGTAACTTTTTATAAATTAGAAAACTTTCAAAAACGTTTTAATTCTGAAACAGTCTTCACTTTTTTAAAATCGAAAACTTCAAAAAAGTTTTAAAAAGGTCCTTTCTTTTATAAATCAGCTGTAAAATAAAACCAAACTTATTTTAAAATGTTATTCATAGAAATGAATAATTGTTTTTTAAAAGTTTGATCCATTTAACTTATTATCAGAAAAGTTCAAAATCCAACATATTATATCTAATTATTTCAAAAATAATTATTTTCTTCAAAGAAGATTGAAATCCTATTATCAATATGAAGGAAGTACACCAAAAATATATTTGAAAAATAAATTCACTAGAGTTTTGGAATATCTTTGTATAAAAAATCTACTTGATTCCAAAAAAAAAATACAATTATTATTATTATTATTTATTACTGAAGAAGTATAAAATACACTCTAGATACCCTTTTACTTAAACCTCCTAAAAGAATTTTCATAGTAAAATCATAAATTTCACATTTATTAATTAATGGCAATTAATTTCAAACTGACTTTGTTTTAAATTAATTCATAGGCATTAATTTCAAAAATTACAAGATTTATTTTAAACTTGAAAAAAATATAATTTCTTTTATTACATTCAGTACCACTTTTAAGACACAAACATTCAACGAGATTTAATGCACACAAAGCATTAGAAATTAAAGCACACAAATTCAAATTCTAGTAAAATAAATCTGTGAGAGAAAAAAATAACCAAAAAATCTGCTTTAATTTGACTTTTTTTGTGCCTTAAATTTCCCCAAAAGTTTGTCTTAAAAGTGTTACTGGCCGTATTATTAAAGAAGTGTAAGTTACACTCTAAATTTTTTTTATACTTTTAATTTTCAAAAAGTATAATCCAAGTGTAAAATTATAGATTTCACATTTATTTATGGGAAGAACATACCTAAATTATTTTTTATGTTCAAAAAGATCAAACAAAAAATTAAAAAGAAAAAAGGAAAAAAGAAAAACAGAAAAAAAAATTGAAATTCAAAAAGGGTTCTATAAGATAAGAAGCAATTGGGAAAAAAAAAAAAAATTAAATTTAAGTAATTTAAAAAGGAGTTGATAAGGGACAATAGGAAAAAAACAAAAAAACAAAAAAACAAAAAAAAACAATGCTATTCTTTATATGAACATCCATAATCCCAGTCACGATACTTTTGATTAATTTAATTTGATTTGATTATTGATCATGAATGTTCAATTGGGGGTTGTTGTTTAATTGTTGTAATTTCTTTTTTATTTTTGATCTGATTTGCTTTAATCAGTGATATTTTTTGAATTTGCTTTTTCATTTTTATTCTCTTTTTTTGATACCTAATTGGTTTGCAAATTTTTTTAATATTGCAAGATCTCTTTTTCACTAAGTAAAAATGTGTTATTTAAATATTATTGAAACCGTGAAAATGATTGTAGAAAAATCATATTGATTGATATTGGAATTTTCTTTGGATCTTCAATTTAAGATCAAAAAGAGCATTGTTTTTTTTCTCAATGAAGCCTTAAAATTTTTATTTTTTAATTTTTTTGAAAATATATAGAATGGTTAGATTTACTTCATACGGGATTTCAACTATTCTCTGATGTGCATAGTATTCTACTTATTTTTTATTTATTTTTTAACAGCCAATTATAAAAAATAATTGATATTTGGAAAATTGTTTTGGGTATCCTACTTGACTGAAACAAAGTTTAGATAAATGAGTTGTTGTAAATTCAGTTGATTTTATTTGTTTATATTTAAATTTTCTTGAATTATTATTATTATTATTTTAAAGAGAGGAAATTAATTTCCTCTTTTAGCATTTATCTTTTTCCAGAATTCAAAAGAATAGACTATAATGAAAGATTTTACGCTATTCTTTTGAATTCTGGAAAAGCTAGGCACTCTATGACACTCAGCAACACTTGAAGGCACTTAACGACACTTTTCGTTCAGTTTTTTTGAATTTTTGTTTTGATTAGAAAACCAATAGATTTTCGAAACTAAAGCAAGAATTAAAAAAAAACGCCGTTAGCTTTTCCAAAATTTAAAAGAATTGAGAAAAATCTTAAATTTTAGTCTATTCTTTTGAATTCTGGAAAACCTAGGCACTTTATGACACTCTACGACACTTGAAGACACTTCCCAGATTTCTAAATTTTTGTTTAGAAATTTTAATAAAGAATAATATTTTTCTTTATCATTAACCAAAAACAAGATAAATGGTAATTCTTTATTTTCAATAATATCAAAGATTTTATTTTTATTATCATTATTAATTTGAATTAATTCTTTAATCCAAATTATTTGATTTTTTGTTTAGAATGGGAAAGTCTCAAAAAAAAAAAAAAAAATGATCGATATCTTCATCAAATTTCTAAGTTGAAATATTTTTTTGCATAAATTGCAAGATTTTGTTTTTATTTTATTCTTATCAGAAACATAAGAATATAAATTTTCTTCTTTTCATGCTAAAATTAATGAAACCAACCAGGGATCTTCACTGATAATATTCAATGGCGTGCCTTTTTGAATTTTTAATATTGTCCTTGATCTATGATTAATCCAAGTTTTTATACGTTTTAATTCCTTTTTTTTTTTATTTTTTTTTTTGTGTATAATTAAAATTACCAATCCATAATAAAATTGAGATAAGATAAATACTTTAAATAGCATTGATCTAAACCTAAGATTCAATTAGGAATTTTTGAAAATAGATTTATATCTCCCAAAAGTATTTTGAGTTTTTTTTTTAAAGGCAAATACCCAAATATTTAACTTTACTGTTATTTTTTTTATCAATTGTTGTTTTCTAATTAGGTGAGTGGTAATTTTTAATTCTTTAATTATTTCTTATAGCACAAAGACTCTGAGTTTTATGAAAGAAATATTTTCGTTCATGCCTAAAATAAGATCGCATGCAAACATTTGTATATGTTGACTTAAAAACTCAATTTTTTCAATAAAGAAATGCATTATATAACCAAATAAAATAGTCGATAATGGGCCTCCTTGGTAAACACCACTCTTGTTACATGAATAATATTTTGAGGATGAAATTTTTAATAAATTTATTTTTAATAATTTTATTAACAGTAAAATCTAATAAGTTTATGATTCATAAAGTCAATAAAAAAAAAAAAATCAATTAAGAAGCAACTATATCTATTTGTACTTTTTTCTAAAAAAATTTCATTTCATGTGTTACAAAACTATACTCTTAACTATTGAAAACTTTTGTTAAGATAGACAACTTTTTAAAAACGGTTTTGATAAAAAAAAAGTACTTTTAAACATGAAATTTTTATTTTTTTCAAAATCTAACTCAACTCTTAAGGTTAAAATTTCAAAAATAATGAACCTTTGAATTAAATTGTGTTGTTTTCAGACGATAAATTCTGTTTTTGTAAAAAAGAAAATGAGGGGGTTATTTTTTTTATTCTTTTTGTATTTAATAATTTAAAAAAAAATTGTTTTTTTATATATCCTTTTTTCAATTTTTACATAATTTTTTTTCTTGAATATATATAGGACACAGCTGGGCAAGAAACATTCCGATCTATCACAAGAAGTTATTATCGAGGTGCTGCGTCTGCTATTCTAGTTTATGATGTTACACGGAGAGATACATTTGATCAATTAGAAAGTTGGATCGAAGATGCACGTCAAAATGCAAGTGAGAACACACAAATAATTATTGTGGGTAATAAAATTGATCTTGAAAACAAAAGAGAAGTTTCTGAAGAAGAAGGAAGAAAATTTGCTGAAGAAAATGGTCTGTGGTTTTTAGAAGTAAGTGCCAAATCTGGCCATAATGTGAATCAAGTAAGATATTAATATTCTATTTCATCTAATAAATTAATACATTTTTGAATTTAATTGGGTTTCTTTCTTTAAATTATTTTAGATTAATAATCAATAATTATAACAAGAAAAAAATCAAAACAAATAAGTTTATCAAAACAAACAAGGTTGTCTAAACAAATTTCAAATTAATTTCAAAAAAAAAATAATTTTAATTTATCCCTTAATTTTCTATTTTTTTCTTTAACGTAAAAAGGTGTTCCAGAATATGACAAGGATTATTTATCAAAAAATCCAAAATGGTGAATTAAGCACAGAATCTGAAGTACACCATCAATTTATTTTTTTTTATTAAATTCATAATTATTATTATCAAGTATAAAAAACAATCAAACATTAATAATTTTAATCTCTTTTGAAATATTTTTTTTTTTTTTTTACTAATTATAGTTATCGGGAATCAAAATTGGATCAACTGCAAAATTAATAGTTTCAAAGAAAAAGGGGAAGTCTGGTGGTTGTTGTTAAATTGGGAATAAAATGAGCTTAAATTCATATATTTCATAAATATTATCTAAAAAAGAAATTATTTAATTTCTTTACAGTAAATGTATTTAAAATTTTCATTTAAATAATAATAAAATTATTTATTTATTTTGAAGTTTTTTGGTAGATTTAAAAATATTTCATTCATTTTTAAACAATTTTTTTCTATTAATTTTTAATAACCAAAATATATTTATATATGTTTGTGTGTGTACAATTTGTTTTTTTATTTAGAATTTTCACTTCTAACAATTAATCAAATTATTTTTTAAAAAATTTTTTATTTAATTTGTTTTTTATTTTAAACCCCATTCCAAAATTTTGGACACACCCAAAATCAAAAATAGGCAAAAAAAAAACCCACAATTTATTGTATTTTTCCAAACCTAATATAAAACCAACATTTAAGTTACCCAGTATTAATTTTTTTTTATAAGTAATCATTTTAATTCAAATAAAAGAAAAAAATTATAAAACTCAAAAATAAAAATAAGTGTGTTCTAAAATAATGAAACGAGGGGAACAAAAAATGTACTGGTAAATTTGTTGAAATTTCACCAACAATTGTTGATCGATCAAATGTTAAGATACCATCGACGAATTTTATGTTATTTTTCAATTTAACAAACTTAACACTGATCATTCTATCGACCATTGAAAAAAAATTACTGATCTAACGAAACAGATTACGTAAATGGAAAAAGGAAATGAAAACAAATCAAAAAAGACAAAAAATGAAATAGTTTGTAAAAATCAAAATTCTTTCCAAATTGAATTTAAAGTGCTGAATTGTTATTCTTTCAACTGTTTAACCTGTGTACAAATTTTTAAAATATAGTTTATTTCTAATGATTGTAATGTACTAGATTTGATTTTTTCTCAAAATTTTTGTTGATACACATTTTTGTAACTCTATACAATAAAAAATTTAGTAATTCATTTTAAAAGCAAGATACCTGAAATATCTTCATTAGTTAGAAATTGAGTAAATATATACTGCTTTCGAGGATTATTTAAGGTTTTGAATCTTCAGATGAGTTATTATTCACTTGGAAAAAAACTCAGGATTTTGGTCATTTTTACCACTTTTCTCTTTAACTTTACATTTTTTTTTTTTTTGTTTCTCACTTTTTTGCGAAAATACTTTCGTTATATGTTATTATAGGATGTGAATTATTGTTTTTCAAACTTTGATCCTTTTTTGTGTTTTTGGAAAAGTTCAAAATTCAATATATTTTCTAAACGTTTTGGAAAAAAGTGAAACTGGAAAAAAGGTGAAACGCGATTTTTAATTGGGAACATTACTGAAAATGAAAAGTAAAATCAATAAAAAGAAGAAACCAATTAACTTCAAATAATAGCCCATTATATTATTTTCAATCAACCCAACAAATACAATTTAAATCCACTTAATTCTAGAAATTGTGGGTGTGATTTTGATGATCCTCAAAAATAGTCAATATTTTGAACAAGTTTTTAATAATTGATCAATCAAAGAAAAACCCATACTAAAAGATAGTATTAAAAAACTGTTATTGTGACGAATACTTCATTTTGTCTTTATTTATTTATTTATTCTTTTTTTCATTGATCTTACTTTGAATTTTCAGTAAATTTCCCAATTAAAAACCGTGTTTCAATTTTTCTCCAGTTTCACTTTTTTTCCAAAACGGTAATTCTTTTCAAAATAAAATTCTTTTCTTTGAAGAGAAAAGAAATCTTATTATCTAAAAAGAAAATATACAAAAATACAATTTAAAAACAACACCACTGTGTAGTAAAATAGCACAAAATAAAAAATTTGCTTAATTTTAAAAAAAAAATCCCAATAATCATTATAAACTTGAAAACTATTTAATTCATTTATAAAAAAATTAGATGATATAACTTTTTCTTTTTGTTTTCCAAAAAAAAAAAAGAATTGATTTGAAAAATGGAGTAATTATTAAGTTAAAAATGTTCACCAAAAATACTTTTTTTAAAGATATTTTATAGGAAATCCGGTAAATCCAACTTCTCATTTGCAAAAAGTGATTTCTTAATATTGTAAGTTTTAATACTAAATTTAATATTTTCCCAATATATATATATATATATATATATAATTGTTTCTGTACGTACTGGTGGAGGAGAATTTTCGTGTTAACAAACCTGGGGTTTATAATTTCAAAAAAAAAAAAAACAATATAATGCTTGAAGAACAATTTTTCGGGTTGTTCTTGTTTTGTTATTTCTGAAAATATTTTGGATTTTTGAATTTCTATTTCTTGCTCAAACAATTTTAGACTATTATTAAATCAAAGTTTTGATATTAGGAACCCCATGTTCATTAACCAGAAACCTCTACCGTTGGGGCTCATTGGAAAAGTTTTTGAGTTTTTCGAAAAATGTCAAATTTACGAAAAAAACTTATTTATTTAGACATCACTTTTTGTACATGTGTTAATACCTAAAAAATTACCTTTTCATTTGATTATTCCTAAATAAAGGTGAATAGCACATTCTTAAATTGTTTCCATATGTTCATAATAACTAAAAGATTAAGATTTTCTCATGATATGTCTTGTTATTTTTCAAATTCAACAATTTTTTCAAAAAAAAATTAATTCCAATTAACAATTTTAATAATAAAAAATTAATGAATATTATCAAATATAATATTTTAATACTAATAGTTCCTTGCTATTTCTATACTTCAATATTTGAAAAAAAATATTATCTAATCTTTTACATTTCAAAGAATTTAATATATATATTTGTGAATAAAATAAAAGTTCAATACTTTTAGATCTTAAGGGATTTAATATTTGATTTATTTTTAATGTATTTTTTAAAATAAGATTTAATTCACAAGATGTTTTTTAACAAACTCTCAGAAATTATAAAATAAGATTTCAGAAAAATATTAAGATTTTTTGCAAATTTTTCATTTTTTCTTAAGGACTACGTTTGGTATTGAAATTTGATGCCCCGTGTGATAAAAGATGATTCTGTCGGTTAGTAACTCTGGCAATTATTTATTCAATGAGGTGTAAGTAGAAAAAAAAGACATTTTTTAACTCGAGTTGTCTCTCAGCGTATCTCAAAATAACAAAGAAGGTTGCGAATAAACTACTTTTGGAGAAAATAACTTTTTAGGTTTAAGTGGCAAACCTGGAGACGATGATTAGCTGCTTCTTTGATTTATTTGTGATCTGTGAGAGAAGATGAGAAGGTTTGTCACTTAAACCTAAAAGTTCAAAATGGAGAAAATTGGAAAATTTTGATGAATTATTGTTGAAAGGTTCTTTTTTATTTCCAAACAAAGAACAAATTGGTTAATAGGTACGATAGTGTGTTTGGTATTATATCAAATCCACTAAAATCCTCATTTCCAAAAATCGAAAAGATCATTTTTTCTCAACTGACACAATATTTTGTTTTTAAATAAAAAAAACTGACTAATTTTTGCAAATTTAATTTTCAAAAGATCCTTGAATACAAAGAACCACCAAATCTTTCCCACAACACACCACGCCAATTTTCCTCGATACATCAATTGGGATTTGAGAGAAACGATCCAAACGAAGAAAACTTTGACAAAGAAATATAAAAAAAAACAATATTTTGTGTTTAACATGGATTATGTTGTTCCAAAAACAATTCGAGGAGACAGTCTCCTCTTATCCATGGTGGGGGATTTATTCAAGGAAAAACAACAAGAACCAAACAAAAAACAAGAGAAATACTCAACCCCTTTTTTATGGATTAATCTAGTTTACGAATTACTAGAACAAAACAAGGAACCCAACATTCAAAAATCTTAGAGAATTGTGATCTTCGAAAGTTAGAGTTGTTTTTTTTGTTTGTTTGGATTGATCTTCGTTTTTTATAATGATAAAAAATCGTGATTATTTTTCTTTTTCATTTTTACCATCCTAAACAAGGGTGTTCGAGTTTACGTATCTCAAAATTTCTTTTTCATTTTTCATAAAAAAAAATGACATAAAATGATTTTTTGATCCAAATTGGAGAATAATTTCAAGATCATTACTCTGTGTTTTAAATGAGATTGGGTCAAAAGGTGTTGAGACAAATTGATATATTGCCAACGTAGTTCTTAATTGATACAAAAATACAAAACAAAATCGAAAAGATCTTTTTGAATGAAAATTTATTGTAAAAAAGGGAAATTCTCTTAAAAATAATAATTCAATTCTCTCAAATTGATAAATTGGTTTCGTTGTCGGACTTTATTGTATTATTGTGTAATAAGTTCTGTATCGATTATGATGAAAAAAAATAAAAAAGATCTGCAAATCCAAACTACTTTGGTCAAAAGATTTCTGTACTGCAAATACAAAGGAATTTGATAGACTCACAAAAATGAAATAGTTTTAATAGGGTTTCATTGGAATTGAACAAAAGATATTTGGCCAATGGAAAAAAAGTGTAATAGGATAAAAAGAGCAAAACATGCTTTTTTCATAGTGCACATTACCGAAAACCAAAAGTAATAGAAATGATAAAAAGGATAAATTGTGTATTAATGATAATAACAATTTTTCTAATAATATCTTTTAGTAAATACTTTGATTATCTATCATTGAAATACTCTTGAAAAAAATGTCTATTTTTGAGATCTCCAAAATCAGACTTTGATTTTGATAAAAGTAAAGGAGATTTTAATTGTTTTTGTTGGTTTTTTTGAGAATAATATAAAAGAATTGTTCTTTCAAGTTAATTGATTTCTACTTGAGTTGTGTTTTCTTTTATTTTTTAGTAACGTTTATAAATTAAACAAATCACTTTTTGCTCTTTGGATCCAATTGTGGTTTTTATTCAAAATTTAGAAAAAAAACGATCCTATTATTTGAAAATGTCTTTGTAAAAGAGGAAAGTACAAAATACCAAAACAAAATTCAACTGTTTTGAAAAGAAGAAATAAGGACTTTGTTAAATTACTTTGAGAGAACAAAAATCATGAATATCTGAAAATGGTTTTAAAAAAAACCAGTGCTCTGGTGCTTTTTCAATAACAAACTTTTCTCATCTTTTTGAATAAAAATTTGTTAGTTTAACAAAAAAGATTATTAGAAAAAAAGAAAAAAAGGGGAAGTTTAAATAAGAATTTATCCTTCCGATCTAAAATTTTCCAAAAACTTGACTTTTTCTTAATTTTTTGCTTTGTCCGTCCAGCCAACCACCGATTTTATTTTTTTAATTTTCTTTCCTTTCATAAATTAAATTCTTTTCTTGAATGAAATTTTGCTCTTGCCACATTAGATACCTAGTATTAGGTTTAAATTGTTTACTTGTTTTTGGCTCTTATTATGCTTTTGATCTTCCATCAACACTTGAAAGACCAATAAAGAAGACCCTTGATATCAACAATACAAGGTATGGGTTAATTTATTCCGTTTATGCTTGGTCTAATTGCGTAATGGTCCTTTTTGGTGGTGTGATCATTGACAAGTTTTCTTCTCGATTGGGAGCAATCATCTTTACCACGGGGTGTTTGATTGGACAGGCTTTACTATCCATTGGTGTCGGAGTACTAAAGTTCCCAGTTGTCTTGACTGGTAGAATCATCTTTGGATGCTCACTTGGTCCTTTAACTGTTGTTCAATCCGCAATCTCGGCTATTTACTTTGCTGGTAAAGATCTTTCCTTTGCTTTTGCTTCAACATTGACTGTATCGAGAATTGGAAGTGTAATCAATTTTTATTTTTCACCTTGGCTTGAAAAATCAATTGGCCTTGTTCACACACTTGAATTTGGTGCAGTTCTTTGCTGTTTTAGCTTTTTAATTGCTTTGTTGTTCTTTATGACAGATAAAAATGCAGAAAAAAAGGTTTGCATAAATTATTTTTTTTATTTTCTTCTTTTTTTCTTTTTTTTTTTTTTTTTTTTTTTTTTTTTTTTTTTTTTTTTTTTTTTTTTTTTTTTTTTTTTTTTTGATTTAAGCTCAAAAAAATACAACGTATTCAAATAATCAAAAAATTTCGATATAAAAAATGGAAAGCCAAAAGCAAGAAAATAAAGAAAAAACACACAAGCCAAAGAAAAAAAACTCCACGACTTTTTCCTTCTTTTAGTTCTTGAAAAAAAATTAAAGTACTTCGGATCTTTCTTATTTCTGAAATTTACACAATTAAAATTCCAAAATAAATGAGTATTTACTTCAAAAACTGACCATTTTTATATAACCAGCAAAAAATCATTCAGCAATATTTTTACTTTACTTTATTTGTTCGATCAGAGAAAACGATTTAAGGACTCCACGAATTTGAAATTTTAGCTCAGATTACTTTTATATTTATATTTTGCTTTATTGACTTTAATGAATAATAAAATCATTAGAAATTTATTGTTAATGAGGAGAGGGGTGATTTAAAAAAAATTACTTTCTATTTTCCGCGAGGTTTTTTTTAATTTGAGAAATAAACCGAAAATCAATTCAATTTTCTGTTTATTTCTAAAGTAAAAAAAACCTAACAAAAATCAATAGATTTTACAAAAAAAACAAAAAACCTCAAGAAAATCAATAGATCAAACAAAAAAAACAGAAAACCTCAAGAAAACCGCCGTTAGGTTTTTTTTAATTTTAGAAATTAAAAAAAACCTAGGCACTCTACGGCACTTGGCGGCACTCTACGGCCACTTTTCATTAGTTTTTTTTTAATTCCAGAAATAAAAAGAGAATTTCAAAAATTAAAAAAAACCAGGTACTCTATGGCACTTTCGGAAACTCTAAATGTATTTAGACCTTTTTATATTAGCTATAATGTTGGTAAGATTATAACTCATCGAATAACCTTTCTTTAAAAATGAAAAAGAAAAAAAATTTATTTCTAAACAAATACAATAAAAAGAGAAAGGAAAGCAAGAAATCGAAAGAGATTAAAAAAAAATAACAAAAAAAAGCAAAAACTTGATAAAAATTTTCTTGTTCTGTACCCCAAGTCCTAGTGTTGAATGGGTTGGTGGTTGTTTCCTTTTATGTTAATGATGTCAAAAATTTTAAAATCACCGTCATCGTTTTCACCCGGTTTACGTAATACAGTACTTGAAAGAAGTTGATCACAGTACAAGGTATTTATTAACGCATCCGAGAGAAGTTAGTCTACGTATAAGTCAATTACATATAAGAAGAAGCTAAATTACTACCACCATTTCTCTTCTTCATACTTTACCAAATTCAAATCACACCATTGATTTTTTTTTCTTCATCTAAACTTTTTAATGAAAAAAAAAAAAAACAAAAATTTTTTGTAGAGAAAAACAAAGGAAACTCAAAAAAAGTAAATGGAAAAATAATAAAATCAATAGAAAGTGTTACAATATAAAATTGAATGTTTTTTTTTTCAAAATTTTTCATTTTAAATCAAACATATTCTCTTTTAAAAAATTCCAAATCCAAAATTTCACTTGACAATGTTCGAAAATCAAAATCAGAAATTTACCATAAAATCTGTAAAACTAAAATGAGTTGTACGACACAAACTATTCACTTTATTTTCAAGTTTTATAGAGTTTAGGGTGAAGTGTAAATATAATACTTGACAATAATCTGGATATCTAGAGATATTTGAGGTTAAAAAAAATCGATTTTAGATTCAAATTGATTTTATTTCGAGATCCTAGAAAAATTTCTTGATAAAAAAAAATTTTTTCATTCAAATCCTCAGAAATCCTAAAATCCACAATATTTTGAATTTCCTTCAACAACCATTCTTTTAAATCATTTTAATTGACCAATAAATTAGATTTAAAAAGTCTCTGAGAACATAAAATATGGATAATCCTTACACAAAAGACAGTACCTACCTTTCAAAACATTTTTTTTTTGTTTTAGTTTGGCTTCTCTTTTTGAATAAATAAAAATTTCAGATTTGTTTTTGAATATAGCAACAATAAATTCAATATTTAGCTGTATCATATTTAAATAGGTCTTAATGAAAAGCAATTTAAAAAAAGAAATACCTTTCAAAAATTGAGTTATTTTTGTTACCACATTCTTAATACGGTTTTAAGGTCTCAGTACTTATAGGAATTAATAACCGAATAGAACAGTCACGTTAAAAATCTTTGTGTAAACTACCTTAACACTTTTCAAGATAAAAAATCAACTGGAAATCTCCTTAGACATAAGTATATGAGCAAACAACAAATCACTAAAAAAGCATCAACTACAAGATCTAAACACATCAAAAAGCTTTTTTCAAATTGCAATGAGATTGTTTTACAGAAATGAGATTTGAGTTTATTCGAATTTTTTAATGTTCTTTCTTCAGATTTTTAAATAATTTTTGGAGAAACAACTTTTACCTATCGGTTTATTTTATTCATAAAATATCCTTTTTTTGGAATGATGGCTAAATAGTCTCAAAAGAGCAAAAAAAAAAAAAAAAAAGAAAATTGTAGAAATTTTTCTTTATTATAGACTCTATCCCAAAGATATTTTTATTTAATAATATATATATATATATATAAACCCCATTCCAAAAATTGAAACAAACAAAATCAGAAATGGTGAAAAAAAAACCCTCAATTTATTATTTTTTTAAAAACTTAATATTAAATAACGTTTGGATTCCTCAGTATTAATGCTTTTTATAAGTAACCATTTTTATCCAAATAAAATAAAAGAAAATATAAAACTAAAAAATAAAAATCTATGTATCCAAAATAATGAAACGAACGGAACAAAAAATTGTATTGCTAAATTTGTTGAAATTTCCACTAACAATTATTGATCGATCAAAGGTTAGGATAACATCAACGAATCTTATCTGGGGGGTTCTTTTTAACTGAACTCAACCATAACCTTCTATCAATCATTGGGTGAAAATTTCCCGATCTAACTGAAACAGATTAAGTAACTGGAAATAAGGAAATGAAAAACAAAAAAAAAAGACAAAAAATGAAATAGTTTGTAAAAATTTATAATTCTTTCCAAATTTCAGGAAAGTGTAGTATTTTTATTCTTTAAACTGTTTTAACTATGTCCAAAATTTTGAAATTGAGTTTCGAAAATGAGAAAAAAACTTCACTAAAAAGTTAAAAAAAAACAATATTTCTTTATAAAAATTCAAATTATTTTTACGAACTTTTTGATTTTTTTTTTTTCAAATTTTCTAATTCTGTTTTATCAACTGCTAAACTGAATTCCATAACTTTCAAACTACTTTAAAATGTATAAATCTATCCATTTATATTATTTTCATACAAATTTATTAACATAATTTTTTTTTTGAATTCTCAAATTAAAAAAACAAAATTTAAAGTAATTTCTTTTAATTTCTTAAATTAAAAAAACAAAATTTAAAGTAATTTCTTTTAATTTCTTAAATTAAAAAAAACCTACTGGCACTTTTCTAGAATTCAAAATTATAGAGTAAAATCAAAGATTTTACACAATTTCTTTAATACTGGAAAAGCTAATGGTGTTTTTTTTTATAATAATGTTTTTGTTTCGAGAAGTGTTCTAGGTTTTTTTTACTTTAGAAATAAACAGAAAATTTATTAAAATTTTCGGTTTATTTCTAAAGTAAAAAAAACCTAACAAAAATCTATTGATTTTCTAATCAAAGCAATAATTAAAAAAAAACTTATGAAAGTTTTCTTGAATTTTCTGTTTTATTCTCAAAATTTATCGATTTTCGGAAAAAACCAAAAAATTCCAGAAAAACTAATGACAGTTTTCCAGAATTCAAAGTAATCAAATAAATATTAAGATTTTCAAAATAAACAGAGAACTTGTGAAAAGATTGATACTTTTCCAAGATCCAAAAGAATTGAGTACAATCTCTAATTTTACTTTATTCTTTTAAAATCTATAAAACCTTATGGTATCTGGAGTGTAATTTACACTTCTTACTCAATAATAACAATTAATTTTTTTGTTTTTAATCCAAAATTTAATTTTTTGAATCCAAAAATGTTGAATTATAGTTTAAAGTAAGAAATGTTTTTTTGAAATTCTAATTTATAATTTTTTTTTTGATTTTATTTCTTGATTTTTCTTATAGGGTCATGTTATTAGTTCAGGTAGTAAAAAATCAAGGAAAGTTGATTTTAGAAAGATTAAAGGTTTCCCCCCTCTCTATTGGTTACTCTCTTTAATTTGTGGATTATTTTATTTAAATATATTTGCTTTACTTGCCGTACTTCCAGATTACCTTGAAGGAAGAAACGGATATAACTCTGTTGAAGCCGGAAGAGTTTCAGGTACCGTTTATTTAGTTTCCATTCCATTTACACTTATTGCAGGAAAACTGGTTGACAAATATGGTCACAGAGTACTTTGCTTCATTGCTACATTTATTATTATGATCCCATTCAATTGTCTTATTGGCTTTACAAAGATTAACCCAATCCCAGAATTGGTTTTTGCTGGAATTTGCTATTCATTGTTTGCAAGTTCATTATGGCCATCAGTGTGCCTTGTTGTTGATCAAGAGATTGTTGGAACAGCACTCGCAATAACATCATCCGCACAAATGGTTTTGATTGGAATCTCAAATATAGTTGTAGGTGTTATTAAAGATCGTACCCATTCATATAAAAATGTCATGGTCTTCTTCCTTTGCACACAAATTGTTGGCTTGTTCGTTGCGATTGGTATTTACATTTTGGATAAAAAAACAGGATCAAAATTAGAAAAATATGTTCCAAAAAACGCTCCAGATTCACCAGAAAACAATGAAAAAGTTAAATTATTGAAATCTTCTACTGATTCAAGCAGTAGTAATTCAAATGACCTTGAAGATTATCTCGAAGAAACTACCGAAAGTCAAAATTAAAATATTATTCTTTTTTCGTTCTTAAATTTTTATTAATAAACTTTTTTTTTTTTTTTTAAAAAAAAACAATTCTTCTATTTTTATTTATTTAATATTTGCTGATAAAACTCTCGTATTT
Organism: Anaeramoeba flamelloides; assembly: GCA_027625915.1. NCBI lineage: Eukaryota > Anaeramoebidae > Anaeramoeba > Anaeramoeba flamelloides. The sequence continues at coordinate 2,893,489 of JANTQA010000072.1, forward strand.
CTTTTTAAAATATCATTATTCATGTAATTTGGATAATCATACTCAGAATATTAAAATTAAAAAGGAAATTTTTTTTTTTTAATCTTTTTTTATTTTATGCCCAAGAAACACGATATTAAATTTTAAGTTTCAAACAAATTTATTAAATTTCAGTACATTCAATAACCCGTGTTTATTGATCTATTTGTCTTTTGAAAAATTTAAATGTTGTCAAAATAAATAATTGTTGATTTTTTTTTGTGTTAGTAATGCTTATTTTTTTTAAAAGCATTGTAATAATTATTTATTTTTTGTTTTGTCAAAAATCACGAACTTGAAATTGAAGACAGTGAATTGGCAAACCTTTATTGAGAAAAATGTACTTTTTTTGAAAAATCTGTAAAAACCACACTGTATAAATATAAAAATGATGTTTTTGGTACAATTTACTTTTTATAAATCCGAGAACCATATTTACTAAAAAAATTCCTTTTGAACAGATAAAACACCCAAAAAAGAATAATTCCAACACAACCATGAAAGTATAGAATATCATCAAAACCTAAATAAAAAAAATCACAATCCTTTCAAAAAGCAACATAAAAGTTAAATCAGGAAAACAACAATTATTTCAACAAATTTTCCTAAATAAGCTTTAAATTTGTAGAAAAATAAAAATACATTGAAACTTAGATTATTTTACATACTATTGAAAGAAAAACCAAGATCTCTTGAAAAAGTTTAAAATTTAACATATTTCCAAATAATTTGAAGAAAAATATTTTCTGTGAAGAAGAAGAAAATATTATTGTATATAAAGCAAGTGAACAAAAATAATTTATTTTTAAAAAATACACAGTTTTTGAAGAACACAGTTTAAAAAATATACTTAATTTCAAAAAATTATAATAATTATTTCAGACTTGAAAAAAATATTTTGTATTGATTAAAGAATAGTTCAAATCAATTTTTTCTATATTATTGAACACAATATCAGAGAAAAACAAACCAAACAATCCAATTATATTATCGACATCCCTAAAAATTTCCCAAAAAAACTTTTTGAAAACCATTAAAAATCAATTTAGAACCTGAATATTTTTTTTAATTTGATTATTTCAAAAGAAAAATAGAGAACACAACCTTATTATTTCAGTGCGTTAAAAAAATCAACAATTAAAGAGTATCAATAGGTTTTCATTATTATTTCTTATTTTTTAAATATTTTCATAGAAATAAAAGTAATTTAAATTATATGCAACTATTATAATAAAAATAAAATAATAGATATTATCAAATAACAAATAAAACAATAATATTTCATTGTTTATACTTTGAATATTTTTAAAAAATTATGATAGAATCTTTTAAATTTTAATCAAATTGTAAGAAATTTTTGTGAATAAAATAAATGATCAATTTTTTTAGATCTACAAGGAATCAATTTTATTTGGTATATTTTTCTAACTATTTTTAAAAAAAGATGAAAATTTGAAGGTTATTTGTTAATATCAACTGATAAAATTACTAAATGTTAGATTTATCTAAATATATCAAACATTTTGATCATATTTATTTTTCTTATTAAATCCAAAAATTCAAACAAAAAGGGACAGATCTTTTTACCCAAAATACTATACTGAAAAAATTTCATTTTAAAATAATATTTTATTTTATAAAGTTGATAAACCAGTTTGATCTCTCAATTTTAATTGAACACTTCTGAAAATAAATATACTATTAAATTTAGAAAAAAAAAAGGAAAGATTATAAATCCCTTAAAAAATGAAAAATTTTCATATCACAAAATAAATTTCAAAACCCTCAAATAACTTTAATTAAAAACTCCCTTTCCATGTAAAAACAGTGAAATTAGGGATAAAAACACCCTTGAAAGACTTCAAAAATCTCAGTTAAATTTATCCAATAATATTTTTTTCAGAAATAATTTTAAATTTTCACTATTTTAACCTTTTTAGATCCCACAAAATTTAATTTTACAATTTGATAAATTCGATTTCAAATCTATAAACACATAAAAATTCCTCAAAGCCGTTCTAAATATAGTTTACAGTTACTTTTAAAAGTTTGAAGTCTTTTTAAATTTGAACTTGTACTTGAAAATGATATAAAGTAATTTTTTTTTTTGATGTTCATTCAAAGAATCTATTTGAAAATTATTTTTTTTTTTGTTGTTTAACTTTGAAGTGTTGATTCTTTTTTTCAATTTTTTTAAAATGAAAATTATATTTCAAGATAGTGAAGTTAAAATAATACAATAAATAAACACCCTCTAGGGTGTGAACGTGTTCATTAAAAATTTTCCTCTAACTCTCTCTAATTGAATTTCCTATTCTAGAAATTATTGTTTATTGTTTGTAAAGTTGAGAGAAACTCTTAATAGAAATAAATTAGTAATAATATAAATCAATATTCAGTTTTGAGTCATTACGGTTAAAAATAAGTTTATGAAATCAAAAACAACATTTACTATTTTGTAATTTTTAAGGGAGCCTAATGACAATCAAAAACTAACTAACCGTAATGTCTGATATCCAAAAATCAAAATAAAAAAAATGTAATTTTTTGTAAAAAAAAAGCAAAAGAAGGGCACTTTTTTCCAATTAGAATAGTTTTGAATTTTAATATTGAAAACAGTTGTGTTAGTTTTGAAGTGTCACTCTTTTGGGACTTTTTGGAATCATCTTGATTTTTTTTTCATTTTTGTCCATTCTCAAATTAGTTTTTTCTCAAGAATTTTAAAATCCTTACTTTGTCAAATCTAGAGAGTTCCAAAACAATCCGAAATTAGATTAAATCGAACCAAATTGATTGTGTACTGTAAGAAAACAATTTATTTTAAATTGAAGAAATTTGCCCTTTGGAAATAAAAAAAAAAAAGATGAATTTTTTTTACTAATTTTTTGATTTTTTGGAATTGAGATCTCTTTTTCTACATTGAATTTTTTGTCAAAGAGATCCAATGTAATTTTTTTATTTGATATTTGAATTTTTATCAATGAAAAGAAAGGCAATTTCACAATACTCTTTTTCTGGTTTCAAGTCACTCCCTTTGAGTATGGAGCTAATCCACATTAAATGAATAGACCCTTAAGTCCAATTTCTATTTTTAAAAATCTTTCTACATCTCCTTTTAAAACAGTTCATTGACCAAATATGTTTCTCAATCGACTTACTTTCAAAATTTCATAATGTTTAAATCAATAAAGTCCTTTATTAAAAGCTAAAGTAAAAAAATTTCCAAAGGAAAATCAAAGTAAATTTATTAAAACATTTCTTCTGATTTATCAGCCATTGAAATTAATAATTTCAGTATAAATCAAAAAATAATCTAACCAAGTGGATTGTTATTAAATCCTTGTATATTCAGTATTAATTTGATCTATTTGAGGGGTAAATTATTTCTGACTAAAAACGATTTCATTTTTATTTTATCTTTGCTTTATTTTTTTTGTGTAAAAATTCTTAGGAAAAATGTTTCTTACTATTGCCGGATCCCTATCCAAAAATTGGAAAATAATTTTAGGAAGTAGCTCGCCTCGTAGAAAAGACCTGATGAACCAATTAGGGCTAGACTTCAGAATTGTACGATCAAATTTTGATGAATCAACACTTTCAACTGAAGATTTTGCAACTGCAGGAGAATTTACAAAATTCTCTGCAAAACAAAAAGCAAGTGACGTGCTTGAGCAATTAAAAAAGGAATGCAAAGAAAACAACACAAAGCTTCCCGATCTTATTATTGGCTGTGACACCGTTGTTGTCCATGAAAATGTCGGACAAATAGAAAATATGGAAGGTATTGGATCTCGAATCGGATCCACAAACTCCTTTATTATGGGCAAACCAAAAGACGAATTGTCAGCACAAAAAATGCTTAAATACCACTCAAACAGAAACCATCTTGTTGTTTCTGGAATGGCGTTGTTGTATGTTCAAAAAAATGGTGAACCGACTTTTGCTACCTTCCATGAAACAACAACCCTAACTTTCAAAAAATTAACAGATGAGGAAATTGATCACTACACAAGCTCAAAAGAACCAATGGGTAAAGCAGGCGCATATGCTATACAAGGTATTGGTGGGTGCTTGATTCAAAAAATTTCTGGATCTTATTCAAAGTAAGTTCAATTTACATTTTAGTTTTTTTTTTTTTTTTTCCGTATTTTTTTTTACTTTTTAACTTTAGCGATTAGCATTGAAATTCAAAGTGTCCAAAATAAAAGTATATTGCTCTTGAGTTTCAATTATATTCGTAGCCTATTGCTCAAATATCTCTAAAAAATGGATTTCATGAAAATAGTACCAAAAAGATGTGTATCAAACATTTTAAAAAAGATCCTTGTCTTAATAAAAAATTGAAAGAATTTCAAGATAAATAATCTCCTTTAAAGGCAAACCTAAATGTGTTTCTATTATTGAAAAATCACTTTCTTACATTTGTTGTGATACACAGATTATTTGCTAAAAAATTTAATTTTGTTAAAAAATTAAGGGTAAAATCGCTGAATTTATTTTTCGAGAAACCTAAAGAGTGACCTGTCACGATTTGAAAAAAAGATACTGTCGAAATCTACTTTTTTTGGCTGTACAAATTGAAAGATTATAAGGATTTTATTGGATTTGCTTCACCATAGATTCGTCTATAATCAAAGTATTTGTATAATAATAAAAAATAAGAAAAAATTCAAAACAACAAAAAAAAAATTCTGAGATAAAAAGTTTTATTATCTCAATTTATTAAGATATTTTTTAAGGTGTAAAAATTGGTTATTTTTCTCTTTTTGATACCAAAAACCGTTTTCCTCAGTGATTTAAACCTGCCAAAATTTCCCAGAGAAAGAAAATCTATAACTACAGTTTGTTTTTTTAAAAATCATTTGTATCCTGACCATATCTTCTTCATTTTTTATTGAATTTGGTATAACTCATTTTGTACAAAAAAATTATTTAAATTTTTATAATTTTTTAGGAAATATTTTGATGAACATATTTTAAAATAAATACACAAAAAGTTTGATTCAATCATTAATAACATTCCCCTTAATTTTATATTACCAATTTACGAATATAAATACTTCCAAAGAGACTATTATACAAATATATAAAAAAATTTCCCTTTTTTTTTTTTTTTTTTTTTTGGAAATACCCTATATTTTATATTTTTGATTGATTTATTAATTTTTAATACAACAATAACTTGCTATTTTTAGAGTTTTCATATTCAATTTAAAAGAATTTTTGATCATCTTTAATATTCTTAAAACTTTCTTGAAATAAAAACTTCTGAGTTTCAAGTTACAAAAAATAATGAATTTTTTTAAGATTTTGATTTGTATAAATAATATTTCCTTTCGCGTTTGTTCAACAAAAATTAAAAATATTTTTCTCTATCTCTCCATTTTCTCTATCAATTTTTCACTTTTAAAACTTTATTTAAATTATATTATTTATTTATAGTGTTGTGGGTTTTCCTGTTGAAATGTTTACTGATAATATTGCTCAAATCTATAATAATAAACAAAACTAAATCAACAAAAAAATAAAAAAAAAATAATTTCGAGGGATAATATTTATTTTCCTCAGTGATAAAAATTAAAAACCATTTATAATGATTTTTAATCTTTTAACAATAAAATATTTTTCTTTTCAAGAAAAAAACAGGTTCATAATAAAAATAAATATCTTCAAATATAAAATTATTTTTTTTAATTTTTTATTTTTTTATTAAAATTGTAGAATACACATAAACAAAGTTATTTCCAAAATAAATGATATTATTAAAATTAAAAAAATATCTTTATTAAACTCAATAATCATATAACTAAACTAAATTCCAAAAATTTGGACACAGTTTAAATAGATGAAAGAATAACAAGACCGCACTTTATAATTTAATTTGGAAATAATTTTGATTTTAAAAACAATATTTTTTCTTTTTGTATTTTCTGTTTTGTTTTGTTTTCATTTCCCCTTTTCCAGTTCGGTAATCTGTTTCGTTAGATTTGGAATTTTTTTTCGCAATGATTAATAGAAGATTAATGTTGAGTTTAGTAAATAGAAAAATCACATATAATTAGCTGATGGTATCTTATCATTTGATCAAGCAAGAATTGTTGGTAGAATTTTTCAACAAGTTTACCAATACACTTTTTGTTTTGTTCATTTCATCATTTTGGGCATATTTCGTTTTGATATTTCCAAACTTAATATTAAACTACATTTAAGTAACCCAGTGTTAATGTTTTTATAAGTAATCATTTTTATACAAATACAACAAAAAAATATAAAACCAAACTATAAAATAAATTGAGATTTTTTATTTTTTTCCATTTCCCCCCTTACTGAATCTTCTTTATATTTGGAAGAGGGTCACAACAGAAAAAGATCAAGTTGTTACTTACTAATACTTTGACACTAAAACACGAAAGTATGGTTAACTTAAAAATAAAAACCAAAAAAGTAAGGGCTAAAAATATCCAAAGGTTTGTAGCAAATAAGATAAAAAAAAAAAAAAAAAGAAATTACAACAACTTTAACAACGATCACCAAGTGAACATTCATAATCAATTATCAAATTATTAAACCAACCAAAAGTATTGTGGTTGTGATTTTGGGAATCATTAATGAAAGATAGCATTGTTGATTTTTTTTTTTTTTGATTTTTTACCAATTTATTCTTATAAGCCCTTTTTAAATTACAATTTTCAATTTTTTTTTTTTTCCTTTTTTCTTTTCAATTTTTAGCATTTGCTTTTTAAACATAAAAAAAATTGGGTGTGTCTTTCCCTTGAACGACCTTGAAATCTATGATTTTATACTTAAATTACCTTTAAGGAAATTTAAGTAAAAGGGCATCTAGAGTGTAATTTACACTTCTTTCATCATTAAAAAAAAATTGAGATTTTTTTTGGGATTATTTTTGTTTTTGGGTGGTTAAATTTTTTGGAATGGGGTTTATTTTGATATCCAAAATTGTTTCTTTATATTTGTCCAATTTTTTTGAAAATACTTGAACTAACAATATAAAAATTCATAAACTCTATTTTTTTAAATATTTTTTTTACTAAGAAAATCTACTAATTTTTTTCCTAATTATAGATATTATTTTTTTAAAAGTTAATTTCATTTATACAGAAAAGAGAATAAAATGATAAGCTATTTCCAAAAAAAGAGGGGTTAATTTATTTTAATATATTTATATTAAACTTATTTCGAATAAAACTCTTCAAATCCCAAAATTATTTATTCATTATTAATTGATTCTATATAACAATTCAATTTATATCTTAGACATTATTTTCATTAAAAATATTAAAATTAATTGATTCAATTTTATAAAGTTATTTTTTAAGGTGTAAAAATTGGTTATTTTTCTCTTTTTGATACCAATTTTTTTTTCCAAAATTCTTTATTCTTGATAGAATTTCTCAGAGAGAGAAAATCTTATAACTACATATCATTATTTTAAAAACATTTAGTTCCTTAGTATATTACCAATTTTTGAATCTATCAAATATTCGCCAAAATACCCGAAAATCGAAAATACCCGAAAATTTTTTTAATTACAAAAAAACACGTTATGAACAACTTCGAAATAACTTTAGTTCCAATATATTCAGTTTAACGGTAAATTTGGAATTTTATTTTGAAAAAAATTTTTTTTTCGAAAATATTAAAATTCAAAAAATTTAAATTTGAGGGAATAGTATTCAACCCATTTTGTGTGAAAGGGATTGGTATCTTGGATGACTGTAACATTTCTGATCATTTCGAAACGGTATTAACTAAATGAGACAAAATGTACTTGTAAAGAAAATTTCTAATTGTGTATCATTACCCATCATTTTGTAAGCTAAAATACAATCCAAAAATAACCGAGTAATATCTAATCGTACAATACATACCCATACCCTACACAAGGTGACCCAAGCCAAACTCTATTTAAACCCCCATTACATAAAAGGGGCTGGTTTAACCAAAATATACCCAAACTTAACCCTACCTACCAGTATTAACAACTTAATTTAATATTATAAAATTTTGAATTGGAGTTTAAAATAAAAAAATATCGAGTAAAGGTTTTTTTGTATCCATAATGATTATATAAAGATTAGCTTGTATCAAGAAAAGGATTTGATTAAACAATTCAATTTACAAAACTTTGATCTAAGAAAACAGGAATTGTTCTCTCCAAAATTTGTTTAATCTAGACTGTCTTCATCATTTTTGGATGTCAAAGATTTCACTTCTGTTATACCAATTATGAATTCTCTCCAGGGTCCATGTTATTCCTCTTCATATCACTCTTGTTCTAATTGCACTTTTTCAACAAGAAAAATCGAAAAAAAAAAAAAAAACCTTTTTTCTTTAATTACTAATTCTGTTGAAGTTAATTAGAATGGTTAACAAGATTTGAAACATAACAAAAACCAAGATAACAAATTAATATTGTTAAACACAAAACAATTTTAAAGGCACAATATGAAAAATAACACAAATAATAGTCAGATCAAAGTTGGATGTAGTAAATATACAAAAAAAAAAATAAAATAGCATCACAACATGATAATATAAAATTTCCTATTGTATATTTTTATTATTTTTACTTTTCTCTCAATACTCTTTTTTTTTTTTTTTTTTTTTAATAATTAAATTACAAAATTCATCTTGAGTTTATTAGTAGTTTTATTATTTTTTTACTTGTTTTGTGTTCCAATGATAATAATAACTATAAAAATAATTTTTTTGAAATAAATGATTTCAAGGTGATTTAAATTAGATTCCTTTGTATTTTTGAAAATTGTTCAAAACCAAATTTTTTTTTCATTATCAACGTAAAAATTTGTAATCTATGCTTATGAATTTACGCATGTGTAACCAAGCTTTCTTCTTCTGTAAAATTCTCAAATCTATTTTAATAATTTTAACAACTCTTGTGTAATAATTAAAAGAGGTGTCTCTTTTAAGAGATTTAATTGGTTAATATTGGCACCGTTGTCCAACAAACATTTTATATTTGGAATTTTATCTTTGACGTATTTGCAGACGTTGTGTAGTGGGCAATTTCCAGGTCTGTGCTTAGGAGATAAACCAACTTTCGCACCATACTTACAAACAATTTTTAGATCAAAGGAACGAAGATTATAATTTTCAGTAAGGGTATTTACAATATTGGCTTTACTGGCAGTTTTTGCATGAATATTTCCTCCAGACTTTAAACAATAATTAATAATATCGGGGTTTAAATTTGGTTGAGTTAAATACATAGTAAAAGGCGTTTGATGGAAGGTGTTTGCTTTATTTAGGCTATAGCCATATTTTAACATTTTCCGAATAATTTCCTTTGTTAGTCCCCGGTTTGAGCTCATTACGTAATGAAAGGGGGTATTTAAACGATTACATTCAACATTCAGAGATGAACCATTTTTGACCAACAAATCAAAGCACTTTAAGAATTGGGGGACTTGGGGGTGACAACTTAGGACGTGTAAGGGAGACAATTTCCTAAAAGATGAGCAGAAATTTGTTGTCGCACCATTTTTTAATAAATATGACAGAATTTCGAATTTTTCTTTGCACACGGGGTTATTACAAAGGAAGAAAAGAGCTGGTAAATTATTGGATGTTTTTTCATTGATATTGGAGCCCTTTTTGACCAAAAATTTGATCAATTGCAAGGATGTATTTGCATTTGAGCAAACAAGATGCAAAACCGTTTTTTTTTTATATACCTTCGGTGCAAGCCTTGCGCCTCTCTCGAGAAACAATTTAAAAAGCTCAAGAGAATTACAGTTGTGCTTACAGAACAATTGTAGTTGTGTTAGTTGACTAAATCTGCTTTTGATTGTAACGTTTAACTCTTTGTGTATCAGATAGCTCTTGACAATTTCATTACATACATTTGCTTGCTTTAAATGTAAAAACAATGGTGTTGCGTTCGAGAGATCGGTAGTGTTGATGTTCGATCCTTTGCTTATTAAAAAGGCTGTTAGCTCGTTTGTAAATTGTGGTAACGCTGGCTTCAAGCTAATTAAATGTAATTCAGAATATTTGCTCCAACTTAATTTGCTATTGAGAATCGCTTTTGTATTTTGATTAACAATTTCTTTAATTGTCTGTAATTTTGATTCTAAATTGTCGCACTTATTCGAGAATATTAATGCGTGCAATAAATTCAGATTCGTTTTTTTGTCCTTGAAATTGAGATTTATTTCATTTTGTTTCAACATCTTTTTGAATTTGATCAAATCTTCTTCGTTGTTTAGACAATCCAAAACAAAAGAAACACAATTAATTTGTTTTTGTTGTTGTTGTTGTTTTTTTGTTTTTTTTTTGTTTTCAGAAGATCCTTTGTGTTTTTTCATTAAGATTTCTTTTTGGACACCAAACCAATAAATTAAATAATACCGATTAAATTCATTAATTTGTTCATAATTTTCAGATTTACTCATGCTAATGAATACACTTGTAAAATTTATTCTACTTTGATCAAAGTTTGATGAATTTTTGAAGAAGCAAAAAATAATTTCTCTTTTTTGTGCAAGATCTTTTGTCATAATCGTTTGTATTGGTGTGTTGCCAGAGTTGTCTTTACAATCAAGATCAGATCCTAAAGTTATTAAATATTGAATGTCTTTAACTGTTACGGTTTTTTGTTCACAAATTATATTTATTGCTTGCTTTCCATCAATGATATTATCGTTCACGTTTGTTTTGTTAACATTTCCTGGGAATTTTTTTAAAAAAGATTTTGCGGCATTTTTCTTCCGGTGATTGAACAAAGCCATTCCAGACATCTCTGAAGTGAGAAAAAATAAAAAAAATATTTACTTGTTTTGAGTAAGTAAAAGATTCTCAAGTATTTCCTATCCTTGTTGGGCATTGGTGATCAGTATTTACTCATCACTTACTTTGGAGAAAAGATTCGTCAAGTAGAGAAAAAGTTTACACATTAATTGAATTATACTATATTTTTATTCTTTTTCTATTTTTTTTTTAAGATACTTGCATCTTAAAATATAATTGATAGAATCTTGGTTTGGAAATAAACACATTTGTAAAATAAAAATCTTTTCCCAATTCCCCAGAAAACAACAAAGTACCGTGATCAAAAAAACCTTTCTCTCAAAAATAAAACCCCTGTTTCAAAACTAAAACTGGTACTTTTTTTTCTTTCTTTTCACAATAAAAAATCTAATTCGTTTTATAAGAGTATATCTAAGGTTAAATCCCTTTTGAAGGTTGACTACTTGTCCGAGTGAAAAAATTTTCGATTATGAATTGAATTTGGTCGAAATATTTTGCAATTTTTCGAAATTTTTAATTAATTTACTGTATATATATATTTTTTATAAAAGTAATTCAGTAATTTATGCAGTCTTTCCAACTCTACCATATAATTTTAAATAAAACAGATTTGAGTTTTCTATTCTTATTTTCTATTTTTTAAAAATTTTGGAAATAAGAGTTATTATTCAAAAAAAATTTCAATAAATGATCTATTATTCAAATTTTGAAACATCAAAAAAAAAGTTCAAGATTCATGAAGTACTTTAAAATATAGTTCAAAAAAGGTAAATTTTTAAAGATCAGTCAATATTGATATTTTTTTGGGGCACTTTTGGACTGAAAATTTTTAACTGATTCAAGAATCTTGAACTTTTTTTTTGATGTTTCAAAATTTGAATAATAGATCATTTATTGAAATTTTTTTTGAATAATAACTCTTATTTCCAAAATTTTTAAAAAATAGAAAATCTGAATAGAAAAATCTATTTTATTTAATTTAAAATTTTATGTTAGCATTGGAACGGCTGTAAGATTTTTAAATTATAAAAGATTTTTAATTACAATCCCAAATATATTCACTAAATGTTTAATTACCCCTACCAATAAAACTATTGAATATATTAAAAAAAGATCAATTCTATTTATTCTTAAAAAAGGAGACAAAGGGGTAACTTTAAATTATCGACCAATTTCAATTAATCAAAGTTTACCAAGATTATTTCATAAAATGTTATATAAACTAATAAACCTTGTTGTAAACTTATTCATAATTCACAATTTGGGTTTCGGAAAAAATATGATATGTGGATTGCAGTCTTAAATTTTGTAAATATATATAAACAAATAAAATCAAAAAATGATAATGAAAATGATAATACTTATATTATAATGATTGATATAGCTAAATGTTTGGATTCAATCACTTTTAAAATAATTAGAAAAACAATAAAAAAGTTTATTTTAAATAAAATTATCAAAACTTTTTTATTAAAACATTATCAAGATGTAGAGCTTGGTATATTCCAAGGAGACCCACTTTCAAAATATCATATTTGCTCTAATTTAACACTTCCTTTTATTAAAAATAATACAATTAACAAATCATTGTCTAATGTTTGAGGTATTTTTAATCTTAATTATAAAATGTAATATAAATCAAATAAATATAAAATTAATATTAATATATTAAATAATTATTCAATTTGGATTATAGCCTTATAAAGATAAAACAAAAATATCACAAGAGTTATCTAAGATTAAATATTTGGGAATTGTTTTAGAAAAAATTTCACAAATAACATATAATCTGACAAAGTTAAAAGAAACTTATAATAATTCATTAACAAATAATTTAATAATAATTTATTAACAAATAATTTGAAAATCAGATTATTTAAATCTTTTATATTAAGCCAACTAACATATGGATTAGAAATATATAACTATAAAATTGCAACCATAAATTATTTAAATTCCTGGATTAACATATGTATTACCGAAATCTGCAAAATAAACCGAAATACACCAGTTCTTATCTATAAAACAGAATTTAAATTCAAAAATTTGGTAATTTCAATTACTAAAAAGAAATTCAAATTCAAAAATAAATTAAAAAATTTATCTCTGCCTTTTCTAAATAAACTAATAAAATTTAACCAAAGAATGAACAATACAATTAATTGGAATTCAAAGAATTTAAAAATTCTTAAAAAGGAAATTTATAATTATAATTATAATGAGTTATTGAATTCTATCATTTGGAAAGGGCAGAAATATTTCAAAATAATTAAAAGCCAAAAAAAAATATATTTATTAATCAAAGATATTTAAGTTATCCATAAAGTTCAACAATTTTAAAATTGAGAACATTTACCAACTGCTTAAATAGATATTATTATGTAATAAATAGAAATTCAAACAGATTTTGTCCTTTATGTTTAAAATAAGAACAGAGGGAGATAATAGAAAATATTGATCACTACTTAAGGGTATTTCCTTCCTATGAAAAAGAAAGATAGATTTTTCTGAATAAGTTAAAAGAATTAATTTTTGATGAAATAATTTTAAATTATGATGGCTTAAAATTATTTTCATTAATTAATAATCGTAAAATTGATGATTTTACGCTTAAATTTCTGAAAGGAAATTTAAGTAAAAGGACACTTAGAGTGTAATTAACACTTCCTCCTCAATAAAAAAAAAAAACACAAAGACCCTATTTTAACCCCTAAAAAATATTAGATAAAAACGAGAACAGAAAATTTAATAACTTTTATTTATGTAATACAATAATAAGAAACAAATTGAATTATTAAAAAGAACCAATAAATGGTAGTTAATGATTTTATATATTTAAATAATCTTTTGAAGATTATATTTAATAAATATATTTTAAAAAAAATTTGCCCCACTTTTTTCGAAATAGCTTACAGACATACCCTTAAAAAAGATATTTTGATGGTTGTTGTGAGATTTAGACAGTTTTTTCATTGGTCAAATCTTCTTAAATTCAAAATTTCACTAACTCTGAAATGATTTTTTTATCAAAATATCAAAAAAATATAACAATTATAAACCCTCATACACAAAACGCATTGACTTTAACCAAGATTTTGGAATTTACAAAACCTTTCAGACCATTTTCATGAACAATAAAAAGCTTTCAAACACTTTATAAAAAGCGAAAAGCATTTTAAAAGTGTGACTGTTTGTTGCACAAGGTCGAAAATAGAAAAAAGATAATAAAAACATTTTTTGCCGGTTTAGCCTTGAAAAATAACCATCCTAAAAAACACTCAGCTATATTTCCTTGTATAATTCTTTGAATAAAATCAGACCGATCACTGAATGAGTAAAAATGAGTACCTCTCTACTTTGTCAATTGTTTCCATGGAATTAGAAACAACCAACCAAACCCAAAAGGAAAAAATTAATTCAAAAATTATTCAAGCAAAGGAGAAAAGATCCAGTGTACTTGATTTAACCAACCAAGGGATCGTTCGTCTACCTTCTTCAATTTGGGAATTAACAGATCTTAAACAAATCTATTTGGATGAAAATTCTTTAGTCTCTCTGTCTCATCATATTGACAAGCTGATCAATTGCACTGCTTTGTTTGTTTCTGTAAATAAATTAGAGCAAGTCCCACCACAAATCGGGCAATTAACAAAGCTGGTAGTTTTGAATCTACAAGAAAATAATTTAACAGAGCTACCAAATGAGATTTGTAACCTCAGATCGCTTCATATTTTATATTGTAACCAGAACCAAATCTATTTGCTTCCGAAAGATCTTGGGAATATGAGCCAACTAAACGAATTGTATTTTGCAGAAAATGACATAGGATCTTTACCTGAATCAATCGGCAAACTTAATCAGTTATCGAAATTAGATTTAAATGGGAACAATTTAATAGAATTACCTTCACAGTTTGGGGACTTAGTAAACCTTGTTGAGCTTGACTTGTCTTTTAATTCTTTGGAAACTCTTCCACCTGAAGTAATTTTTTGTTTTTTTCTTTTTCTTTTTCTTTTTTTCAATTTTTCTTTTTTGAAACAAGTTTTGTTTTATTAAAAACTCAATTGACAACATTACAAATACTTTACCTCAAAACTGAAAAATGAACAAGAAAAAACACAAACAAAAATATCATACAACTACTTTTGCCAACAAAAAAAATAATTGATTTTTTTCAATTTTTAGGCTTTAGTCATCATTTGAGGATTTACTCATAACCAAGGGACGGATTGAACATAAAAAGAGTATTGCAAAATTGCCCTTCTTTTGATTGACAAAATTCAAATAACCAAAAAAATATTTAGAGATGATCTGATTGACAGAAAAACATTCAATTAAATTTAAAAACAGTTTAAAAGAATCTCAATTGCATGTGCAAAAAGTGATATCTTAATATTTTAAGTTTTTTTTACTAAATTTGTCATTTTTCCAAAAACTATAAAACTTTTCTTGTGTACCCAGACTGGGAGAACTTTTTTGTCAATGAACTTGGGACTTCTAATATCAAAAAAAAAACAATTTAATGAAAGAATAAAAATTTTTGAGGAAGAAACAGAAATTCAAGAATTGAAAATAATTCTCAGAAATCAACAAGCACAAAAACAACCCCAAACATTTTTATTCGATCATTACATTGCTTTTTTTATTCTTAGAAATCCCAAATTCATCGACAAGAAAACCTCTCCCAGTCTGGGTACACAAGAAAAGTTTTATAGTTTTTGGAAAAATGACAAATTTAGTAAAAAAAACTTAAAATATTAAGATATCACTTTTTGCACAGGTGATTTCCAAAAAATTCAATTTGTAAAAAAAATTTAAATAACTATCGAAAAAATTTAATAAAGATTTGTTTTTTCTCAAAATTTGTAATTTTATATTTTCAAAAACTAAACATAATTTCACAAATTGTGACTAACCTGAAATAACAAATTGAAAAAAATATATATTTATTTGTATTCAAGAACAACTAATAATTAAATCTGATTAATAATTTCACTTTCAAATCATTTCAAACATATAAAAATCCGATATTTCAAAAATTAAAAAAAAAAAAAAAAACCAAAAACTAAAAAAAAGTAAAACACAATTTTTGAAATGAGCATTACGGATTTTTTATTTACTGAACTTTGGCTGAAAAAAGAGTTAACAAGAATATTTTTGAGTAATAATTAAATTCATTTTAAAAGACATTGAATAACTCAAATTTCCTTAATGTTTATTTGTCTTTTCAAAGATCTTTTTTTTTTTTTCACATGATCTTTCTTAAAAAAAAAAAAAGAAAAGAAATCAAGAAAAATTTGAAAAAGCAAAAAAAAAAAAAGAAAAAGAAAAACAAAAACAAAAATTTCAGAAATGAGAAAAAATAATTTTGATCAAAAATTGATAAATTTCTTTGATAAGAATATTGGACAAAACCCTCAAAATAACTTCCATTAACATTATAAAGTGAGTCAAAATTTTTAAAAAATAACTTAATTGCCACCATTAAACTAACAATAAACCAACAAATCAACCAAACAAACAAATAATTTTTTATTAAATTTTATAATCTAATATTAATTAACACATCTTTAAAAATATGTTATTTTTTAAAAAAATAATAGATTGGAAAATTAAAACTTTTAGAAGAATTAACATTAATCAATAACAGACTAGAATATATACCATTTGAAATTGAAGAGATGGAATCACTTCGAGAACTGAATTTAAAAAATAATTTTCTATCAACATTGCCAGATTCTATTTGTAATTTAATTAATTTAAAATGTTTAATAGTTGATAATAACACTTTAACTTATTTCCCTCCATCTATAGGGAAATTGATCAATTTGAAGACTTTACATGTCAACGGGAACCAATTAAAGACCATTACAGCAAGTTTTGGAAATTTACAAAAATTGGAAGAATTAAAATTAAATGACAATGATTTAATTGAATTGCCAAATTGTATTGGTAATTTGATATCCTTAAAAGAATTATACATTTATAATAATAAACTAGAGGAACTACCTAACACGATTGGTAAATTAAAAAAATTAAAAAAAATGTATTTGGCTGTGAATAAATTAACTTTTTTACCCAAAGAAATTGGTCAGTTAACGAATTTAGAAAAGTTATACATTGGATGGAATTTAATTACGAAATTGCCAGAAGAAATAGGAAATCTAATCTTTCTTAAGGATTTAGGACTAACCTCTAATAAATTAAATGACTTTCCAATTTCGATGTCAAAATTAACAAACTTACAGAGTTTTTATATTGATGATAACCCAATGTTAACAATTCCAAACGAAATACTTAAAAAGGGATCTGATGAAGTTTTACAATTTATTCGAAATAGTAAAAGATTTTTAAATTTAGTCATATTATTTCCCAATCCTAGTCATCTTGTTGTTTCTCAAAAAAAGCACAGCAGTAATAAATCTAATAAATATAAAAACCATAATAACAATAATAAAAATAATAAAAATAACAATAATAATAAAAGTGATGATGATGATCAAATCAAAAAAAATGTCAAAAAACAAAAAAAAAAAATTAATATTAGTCTAAATACTAATAACAATACAAAAAAAAATAATAAAAAAAAAAATCGACCAAGATCATATACGTTTTCTTCAATTGAAAATCTACAAGATTTCCAAAAATATAACTCACTTGGGAATTTTCTTGAATATTCCAAAACGAAAAATAAGTTTAAAAACAAAATCAATTCTCTTTCTTCTGATAATTTCACCCCAAAAATTCCAATTAATAAATACAAATCAATTCCGATACCAATGAAAAAAACAACCCTTCAATTTGAAAAGCAAAAAAAAGCTAAACAAAATATTTTTTATAATGGAAATTTAGCTGATGATTCTACAGAACCAGTACTTTACAAAAAAACATCATTTAAAAACTTTCATTCCATTGATAATATAAATATAACCGCTTCAATGGTTATGGAACAAAAAACCCCTAAACCAAAACTAAACAATTCTTTCCGTTTTGAGATACCGGAATCTTCTTCTTCAATTATCGGTGGAAAAATGTCTAATTTGCAATTTAACTCTTCAATAAATAATTCCTTAACGAATTTGAATAGTAATAAAAATAGTTTTGATTTTACTACTACTACTACTACTACTACTAATAATAATAATAATAATAATAATAATAATAATAATAATAATAATAATAATAATAATAATATCAATAATAATAATAAACAAAAAATAACTGTAGAATATCCCGTGATATTGGATAATCTACCCATACTTAAAGATACAATAACAAAATTTAAAGAAGAAAAAAAACAATTACAATTGGAAATAAAACAATTCCAAGGCTCAATGGAAAAAATTGAAAATCAAAAACAAATGGCCAAAAAAGAAACAACAAAATTAAAAAAATTAATAATGGAAAAAAAAAAGAATTTATTACAAATGTACGAAAAATATCAGATATTGTGTAAAAATAAACAAATTATTGAAGATTCATATAATGAAATTGATCCAAACGAAATACAAGATCTTAAACAAATAGGCGTTGGATCATATGGGGCTGTATTTAAATCAATATGGAGAGGTAAAATTGTTGCTGTAAAAAGAATCAAAACTGAATATACACAGGGTGATTTTTTGAAAGAGTTTAAAAGAGAAGTAATAATTTTAAGTAAAGCGAGACACCCTAATATTGTTTTGTTCATGGGCGCGTGCACCAAACCACCAAATGTCTTTTTGGTTACAGAATTCATGGATGGTGGCTCGTTATTTGAAAAATTAAGAAATACAAATTTAAAATTGCCTGTTCAAATTAAAAAATCAATTGCTATTGAAATAGCATTAGGTATGAATTGTCTTCATTTAAATAAACCAGAAATGATCATCCACCGGGATTTAAAATCACTCAACATCTTGTTTGATTCTTCACAGAATTGCAAAATTTGTGATTTTGGAATGGCTAGATTCCGAGAAGATTCCAAGCTATTGGAATCCTTTAAAGGCTCGCCTTGTTGGATGGCACCAGAGATGTTGAAAAAGGAAAAATATACAGAGAAAATAGACGTGTTTTCCTTTGGAATACTTCTTTGGGAAATTTATACTGGGAAAACCCCTTACAGTGATTATATCAACCCCCTGACAGTCATTTGGTCTGTTGCATATAAAAAACTAAGACCAAAGATAAATGGTATAGAAAAAAAATGGGTTGACTTGATGAGTGTTTGTTGGGAGGAAAATCCTCAATTAAGACCTTCTTTTTCACAAATACTAAAAATATTGCGTGCGTTTTAAAATAGATTTAAAAATATCGTTTTTTGCAAATTTGATAACGAAATAAGAATAAAAGCTTTTTTGTCAGATTCATCATTCTCAACAAAGATGTTATTATAAAGTTTCCAATTTAACGGTATTTTGCTAATTTTTTTTTTAAAAAAAAAAGATTCTTTATAAATATTAATTCGACCTCTTTATAAATAACATTTTTTTCGCAACATTTTTTGTAAAATTTTGTTACTTGATAAAGCATTGTAAAAAATAGTTGTTAAAAAAAAATAATTTGAAATAAAGGTACCATTTTTGTCCATGTCTAGAGTATTCCTTTTTCAGATGAAAAAAATATTTAACTGTTTTAAATGTGAAATAAAAGAAAAATCATAATAATAAACATGCTTTTGATAATGATAATAATAATAGATATTTTCTTGCAATGAGATATTGAGAATAATATTTTCTTCAAAAATCGAGAAATAAAATTTTAGGTAAAGTTTTGAATTTTTATTTTTTAATTGCTTGTGATCATTAAGTGTTTTAATTAATTTAAAATAAAACCATTACGAATTTTTAGGTTGGTTCATTTTAGTACACTTTCTTATTCTTTTTTTTATTATTAATTGTCAAGAAATAACTTTTTAAATAACATATTCAGTTTAACAAATCCATACTATAAATAATTTCTTGTTCAGAATAATTTTTTTTTTTTTGAAGGATGGATCTTTAATGCCATCCTCATTGAACTAATTTCTAAATTTTTGTTTAGAAATTTCAATAAAGAGTCATAATTTTCTTGACCGTTTACTAATGACAAGATAAATAATTAGTCACTATTTTGAATAATAACTGATATATAATTCTTTATTCTTTAATTCTTTTTGATAAAGTCTTTAAACTTGGATTTACGATTATTTTCTTAGAATTTATGAAGTCATCTTTTTATTATTTCAAAATAATTCGGAAAATCTTTGATATTAACAGGTTTCTTTATTTATATATGTATGCATGTAAATATATATACCCCTTAAACCCCAAACAATGTAATTGTCTTTTAATTTTAATTTTTTTGTTTTTTGAGTTGTTATGAAAAGAATCTAAGATATAGAATTTATAAAAAAGATTCTCTGAAAGAAAATTTTATAATTAAAAATTGTATAGTTACCTATATTAAAAAAATAACTTGAAAATATTTTTTCAACATTTGAAAATTTTATCTTGGAATATTGTGATTTTTTTTATTTTCCATCCAAATTTTGTCAAAAACATTTTTTTTTTTTTTGAAAAGTTTTTCTACAGATCAAACTTTTGGGTTTTAATGATTAAAACAGATCAAAATTTACTGGAATTTTTTTTGTGGCACTTTGCATCAAAATAACTACATAAAATACTTGATAAATAATTTATTCATTCTAAAGATGTTTCGATCACACAATTTTTTTTTTTAATGTTTTGATCTTCAATGAATAAATAACCTATCTTTTTGAATTGGCAGCTGGTGTTATACATTACAAGATTTCTGGAAAATAATAAAAATTAAAATTAAAATTTATTGAAATGAAAAAATTGATTATAATTTATTTATTTATTTATTTATTTATTTATTTATTTATTGTGAGAAAGGAGTAATCAAAGAAAATTTACTAAATAAAAAAAGAGAAGTAGAAAAAAAATTAAAACATTAAAGTAAAAAAATATTATATCATTTACAGACCAAATTAAAAATTATCCACTGTCCTGAAACTTGAGGAGTAAAAACCCGATAGAAAGATTATTAATAATAAGATTCCACAAACTGTGATTAATAAATTGGCATTCCACGACTCCGAAAAGTTATTTAATATGTATCCAAATTTGTATATTTTTTTTACTATTTTAGGAATTTTTTATTTTCTATTTTTTTATTTTCATTTTTTGTTTATTACCTTAAGTTTTCTAACCATAAGAGCTTTGATGAAGAATTCTCGACAAGAACAATAAATTTCGTAATTTTGATTAGCTAGATTAAAGAGCTTTTGAGTATTTTTTTTTTGTGAAATTAAAAAGCCTTGTAGAGGGGAGTAGTCTGAGAATATTTTGTAAATGGTTGAAACTGTGAACGTGGAGGGTATATTAATCAAAAAAATATTCCCAACCATGATTATCCACTATTAGATTCGGATTAACTGTCGATTAATTATTGTTGGTAATTAGTGGAGTCTAAAGACCCTTCTGTGATCTAGACTAAAAGTTGAGGGAGTATTGATTCTCTTCAAGTAAAAACTAGAGTTTGGATTTATGGAAAACAAAAAAATAATAAAAAATTGATTATAAAAAAAAAAATTGAACTATTCAGAAATCAAATAATAGAAAAAAAAGAAATTTCGCTTTTTACATTTTTTAACCCTAAAAAAAATTTTTTTAAAATGATATTTTATGTTAGGATCATTGTATTGTTTTTTACAATTGGGTTAATCTTGGAAAAAATCGTTTAAATTTTTAAATATTATCTATTTAAAGTTGGATTTTCAATTGATCAAAAATCAGTGATGAAGTTGAAGATTTTTCATTTTGAAATTTAAAAGGGAAATTCTACCAAGAAACAAAAAATGATAATAAATCGTTGAGTGAAACTCGGGTAAATTTTTGATAACATCTTGTCAACATATTGTAATGTTGTAAAAAACTTTTAAAATGTTATCAATTTTCATAAAATTTTATAATAACAACTTTCAGAACATTTAAGTATGTTCATAAATGTGTTCTGTAAATTGGAAAATTTTATAAACATGTTCACAAAAATTTGTTAAAAAAATATGAAATTAATCATCATATAAATGGGATTATTGTTTAAAAATTGTTATAGAGATGTTAGATTTTTTTTTTTTATTTTATTTATTATTAAGGGGAGTCCATTCGAATATTATAGATTGATTTATATTTAAAAAGTGTTTAAAAAGTTTTTGATGAATAATTTATTGGTTCAATTATCATCACATTTTCGTTTAGATAAGAAAAAAGTAAAAGAGAAAAATTAAAATAAAAAATGAAAAATATTTTTAAAAAGGAAAAATATTATAATTATAAATTTTAGAAATTGGGAATAAGAAAATTGGAGTTTGGATTCAAATGATGTTATAATCAAATATTTATATATTGACTCCAACTATCAAATGAAAACTTTTTATAAAATAAAATTCAAATTATTTTGATATTTTATTCAATAATTAAATTGATTTCATTCAAAAAGAAAGCCAAATAATCTTTGTTTTTTCTACAATTTTTTATTTTAGAGGTTTTTGTTTGATAAATAGTGTATTTTTTTTTCTATAATTTTACACAATGAAAAGATTAAAAAAATTGATTTTAATTTACTTGAATGAAATATTATTAAAATCGACAAATTTGAAATTCCCAAATGATAAAATTAAAAACAATCTCATTCAGTTTTAAAAAAAATCAGGAATAATTATTGAAAATTAACTCAAAAATTAAAAGTTTTATAAAGTAATTTAAATTAATTTTTACCAATATTATTTTTTTTTCTTTTCTTTTATTTTTTTTTTTTACAATCATAAAGGATAAAGGATAAATATAAAATATTATAAAAGAATATCTAAACAATTTGTTTTGTAAAAAGGGGTATCCAGAAAAGAATTTTTAAATAAAAATAAACTAAAAAAAAAATGACTTTAAAGAATATATTTTTACCCAAAATATCCTATTGTCAACCTTATGATCTGAAAAGTTGGCAAGAATATAAACGAAAGAATATCTGTTTTATATTTTTCATTATCCAGCAAATAGTTATGTGATAATACAAATCATTTTTTATTAATTCCTTCTTGTCATATTTTTTAGAATGGCTCTTACATATAGGTGTTTCTGGTATATTCAATAGTTAAACAATAGTGTAATATAACAAATGATTTTTATTGTGAAAACTGTTATTTTTTTCTTCAGATAACCATATTTACTTATTTCGTGATCAATCTTTTTGAATTGATGAGATCAACTTTTCTTAGTATTTTACAAATAGGATTTTTAGAAACATTGAATTACAGATATGATTTACCTTCAGGAACACCATAAGTTAAATTTTATACCTCTTCTTGGCAGACTATGATCTGTTAAATCAAATAAACAGAAATAATAAAAATAAAAATAAATCCTTTTAGAAGTAAGCTAAATTTCAAAATTAGGGGTAAATTTATTATTATTATTATTTTATTTTTTCATTTGTATATCAAAAAATTAAATAATTACACTATCTTTTTATTTATTAACCTATATTGGTTATTATCTCTAAAAAACTTTAGTAAAATACATTATTATTCAAAAAAAAAAAAAACAATTAAACAAATTTTTTTCTGATGAAAAATCTGCACTTATTTTTGAAATTTAGTTTATTCCTAAAAAAAATTACACAAACTATAAAAGTTGAAAAATCTTTTTCAGACAATCAAAAAGAAATTAATGAAATATTCATTTTCAAAAAGTGAAGCAAAAATAGCTCCAAAAATTGTAATCGGATAGATTACAAAGTTCAATAGATTGGCATTTCTAGAGCTATATTAAAAACTACTTTTGGAAACACTTTTTTAAAAAATGGCTTTTCGAATAAAAAAAGGATAATATAAATAAAGAAAAATTAATTAGTTAATTGGTTATTTTATTCATTAATTAAATTGATCTCTTCAAATGTCGTTTTTACCATCTCATAGTACTGGGAACATTTCTTGCTGACACTTCTTTTGGCTGCTCATTAAAATTATTTCTTCTTCTGCCACCCCTACCTCTACCCCTACCTCTGCCTCTGCCCCTACCTCTGCCCCTACCTCTACCCCTGGCTCCTCCTTTGCTTTTTTTTTCATTTTTTTTGGAGTTTTTATTTTTCAGGTTTTCATATGGCAAATAGGCGGATTTTGGATTAAGTGTCGCGGTTGAACGCTTAAATTTTTTAAGCGAATTAGAATAATCATAAGCAACAAATTTATTTTGATTATTATTTGCACTTTCTTGTATCGACTTATAAGCCTTAGCGTTCATTTCATCATTATTAGAATCAATTGCAATTTGATCATTTTTGATCCACCCAATTGATCTCATAAATTTCAAAGGGTTACTTAAATCGACATCAAAATTCTTATTTTGAAATTTTCTTTTCCTTTCTTCACTATCGTCCTGTTTTTTGTTAGGGTCCTTTTGGTATTCTATAGTTTCAAATCGAGTGTTTTGATCGATTTGTTGAATTGAGTTACTTTCACTTTTACTTTTGTTACTTGATTCTTGAGCAATTTCATTCTTAATTCCTTTTATTTGATTAAGATTGCTTATTGTTGTTTTTGAACTGTTTTCGATTGATTCCCAAATTTGTTTGCTTGTTATTGTAACTGAAGTTGAATTTGGATTTAAACCAAAGTCAGAGTCAGAACCAGAAACAGAGGCACGAACATAGTCTTCATTTTCTTCTTCACTTGAACCAAACAAAGAATTTGTTTTTGTTTTTAGATTCTGTTGTTCTGTATCTGATTCAGATGAACTACAAAATAAATTGTTCACTTTTTTATTACTCTTATTCTTACTCTTATTCTTATTCTTATTCTTGTTTTTGTTTTTTTTTTTGTTTTTGTTTTTCTTATTGTTTTTTTTCTTTTTCTTCTTTTTCTTCAAATTTTTTTTTTTCAATGATAATTCGTAATCGGTACCTTTTGCTAATTTTAAAGAATTATCAACTTGATCACAAAGAAAATCGAGTGTAGACAAAATTCTTTGAAACCGAGTGCCAGTCTCATTCAAGATCTGTTTTTTCTCTTCTTTTGGTAGTAACTCCTTCTCTTCTCCACATTTGCTAAGACATTTTTCAGTAAGATTTATTAACCTTTTTTGAATGTTTTTCATTTTTTTGCTAATAGTTTTGTTTTGTTGATAGCCATTTGGAAGCAAAAATGAAAGAGAGACACTTTTAGAAATTTCTACAAATAGTTTGTCAATTTGTTTTGATTGGTTGAGTTCCATAGAAGATGGTTGATGATTATTTATTTATAATTAGTTATAATAATTAAAGTAATAAAAAAATGATTTCATTTTCCATTCTCTTGAAAATACTATTTGTTTTAAAATAAATGGAACAAAATTTTCATTCAGCTTTCCAAAAAAGATTTTAATAATCATGTTACATTTGGAACTTTTATTTCTTAAAATCAGCTAAACCATTAATTTCCCTCTGAGAATTGGGACTTTTGATGTTTGATATTAATTATTGAGAGATGTGTTTTTAGGAAAGCTAAATGAAAATTTGGATCTTTTTATTTTGCAATTAACAGTATCAATTTTAACAATAAGTTATATATTCAAATTTAATATTTGGTGTATTTTAATTTGGTTTTATAGTTCCATAAAATTTCACTAAATTTTGTTCTGTGGGAAATAAGAGGAAAAAAGATATTTTCAATTTTTCCTAATTTCTTTCTTGATCAAAAAATAATAATGAAGAAAAGGAAAAAATGAGCTTTTTATGAAAGTTTCCACTTTTTTTCAATATGTAAGACCCTGATACCTTAATGAGCATTTTGTTATTTTTTTTTTTTAGATTTATGAGTTAAACTTTTACGGGTTTGAAAATTTGACACAAGATTCTAAAGTATAAAAAAGTTTTATCAAAAAAAAAATTAACCATTCATTAATTTTTTGCATTTTAATAATTTCAATGATAATAAAAATTCTTTTCTTTTTGAAAAAGAATCTTGGATCAAGAATTATTTTTAAAGATATTTTTCAATTTAAGATGAAACATCTAATTTTCCAGTTTTTATTAATAATTTTTTTAAATTTAATAGTAAAAAATTGAAAATAATTTTTTTCACAGCTATGTTGTTATTTTATTATCAGTCAAAAGAAATTAAAATTTAATAAATATCTCTTAAATGTAGGAATAAAATGTTTATGTTATTTAAGGAACTGTTCATTTTTGGTTTTAAATTGAAAAACATTTATATTTTGATTTTATCGTTAGGTTTTTGAGTATTTAAAAGTACCGATTAAAAATAAGAAATTTTAGGTTTATTACAAAAATTAAAAAAAAAAAGGCACGTTAAATTTTTCCGAATTTCTCGGAATAGAACAAATTATATGAGTTTACCCTCTTCTTTTAAATACCTGAAAAACCAATAAGCCCAATATTTGTCAGTATTTTTTTGTTTTTCTTCTATTTGAGTTTTATTTGATAAGGAAAGTATTTTTAAAACTATTAGTTGTTGTCTTTTAAACTGAATATCCCAAAGTTGAATTGTACTAAAATTCATTGTCTTTCTGATATTTTGAAAATCTTTTAAAATCTAAAATAATTTTTTAATTCCCCCCCTCGAGACTTTTAAAAAAGGTGGTAATAAAAGCAGCAATAATTACAATATCCTCAAGAATTTGAAGTTCAGGAATGCTGATTATATTGCGATAGTAAATTTTATAATGAACGATGAAAGGTTAATGAAGAGAAGTAGTTTTAATTAATTTAAAAGTTTATAATTTTATTTTTTCATAAATGTGTTTTGAAGTAAAATATAAATATATTTCGAGATTTTTTGTATAAAGTATAAAAACAATAAAAATGAAAAATAATTAATTTTATATAATAGATATAAAAAAAAATTTGTCAAATTCAGAACTCAAATAATAGGATTTTAGAATATATATTTTTTTTTAAATTCTGCAACTTTACAAAAAAATTATAAAATGATATGTTTTTTTTTTACAACCTTTTCAAAAATACTAATTGATGATCTGGTGAATTTCTATAATTGGGTTCCTATTGAAAAAAAAAAGAAAAAAAATGGTTTAAAATTTATAATTTTATCAATTTAGAGTTGTTTTTCAATGGGTAAAAATCTATGGATGATGTTAGTATTTTTTTTTTTTTTTTTTGAAATTTTATTGGGGAAATCTATGAAAAAAATGTAAACAATTGTTGATGAGTAAAAATTAAAGATGGTTAATATATCTTTTATTTTATAGGAAAAAATGGATTAAAATGGTTTCTTGTGAATAATTAATGGATTTAAAGTACTTTCCTTTTTTTTTTTTAATAAAATTAACAAAAAAATTAAAAAATTCAATCAAAAAAATAAAAAATAATTACAAAAAATTAAAAAATATAATAAATTAATAAGTTTAACAAGTTGAAATATGAAAATTGAATTTGGAACTATTTTTTCACATTATATTTTGATAGATAGATCTAATTTAAACTCGTAAAAGTTATCACAGAAAAAAAAAAAAACAAATTGATATTTTTTTTTCAATATCTAATATTTTATCAATCTATGTTTTTTTCAAAATGATTCCAAAGTACCTTTTTTTGTCCTAAAATATATTTTTAATTGATACCCCTTTATCGTTCAATTAAATTACCCATCTTTTAGTATACCAATAATTGAGTAAAAAATTAGTTTTATTTCAATGAAAAATAATTTCAATAAAACATATTACAAATTTCCAAATGATAAAAGATAAAAAAAAATGCTAATTTAGATTTAAAAAAAAAGAAATAATTATAAAATATAGCTCTAAAATGTAAATTTTGTGAACTATTTCAAATAATTATTTTTAAAAATATGATTTAAAAATCTTTACATTATATAATAAATTAAAGAAAATTAAGTATAAATATTAATATACACAATTTAAATAAGTGTGACTCAACCTGGAATAATAAATTGAAAAAAAAAAAAAAAAAAAACATTTCAATCTTTATTCTGTATTAAAGAACAACTGATAATTAAATATTATTTATAATTCACTTTAAAAGTATTCAAAGCATAAAAAACCTGAGATATTAAAAATCCAAACAAATTCAAACCAAAAATAAAAAAAGGTGTATCGCAATTTTAAAAATGGGGATTATACTTTTTTTATTATTTAACTTTAAAGAAAAAAAGTTTAAAAGATTTTTTGCTAATTATCAGAATTTTAAAAAAAAAAATAGTCTGAAAATTCCTTAATTTATTGGTTTATTTGAAAAACTTTTTTATTTTTATCATGAATTTTTGCAAAAAAAAGTATCACAAAAAAAAAAAAAGAAAAGCAAAATTTTGAAAAAGTAAAACAAATATCTAAAAAAAATAAATTACACAAAAATAGATAAAATTCGGGAAAACAAAAATTTAAAAAAAAAAATTAAATATAGAAGATTTTTTTTGAACACAAATTGTAAAATTTTTTTGATTAGAAAAATTGATAATATTCATACGATTTCCAAACAGCACTATTACCTCAGTCTAAATTTTGAAAAAACAATTTTTTTTTTCTATTCTAAAAGAATATCTAAATAATTGATTTTATAAAAAGAGGTGTTCAAAAACAATTTATTTTAAATATAATTATAATCTCAAAATAAATTGTAATTCTGATTAAAAAATAATATTCTAAAAAATTTTCTTATTTGTTAAATTTTGTTATTTGTGTCTTTGGTTTCTGAAATGGATGGGTTAATATTATTTCAACAATTAATGAATTTGATTCTTTTTTTTTTGAAATCTAAAATTTCACATATTTCCAATATAAAACTTATAAAAGTAACTTTTTTATTTTTACATGAACTGTTAGTTTAATTCTTGAAAATTATGTAACATATTTTATAATTAAGGTTGGGAACCATTGATTTAAATAGAATTTTTTTTTGTTATTATATATTTTAATTATTAATATTTAAATTCAAATTACAATAAATAAAACGAATAGAAGTATATCTGATTTTAAAAAATCACAAATTGATTAAATTTGTACAAATATTTTTCAAAGTAATTCAGACCTATTAAGAATTAATTTTCTATTCTTTACTGCTTTAAAAAGGTAGTTTTCTGGTTTTCAAAAAATAAAGTTAAAAATAATTGCAAAAAAATTCAATTTTTGATAACTTTTTTTTACAAATAGTTTGACCTTATTCACAAGAATCCTTATAACAATCTAATTCATTTTTGGCGGGAAAAAATGATGTTGAATTTAGAGAAAAAATTATAAAATTCACAAATAGCTTCAAGAAAATTTTATTTTGAAAAACCAAATTTCATCTTATTACAAAAACCAAATTTCAATGCAAATTTTTTGAATTACTGTTAAAAATTAAATTATTATTATTATCCTTCTTCAAAAAATACAATTATTTTCCAATTGATTGAATATATCAAATTATTTTGCTTAACCCAAAGTTTTATTTCAAAAAAAGAAATCTTTTTATTAATATCAATATCAACAAATACTTAATATTGAATAATATCGATGGAAATGGTAATAAACCAGATAATTACTATTTATAATATAGGAATAAAATGTTATAAATAGGTTTCTTTTTATGAAAAAAATGGTAAAAAAAATTGATCCCACTAAAATTATTCTCTTTCATGAATTTATTGGTTGATAATGATATTTTTAGCACTTGAAACTTCCAAAATAGCAGAGTATGGAATACAAACTTTAACATATTTTATATTTTGTACTATTGCTATGAACGATTGATCCCTTAAAAAATTTTAGGCAACATCTGTTGAAAATAGCCTGATCTGGTTTTCCAAAATTGATCTAAGATCATATTTTTTATATTTTTAATTGTTAAAATAAAACAATAAATAAAATGAAAACAAATTATTCTTTAAATTTCTATTTATTAAATTGAATAAGGTCATAAAAAAATGCAAAATACAAAACAAGAGAGAAACAAAAATATAAAATTTGAAAATAATAAGGAGAATGAGAATAAAAATAAATTTATTAATTCTAAAAATATATTTTTTTTCTCATTTAAGGATCTTAAAATAAATTTTTTTTCAACCATATAACCAAATATCTTAAATTAAAAACAAAATGAGAGGATATAAAAATATCTTGTTCATCAATTTTATTAATAAATACATCTTTTAGATCGATTTTATCAACTGAAACCGGTTCTTGTACATTTCCAAAGTATGTTTCTAATCTAAAAACACCAAATTTTTTTGTTCTTTTGAATTTAAATATTGTATGCTGTTGCCTATAATATTGAACAAAAATTAATTCATTGTTTAATTAATCAATCAAAAAATAAATAAAAAAACAAAATAATAGGAAAGAAACAAAATAAAAAAAATATAATTTAAACCAATAATTAAATATTAATTCAAAATTAAAAAAGGAAATATAATAATCAAAGATTTATAATAGAAGAATTAAAAAGAATTAAAAAACAATAAAAAAAAAAACTGATAATTACCTTTCTTTGGGAATTTCGGATTTAACCATAATTGTTCTATTTTCTAACTCTTCGTAAGAAATCCCAACTTTTTTTTTTTTATTAACATAAGAAAGAAGTTGATTTTTATCCAAGATTTTGCCATAATATAATTTATTATTTGCGGCGTATATATCAAGTTGGTTTCTCACAGCATCATAGTCTTGATCTAATCTTTCTGAAGTCATGATTAATAGATTTAAATCTGAAATAATTTTTTTGTGTTCTCGATTTTCATACAAATAAGTATTCGCGATTTCTTTCAAAAATTTTTTATATTGTTTTTTTGTTTTTAGAATATCACTATTTCTTAAATTTTTCAATTGTGCCAATATTCTTTTAATTATTTTATCTGGGATAGGGACTTTTGATTTTTGATTCTCCTTTCGAAAAGCAATTAAAGTTCTAACTAGTTCCTTTTTTTTAAATGTATTATATCCCTCAAAATTTGGATATAATTTACCAATCAGTTCGATGATACCTTCCTGTGCTTCATTATAGATTCTTGATTTTTTTTTTTTAAAATGACGAAGATTCGGTTGCGAACTTAATGAAATTTTCATTGTTATATCATCGGATTGCGGGTACTGTTTGTCTAATATCGGACCAAACATTACTAAATAACGAAGCAACGGATCAGTTTCTTTTGTCTTAAATTGTAGAATATATTTTTTCATTAGGTCATGAAGGAATACAATGTTATTAAGTGTGCAAGTAATCACAAAATTATTAAACGAAAGGTCCAGGTATGGTTTTAAACGCTTATCAATTTGTATCTCTTCGCAGTTTGCAATTTCAAAAAAAAAGTTTGTTAACTTGTCTTTGTGCTTATTGATAAATGGTTCAACAACTTTCAAAAATTGTTCTTTTCTATTAAAAATTTGTTTCATATTGGATAAAACCTGCAAAAAAAAAAAATTATTTTTTAAAAGTTATTTGGATGATAAATGAAAAAAAAAAAGAAAGAAAGAATTAGTTTTGGTTTAATATACATAAAAGTTGTATTTTTTTTTTTTGTTTTTATTTTATTGATCATATTATTGAATTATTTTTTGTAGTTTGGTTTAATTTTTATTTATTTATTATTAAATCATTATTTAATATATATATATATATATATATATATATATATATGTGTGTGTGTGTGTGTGTAGTATGTGTATTAGAAACTCAAAATTTATGGTTAATTCAAAATTTGAAAAACTAATTTACTCAAAAAATATATTTAATTTCATCATTTCTTCTACAGTTACCAATAGGTATATATATATATATATATTCGAGAGTATTTAAGAAGAATTTAGTGATTATATAATATTATACATTTTTAAATTATTAATCAATTGATTTATATTATTATTATAATTATTCTTAGATAATTATTTCTCATTAAGAAAAAATAATGATAATTTATCATATTTTTTTAAATGAGAAAAAAATTAAGGTTTGATTTTTAATTATAATTTTCTATTGTAATTTTTTTTTTTTTAAATAATATCAATTCAAAAAAAATAATAAAAATTAAAGGATAAAATTCGAAATTTTTGAGACAATAAAAGTAGTTAAAAGAATCACAAAACAGATATTTCCCATTCAAAGTCAAAAAAAAAAAAAAAATTAAATATTTTTAATCATTCTTTTATCTTTAAAGTTTATTTTTTTCATTTTCTTTTTCCAATTACTTGATAGTTTCATTCTAACAACAATTTTTTTGAACGGTTGTTATTAGGACAAATCTGATTTCCTTTAAAAATAAATCTCATATAAAATTAGTTTATGGTATTCAATCCCTTTGATCGATCAATAATATTTGATTGAATTTCAATAAATTTATCAATACAATTTTTTAATGGTTGTCTCCTTGTTTTTTAGAAAGCTAAATTGGGTTTCAAATTTTACTAATAACCATTTCTAGGCACTATTTCAATTTGAAGACACAAATTTAGTCAATTCAAAATTCTCTCTTTAACGTATTTATTGTTTTTTAAACTTGTACCCTTAAAAATATCACTATTTTGATTGAAGTTTATTTAGAATTATTTATTTTTTATTTGGCATGTGTTCTAATTTATTATAATTCTCAATTTTTCAATTATTTAGTGGTTCAAATTTAGTATTTTTTTTTTAGAGAATTTTTTGTACAAGATTGTTTATTTTAAAAATTAAATCTTATTGTGGTAAAAATTTTGTTATTATGATTTATTTTTTCGTTAAATTAACACTTAGTGTTTATTAATATTCGTTCATACTTTATAATTTTACTTTAATTAATTGTTATAGATAATTTAATAAAATCTTTTCCACTAAATACTTGGAATAAAAATGAATGAAATTGATTATTCCCTAATAAAAAAAGTTTTTTATAACATGTTATAAACTTGTTGTAAAGGTGTTATAAACGTTTAAAATGTTATAAAATTTTATAATAAAAACTTTAATAACATAAATATTTGTTATAAAATGTGTTATAAATTTTGTAACATGTTATAGGTCTGTTATAAGGATATTTTTTAAAAAAAAATATTGAAAAAATCATCATTTAAAAGGAAATTTTGTTATAAAAATGTTTTATAGATGTTATAAAACAATTTTTTTATTAGGGTTATAGGAAAATACTCAACGTAAAGTCTTTAATAATAATCGTTAAAAATAATTTAAATATATTTAAATTATGAAAATAATTTTCACAGAAAGTGATTTATACAAAATAATAATATAAAAGGAAATATTCTTACTTGAATAATTTTTCCAATGATAGTTAAGTTGCGTTTATTTTTGGCACTTAATTTACTTTCCACAATATGGAAAGAAATGGGAACAACAATGGCAATATTTACAAAACGAAGCATAAAAAAACTGCCAATTTTTGAGGCAATATCATATTTATCAACATTTGAGAAATATTCCTCAATTGCAGTTTTGATATAATAACAGATTTTTCGAAGTATCAGTGGGATTTTATGAACACTTTTATAAAGTTTTTCAAGAAGAAGATCACAGACGTTTAGTAAATCTTCCAAATTCTTTTTCATGATTTCTTGAACTTCAGGATCTTCTTGAGCTTCCTCATCAGTCATGAATATTTTCCTTTTTTCTGTATGTGTCTCTTTTTCAATTCCCTTTTCATTTCCTCTTGCAAGTTCTAGTACGATTTCATTTCCGTACTCGTTTCCGTTGTATAATAGATCACCTTGCTTATTTTTTTCTAATTCCTCAAGTCTTTTTTGTTCCTCTAATCTTTTTTGTTCTTGGATTCTTTTCCAAATTCTTATTGGTTGAATTTCTAAATCTAACTCATCATTTTCACATATTTTCGTTAATGGTTCTGATAAAAGATCTTGTAAATATTTTTGACTCGAAGATCTTCTTGTGAAATATACTATTAATTTTGTAAGTGGTGTATTTGTTCTAAGAAGAGTCGTGAAATCTGTATATTCAGCAAAATTTTCATCAAAGGCAATCTTAAAATAATATGAAATAAAAATAAGTAGAGTAATAATTATGTATAAATGATAAATTGATCATAAGAATAAAAACAAAAATTTTTAAAAAATATATACAACTTTTGTTAAAAAACTGAGGAATAATAGTTATAAAAATGTGTTGCTCAAACTGTTTGATACAGTATTTTGGATATTTTTAAGTAACACTTTTTAAAAACATTTTTTAATCGCTTTTTTAGACTGATTGTATATGTAAATTGAAATTAAAATACTTACTTTCATTATTGTAAATAATTTTTTTTCTTCAATTGGATCAAATTGATGATTATACAATTTTGATAACACAACCGGATTCAATTTTTCAGCTTCCTGTAATGTAATGAGATTAATAATCTTTCCAAAATATTGTGGGTTGTGATATAATAATTCTAAAAAGGATGCATAGGCCTATATTGTAATTATATATTAAATGATATTAAATTTATATTATTGGTGATAAAATTATGATTATAGTTAGTCTTGTTAGGAAGAAAGGTGGGAATTTTCAAAAAGAAATATAATCAACATTTTTTTTTTATCTTTGAAAAATAAGTATACCCTTTGATATGCAATTTCTTTAAAATATCTTCTTTCTTCTTTGATTTCATTCAAATCTTCATTGTCTTGTAACCTTAAAAGTCTAATTGGTTCATAAAATGAAAATTCATAAGTTTCCATTTGGATTTTTAATTCTCTAACTAAGGAATATAATTTTTCTGATTTTATAGGCAGTTTTTTTTTGATAGTTTTCAGCATTTTTACATCTCTTGAATAATCGTCTCCCACAATATATTGTTTTTTTCTATTCATTATTAATAGTATAACGAAAATTTTAATTTAATTTTTGTTTTGTTTTTTTACAAAGTAAAATGAAGTTATTATTATTGTTGTTGTTGTTATTATTATTGTTATTGTTGTTGTTGTTATTGTTGTTGTGGAAGAAGTTTAAAATTATATTCTCCATGTAAAACAGTTTTTTTTTTTTTTTTTTTGATAAAGAAATAAAAATAAAACTTTTAATATTTTCCTTTTTATTTCTTTAATTCAAAATAACATGTTTAGGTTTTCTTGTTTTTTCTGTTTATTTGGAAAATCAATAGATTTTCGTTAGGTTTTTTTGAGTTTTCTATTTATTTGGGAAATCAATAGATTTTCGTTAGGTTTTTTTTACTTTTTGAAATAAACAGAAAATTTATTTAAATTTTCTGTTTATTTCAAAAAGTAAAAAAACCTAGAAAACTTCATAAATAAAATAGAAAACTCAAAAAAACCTAACGAAAATCAATAGATTTTCCAAATTAATAGAAAACCTCAAGAAGGCTACTGTTGCATTTTTCTGAATTCTTTTAAATTCTGGAAAAGCGAGTTACTTTATGTTACTCGATGTTACTTGCAGACACTCTACGACACTCCATGTGTACTTATATTTCCTTTCGTAAATTGAAAAAATAAAGTTATTTCTAACTAAATTATTTGTAAAAAAAATATCTTTTTTTTTTTATTCATTCTGATATATAGTTTTTTATTCTTTAAATGGTAAAAAAGTTGTTTATCAACAATTTATTGGGTTCATGTGAATTTTATTATTAATAATTTATCATTTGGTTATTATTATTATTTTATAGTATTTTATTGATTGGTTTTTCATAGTATATAAATAATATAGGAATGTTCTTTCCCTTGAATAATAATCATAAAATCTATAGATTTACACCACAAGTTCTTTTTAGACATTTAAGCAGTGGTGTATCTAGAGCATAATTTATACTTCTTCAATAATAATAACAAGAACAAAAATATATTTTGAATTAAATTTATTTTTTAGTTAATGATAATGAGCAAAATATTTTTCCAAAAACCTTTTTTTACTTATACAGGGGGTGGTTATTGTTTTTTTTTTTTTTTTTTATCAATATATGAATAATTTTTGAGAATTAAAATAATCTTATATTTCCATTCAACTAAAAGAGGGGGTCAGTTTTCTTGATAATATTTTTATTCTGTATATTTAAATTTTCAGTCCTTCGGATAAAATTTTCTTTTTGAAATTGAAATTTTGATTTTGATTTTTATCTTTATTTATTAGCCTTAATTTGAATTAAAAAAAAACATGTATTTTATAATGACCAAAATTACTGAAAGATGAAACTAAAAGGTAGCATAAATTTTTGGAATTTTAGTCAACAATCATGTTCTAAATTATAATGTGTTAATAAAAATCATTTAGTATTAATAGAAAAAAACAATACTACTGAAAAAAAATTTTTCTCATTATTTAAAATTCAACAGTAAAAGAAAAATAGGTAAAAATTTATTTTTTTTATGTTTGTAAAATCTCTTCTACTCGATTTCCTTCTTATATTTTTTTACATTATTAGACTCAGATTGAATCTTGTAGTTTTTTTCAGGTTAAAGAATAACACAATTTTTCTTAAACTCAATTTGAATTTATTTTTTTATTTTTTTTTTTTATTTCGACAAAATTTTTATTTATTTTTTTTTATTAAATTTTGGTAATCAACTTTTTTTTTTTATTAAATTTTCTGAGTTATTTTTATGGAATAGTTAAAAAAGGAAAATATAACATAAAGAATATATAAAATACGGTTAAAATCGATCAAAAAAAATCTTCAAACCCTTTCTGTTTATATTTACGAAATATTACATTACCAATATAAACTCTTTTTCAGTCAAAGGGGACCAGTTTTATTGAAGAAATGGAAGACATTCTATGAGTTTAATTCATTCTTCTTATCAAACGAAAATTTTCAATTTTTAGATCAAAATCATTTTTTCTCATTTTGTAAAATTTTGTTTTTTACTTTTTGCTTTTTTTTTTTTTTCTTTTTTTTTTTTTTTTTTTTAAAAATTAACTTTGAAAAAAAAAAATGTTTGAAAAACGAAATAAACCACAAGAAAAGTTCAGCTTTGTATGTTCTTTTAAAATTCATACATTTACAAGTAAAAAATCTTATTATCAACGATTTTAATTTCCTAAAGAAATTGAGAATTTTGCACGAGACGTTCCAATGAATGGTGCCCAAAAAATTTTTTAACATTTTTTTTTTTGAAATTTATGGTTTGTTCAGGGGTTTCTTTTATAATTATGGAATCTTATAAGAATTTTATGGTTTCTGGTATTTCTAAACAATCTAAGTTTGGTTGATTCTTAAAAACAAAGTGACTTTTTCATTTTTGGCTGGGCTCTTTTGAGTGAAATGGAGTTTAGAACTTCATAGATTAACTTTTCTTCAGAACACTCAAAAAGAAGTTCTGCTTGACTGGTGGTAAAAACTTTTCTAAATTTTAAACTATAAAACACAATATCTTAAATTTGAATCAATCCTAATTTTTATTTGGAAAAAAAAGGCATCTTAAAAAAATGGATTAATGATAATGATGAAAATTGATCTCATATCTTATTGTTTTTTTTTTTTTCTCTTATCAATACAATTAAAAAAATAATTTGCTCTAGTTGTTAATTAGAAAATTATATAGGGAGTGGAATTTCATTGTATTTTAAATTTTTCAAAGTTAATTAGTTAATAGAATTGTTCAAAATCACCAATTAAAAAAGAGGACATTTTCGAAAAAAAAAAAAAAAAAAATACCAAAGAAAGATACTCAATTCTCAATTTTAAACCCAGTGATTGATAATTTTGAAAATGGGAATTACAGTTTCAAAGAGAAACTCTTATTAAAATATTATGATCGAAATATATTTTTTTGGTTATATTTGTTAAATATTTTTCGAGTTTTAAAAAAGTATAATACAAAAACATCCTTAATTTGTAAAATAAAGCGGGTCATAAAACGACAACTTTTTGAAATAAATCAAATCAGTTTGGTTCTTTACTGAATGAAAAAAAATTTGTAGAAAATTGAATAAATTCAAATTTTTTAAAATACTAAACGAAAAAAATGGTTAACTTTTAATTTTTTATTTTTTTAATTGAATTTTTTGTTTTGAATCTTGTGAATTTTTTACTTATTAATTTGTATTTTTTTTTCATTAAGGAACTTGAATATTTTATTTAATTTTTACTTTTTTTGTTCTTGAGATACTTTGATTGTATTATATTTTTTTTTTTTCTTGTTATATGATTATTTCAACAGTTTCGAAATCCTTTCCAATTTGTTTGTTAAATTGAAATTCTTTGCTTATTTGCTTTTTATTTTGTTTGATTTTTTTCAGCCAAAATAAGTATACTTTCACTTTTGCTGATAAAATTAAATTATAATCTATACAATTTTATAACATGGTTCAATAAGGAAGGGGATAATTAAAATTCAAAAAATATCATTTCCAATTGAATTTATTTGAAGATCTATTGTCTTTTATTCAGCTTCTAATTAGCAAAGTATTTCGGGAATTGAAATCGAAATTTTGATTTATTAATTACATTTGAATAAGAAATGGAAATTAATTTTCACTCCAATTTTCTTATTCTAATTTTTGTATTAATTTTATGAAAAAAATAGATTTAAATTTGTGCTTTTTATTTATACCTTTAGTCCTTTTTTTATGCTAAATTGGGATAAACTGATAGTTTTAAATAAAAAGAATGTTTCAGAACTGTAAAAAGAAAAATGGTTAAAATTTGATAGCTTTAAATTTCAAATACAATACTACAATGATCAAAAAAAACCTGTGTCCAAGTTTAATTCAGTGTTTCAAAATAAAACCTATTACTTTTTTTTTTTTTTCTTGTTTCAATACAATCTCTAATTAGGTAAATAATAGTATATCTACATGAAAAATCAATTTTTAAGGTAAACTCCTTATATTTTGATAATTTTTTTTTATAATAATGTTTAGAATTTGTTGAAAAGTTTTGGTAATTTTCTCTATATTTTTCCAATTTTTATGAAATTTTTTGTTTTTTATGGCCATTATTTATTCAAAAATAGTCTTGATTTTTGGAGAAAAATTTAAATTAGGAATGAAATGTGTTCAAATTTTTGAGTAATTTTGATAGTTTTTATGAAATTTATTGATTTTTTTATTGATAAAAATTGATTCTAAAATTTGCTCTTTTTTTGAAATAAACTTTTAACATTTGATCTTTTATTTTGAGAAGCTTTTTTAATAAAAGAACCTTAAGATACCAATACCATAATTAATTCTTGTTTATTGTTGGTTTCTTTGATCATTTAATGTGTAAGTTTTCTTGAAAAAAAACTACGGTTTTTTTTACTCAGGAATATATTAAAAAAAGTCTACTGAATTTATTGTGAACAACAGTTGGGCTTTTTTTCACAAAATCGAAGATCATAAGAATTTAGATCTATGTATGCCCGATTTCTCACAATCAACAATGAAAAACAATGGTATTTTAGAAACAGTTAGAGATCACATAAAAGGTACAATATAATCACATACAATGCACAAAAGATTCAAAATAATCACAAAAAAAAACTATAAACGCACAAAAAAAAATTGGTAATAATTAATAACTGTTGTGGAAAAAAAGTGACAAACGGTTTTTAATAGTGAACACTACCAAAAACGAAAACTAAAATCAATTAAAAGAAGAAACAAATTAACTCCAAATAATAACCCATTAGATTATTTTCAATCAAACCAACAAACACAATTTAAATCTACTTTTATATCAAAATTATTCAAGTGGTTTTGGTTATCTCAAAAATAGTCAATTTTTTGAACAAATTTTTAAATAATTGATTAATCAAAAAAAAACCCATACCAAAATATAGAATTAAAAAAAAAACTGTTATTGTGTTGGATACTTCATTTTGTCTTTAATCATTTTTGATTCTTTTATTAATTGATCTTACTTTTTGTTTTCATTAATGTTCCCAATTAAAAACCATGTTTCACTTTTTTTTTTTTTCAACCCAAATGGTAAATCATTATCAAAGAAATGAACAATAAGTGATAAGTAAAAATTGCGTTGGTTTCTTAAAGTTCTATGATTAAAAAAAAAAAATTCGTAAAATGAACTTATAAATTGTATAACTTTTCTAAAAAAATACAGAAACCTTATATATCAAGAATTGTGCAATAAAAAAATTTTTTTTTGTGTGTCTTCTTTGATTAATTGGGGTGTGTGGTAAAAACTGTACCGATTGTATTAGTAACTGGAAAACAATAGTATAATTTTGAGTGGATAAATTGTATACCATGTGTCCCAAAAATTCAGGGTAGGGATGTTATATTTACAGAAAAATTTACAATCACATTTCTGAAAAAATTATTAAAAAAAAGAAAAATAAAAAAGAAAAATTATCAATTTACAAAAAAAGTTTAAGGGAACTCACCTTTCAGGTTGGAAATATTCAAGTTTGTGGTGCTTTAAGAGGGGTATTTTGTGAACTGAATTTGCACATTTTTTACAGTAATTTAAATTACATTCCTTACAATAAAATTCACAAACAGTTTCTTTCTTCAATTGTAGACAAGAGTAACAAAATATTTGATTATTTTCCTTTTTTTTTTTTTTTTTACGAGCTAAATTGATCATAAAGAACAATTTAAAGTAGAAAATAATATGTCAAAGTTCATTGAATGATACAGAAATTAAATACAAAAAACATAGATCAAAAAAAAAAAAAAAATTAATCAGAAAGTATTATTTTACCGATTCGTTGTAAAGGTAGAACGAAATGGTTGGCAAAGAGTGGGATCCGGTGAATTTGCTGATTACAAATTCCACACAAAGAAGCTTTACAATTAACACAAAAATAGGAAGGGAAAAGCTCATTATTCGTCTTCAAGCATGAATCACAAAAAGTAGCATTTGTTTGTTTTTCTAATAGTTTTTTTTTTTGATTTCAGAAATGGGGGTTTGTGGAATTGTTAACAGACACAATTGGAAAGGATCTTTTGGGAAAGCAAATTGTCAAAATCCAAAAGAAGAAAATAATTCAAAAAATATTTACCTTTTCTAATCGCTGTTCTAAAATGGTTTTTTAATGGATAAAGTGTATGTATTTGTTTGTCGCATTGCGAACACAAATATAAATTGCAACTATTACATTGGATTTCTGCGATTACATATTTGTTTTGGAGCATACAGTTATGGCAAAAAACATTTTTGTTTTTCGGGGGATCTCGTACACGGCTACAAATTAAGATTTTGTTTGATTGTTTTTTGTTCATTGAGCAAATATGTAATTATTGTTTGGTAATTTCTTTGATGAAATAATAGAAAAATTCACAATGGAAACAAGCTTTTTTTGATAAAGACAATTAGGTAAAAAAAGAAGAAATTCGAAATAAAGTATTGTCAAAAAAAAAAAAATGACTTAAAAGATAATATTGCGAATTTCTCTTCAATAATGAAAATGCTTTCAAATGTTTGATTGAACAATACCTTATTTCGACCTTTTTTTTTCAAAGTTCCAAATCCTAAAAATTTTATCGAAGGACTTAATATCAGTTTGTGTGGGGTGTACTTTACCTTTTTTTCACAAAATATCAAAACAAATTTAATATTTAAAAATGTCTAACTTTTTTATTTGAGAATTAAGAAACAAAAATTAGTAAATTGTTTTAATTCAAAGAAATCAACAGATTTTCATTTAACACAAAGGTTCGCCAAAGTTAATTATACCTTTGTTTTACATTTGTTTTAATTTATTTTCTTTGAAAAGGCAAATTATTTTGCAATTTGGAAAATTGAGAACGACACAAATTTAGTCAGCAATAAAAAGAAACAAGCACTCATAAACTTTTCTGAAATGGGTTGTTTCTTTTCTATCATTTGTTTTCAACTTTTTGTCTCTGTCTTTTGGATATATTAATAAGCAGAGAATATTTTGACTGAAACAGTTTTAAGAAATTTTTTAGATTATTCTTAAAAATATTTTCAATTAATAATAGGGGCATAAAAAGTGAAACAGGTAAAAAAAGGGAAACACAGTTTTTTATTTAAAACCTTTGGAAAAACAGAAAGTAAAATTAATAAAAAGAAGAAATAAATACATTCAAAGTAAAATTTATAAAAATTATTTGAAATGCAATGGGAAAAAATTTTAACTTCTTTTTCGATTATGTTGCTTTTTTTTCTTATTTTTACGTCTTTTTTGATTTTCCAAGAAATAATTAGTAATTTTTGATTTCTCATTACTATTTGTTTTAAAATAAATGGAACAAAATTTTCATTCAGCTTTCCAAAAAAAAAGATTTTAATAATCATGTTACATTTGGAACTTTTATTTCTTAAAATCAGCTAAACCATTAATTTCCCTCTGAGAATTGGGACTTTTGATCTTTGATATTAATTATTGAGAGATGTGTTTTTAGGAAAGCTAAATGAAAATTTGGATCTTTTTATTTTGCAATTAACAGTATTTTTTAAGTTGTTATTTTTGTGGTATATAATGGGTGTACCAAGAAACCCAATAAAAGTCTTTTTTAGTAATTTAAAAAAAATAAGAAAAATTGAGTGGAAATTGACTCCCCTATAAATTTCAATTACCAGTATTATCAACCAAATCAACAAAAACAATTTCAGTCGTTTTTTTTGAAAAATCCTAGTAAGTTGCTTTTCGAAGATCTCAAATAAAGAAAACTGTTAACCGATAAATTTTTGAGAAGAATTTTATCCAAAGAAACCCTCACCAAAAGATGAAACTATTTGTACAAAATAAAAAGAACAAAATTTTCATCCAACTTTCTATAAACAGATTACAAAAAAATGTATAAAATAATGTACTTTTTCAACTGTTGACTTAAGCTTAAATATTGGAATTTCTTTTAGAATTGGGAACATTGACGATTTATTTTCTTTTTGGGATGGGTATTTTGATGATTTAATTTAATTCTTGGAATGTGATTTTTTT
This sequence comes from Anaeramoeba flamelloides, assembly GCA_027625915.1. NCBI lineage: Eukaryota > Anaeramoebidae > Anaeramoeba > Anaeramoeba flamelloides. Next base: position 2,936,076 of record JANTQA010000072.1, read on the forward strand.
TTTAAGCTGAATGAAAATTTTGATCTTTTTATTTTCTAATTACTATTAATCAGAAAAACTATTATTATGTTTAATCTCTGTTTTGTCTTGAAACATTAATTTTTTCCTTTTATTCAAAGATCTCACTTTTTATTTTCAAAATGGTTTTTAAGTAAGTAAGTACATTTTACAATTTTGAAAAATTTTAGTAGTGTAAACATTACTGAAAAATATTTTTTGAGTGCCACTAGATATTGAAACTTTGAAACCAAAACATCATTCGCCGCTCTATTTGTGAAAAGAAAGTGAACCCAATCTAATTCAGGGTTGAATCTTTCATTTTTTCATTTTTTTGATCATTTTTTTTTATTAAATTTTGGTTTTATTATATTATGGTTTTGGATCTAGAAATGTGTTTATACAAATTACTGAAATTAATCAAACAGTAAAACCGAGAAAATGAACCCGAAAAGGTGTCTATTTGAAATATATATTTACTTTTAGAAGACCAAACACAAAAGACCACCTTTCCATTTAAATTTGTTGAAATCAAGATTGAAAAAAAAGAAAAAAATCGATTAAAGCCTATTTTCGAAGATTAGCTTTCTTTATCTTCATGAATTTGTATGAATCCAATGAATTTATTACCTTGAATTTTTTGCACTATTGCTATTTATTATTATTTTATCAAAACATTTTTTTGCAAATTTTGCTGTTAAAATTCTTTTTTCAAATATTTTTATTAAACAATACCCAAACGTAGGATACTATTTCAAAAATTAAAAGAAAGGGGTTGAATTCTTGGAATAAAAAAACAGTAACGAAAAATTCAAATCAAAATAATTGAAAAATTCAAGAAAAAATTTCATTCAGATTCAGAATTATTTTGAGGATCACATTTTAATAGAAAATAAATAATTATCTAATCAAACCAATTTGTCCAATAAACCCGTATTCTCAAGAAGAATAAAAAAAATCTCAGATTTTCTGAACTAAAACTAAAATTAGATGAATTAAATGAAAATACGATTTTTAAATTCATTTTGGAAATTCTTTGGAAATAAAGAGTAATTTGTTTATCAAAAATTTTCCAAACAAAATTATTTTCATGAAGAATTAAAAATAAAACTCAAATAAAGAATAAGTAATTGTATCATATGTTATAAACCCCAATTCAAAATTTTTAACCCACCAAAATTCGATTTGTGAAAAAGAAAACCTTATTTAATCAATTCTAGAAGATTTACCAAATTAGAACCATTCACTAATTGAAATGTTAACACTTTTTTATAAAATAAAATACTCACAAAACAATAAATAAATAATTATCAATACTAATAAATCATGGGTATGTTAAAAATTTTGGAGAGAGCAAAACAAAAAAAATACATTAGTAAATTTGTTTAAATTCTATTAGGATATTTGATCGATCAATGGTTAGATACTACCAACTAATTTTATTTGAGTTCTTCTATTTTGAACAACTCAACTTTAACATAATATAAACCTTGTAGAAAAATTTTGATCCAACGAAGCAAATTACGTAATTCAAAAAATGAAATGAAAACAAAAACTAAAAGATGAAAAAATGATTTCCATATTTTACAAAAATCAAAATTATCTCAAATTTCAATGAAATTGTATTATTGTGATTGTTTGGAACGTTTTAGCTGTGTGATAAATTTTGAATTTTAGTTTAGATAAGATCAAGTAATAAATGATTTTTATTTTTTTTTTTTTGCTCAATTTTTTCATTTTTTTGTTGATATGTAAATATCTTATACTAAACTAAAATTCAAAATTTTCGACACAGCTAAAACGTTACAAACAATCACTAAAATACAATTTCATTGAAATTGGAGATAATTTTGATTTTTGTAAAATATGAAAATCATTTTTTCATCTTTTTGTTTTTATTTTCATTTCATTGTTGGAATTACGTAATTTGCTTTGTTCGATCAAAAAATTTTTTCAACCATTGGTATTAGGTTAAATTTTGGGTTGTTCCAAATAGAAGAACTCAAATAAAATTAGTTGGTATTATCTAACCATTGATCGATCAATATTCCTAATAGAATTTTAACAAATTTACTAATGTATTTTTTTGTTTTGCTCTCTCCAAAATTTTTAACACATCCTTGATTTATTTAGTATTGATAATTATTTATTTATTGTTTTCTGAGTATTGCAATTTATAAAAAAGTGTTAAAATTTCAATTATTGAATGGTTCTAATTTGGTAAATCTTCTTGAATTGATTAAATAAGTTTTTTTTTTTCACAAATAGAATTTTGGTGGGTTAAAAATTTTGAATTGGGGTTTAGTATATATTCCACTCTAGTATTTATTCAAATATCAATATATTTAGTTTAAGAAATGATTAAAAGAATCCAGTTTTAAATAAATGATGGAACTCAAAAAATGAAAAAAGCTTACCCCCTTAAGGAAGATTATAACAAATATAACAAGTGAAGTAGATCTGAAAAATATAGCATCATTTTTTATATTTTTTCTAATATTTTTTCTTGAGAAAAATAACAATCTAATAGTTCAAGGATTATTATGTATAAGAATATTACTAGATATATTATTTTTTAATCAAAATCAAATATCAAAATTATAACCAAATCAATTTGTTGTTCAGGAATTTCTCAAAAAACCAAGCTTTCACCAATAACGGTAACAATTATTTTTTACTTACATTTTTGATTTTTTTTTTTTTGGAATAAGAGTTTATTAATTTGTACTATCGAAGAAATAAAAACGCGTACAAAAGAGACACCTTTTCTCAATTTTGAAAAAAAAGTTGTTTCTATTTTATAATAAAGCATTGTATTGTTCAGGAGAGGTTTATTCTAAACTTTCTTTCATAATAATTGGCCCATTAAAAATCAAATTTTAAAGAAAAATATTTTTTAATAATTGAAGTTATCTATTATAATATAAAAATTTAGAGTTTAATATCCAATACTATACTCAAGAGATATTTATTTTTTGTCTAAAAATAAAAGAAAGAAAAATAAAAAAAATTGTTATAAAAAATTGGGACATTTATTTTGAAAGAAGCACTATATAAAAAATAGAAAATTTAAAAAAGTAAAAAAACCCATTTATCGATTCTCCTTCCATTTGAATAACTAAATCTAATCTCTTTTTCATATTTGAAATGAAATTTTTCATTAATTCATCTGTTACTTCTTTCCAATTTTTCATTTTCATTTTCCATTTTAACAAAACACTGTTGAAAAAATAAAAAAGAGAAAAAAATGATTTATTTGAAAACTTTTCATTGCGAGAGGAAAAAATTCAAAACGATACAAAAGCAATTCATTATTCAAAGGTAAAATGGGCCATTTATTATGAAATTTAGTTTATTATCTTCAAGAGAACACTTCAAAATAAATTTGGTATTAGATTATTATTCTAAAAAGTTCCGAGCATTACTTTTGTAAAAACCAAAATTTTGCAAATACTTTCAAAATTTTTTTTATCTGATGATTAATTTATTATTATTATGACAGCTATTTCTAATTCAAAATTTTCAATAGTTTTTTGTTGTAGAATAAAGCATACAAATCATTTTTGTTTCTAATTTTATGAACATTACCATTTTTTTTTCTCCAAAAGATTGATAACAGATTACGGAAATTTAAAAAAAGAAAACGCAAAAAAAGAAAGAAAACGCAAAAAAAAGAAAGGAAATAAACAAAGAGATTAAAATAAACAAAATAAAAAAATAAAAAACAATTAAAAATAAAAATTTCAATAAATTGAATTTTATAAAGTTCATTTTAACTTTCTAAATTTTAAAATTGGGTGTCTAATTGTTTTTAAAAAGTGAGCTGACTACACCATTGAAAATATCAAAAGAATTATTCGATTCAAGTTTAACACCACAATATATGGCACCAACCTTTTTTACGAGAATTAATAATTCGGGATCCCTTGATAGAGCATCTTTATAATTTTCAAAAAGGGTTTCAAAAAGTATTGTTGATTTTTTTTTAATAGTGATTAATAAGAACGATAGGAAATTGAGTAAAGGAGTGTGTGTATTTTCTTGATCTTTAAAATACAAACCAACCAATTTTTGGAATAACGATCCTGCGTCTCGCTCTTTTTTTGCGTTTAAAAGCTCGAGAACAGTCCTGACAATAAAAAAATCCCGTTCCCAGCTTTGGCCTTTTTTGATCCAGTCATAAACCATCTTTGCAAATTCTTCGGTGTGGCCATTAGATCGAAGAAAATGAATCTTTGACTTGCTGAAATCTTCTAGGTTGTAATAGGTTTTCGCCATCAAATATTCAATTTTGGGATCTGCTTGTTGGTTTTGACTTACGGCTTTGTTCCAACTACGAAAAGAAAAGTGTTAAGGATACGGTTTGGTGGACAAAATATTGAAAATTAGGATGAGTGTCAAACGTTTTGAAAGAAATTTCGATTTGTTGTTTGGGATTTACTGTTAAAAAACTCTTTATCTGTTAAAGGGCGCCTTTTGAAGTGGCCAAAATTTGTACCTTCGAATTGAAAGAGTGAATAAAAGGTAATTAGAGTTTCGTCATGAGAAGTATTTTAAACTTAATTCAGTTTGGTACATTTTTTGAATGAAATAAAGAAAAATAAAAAAAAAAAAAAGAGACAGAACAAAATGAAGGGTATATAAAAAAAGAAAAAAAGAAAAAAAGTCCCAGCAACGAAAAAAATAAAAAAAAATAAATAAAAAAAATATTAAAAAACAATCGATTTGCTCAAACCAAAGAAAAAATGCAAAAAAAAAATTAAACACAAACGACAACTAAACCTAACACACGTTTTATATTTTTGAGAGTAATCCAGTAAAATTACAAAGCAAAGGAGAAATTAAATAAAAAAGTGAAAAGTATTTATTTTACCTTAAAGCGGTTTTTAAAAAAGTAATGAGGGATTTTGATGCGCTTTTAGGAAACTCTTGCGCAAATTTTTCGATTACCATAATGGTCTGTTCATTGGCTGCGATCTTGAGTTCTGTAAAGATATTGATCATTGAGACTCCAAGAAAACTGGCAGACTCATATTGCTCATGGGTTGCCATAGTGTGGATCCCACGAGACAAAAGCTGAATTGCCTCATTCGTTTTCCCTCTCTTTTGCATCCTTAAGGACAAGGTTGTATAAAGTTGTTGTGCTTCGTAGTATTCACCATTTTCAACTTTGGAGTTTAATTTTTCGAGGATTTTTGAAAATTGTGGGTTTGTTTTGTTTGTCATGAAATTTGAAGATAAATATGTTAAAAAAATGAAAGTGATTTTATTAAATTGAGATTCTTGATTACTTTACAGTCAAATAAAAAATTCAAATAATACCTATGACTAGTTTTGTTCTCTTTTGTTAAGAAATTTGAATTAAGGGATCCGTACTCTACAACAACAAGGCAAAATTTTTTAATATATTATTGGTGATATTCTCTACTTTCAAATTTCGTATATTTCCAAGTCTCAAAAAATTCTAATCGACAAAGAAACCCTCAGAAAAGAATATTGTTTTTTGATGAGATCAAATTTTTTTTCCCATTTTTAATGAAAAGGAAAATGATTAAATTCTTTTTTATTTCTCCCATATTTAAAAAGTCTTATTACCTTTATTCTCATTTCCATCATTATTACACAATAAAAATACTTTGGTAGCTGTAATATTAAAGTAAAGAGATATTTTTCTATTTGATATAAAACATTTTGGTTAATAAAAAAATTGGTTTATTTAACCAATTAAAAAAATATTGTATTTTTTTAAGAAGGGTAGCTATAATAATCACAGTTTTTATAAGTTATTTAAAAATTTTACCAAGAAATTGTATTTTTATTTCCATAGATGAAATATGATTTCTAATAAAAAATTTCCTTGAAGATATTTGGGAATTTTGTAATTTTATCTTCAAAATTTCAAAATCAATTGTTTTTTCTAACAAATATCATTTGAATTTTTATACTGATTCTTGTGAATAAAACCAAACAATTTGTTTAAAAAAATATCAAAATTGAAATTTTTTTTTCAATTTTTTTTTATTTTTGAAAACCAGAAAACAACTTTTTTCAAAACCTTATTGAAAAAATCAAATTTAACTTAATAGATTTAAATTCATTGATATATTTTTTCCAAGTTTTTATCAAATTACAATTTATTAAATCACCTATACTCAATTATTTTTATTGGGTGTGATTTATATTGAACTATTAATCATTAAAAATAATATCAAAATAAAAAATTGCCCTTCAAAATCAAATAGTTCCAAAAGAAAACAAAAAATATACTTTCCCTTATTCAAAAATTAACTTAATTCTTAATTGAAATAAAAGGTTACTTTTTGTTTTTTTTTAATAAGTGAATTTTGGATTTCAAAAAATAGAATCGTATTAGTAAATTCCTTAGATAAGGTTAACACATCCATTTCAAATAGCCAAAACACAAATTACAAAAAAAAAAAAATCATGTGATCTCGTCAAGATTTCATTTTATTTTAAAAAAAAACTGCTCCCTTAATTAATTTTCTTTTAAGAATTAAGCACCATTTCAAAAAGTGTGACTCAACTGAAATTATAAATTGAAATAAATATAAATCATTTAGTATTCAAGAACAACTAATACTTTCATATGAGTTCCATTTCACTTTAAAATCATTCTGAATATATAAAAAACTAATATTTTAAATTATTAAAAAAATAAACTTGGAAATTATAAAAAAGTGAATCATATTTTTTGGTAATGTGCATTAAAGATTTTTTATTACTGAACTTTCACTGAAAAAAAGTTTAATTATAATATTTTTTGATAATACTTAAATGAATTTTAAAAGAAATTGTATAGTCTCAATTTTCTAAGCATTTATAGGCCTTTTTCAAGATATTTTTTTTTTCCATATTATCTTTTTGCAAAACTATAAAAAAAAGAAAAAAAAAAAAAATAAGTAAAAGAAAAGAAAAAGAGAAAATGAAAAAAAAAAAAAAAAAAAAAAAATATTATATGGAACCTATTTAAACATAAACTTAATTAAACTCGATAATTAAATTTATTTATCAAATTTCTAGAAATCCATATCATTTTTCCAAGAATTTGTTTTTTTTGAATTAATTTTTGATCAAAATATTTAATAGATTTTAGCAAATAAGAGGAATCTCAATCCCCCCTCAATTACAATTAACAATATTTGATTCTTTTTATTTGATTTTTTTAAGTATAAAAATAGGAAAAATGATAATTTTTTTAAGAAAAAATATTTTTAAAAAATCTCACTTTTAGTGATTTATGATTGTTTTTATGAACACCCAGCGTTTTAATATAACTTAATTTAAAAAATAAATGAAAAATAAAATCATATTTTGAATAATTGAAGGTAAATTTACAATTGATATTTTCTTTTAATCTTTTTAAACATTTTTATAAATTTCTTGAAATTTGAAATATCAGGTAGTTTTTATTTTCAAATATTCCAAGTACCGAAGAGAAAAATGTTATTATTATTATTACTATTATTGTATAGGAAGTGTAAAGTACACCTTTCGTGTCCTTAAACTTAAATTATCTTTCAGGAATTTAAGTGGAAAATGACAGATTCGACGATTATTAATTAATGAAAATAATTCCAAACTGTCATATTTTAAAATTATTTCATTAAGATTTAATTGTTTTAATTTATTCAAAAATATTAACCTATTATTCGTTTCATAGGAACTAATTGTCCATAAAAAGGGGTCAATGATTTCTACTATCTCTTTATTTACATATTTTAAACAAAAATGACAAATTTTATTTGAGTTTTTATTTATACATAGTAGTATCTATTTAGACAGTTAGTAAATGTTATGAATTTTATAATTGTTGAGCTTGATGGAAACTTAAATAATTTTGATTAAAAAATATTCGTTTTGCTATTTTATTATCATGTCATATTTTGGATCTTCTAACTTGTTAAATTCAACAACCCATTTTAATTATATTTATAAATTTTGTCTTTCAATTGGATTAAATCTTTTGAATCTCAGTTAATTTTTTGTTTTTTCTTTGATTAAATGTTATTATTTTTCCAAATATTATGATGAAATATTTTTCATTATTTTATGAATTTAAATTTCTTTTTATTAATGGAAATTACCAAAAAAAAAAAAAAAAAGTTATTATTATCATTAGACTGTAGATAATTACTATTTTTTTTTTATTTATTAGAATTATTAATTTGAATTAATTTTATTTGTTTTTAAAGTATTAATGGATCTTATTATTATCATTTTTTTTTCATTATTTTCATCTTTTAGATATTACTAATAATAGACTGAAATAATTAAGGTTGTAGTATTAATTATTGATTAACAATAATCAAATTAAAAATTATTTCTTTAGGTTATAAGTTGAATTTCTCATGTTTTAATACAAATATTGTCGGAGAATTTTTAATTTAATTGTTAAGTTTGTTTTTCTTGAATTTTTTTGTTCAAATAAAAATAAAAAATTAATATGGACTTTTTTTTATCAAAAAATTATATTTTGTTCAAGTTTATAATAATTATTGTAATTTTTTGTTTTGAGATTAAGTTCTTTTTTGATAATTATTTATTCAAAAACTTGGTACTTTGATTTTTAAAGTTTCTTTTTTTGTAAACTTCCTATGTCGACACTAAAATTTCTTCTTCTTTCAAATAAAATTATTTTTTTTTCAAATACTTAAGTAATATGCTGGATTTTGAACTTTTCAAAAAAGAAAAATGGATCTTTCTTTTTTATAAAAATACTGGGATTTGAACGCTAAATTCAAAAAAAGATTTCGCTCACCTTTTCAGATTTTTATTTTATAAATTGAGTTTCTAAAAAAGTAGGTTGCCATTAATGGTCTTTGTTTGAAAAAGTAAATGGAAAATGAAGGTAAAAATTTTTCCATTGTATTATTTAAATACTAATAATTCATTTATTAAAATAGCTTTAAAAATTATTTGGTTTAGTAGTAATCAGATTTTATACTTCTTTTTTTAATTTCAAGATGCATGAAAATTTTTGTGAATTTACTATTAAATTTCCAATTAGATTTTTTATCGTTTTCTAGCCCTTTCACCAAAAGAAATTAGTCAATCGGTAGAGATTTTTTTTCAAGTCAAAATAATTCATGATTTTAATTGGATCTTTATATCTCTCATGTTTTTAAAACTATTAAATTGATTTTACTCCCGTTATAAAAAATCAAATCACCCCTAATAATCAAATTTGTTTCTGTTATTTTACCAGATATCTTCTTTTTTTATTAGTTATCAAAAAAATTACTTAAAAATTCACAACAAAACACCTAACATTGAAATCATTGATTAATAAACAAATTAGTATATTTTTGAGTAAATAAAAAATAGTGGGTTATTACTTGGTTGTTAATTTTTTTTATTAATAATTTTAATCTGATTCAAAATTTACAACCAAAAAACCATAATTCTCCAAAAAGTTAGCTGAAATCAAATTCCATTCTCTGGGTTATTTTTTTTGAGCACACATTTTATCACAAATGGTATCCTTAACACTTTAAGCCAGTTCAATTTTTAAAAAATTATTTTTTGATAAGAAAGGTAAAACAAGCAAATCTTTAATATTTTTACAATTATTGATTTTAATCCTCTCAACAATTTAGAGAAACTGTGAATTAATTTTTTAGAAAGTCTAACTGACAATAAGTTTTCTACTTTTCTTTAAAGTAAAGGAAACATATTTAAAAAAACATAATAAAAGACCAAAATTATACAAAGCATTTATTCTTTTAAAAAACAAATCACCTCAAAAAAAAGGTTTCAATTTAGAAGAGTTTCGAAAAAAACTCTTGTTAGTTCTTAGGGATGTATTTAGTGTTTTATTTTTGTAAAAAAATGAATAATCCCTTTTCATTTTTTTTACTTTTCTAATATCCTCTTTTGTAAATTTTTAAAAAATGGGAATTGTTGACAAAATCCAGTTTGTTTTCTCCAATCATTTATTTACTTTTGTTTTTTTTTTTGTAAAGAAACCACCCTTAATATTCATCACTTTTCTTCTCACTCACCCACAAAAAAAAAAAAAAAAAAAAAAATTAAAAAAAAAAAAAATTTTTTTTAAACAACAAAAAACGAAAACCAATTTGCATTTGATGAAATAAAACTTACTAAAAAAATAAAAAAAGAGAAATCGAAAAAGAGCTCGGACGAACTCAAAAGAACAAATCGACTGAACACCATATTATGTTGTTAAAAGCAAGATTAGCAAAATACAAAAACATGTTGTTAGAGCAAGATGCCAAGAAAGGAGGAGGAGGAACGGGAGAGGGTTTTGATGTGAAAAAAAAAGGGCAAGCAAGTGTTGCCTTAATTGGGTTCCCATCTGTGGGAAAGTCCTCGTTATTGACCAAGTTATCGAATACCAAATCCGAAATTGCGTCCTATGCGTTTACTACGCTTACATGTATCCCAACAATTGTGGACATTAAGGGAGCAAAGGTGCAATTAATTGACATGCCTGGTATCATCGAGGGCGCGTGCCATGGGAAAGGGCGAGGTAAGCAGGTTATTAGTGCCGCCCGTAATTGCGATATGGTTCTAATGGTTGTTGAAGCAGGATCTGCTGAATTACAGATCCGATTGCTTACCAAGGAACTGGAGAATATGGGCATCAGGCTGAATACCAAAAAGCCTGACATGACCTTTAAAAGAATCAAAAAGGGCGGGATTAAATTCGCTTCGACGTGCAAGCTTACCCACCTGAACCAAGACTTAGCAAAGAAAATCCTCCACGAGTATCGCGTATTTAATGCAGAAATCCTTGTGCGCGAGGACATTACATTAGACGAATTCCTTGATTGTGTGATCGGTGATTGCAAATATATGAAATGTGCCTATTGCTTTAACAAAATTGATAACATTACAATCGAAGAGGTCGATCGCTTGGCCCGTTTACACCCCTATAGCGTTGTTTGCTCTTGCCATTGGGATTTAAATTTAGATCGAGTAATTGACAAAATCTGGGAAGTCCTCGATTTTATTAGGATCTACACCAAAAGGCAGGGCAGAAACCCTGACTTGCAAGATGCATTTACACTAAGAAATGGTAGCACCATACATCAGCTGTGTACCAAAATACATCACGAGATGGCTTCAAAGATGAAAATCGCAACCGTTTGGGGTAGATCAGCAAAGCATCAACCTCAAAAAGTCGGGAAAAATCATGTATTGATGGAAGGCGATGTTGTTCAAATAATTGTCAATAATTAAATTATTTGATTGTTTTGATTTTACAAGAAGCAAACTTACGATTTTTTCTGTAGAAGAAAAAATAAATAAATAGTATTTTTAAATTTTGAAGGAAAAACGAAAAATAATTTAATTATTTGAAATTTTTTTTTTTTTATAAAAAATTTAAAAACAGAAAAAAGAAACTAAGCATTAAATAAAATATTATCGAAGAAAATTATCAGTGAAGCTTTTAAATCTCAAAAATTATTTGAATTAATTAAACAATTTTATATTATTATTTAATTTACATACTTTAAAGAATTTTCGGGATTTTGAACAAATTAATAAATAAAATTAATTATTAATCAATAAATAGATTGAAATTTTTCATGATTTTTTTTCTAATTATATTTACCCAATTTACTTTTCTATTAAGGGAGTATGTACATTTTACCAATTTTGAGTGTCACGGAGTTTATTCGAAACTGAATCATCCAAATCGTTTCTTTAGACAAATATATTAAAATTTTAATAAATATGGGAATGTCAGATATTTTTTAGTATAATATATTTACAAACCAATAATAAAAAATGGATATCAAAAAAATGAAATAATTGAGCTGGAAAAAATATAAATAAAAATCTTATGTTTCTTGATCTTATTTGTAAAATTTGGTTCAATTACTTATTCTTAATTTGGTTTTATTTTTAATTATTCCTGATGGAAAAACTTTTTTTTGGAAATTTTTTGAGAAACCAATTACTTTTTATATCTAAAGAATTTTCAAAATGAATATAAAAATCCTATTTTCATTTAATTAATCTTATTCTAGTTTTTATTGAAAGAAAATAGGGCATTTTTTTTTTTTTTTAATTCTTCTTCAGAAATATAGATTTATTGGATGTATTGATTTGATTCGATAATTATTTATTTTCGATTTAAATTATATACTCAAAAAAATTCAAAATCATGATTGCAATTTTTCGTTTTCTTTTTCTTTGGGCTGAATTTTTTGTATTTAGATTTTTTGATTTCAAGAATACAATCCCTTTTCCAATAATTGTTGAAACAAATATTAAAAGTTTTTGATTAGTTTGATAAAAATATTTGAAAATGAATTTTGAAAATAAATTTGGAACAAAATAGGTTTTTCTTAAAAGACAATAAATAGTAATGGGACAAGAAATTCCAAAGTAAAAATTGTTTGCATTCATACAAATTAAGAAGATAAAGAAAAGAAATCTTGGAAAATAGGTTTTTATCAATTTTTTTTTCATTTTTGATTTCACCAAATTTATTTGTAAAGGTGATCTTTCGTGTTTGGTCTTCTAAAAGAAAATATTTGTTTCAAACACACACTTTTTCATATCCTTTCTTTTCTTTTTTTCCCTTTTTTAGTTTATTCTGGGATTAATTTCAAGTCTTAAATTTATAGAAATTTTTTTGAACCAAAAAACAAATTAAAACAAAATAAAAACAAATTTTAAGTTTTAAATCTGATTTACTTTATTTTGTATTTCTATTCACAAAATAACAGTGAATGGTATTTTTGTTTCAAATTTTCAATATCCTATGCCACTCAAAACATCTTTATTTCAGTAATTTAGTTGCAATTAATATTTTTCAAAAGGATAAAAGATATCTACTCCTTTCAAACAATTGAAATCAAAAAAAAAAAAAAAAAAAAAAAGGGGGGAATATTATAATTTTAAAAACTTTGAGAATCCTTTTTAATTATTCACCTGTGTTTTAATATAATACAATTAATAAATCTGGAATTAGAGTTTATATTTTTGATTCTTTCTATAAATATACAAAAAATAAATCTTTTTTTGATTCCATGGAAGAAAATTATTCTTTTTTTAATTTTAAAGATTAATTTCAACTAATTTCAAGATTTAAATAGGGTTTCTAGAATATCTTTATTCTGGATAGTTAATAATTAAAAAATAGATTTTTTTAAAAAAATATTGTAAAGAATTTTTATGATATAAATAAATCAAAATTTGAGGTTTTTATTCTTGGATTTTGGTTTTAATGAGTGAAATAAACGTGTTTAAAGTATTTTAATTGGTATTAGAATAAAAAAAATTCTTTTAGAAATTCCACAATTGAAAAAAATGTTACATATTTAATGCACAATTGATATTAATGTTTTTTTTTATATCAAATTCATTTGAAAATATTTTTTTTTATTGTATGATAAATATCCACTGGATAAAACTCTTGTATTCAGATATTATTCATAAAATAAAAATGATTTTAGAGAAATCATTTTGATTTCGAAAATAATTTGATTTGATTTTCAATAGGAGATCGATAACACTTTGTAATTCTCAATTGAGTTACCTAAGACGTTGGTTTTTTTTAATTTTTAATAAAATCTATTCATATATTCGTATTATTGAAGGTGGAATCAACTATCTTTGATACTTATTATTCATCTCATTTCTTATTTAACATCCAAAGGTCAATTCTACAGAATATTTGATATTTGGAAAAAATATTGGTCCCCGTTAACTGAAAAAGTCTATATATAAAGGTTTGACAAATACAAAAATTCAGTTTTTAGAATCGAGTTAATCAACATTAAATAAGTTGTTATTTTTTGAAAAATAATTCTTGAGGGTATTTTTGAATAAAAAAAACAAACCATTTCTGTTTTTTTTCAACTTTTTGATATCAAATTTTATTTTTTTTTTTTTTTGATTTATATAAAGTATGTGCTATTGTTTCTTTTTTTGGAACTAGGTATATTATAGTTTTGATCATATTTAAGGTATCATAAAATAACATATCGTCTTTTTATAAGAACCATTCAATAATTATAAAAATTTTATCATTATCTGATTTTTTTCTACAGTCAGTATCACTTTTAAGGCACAAACTTTCAACGCAATTTAAGGTACAAAAAAATCTCAAATTAAGGAACAAAGTTCAAATTCTAGTAAAAATAAATAGTAAAAAAAAACAATTCCAAATTTTGAGCCTTATTTTGAGATTTTTTTGTACCTTAAATTGCGTTGAAAGTTTGTGCCTAAAAAGTGATACTGACTGTATTAAAATTTACAGTTTTTTGCAAAACAAATAAATTTATCAAAAAAATCGAATATAACAATTTGTTTTTTTATCAGTTGAAATTTTCGAATATATTTTAAAAAAAACTAATCGAACCAATCAGTAATTATTGTTATATTTGAATAAATAATTACAAATGTTGAAAAAAAAAATTTTATGTTCTCGTACAGGAACAATTTATATTATTATTATTTCCCCTATCATTTTGTTAAAATAGAAAAAAGAAATATAAAATGATTGAATCTCTCATTTTCAATGCAATTTATAATATTATGAGTCAATTTACATTTTTTTATTTTTTTATTTTTGTTTATCATCTCAAATAGTAAATGATTGTATTTGAATCTCTAAATTATTGATCAAAAAAAAAAAGTTAAACTAGTTTTTTTAAAAAAGATACTATTTACAAGAACTTTTTATAAAACAAATTATTTCCATTTTTTAAGTTGAATTTCTTTTTTTTGTATTTCAACATAAAAATATACAACTTTATCAATTGTTTTTAGATCAGTTGGGAATTCAATTTTAAATCGACCAAACTGAAAATTTCATTCCATTATTAAATAATAACCGATTGTCAAAAAAAAAATTGAAAGTTCTTTAAATTATTATTTTTTGTTACCTTGCAAAAAAAAAAAAATTATAAATTGCTTGTTAAAAAAAAACGAGTTATATAAATTCGATTATTTTAGTTATATATTTATCAAATTTATCTTTTGAATCAATTTTGATTTTAATAAAATAATTATATTTTTTTTTTTTTGATTTTTTTTTCATAAACAAATAATGAAATACAAATATTCTCCTTTTCAAAGATGGTACCTTTACTAGTATGAAATTAATTAATTAATTTCAGAAATATTGTTAAAATATATAAAATAATATCTTAATGGGTGTTCAGTTAACAAAAAGTAATTTGGGAATAAATTGAAAGTGATTTTACAACTTTTAATAATTTTTATATAAATTTCTTTTTAAGTGTATTTAAAATTTTGATTTTGATTAAAAAGTTGTTTCTTCTCATTATAATATTTCCAAGAAGAATAATAATAATAATAATAATAATAATAATAATAATAATAATAATAATAAGTATATTAATTATTTGAACTGTATTTACATAATTATCTAATTATTTTAATAATTTAAAAATGTTTCAATGTATTTAAATAATTTCATTTTTATTTACAAAATACCATCATACCCCAATTAATAACAAAAAAATACTAATAAGAATCTAATTATTTTGTGATAATCGGAATTTTACACATTTTTACAAATACATCATTTATATTTTCTTTTCAAAATTCTTTGCAGAAAAGTATAAAAAAAAAAGCTTATAAAAATGCCCAAAAATAGGAATAACTGTAAATAAATGAATTTTGAAAATAAGACAATAATTTAATACACAACTTATCTTTTCGCTCATAAATAAATTTATAAAGTTTATTCTATTTATTCTTAAAAGTATAATAATATTTTCTGAGAGTAAATAAAAATTCGGATAATTGATAAATCCCTAACCAACATAAAATATTCGAAAAATAAGTTTTAATAATCTATTTTTATTCAATTCTTCATAATTGATTAAAAAAATCAAGAAAATAAAAAATTAAAATCAAGATTTTGTAAACTAACCCTTAATTATTGGGATTTTAAGGAAAGATAAAATAAAAAATAATTCTTATTTTTCTAATTCAAAGAAATATTTTTGAGAATTGAAATTTAAATTTATTAAAATTCTTTTAATTTATGAAAAAAGAATATTCTCATAATAATTAGTATAAATATTGAATAAAAAAAATACCAACATATTTTCATTATTTTTTACAAAAATTTTTATAAAAATGTTTAAAAGAAAAAATATTTGTTTTTTTATCAATTTACCAAATAAATCAAATAGTTCAAAAAATAATTATTTTTCAAACTTAAAACAATTGTTTCAAATAAAACACAAGTTTTTTTTCTTTTCGTTTCCAATATAACATTTAATTTGAGATCCAATTTTATATCTCAGGTCAAATTAATTTTTATAGGAAAACTCCTTGATAATATGTAAAAATTTTTAACTTTTAAATGACTTTTGTTTACATTTTTATTTATTTAGATAATATTTTTGAATTATTTTTTATTTTTTTTACGAAGGTTGAAATAGTCTCAAAAATTTACTCTATTTTCAGAGATAAATTTTTCGATTTGATCCTTCTTTTATAGAATTTGTTTTATAAATAATAGAACTTTAAGAAACCAATTTGGTATGAAGTTTTTGAATATTTCCCGTTTCGTTAATAATTTATTGGCTTTCTAGAATAAATAAACAAGGTTTTTTTCATGAATAACAGGCTTAAACAAGTCTGTACAATGATCAAAATAATGCGTGCACAAAAAATTTAATCAGTGTTTCAAAATATTATCCGTGCTTTTTTTTCTTCCTGTTTCAAGGCAACATCCAATCTACTACCAAATCGTATACCTAAGTTCAAATCAATTTTGAAAATAAAGGTCTGGTTATTTTCAGTAAAATTTAAATTATTTATGTGATTTGTTGAAAATTATTTGTAATTTTCTCATTTTTTTTGAAATTTTTTGTATTTTTGGATTATTAACTAATTTTCTTAAAAATTTACTCTATTTTTTAAGATAAATTTTGCAATTTGATCTTTCATTTTTAAGAATTTGTTTTTAAAAAAATAAAACTTGAAGAAACCAGTACCATATTTTTTTCGGCTTTATTATTAGTTTCTTTGATTGACAAATGGTTAGATCTTCTATAACAAAAAAAAACGCTTTTTATTTTGGAAACACACATTAAAATTTTTTTACACGCTTTATTTTGACTACAGTACATAATTATTTAAACAAACAATTTTTTGTGTAAGATACAAAATTTAAATTCATTTCAAAGTACAATACTTTTTAAAGTATCTTTTCAGTTATGACTCTTTTGAATTTGAAAGATAATATATCAGTTTTTAAATCCTTTAAAAATTTCACTTATCTAAAAAAATGTAATCCCTCTGTTGAACGACATCCTAACCGAATGTATGTAAGTGAAAATCAATTGTATTAAATTACTAGTCACAGTTTCAAGGAAAGTCAGCTCTCCTAAATACAAATCTCAGTTTAATGTCAAAGATACAAATATCGATAAATAACCAACTTCTCAAAATAATCAGAAAAGATATCAAAATTAGTAATCATTGGAAAAGCATTCTTTCCAATCCTGTTATGGTAATATTGATTAAAGGTTTTTTCATTTTTTCACATTCTTTTGTTTTGGTGATTTTTCTTTTTTAATCCCCCTTACCAATAATTCTTAAGAATAAGCATCAAAAAAAACCATAGGACTAATTCTCTCAAACATGAGCAACTTACCATCTGAAAATAAAAAATGGTTTATGGGCAAAAAAGGGCCACCAGATTGGATTCCAGGTGTTTCAAGGGGCGCCATTGGATTTACTACGCGGTCTGATCTTGGTAGTGCCCGTCTAAACCCCTCTTTACCGCCAGGATTTGGCGAGACTGCGCTTAATGAAAAAGGTGATGAAAAAGAAAAAGAGAAAGAGAAAGAGAAAGAAAAAGAGAAGGACAAGGACAAGGACGGCTCTAGTGTGCCACTTCTGGACTCTAATTTTGATTCCTTTGAGGGCTACCAAAACCAGCAATTATTTTCAGGATTGCCATATGAAAAAGACGATGAGGAAGCGGATGAGATTTGGGAAATGATCGACAAGAAAATGGAATCGAAGAGAGCAAGACAAAAAAAGGAAAAAACAAAAAAGCTCTTGGAAGAAAAAAAGCAAACAAGGCCGCCGATTGAGGACATGTTTTCCGATCTGACGAGGAAACTCAACCAAGTGACGGAAGAGGAGTGGAGAAATTTGCCCGAAAACAAGAACTACCGGCGAAAGAAAAGAAAGGAGATGGAATTTTTCACGCACGCACCGGACTCCTTATTACTACAGACGCTCAAGGACAAGGAAATGTTTAATACGCTTGATGTCAATTCTGGGAACGGCACCGAAAAGGACAAAATGAAAATGGAACTCGAACTTGAAAAAGATCAAAATAAAAACAAAGGCAATAACGGGACGAAGGATCTCAATTTGAGCGAACTCAAGGAAATGAAGGAGACCGTGATCAAAATGAAACTTGACACGCTCTCAAAAAATGTTGGAGGGCAAACTGTTGTGAACCCCACGGGGTATTTAACCTCGATGACTTCAATGTCGATCCAAAAGGGCCAAATCAATCTCTCTGATCTGAAGAAGGCGCGCACGCTTTTGAAGTCTGCGGTTTTGTCGAACCCGAAAAACAGCATGACGTGGATCTCTGCGATCAGGATCGAAGAGGTCGCGGGCAAGCTCAAGGACGCGAGGAAGCTTGCGATCCAGGGGTGCGAGAACTGCCCCAAGTCTGAGGACGTGTGGCTTGAGGCCGCGAGGCTGCACCCGCCGCGGAAGTCCAAGAAGATCCTGGCTGCGGCTGTCAAGGAGCTGCCCAAGAGCGTGAATCTGTGGATCGCGTGCTCCAACCAAGAAAGCAAGCGCAAGAATAAAAAAATTGTTTTCAAAAGGGCGCTTGAAAAGATCCCCAACTCTGTCAAATTATGGAAGGAGGCCATCTCGCTGGAGAAGCCGAGGGGCGCGATCATCATGCTCAAGAGGGCCGTGGAATGCGTGCCCGAGTCGGTCGAGCTGTGGATCGCGCTTGCCAAGCTCGAGGACTATGGGAACGCGCAGAAGGTTCTGAACGACGCGCGGAAGGTTCTGCCAACCGAGCCCCTGATCTGGATCAACGCGGCAAAGCTGCAGGAGGCCAATGATCGGGGCGGCAGGGTGCCCAAAATGATGGAGTATGCCATTGCCCAGCTCCAAAAAAACGGGCTCGTCATCAACCGCCGAAAATGGCTGCGGTTTGCAATCGAGTGCGAAAGAGAGGGCGCCATCCAGACGTGCAATTCCATAATCAATAACACCATGACGATCGGGATCGACCCCAAGGATTTAAAGGAAACATGGCTCGACGAGGTTGACGAGTGCGTCAAGCTACAAAGCTTCGGAACCGCGCGCGCCATTTTGCAATTCGCGCGGACCACGTTCCAAAAAAAGAAAATCTTTTGGCTCGAGTCTGTGTACTTTGAGTCCAAGCACGGCGATTGGGCCAATTGCGAGCGGATCCTGATCAACGCAGTCAAGATCTTGCCCAACATCGAGGACCTGTGGCTAAGGTACGCCAAGGGCAAATGGGTCGAGGGCGATATCGGCAAGGCGCGGGAGATCCTTGGGAAGGCCTTCGCCTCAAACCGAAACTCGGAGAAGATTTGGATCGCCGCGTACAAGCTCGAATACGAAAACAGCCAATACCAAAGGGCCAGAAAGCTTCTTGAAAAGGCGCGCATCAGCACAAGCTCCTCGCGCATCTGGATGAAATCCATCAAGCTTGAACGGGAGCTGTACTTTGTCGACATCCTCAAAAAGCGCGATCTGGAAAAGATCCTGCTAGAAAAGGCCATCGACAAATACCCAAAATTCGATAAGCTGTGGATGATGTACGGGCAATACTACGAAACCATCGGGCAAATGGAGAACGGGATCGCCATCTTACAGCGCGGGATCAAAAATTGCCCCAATTCAGTCGATCTCTGGATCTGCTATGGCAACTTGACATCCAAAGTCTCGGAAACCAAGGCACGATCCGTCTGGGAAAAGGCAAGACTCAATTTGCACTCGGACACACTTTGGTACTATTCAATCCGCTTTGAAAGAATTTTTAAAAAATTCCAGTACGCACAGTCCCTTCTATATAAATCGCTACAGGTCTTCCCCAATTCCGGGCTGCTATGGGCGCAATGCATACAATTGGAAAAAAACGAAGTAAAAAAGGCTAGAGTCTTTGAGGCACTGAACGCCTGCGATAAGGACCCCTACGTTTTAATTGAAGTCGCAAATTGGTTCGCATCAGTTGGCAAAATTAAAACAGCACAGAAATGGTTTGACAGGGTCATCAAGGAAAACCTCAAATTTGGTGACGCATGGATTTTTTATTACAGATTCCAATTGAAGTATTTTGAAAACGCCAATCATGAGCAGATCATCATCAATTGCGAAAAAAATCAGCCAAATAAAGGCATACTTTGGTGTAAAATTTTTAAAGATATTACAAAACCTAAAATTACTATTCGTCAAGTTTTAGAAAAACTTGGTAATTCGAATATACAAGATTTACTTTAAAGTTTGTGAATTTTTTAATTATTTTTGTTTTTTGTTTTTTAATTTTTGGCTTTTGATTTTTTAGTTATTGGTTTTTGATTTTGAGTTTTTGATTTTTAGTTTTTGGTTTATGATTTTTGATTTTAATATTCAAATTCGGAAAAATTATTATGTGAAAGAACTAGATCCACTAAATTTCCTTTCTAATCTAAAAGAAGTATTTTTATATAAAAAGTGTAGGTAGTTATTGGGTATATTATTACATTTCAAAATTGGTCAAATTGAAATTTTTCATATTTTTAAAGAGTTTCTTGATGATTATCATTTGGTATGAAAGTTATTAATGGTTTTTTATAATTGTGTGGGTGGAAAAATCAAAAAGATTATTTTGCGATTGGTAGTATTTTATTACCAAAATTGTAGAAAATCAAAAATATTATAAATATTTTTAAAAATGTGTTTGAAATCCAATTTTAACAATCAAAGTTTAGTGGAAATTTTTTTCCTCTTAAAATAAGTTACAAAAGTATAATTGGTCTCTTAATTATTTTTTTTTTTTCAAAATCTTTCCAAAATTTACCATTCAAACCGACCTAACCTACTCTAACCTACCCTAACATACCTTAGCCCCCCCGTAAAGGGTTTTTTAAATACCTACAGCCAATATATTTCAATGAAATTGACTATTTTGAAAGTAATGAGAATTTGAACAATTTTGAAATTTGATAATTTTTCCTAATTATTAAGCAAAATAAACTAAAATTCCACAAAAATGATATTAAAATTAAAAAGAAAATTTAGTGGATATAGTCCTTTCACAAAATAATTTTTCCGAATTTGAATATTTATACAGTCAGTTCCATTTTTAAGGTACAAACTTTAACAAAAATTAAGACACAATAAAAATCTCAAATTACAGTACAAAATTCAGATTCTCGTCAAAAAATTTGTAAAAAAAAAATTTCCAAATTTTGTGCTTTAATTTGAGATTTTTTTTGTGCCTTAAATTTTGTTGAGAGTTTGTGCCTATAAATTTGAAACTGGCTATATTATTAATTATATGAAAAAAAAAATAATAACAAAAACTCCATTAATCCAAATTGGCTTTAATAAATGTTGTCAGAAAGATATAATTAAAGAAATTTTCAAATTCCAAAAAAAAAAATAAATAAATAAAAAAAAAAAACAGTTAGTCCAATGATTTGTAAAAAAATAATAAGATATATTTATTAAAAATCAACTAAAATAATATTTATTTAATTACACTTTTATTAGTAAAACAATCCAAAAAATAATTTTAAATTTAATCACATATGAACATAAAAAAGGTATAATTTTTTTAAAAAAAAATAAAGTTTATTGTTCATGGAGAAATGAGAAAATAATATAAATCCTTAAAATTGTTGGATAATACCTAGAAATCGATCTTTTGTGGTGGTATATTTCGAAATTAAAGACTTTTGATTCTCAAGTAAAAAAAAAAAAAAACAATTTTTATTTTAAAAATATTTTTGAATAATTAGTGCTGTTCTACATTAATTTAATGTAAATAAAGAAAAAAAAAAACAATATTTAATCAATGATTAAAATCTTTTAATCCTAAAATAAATTTCACAGTATTATTATTATATAAAATTTCTTAATAACAAAAAAAAAAATAATTGTTTCTAAATTTTAAAAAACCAATTAAAAAAAATATAATATTTCCCCACTTGTAAAAATCCAAGTTTTTTTAAAAAAAGTTTTTGACTATACCCAATTTCAAAAAAATCTAATTTACCAAATACTATTACGTTTTTCTTTTTTTATATTTCACAAGTGACGAAATTCCTACAATTTAAAATACATTGTTTTATTAAAGTACACAATCAAAATAATCCAATTTAAACTAATTTGTGGTTATTTTTACAACCCTTTAAATTTGGTATTATATGGGGCTATTCTTTCTGATAAAAATAACTTATATAAAGAAAGAAGAAAAATAAAATAAAAAAAAAAACTAAGAAATCCCAAAAAGTGGTAAAGAGTAACACTTCAAACCCTACATGATTGCATTTAAAATTATAGATAACCTTAAGTTTTTTTGTATGTATCTCTTCGAGTGGTTTTTGTAAAACAATATCTAGTTTTTATATTGATTTTAGGAAATCTACCAGGCTTCACAATTAGATTTGTTTTTAATTAGGATTAGTAGTCATAAAAATTGCAATTTTTTTTTTAATTTCCAAAAAAAAATCATCAAATAACCAACTTTTCAAATCAAGAAATTTATATTTTTATCGAATTTAAAATAATTATTGTATTGTAATTTTTTTGAACTTTAGTACTTTTTTATACTAAATTATTCCAAAACTAAGTGATTTTATTTTTTAATTTTTATTTTTATACACCCCCTACACAGATAATAAAATTTCTTTCTTCTTTCATATAAAACAAAATTTGGGATTGAAAAATTTCGAATATATATTGGATTTTGAACTTTATCAAAAATGAGAAAAATGGATCAAACTTTAAAATAAAAACAATGGTGCATTTCTGAATCTAAAATTTAAACTAAGTTAGACATAACAATAATCGCATTCTTACTTTATTTATAAGATTTTAGTTTGATGTGAATTGTTTTTTCGGATTTACTATTGAATTTACTCAATTGGTTTTTATATGGTTAAGGTTTACAATCCCTGAAATTTGAAAAAAGATTATCTTACGTAGGGTGTAGTAAGTTGTCGATTTGATTCTTCGCTGATCGATCTTGTACTTGGTATGGATTTTAATAGTGGTTCAAAATGGCAATTTTTGACAATTTATTTTTTTTTTTTCCGAAATCTGAATTGAAGAGAATAAGATTGATTGGTTCGAACTTAAGTTATAAAAAAATGTGGTTTGTGGGTTGCTGATTGAAATTTTTAATTAAGTTTGGTTTTATTGGGAGCTTTTAAAAAATTTTATTTTTTCTTTTGGTTAATTGACAAAAAAGTAAATAAAGATTCTTTTTCTTCTCCAACCCAAAATTCAAAAGTTATTCTTGAACACCTACCAATCTATTAATCTTAAACTCTTCAATTCGGATTTTGGAAAAAAAAAAAATAAATTGTCAAAAATTGCCATTTTGAACCACTATTAAAATCCATACCAAGTACAAGATCGATCAGCGAAGAATCAAATCGACAACTTACTACACCCTACGTAAGATAATCTTTTTTCAAATTTCAGGGATTGTAAACCTTAATGAAACATTAAATGGAAATACAGAGATGGAAAATTCTTTTTCCGATTTATTTATGAAAGATCAAAGAACTATCTTCTGGTCTTGGGCCGTATGGTATCAAATTTTGAAAGAATAGTATCAATGAATATTCTAAATATTGTAAAATTTTATGTCAATTTGAAAAAAAAATTGAAAATGATCCCAAAATAAAATGAAAGTCAATAGATCTTTTGACAATAATCATTCGAAGAAAAAATACTGATGATATAGATTTTTAACATTTTAAATTGAAATTTTTTATTAGGCAAAAGAAAGGTTTCCAATAGATTGGAAATCTTTAAATCTTAACAACTATTGAAGTACTTACATAATCACAATTTTTTGTTGATAATTAATTCTGCTTTGTATTTGAAAAACTTTGATTTCAAGAATAAAACGATATACCTTTTACGCTTTTTACACCCTAAAATGCTCTGCAAAGCTACATTTAAAGAAAATATTTCAAAAAAAATAATTGCTTATTTGCTTTATTTAAAAAATTTTTCTCAAGAATGAAATTTGTTTGACAATAATTATCTATATTTCAACAAAAAGACATTTTTATGTCCAAATATAACTAATATTTTCTATTATTTTTTTCTTTATTCTTTTAGATCTTTTTATTTATCTTTATAAATAAAAACTAAGGATGACAAACCCAAATCCCCAAACAACCGAAACGAGTCCTTTTCTCAACTTGCTGAAGGAATTGAAAAAGAGACTCTTTGCAGGAGGAATTCGGGGAGCAATCTCCAAAATCTTTATGCTGTGGATGATAATCAATTTCTTTTTAAAAAAAAACAAAAAAGGAGGGATCGAATCAAAATCAAAATCTTTACCAGCGCTGAGCCCAGCATTTTCCCCATACCAAAAAATTGATTACTATATTTATTTTAGTGAAAACAAAAAGTTTGAAGATTTCAATGACACAAACGCGTTGGTTTGGAGTGAAAAAAAGATGGTCTTTGCGATGGATGGAATTAAAAAGGATTTAATAAAAACAATAAACGTCACTTTCACTCCGGAGATCAAAAACAACGGCTCGTTATATGCACACATCTACATTGCCAAAAGTGGCAAGCCGATAGATCCCAAAGATGAGAATTTCAAACGAAGGGATACTGCATATAAAAGAGCATTTTTAACAAAGTATAAAAAAGAAATCAAAGTTGTTGAAAAAAAATCCTTACTAAGCAGTAAATCAGAAGAATTAACAGAAGACAACAACAACAACAACAATAACAATGCCGACGACGCTGTTTATTCAATCACTTACGAGAGCAACCATGACAATTATGATAATTACGACAAAGATGAAAAAGACAAAGCACAAGAAGAACAAAAAGAAAAAGAACAAGAAGAAGAAATAATAATCAAGTCTTATTGGTATTCTAATTTAACAATTGGACTTGTAAATGAATTTACTGCATTCAAAGCAGGACAGGTGCCACCACATGTTGTTAATTTAATTGATTATAATAAAAAGACAAGGAAATATTACCCAATCATTTATATTAATGAATTTTGGATGCTAAAGGAATATTTGATCCCTATCAACGAGACTGTTGATCAACTACCATTAACGATCAAGTTTGAAATAATGCCAGCATGGAAATTCCACGTCTTCACAATGTTTAAAGAAAGCCTATCAATGCAACAACAAATTGGTAATTCACTTATGGAGGACGAACAAGATGAATTAAAAAAAATCTTTTTAGAAACCAACCCTTACCTCTTGGGGATCACGATCATGGTTTCCATTTTCCATTCCTTATTTGAATTCCTTGCATTTAAAAACGATATCATGTTTTGGAAAAATAAAAAAAATTTGCAAGGACTATCAATTAGATCCATTTTTATCGAGTCCTTTTGCCAACTAATCATTTTCTTATATCTGATGGATAACAAAACTTCCTGGTTAGTTTTACTTTCTTCTGGAGTTGGTGTAATAATTGAATTTTGGAAAATTAAACAAGTCTGTCATATCCAGTTTTTAAAAAAATTCCCCTTCATTAAATTTACAGACAAAGAAAGTTATGCCAATTCAAAAACTAAAGAGTATGACAACCAAGCAATGAAATATTTAAGTTGGGCCTCCTATCCTCTTTTAATTGGTTATTCTATTTATGCCTTAATTTACCAAAAACATAAATCTTGGTATTCTTGGCTTTTGAATTCTTTAGTAGGTGCTATATATACCTTTGGCTTTATCAAAATGTTACCCCAATTATTTATTAATTACAAATTAAAGTCTGTTGCCGCAATGAACTGGAAGGTTTGTGACTTGTTTTATTATTATTATTATTATTTTTTTTTTTTTTTTTGTAAAATTTTACATTTTCTAGCTTTGGATTTGAAATGTTTTTCTTTTTCAAATTCTAAAAAATAATTTAAAAAATTTAAATTGAATTCTGTAAACATATAAAGTTATGAGGAAAAAAAAAAGGTTACAAAATGAAATTTTTTGAACCACTAAGCGTGTTTTGCGTTTTTTCTCTTATTTTAAATTAGAATCTGCATTACTAACTCAAATCTTAATTAAAAACATAAAAAATCACCCCATCACATGAAAATAAAAATGAGATGAATTTCAGGCTACTTTTGAAGAAAATTTTAATGAAAATAAAACAAAATTTGATTGAAAATCAATTGGATTTTTTAATGAAATTTCATGAATGGTAATTGAAATAGTCAATTGAAATTACAGGAAATTTCAAGGATATTTTTATTGAAAATTTAGGGAATTAAATAAAAAATGTAAATATATATATAAAAATTAAATGAAAATTTAAAGAAATTTTAAATAAGATATTTGTTTTTTAAAATTTTTTCGTGTGAGAAAAAAGAAACGCAACCACCAAAAATAGGGAGAAAAAAGAAAAGAGAAAAAAGAAAGTAATAGAAATGTAACAATAAAAAAAAACTTTTAAGATCGAGTCACCAAAAGGTCTTCTAACATTATTGTTTCCTAAATTTTTTTTTGCTTCTTGAAATGTTAAAATTTATTTTAAGAAATGACCTTTCTATTTATTATTTATTTTGGACTTTAGTTTCCTTTTTTATTTTTGATATTTTTTGTTGTTGTTAGAAAAACAAAAAGAAAAAGAAAAAAAAAAAAAAAAACACAAATGCAAACTAAAAAAGACCTGAAATTAATCCAACATTCTATCCCTTATTTATCCCAAAGTCCAAACAAAAAACAAAATCACAAAAATAAAAAGTAAAAAAAATAAAAAAAATAAAAAATCTTTAAAATTTTTTCCAGAAACTTAGAGAGAAAATCCGAATAACCCTTGAGTATAAAAATGAATAATTTGATTTTAATTATAAACATGACTGGATATGAAAAATAATTTTTACAATTAATAAACATTCATGCTTTTAGACAGTGGTTAAATGGTTTTATTAAGAGTATTAATTTATTTTAGATCTTGGTGATTGTACTTGGAAAGTTTGAAAATGTAACAAAAAAAAACAATGAATATTTTTAAAGTTTATCAAGATAATTGTATATGAATTTCAAAGAAAAAATCCTTTAATAAATCTCATTGAAAATATGAGGATTTTTTGAGGAACACTTCAAAATCCATCAAATGAAATTTAAAGGAAAATTTATTGAAATTTGATTGATTTTGAATAATTCTTCAATTAGAACTAACTTTTTAGAAAATCTTTGCAAACTGAAATTTTTGAATCAAGTATTTGACAAAATTACTTTAACAAAACTGATTCATTCAATAAGAAGTAATTGAAATGTTACTTATTTTTATTTTATTTTATTACCATTTCTTTTTCTTTACATCATAATAATAACAATTTTTCGCTTTTTATCTTAATTTTTTTATTAAGAGTTACTTCAACTCAATATTAATCCCAAGAGTGATGATATTTTATAAAATACTATTTCTTAATTTGACTTGGCTTTATTTAAAACCTTGTTATTAAAAAAAAAACAAAAAAAGGCAAAACGCACCAATTTATAATTCAAATAACAGAAAAAAAAACAAGATCTCTCTTTTCAATCAGAAACAATTTCATCAAATTAACTCAAATATAAAGTATTTCTAAAAATTAAATTCTAACTGATTTCACCCCCGCCCCCAGAAAACCTTTTGAATAATACTGATAAATTCAAATTCATCTTAAAAAAATTTTTTTCTTTAATTTCCATTGTTGAATTTTTTAAACTTTGTATCGAATAAAGAAGAAGCAAGCATTTGATTGGTTAAAATGTAAAGAAACTTTGTAAAATGAGTTGATCTTCGGAATATTCTTTGTTAAGAACCGTTTTGAAAGTTGTGGTTATCAGATAGACATAATGGAAAATGTACTAAAAATTTTCAAATAATTATTTGGATTTATTAGTAACTAATCTTCACCGCCTTTAGTTTTATGTGTTATTTTTTCAATCTAAAACTGTAACTTTAAAAAAAGAAAAACAAAAGAAAAATTTCTCTTTTAAATTTCAAATACCATTAGATGAACAATAAATCTTAATTTTTTTTATTTTTATTTAGTAAAGTTATTCGTTTATAACGACAAGCTGGCAAAATATTAAAATATGGTATTATTATTTAATTTAAGGCTATTTTAAAAAAAGTTAGTAATAAAAGGTTTTCAAAAGCGCCATTCAAACTATTTGACTAACTATTTTAAGCTGTTCGGGTGTAACTTTTTAAAACTTGTGGTCCCCAATTTTTTAAACAGCTGTATTATTATTTATTTTAAAAGTGTTGAAAAATTAAGATCTACTAAGAAACCCAAAAAAGAATATTTTTTTTCAGTTAGATCACTTTTTTTCCCATTTTTTCTGAAAAAGAGAATTATTAAATTCATTTTATTTCTCACATTATAACAAGTTTTTAGCCTGTTTATTGTGATTTCCATCATTATTATTCCACAATATCAAGTCTTTGTTGCCAGGAATATTAATAAAAAAAGTTTTTTTTTTAATTTTGAGATCAATAATTTTGGTTAATCAAAAAATTGATAAATACAACCTATTGAAAAATATTTGTATTTTTTTAAGAAGGGTAGTTATAATTATTAAAGTATTAAAATCATTTAAAAATTTTACTAAGAAATCGTGTTTTTAGTATAGGATAAAATTGATTTTTTCAAGGTATAATTTTCTTGTAGATGTTTTGGAACCAAGCAATTCTTTTAGTAAAATTTAAAATTTATTTTTTATTTCAAATACCCGTTTAAATTATATACACAGTACTTGTGTATATATTCAAACAATTTATTCGAAAAAAATCCAAAATTCAAAATTCTTTTGCAATTTTTTTTCATTTTTTGAAAATCAGAAAACATCTTTTTTTAAAACATTAAAGAACAAAAAATTTTTATTGAATAGATCTCAATTTAATTGATAAATGCTTATTAGATTTCAAAAATGAGAAAATGACTTTTTTAAAAACTTTAAAGAATAAATAAAAGTTTTCTTTTATATCTGAATTTTATTGATAATTTTTAAATTAAAATTCTATCAAATTTTGAGTTAATTAAACACCTATACTTCAATTAGTTTTATTTGTTTTGATGTGAATTGAAATATTCTTAAATTAAAAATAATAACAAAATAAAAAAAAAATTCAAAATAAATATTTTCCAACATCAAACAAAAAATATAAAACACCACTTTCAAGAATTAACTTAATTGTTCAACAAAATAATAGGTTACTTTTTTTTTGTTTTATATTGTAAACATGTAAATTTTGTATTTCAAAAAATAAACTCATAATTAATAAAGTGTTTAGATGAGGTTAACTCATCCATTTCAAATAGCCAAAACAAAAATTACAATTTTTTTAAGATCTCGACAAGATTTCATTTTATTTTTGAAAAATATTAGTACTCTAAACAGCATACATCAACCAAATATAAATATTTCTTGTAAATAAACCCCAATTCGAAATTTTTAACACACCAAAATTCGATTTTTTAAAAAAAAAACTTATTTAATCAATTCTCGAAGATTTACCAAATTAGAACCATTCACTAATTGAAATGTTAACACTTATTTATTAATTACAATACTCACAAAACAATAAATAAATAATTATCAATACAAATAAATCAAGGGTGTGTTAAAAATTTTGGAGAGAGAAAAACAAAAAAATTGATGAGTAAATTTGTTGAAATTCTATTAGGATTATTGATCGATTAAATGGTTAGATATACTACCAACTAATTTTATTTGAGTTCTTCTATTTGGTACAACTCAACTTTAACCTAATATCAATTGTTGAAAAAAATTTTTGATCCAACGAAACAAATTACGTAATTCAAACAATGAAATGAAAACAAAAACAACTAAAAGATGAAAAAATGATTTTCATATTTTACAAAAATCAAAATTTATCTTCAATTTCAATGAAATTGTATTATTGTGATTATTTGGAACGTTTTAGCTGTGTGGAAAATTTTGAATTTTAGTTTAGTTAAAATTGACTTTTAAAAAAATGCATAACCAAAATATCCTTTCTACAATGAATTTGAAAAGTTAATTAAAATGCAAATTTATGAAAAATAAATTGAACTCACATGAAAATCTCATTTTTTTAACCAAAAAATTAAATTGCTGAATTTTTCTATTTTCTTCTTTTTTATCTTTTTGCTCCTAAAATTGAATTATTAATCGAATTATTTTATCATTTACTATTAATTTAACGAATAGACTATGACCTATAAAACAATCACCACCTTTATTGATGATTTATTTGCTTGGGTAATTAAAATGCCAACTCTTCACAGAATTGCAACTTTGCGTGATGATGTTGTTTTTGTAATTTATCTTTACCAAAGATGGAAATATCGCGTCGATGCTAATAGGGTAAATGAATATGGTCAAGTTGAAGCTGAACGTGAAAAATTATTAAAAAACAAGAACCAAAGCTCACAAAATACCATTGAAAAGGAAGAAAAGAAAATTACAAAAACAAAAGACAACAATGAAATACATGAAATCAAAAAAACAATCCAAACAAAAGAAGAGAAGAAAAATAAATAAATATTTCAATTTTATTTGTTTTTTATAAAGTTAATTCAATTGTTCATGTTGATTTTAATTTTCACTTCTTGTTTTTTTTTTTTTTTTGATGGATAAATTAATAAATCTTCTCTAGAATTTTTTTTTTTTAATTTTTATTTAATATTCAAATTTAAAAAACTAAAGAATAAAAGTAAAAAATGACAAAGAACAAATTTATTGATATAGAACATTTTTTTTGGTACACATTTTGAAAATTAAATATTTTGTACTATTTGGAGGTCGGGATTTTAAAAGAAAGTTTGATAAAACAAAAAATAATTCAGAAAATCATCTTAAAGTAAATAGAATTAAGATATCTCGTTTTTAATTTTTTTTCAAAGAATAAATTTAAATAAAGTTTCTTTTCCATTTTAGAAACCTTTTTTCAATATTAAAGTTAAATTGAATCCCAATAACAAATTCTTTTAATAAATTCGATCTATGAATTTGTCATATAAAACCAAAAATAATAAAATTTTTGTAAATGTTTCAATAGGGTTTTATTGATAATAAAATACAGAGATTCAAAATTATTTTTTTCGTTTCAAAAAATAAAAAAATAGATGATATATTTTTAATCCTTTTATATTTTGATTGGATTTGTAACTTTTTCTTTTTCTTTTTCTTTTTCGTTTTCTTGGTACCACTTTCTTTTTAACTTTCAATATCAACTGTTTAAAGTTAACCCTTTTTGTAAATTGGTTTTGGTGAGTATTGGGATTATCATTTTAATCGACAATATGTTGATAGTGATATTATTCACCCAAAAAAAAGATATTATAAAACAAATAAAAACCATTCCTAAAAGTTTATGAAATTATTCTCTTTATTTAGCTTTCTCAATCATGAAAAAAAATTATCATAAAAAAAATTATTACATTTGCTAATTTTTTCACTTTTTAATAATCTTAATTATAATATACACTATTTCTTGAACCGATATCTTTAATCAACAATTATTTATTTAAAGATATTAACAATTTAAGTTGAAAAATTCAATTTTTCTGGTGATATTAAGATTTTTTTTTCAAATTTAATAGTAAATAATTCGAAAATTGTTTTTACTCGCCACTCAGATGTTATTATATTATATTCCAAAAGGGTTTGAAATTTATTAAATATCTTTCAAATGTGGAAATTAATATTAACTTTTTAAGAATTATTAATTGACTAAATCGATTAAATTGTATTTTTGTTTTGTTTTTCGTGTTAGGTTGTTTTTTTTTTAATTTTTGAAATAAACAGAAAATTTAATAAATTTCCCATTTATTTCAAAAAGTAAAAAAAAAAACAACGACAAGTTTACCATAATTTAATTGTATCTTGTAAAATCACCTATTTTACTATGATTCTTTTGAATCCTGATAAATCAAGACACCTGGGTGATACCTTTTGTTACAGTCAGTTCCACTTTTAATGCACAAACTTTCAACGAAATTTAAGGCACATAAAAATCTCAAATTAAGGAACAAAATTTTGATTCTAGTAAAAGAAATTGTAAAAAAAAAAAATTACAAAATTTTGCTAAAATTTGAGAATTTTTTTGTAACTTAAATTTCGTTGAAAGTTTGTGCTTAAAAGTGGAACTGACTGTAAAAATCTGAAAACTACAAAGACAGAACTTACTTTTAATACAATTTTCAGAAATGAATTATTTTTTTTAAAATTCTGATACATTTTTCTCATTTTTGAAAAGTTAAAAATCCGAGATATTTCGGAATGTTTAAAAAAAAAATAGTTTCTTTGAAAGAAGATTGAAATCTTATTGCCTGTAAAGGAAGTGTACAAAAATAAACTTTAAAAATGAAGCAATTTAGTTCTATAATAACCAAGTTTAAAAAATCTACTTAATCTCAAAAAAAAAAAAATACAATAATTATTTTAAACTTGTAAACAATATAATATTTTGATTCAAAGAACAGACCAAAACTATTTTTTCTCGGGATTAAATGAAAAAATACAAGAAAAAGAACCAAGCAATCAAATTAAAAAATCTCCCGAAACACTTTTTTTAAAACCTGGAAAATTCAACTTATAATCCAGAGAAAAACTTTTTAATTTGATTATTTATAATCAATAATTAACAAATCCAATTTGAATAATTACAGTAAGTTATTAACAACCCAATCTGATTAACAGCGTCAAATAGACTTTACAATTATTTCTCTATTTTTTAAATATTTTCAAACAAATAAAACAATTCAAATGCATATTTCTAATAATAATAAAAATAATAGATATTATCAAATACCTGATTTTAATACTCAAAAATTCCTTTTTTATACTCTTGATATTTGAAAAAGTATATTGATAAGTCTTTTAAATTTCAAGAAATTTAATAAATATTTGTAAATAAAATAAATGTTCAAATTTTTTAGATCTTCAAGGTCATAATATTTGATTTATTTTTATTGTATTTTTAAAACAAGATTAAAGGTACAATGTTTCTTGTTCATAAAGACTCTCATAAATTACTAAAAGTGATATTTCTTCAAAATTAAATTTTTATGCAAATTTTTATTTTTCTATTTTGATCCAAAAACCAAACCCAAAGAATCCAGCTCTTTTGACTGAAAATATAATTGGAAAAATGAACTGTGTTAAAAATGACTATTCAATTCTCAAATGTTGACTAATGATGTTAAATATCGGGTTTAATTGTATCCTTATGAAAATAATTACTCTATTACCTTTGGGGGAAAAAAATAAATAAGAGTTAATAGTCCCTTAAAAAAAGTTTTGTAGAACTTGAAATTTTAAATTTGATTTTTTAAAAGGGGTGATATGTCAAAAAGATTTTCAAAAAATCAAAACGACATGTTTGTTTTGGTTAAGGAAATGCATTTGAGAGAAATTAAATAACAATTTTCAAAGACTAAATCAACAATAGAAAAAAGTGAATTATTAATTAATAAACACAAAATTTCAGTAATTTTTTTGTAGTCTCAAAAAAAGTACTCTATTGTTTTTAAAAATAATAATGATGAATTATCGTGAAAGTAACAAAGGTTTTCTTGGGATTTAAAAGAGTGAATTTTTTAGAACAGATTAACTCAATTTCATGTAAAAAGTCTTTATTTCTTTTCACATTTCTCAAAAAATCATCGTACTAAATATTACTCAATAGTTTCAGTTTTTTTATTGACTGTAGAGAGAAAAATGTTGGACAGAGAAAAATGGTTGGACAGCAATTTTAATTGGGAACATCACTGAAAATGATTATTAATTTCAATCATTTGTGAAATAACTAAAGAAAATAACAATAATCTACTTATTAGAATAACGATTAATGTGATTCTACTTTTTCAAAAGCTTATCTCTTATAATCTAAATCAAGTTTAAAAATTACCATTTTCAGAATTAATAGTAAACTTTACTACAACTTGGATTTTTATTAAAATAGCATGATCTACTTTAGTTATCAACCATGCAAATGAGTATTCTACACAAACCACAGATTAATGAACTTTTAACACCTTTAAACCTGGATTTATATAAAATTCGCCTAGTTATCAATAGGATTTGATTTTCAATTTCAGTAATGTTCCCAATTAAAAATGTTGTCCAACCATTTTTCTGTGTCCAACATTTTTCTCTCAACAGTGATGATATAAAAACCAAATTCCAAAGTTTATTCTTTTGTTAATAACTCATTTTTATCATTAATTTCTACATTTGAAAGATATTTAATAAAATTAAAACCCTCTTGTATTCTACGAAAATATCATCTTAGCTGTAAAGAAAAAAATTTTCTAATTTTGACATTCTTTTATCTGCTTTGTGATCTAATTCTGAAATAAAAATAAATTTAATTAATTTTTGAAAATTCTTGTCTATTCAAAGGTTTTAAATTAATGAAATTTAATTAATTTTGAGATTTATAATTCGCTAATTTGAAAATTTTTCAGAAAAAAAAAAAAAAATTAAAAACTTTAAAAAGCTAATTTCAGAAAATTAATAATTCCAGATTAAATTTTATTAGGATCTCCAACCAACTTTAATTTATTATTTTTAAAACTGATTGATCCAAAATGATTACATTCTAAAATAATAAAAAACATTTTGAAAAATAAATTTAATTGATGTTTTTTTAAAAACGATTCAAATAAGAAAGAATTCGAAGAAAATAAAATTCTTTGACAGTCCTAAAAGAATAATAAACTAATTCTAATTTTAAATTTTCGACAGGTAAGGTATCAAATCAAAAAACTTGTTTTATATTTTTATAAAAAATTGATCACAATTCTTACTTGATCTGTTAATTAACTTTTCAAAAAGGCAGAAAAATTGAATTGGAGATCATCAAATATTGGAAAAGAATTGGTTGATTTTTGAGCAAGATTTTCATCAAAATGAATAAAAACTAATCTCAAAAAAGAAATTTTGATTTAATTCTATTCAAACAAGACTGAATAAAACCAAAAGAGAGTTTGGTTAACTTACAACAAAAATAGAGGAATTTGGAAATCGTTAATTCTAAACCGTGACAAAAATGTTTTCTAAAGTATCATTAAAATAAATGACAAACTTCTTGTGACAGTTTTGATTGCTCAATATGAAATATTTTTGACTCTCTTTTTGAGAAACAACTTATCAATCAAGATCGATGTAATCAATTTAAAAAAAAATTCCATACCTAATCGATTAAAAAATCAACAATGACGATGGGAAACAATGTCAAAAGAATCATTATTTGAACCATTGATCACTCTTTTTCTTTTAACTTTTCCAACACTTTCAAGAATTTTTTTTTTTTTTCAATTTTCAATTTTTTTTATTTGATCTGTCAATACCAAATAATTTGATGTATGGTCTTTCAGTGAATTTGTCAAAATATTACTGTCTAAATTATAATATTATTATTCTCAACATAAATCATATCAATTATTAAAAAGTAATTTTTTGAGTAAAAAATCATCACAACCCGTTGACGTGAAGTGCTGAAGTCTTCTAAAGGAATGGTAAAATAAATAAAAAAGATTTTTCTCTCAAAAAGAAAAATATCGAATTTTTTGAAAAATGCTGAAGAAAATGGACTTTTACTGTTTGAGATTAATACCGTTTTGAAAAAATAAAATAGCTGTCATCAATTAAAAATTAAAAAACTTCCAAAAAGTTTATAATAGTTCCTCAATTAAAAAATGAATAAAGAAACATTAATTTTTTTTTTAGTTATTCTTTATCATTTTTGTAAATCAAAAATAAAGAACAACCATTGGAATGTATTATGAACCCAGAAAGAGATCTGGAAGTTGGGTTAGTGTCTCCAAAATTATCAACAATTCAATCAAACGTGAACGAAAACCCAAAATAAAGAAAAAGCAGGTAAAGAAGAAATTCTCATTTTTGTTAAAATTCCCAAAGAATAAAAAAAAAAAAAACCTTAGTATGAATGAAAAAAAAAAAGATTTGGAGGAGTTCTTTGACAATTCTCAAATAAAGGAATTACAAAACGAACTCCAAATACTAAAGTGGAAAAGGCAATCGATCTTTCGAATCCAAAGCCCACTCAATATCGATGGGCAAATCATGACATATAAAAAAAAAATCAAAGAAATCAATACTGAACACAAGCAATTACAAGAGATCATTTGCAAAATTCAAAACTATCTCAAATTATATGGACACCACGAAAAGAAGGAAAAAGAAACCTTGGGCAAAGAATATAAAAAGAAACAGCTCTTGTTTTATTCAAAAAGCGAACAAAACCTTTTGAAAGTTGTGCCTTTGGTGAAACATAAGAGGGTAAGTATGGGCAATAAACCAGATAAAATAGGCAATTTTGAAAATAATAAATTAGAACTCAACCCGCCAAGTCTAAAAGTGATAAAAATGGATCAAATAAGGGAGGAAATGTTGATTCACAAAACAAAGAAAATCGAAAAATTAAAAAAAGATCTAATTGATCAAAAAGAAAAAGAAATACAAGGCAAACATCTCAGAAATAAAATTGCCAAATTACAAATCGAGTTAAAAAATCTCACTCATAAAACAAATACGCTAATTAACACCCTTCATAAAGCTAGAAATCAATTAAAAGTTTCCCAAATCGAATCACCATCAAACACAGAAAAAAAAGAAATAAACTTTTTTCGAAATACAATGTGGCAAACTTTATCGAGCAAATATCAGATCCTTGAAAAAAAAACGAAAAAATTACAATACATAACTAATACTATGATCTCCAATCGTTCCAGTTCAATCTCTTTTTACAAACGATTTCAGGATTTAAACCAGAATGTAAAGAAATTAGAATTACAAAATAGGATGTTTATCAAAGAAATTATTGAGTTGAGAGAATTATTAGATTTAAATAATAATTATTTAGAGAGCACCTCTGAGGACACTTTCTCTCGTTTTGAATTTTCAGAATTTGATTTTGACGAAATCCAAATAAAAATTGAAAAAGAAAATGGAAAAGAAAATGGAAAAGAAAATGGAAAAGAAAAAGAAGAAAAACAATATGAAAAAGAAAAAGAAAAAGAAAAAGAAAAAGAAAAAGAAAAAGAAAAAGAAAAAGAAAAAGAAAAAGAAAAAGAAAAAGAAAAAGAAAAAGAAAAAGAAAAAGAAGAAGAAGAAGAAGAAAAGGAAATAGATAAAGGAATAGAGAAGAAAAATGATGAAAATGAGATTGAGAGTGATCTAGGAAATGACTGTGAAGATCGTAATCAGAAAAGTACGAAGAATAACAAAACAGATAAAAATAAAAAAAATTCCAAGACAAATAAAAATCAATTGTCTTCAAATCCAGAGTTTTCAGTTACTTTTCCAATATATCAACCAAATTCAAAAACCCTGACTTTGTTCGATGGGCCCAACAATCAACTAGACTCAGAAACGTCAAGTAGTAGTTCCTTTCAAAACAAGAAAAATTCGTCAAAACAAAATGATTTCGAAGTGAAAATAAATATGATCAATGATAAAATTAAAACAATATCTTTTCAAACATTAGATCAATTATTACAGATCCCAAAAGCAGTTAATTTTTTTAAAGAATTTTTGTCTTCTCAGTTTTGCCAAGAAAATATTATGTTTTTTGAAGAAGTGAAACTTTTCAAGCAATTCCAAGGTTCACAAAAAGTAAATTATTTTAATTTTTTGATTTTTTTTTATTTTTTACATTCTTTTACACACTTAAATTAAACAAAATTAACAATCCAATTTGGATCCAAACTGCTTAATTTTCAGAATTTATATAAATACAAAAAAAAAATGATTTTTTGTATTTTCAATTAGTGTATAAATATTTTACCAAACTAAGTAAAATATTGTTAAAATTGGTAGATGGAAAAATAATAAACTAACTGGTATCCGAAATTTTAATTGAAAAAAAACTTTTCAACTTGTTTAAAATTTTCAAGTTAATATATATATATACAGATATATAATATTTAGAACAATGCTTAAAAAAACTTAAAGTGGTTTCTATATAAGCTATTAACAAAACAAAGTTTGTTGAATAATAATAATATAAATAAAATCTTAATTTTTTCAAGAAACAGATAAACAAATGAACAGACAGAAAATAAAAAGAAGTTATTACCCGATGGAACATTTAATTGAAATGACTACAAAAAAAAAAAAATTTCCCATATTTTTGATATTTAATCAAATAAAATGAAAGTTTTTTTTGTTATTTTATATTAAAAGGAAACCATAATTTTTAAACTTTGGGATTTATTTTTATTTTTATTTTTATTTATTAAGAAGGTTGCATTTCAGTCTGTTGTATAGAATTGTAAACCATTGATTATACAACCATTTTAAAACAAAATGTACTTGATTTTTTTTTTTATCTTTATATTGTCAGAAGTAAAATTTTTTAAATTTTTAAGTTTTAATAAAATTTTTACATTTTTTTTTAAAAAAAGAATGCTTTTCTTTTTACCCCAACCTCTACCTAAGGTTTAAAGGCTTAGTCCTCTCTTGATTAAAATAGAAAACTTTGTAAAACTTTTAATTCTGAAAAAAATTTTCACTTTTGTTAAAAGAGAAAACTTCAAAAAAGTTTAAAAAAACTCCACAGAGATTTAAAACTACTGTATTTATTTTCACAATTTTAAAATAATATCAATTTTTAGTTGATCTAATAATTTTTTTGATTTGATAATTTAACAAAATGATAAATATGATATATTTGCATTGGAAAGCACTTTTCCTAATAAAAGAATTGGATCCATTTTTTTGAATAATTTCACACAATACTCATTTCATAATTTTTTTTCTGTTTTATTTTATTTTTTTCTCATTTCTTTAATAAATTTGTATTTTTTATTATTGTATTTTCAAAATAATGTAATCTCTTTAAAAATAGAATTTAAGAAAATTTGCAAAAAAAATTTATCAAACATATATTCTCCCAAGTTCAATATTTGAAATCAATATCATTTCAGACATGCGGAACGATATTATCACGAATTTTAAAGAAAAAAAATACACGAGGGAGTTATTTAATAACGCACAAAAAGCAGTACTAAATCATATGAAATTTAATTCATGGAAACCTTTTCAAACATCAGTCCTTTATAGAAAATTAATTAAATCTTTAAACAAAGATCCAAATTTTATTTTCAACCAAAAAAAAAAAAAAATAAAATTAATCAAAGGGCACCATAAAAAGAGGGGTCTAAATGAAGAATTCCAGGTTAACGGTAAATTATGGCCAACGTACCAAATAGCAAAGGATTTGTTAAATGTGATATTATCAATTTTACAAGCGCATCATTCTGTGAGCAATCATACCATAAATTTAAAAAATATTTCAAAATCAATACCTTTTAGAAGATTTGTTAAAATGACTAGAGAACTGCAATTTGTAAAATTACATGAAATGAAAATTAATGAAAAGCTATGTTTCTTCCTAAATTTATTTAATTTGTTATCATTCCATTCGATGATTATTAATGGCATTCCTAGAGATGTCAACAGTAAAAGAAAATTTCTAAAAAAGTCACAATATTTTATAGATGGTTCTTACTTTTCTTTAAAAGATATTTATCATGGTATATTGCGTGCAAATACCAATTCGAAGAATTATAGCCACCATTATTTTAAAGCTAATGATAAAAGAGCAGAATATTCTTTCTCATCAATTGATCCTAGAATCCATTTTATGCTGTTTAATCATTCATTTCAAGAATTTCAATCCTATTTTAGAATTTTTAATATTGATAATATGAATCATTATCTGGACAAAATAACTACCTATACTCTGAACAATATCATTAAAATTAAAAATAATAAGATTTATTTTCCAAAATTGTTTAATAGGATACAAACCGACTTTGGTGGGAAAGAAATTTTACTCAATTTAATTTCGTTATATCTCCCGAAAAACTTTTTATTTTCCCATCTGGTTAATACAAAATTAAAATTATATGAACCGAATTTATCTTATATAAAAATTAATTTTGATTTGAAATCTTTATTTTTAAAAAAAAATTAAAAATATTTATTTTTTTATGCACGGTAATAGATACTGATATATTATTTTTACTATTTCGTTTGTATATGAATTATTATTATTATAATTATCTATTCATATCTTTAATAAACAATTTTTTTTTTTTTTAGTAATTTGGATTTTAGTTTTACAAAAAAAAAAACAAAACAAAATTTATATATTCACATAAATTAAGTGTTTTATTTCTTTGTAATATTCAAATTTAATAATCGAAAAATAAAAAACTAAAACAAAATTTTATTTCTTATTTTACTGTTAAAAAATTAACAAAATTAGTGAATTCAAATCTGAAAACTTTTGGTTAAGATTTTAAAAAATATCATTTTGTTTCAATTTCTTCTTAATCAAGAAAAAATTATTTCTTATACAAATTTAAATTTTAATTGATATTTTTATTTTTGATATTTTCAAGTAATAAATTATTTTTCAGTTAAAGGGGGGCAGTTTTGATGGGTTAAATACATTATGCTTTTAAAGAGTTTGCATAGATATTAAAAGAAAAATTCTATTTTGGAAATTTTTAAAATTGAAATCATTTTTTCACATTTTTTTTTTTTTTTTAGATTTTTTTTTTATACCTAATTTAGTTGCAAATTTTTTTTTTATATAAGACCAATAGTCACCCAATAAAAGTTTGTTATTCTAAGGTAATTAAAACCATGGAAATAATTGTTGAGAAATCATATTGATTTCTCTTGGAATCCTATTCGATCTTTGATCCTGATATTTGTTTAATAAATGTTAAAAAAAAATTCCACTTCATTTTCTTTTCCTTTTTCAAATAGAGATTACAAATAGAAACCCATACTGTTGGGGGGGGGGGTGGGTGGGCATGATTGCTAAAAGAAAAGTATGGAAAATGAAGCGAAAATTGTTTCATATTTATTATTCAAATGCCAATAGAAGGCCAAAACAAACATTGTTGTTTTTCTCAATGGATCCCAAGGATTTGAGTTTTTCAATTTTTAAGAAAATTTATTGATTAATTACTTTTTTTTCAGACATATACTAAAAATTTTTTGATGTCTATTATTCTGTATATTTCTTATTTTTTCTTCAAATATCAATTATATAAAACAATTGATATTTGAAAAAAAAGTTGCGACCCTTTGACTGAAACAGAGTTTAGTATTTTTTAACTATATGTATTTTCTTTTCAATGCGTATTATGTTTAAGTTTAATACAAGATTTTTAAACATATAGAATTGAAAGTCAATAGGAATTGCTAAAAAATATTAGTATTATTCTTTTTTCAAGAATGGGTTCACATAAACTAAAATTTAAAATTTTCCACACAGTAAAAACGGTCCAAATAATTACAATAAAATCAATTTCATTCAAATTGGAAAATAATTTTGAATTTTATAAAATAGGAAAATCATTTTTTCATCTTTGAGTTGTTTTTTGTTTTCATTTCATTGTTTACATTATGTAACTCGTTTCTTTCATCAAATTTTTTTTTCAACGATTGATTTTAGGTTAAAGTTGAGTTGTTCCAAATAGAAGAACTCAAATAAAATTAGTTTGTAGTATCTAACCATTTAATCGATCAATATTCCTAATCGAATTACAACAAATTAAGCAATCAATTTTTTTGTTTTACTCTCTCCAAAATTTTTAACACACCCTTGATTTATTTGTATTGATAATTATTTATTTTTTGTTTTGTGGGTATTGTAATGTATAAAAAAGTGTTAACATTTCAATTAGTGAATGGTTATCATTTGATATTTCTTCGAGAATTGATTAAAGAAGTTTTTTTTTATCACAAATCAAATTTTGGTGTGTTAAAAATTTTGAATTTGGGTTTAGTAAAAAAAAATTAGTCCTTGAATTGATTTAATTTATGAGTTTTGGAAACCAAATTTGGGAATAACAAGTCCTAATTAGTTTTTTCTATCTTTTTTTAGTATTATCAATTTTTTAAGAAGTGCTAAATACATATGAAATATAATCAAGATTGAAAAGGAATTAATAATAAATAAATTTTATTTTAAATTTTATCTTGGTATATTTGAGACTTTCAGATGTTTTGTATATTTTAAAAAATATTTCATGAAAATCAAATAAAAATATAAAAGGTAAATATCCAACCCCAACTTCAAATATAACCCTAATCAAAGACTAATAACAATATTATATTCCAAAAATTTGGACACAGTGTAAACTGTTGAAAGAATAATGAATCTCCTCTTAACATTTAATGCAAAAATACATCTGATTTTTCAAAATATTTCATTTTTTGTCTTTTTTATTTTTTTATCTCCATTACCTTATTTCCAGTTACCTAATCTGTTTGGTTAGATCTGGAATTTTTTTTCCAATGATTGATAGAAGTTTTAATGTTGAGTTTGTTAAATTGGAAAATCACATACAATTAGTTGATGGTACCTTATCATTTGACCGATCAATATGTGCTGGTGGAAATTTCAACAAATTTATCAAATCACATTTTTTGTTCCCCTCATTTCATTATTTTATACACACCAATTTTTTTTTTTTTGATTTTTATATTTTTTTCTTTTATTTGGATTGAAAGTGATTATTTATAAAAACATTTATACTGAGTAACTCAAATGTTGTTTTATATTATGTTTGGAAAAATATAATAAATTGAGTTTTATTTTGCTATTTTTGATTTTGGGTTTGTCAAAATTTATTGAATTGCGTTTATAATATTAAGAATTCCAATAATTATTTATTTTCAAATAGAGATCGAACTGACATATTGAATTTTTCGAAAATATATTTTATGTATTATGCTTATTATGTCTTAGGGGATCTTTATTTTTTTTCTTTTTCTATAAATCCATCCAAAAGTCACTTAATAATAATCATAAGATCATTCTTTAATATTTCAAAAATAAATTCCTTACCAAAAATAAATTTAAAATTCATTTTGAGAGTTGAATAAATCCTTTTCAAAATTTTCCTCTTACATATTAAAAAATAAAAAATACATTTATAATCTCATTTATTATTGTTATTATTTTCCTCTGTTACCTCAAATATTTTAATAATTTAAAATGATACATCCAGATTCACTTTTAAAGTAGAAAACTTTGAATCGAAATTAAAAGGATCAAAAAAAAATTCTAAATTTCAGTGCATTTTTTAGAAATAATTTTCCGCTTACTTATTTTACCAGAATCCGAATTTTGTGATTTAAATTTTCTTGAAAGTTTGCGTCCCAAATAATTATACTGACTGTAATTTGAATCAATAAAACAAAAAAATTATTTTGTTTG
This sequence comes from Anaeramoeba flamelloides, assembly GCA_027625915.1. NCBI lineage: Eukaryota > Anaeramoebidae > Anaeramoeba > Anaeramoeba flamelloides. The sequence goes on from JANTQA010000072.1 coordinate 2,979,543, forward strand.
AAAAGATCTTTACCTCCCTTCCTTTTTTTTGTAAAATCACTAATAATTCAATTTTTTTTTTTTTTTTGAAAACAAAACTATTTTCAGTCTTTTATTAATGTTTAAGCTGATGATAATTTTTGTAGATTTTTGTAGATTCTCGACATTTGTAGATTTTTTCAGGGCTGTGGCATTACTAGAGAAACACCTGACCTAGGTTAGATTCCCACCAAGTATATTTATTTTTTGAGAAAATTAATGTAAAATTAAAAATAATATACATTTGCTTTGCAAATATCAGCCATTTTAAACCAAGACTAAAAATAAGTCATAATAAATGAAGTTTCTGGCTTCGTTCAAACAATATTTATCATTTTCAAGCAGATTGTGAAAAAAAAAATTGTCTACAAATGTCGAGAATCTATAAATATCTACATTTTTCCATTTTTCCCAATGTTTAATTGATTAATAAAAAACATTCTTATTCAATTTTTAATGAATACTACCTTTTTTTCTTTATTTAAAGTTCAAAATCCAAAATATTGTTAAATTATTTCAGAAAAAAAAACTATTTTCTTTAGTGAAGAAAACAATCTTATTGATTATGGAAGAATTATCTTTAGAAAAATACATTATAAAAATAAAACTACCAAGTTTTTAATACCCCAATATAAAAAAAACATTTAAATTCAAAAAAATTAATAATTATTTTAAGTTCTTAAAAAAATATAATTTCACAATTCAAAAAACAGTTCGAATCAATTTTTTATTTTTGTTGAAAAAAAAAAGTTGAGAAAAACTTACCAGGATTTAAAAATATCCAAAATATAATTTTTTATAACTTTTAAAATTCAACTATTAACATAACAAAATACCTTTTAATTTGAATATTGGTAATAAATATTCAATTACAAAATCTTCATTATTTCAAAGAGTTTATAAACACCATCTATTAAAACTATCAATTGACTTTATTATTATTTCTCAAATTTTAAATATTTTCAAACACATTAAATCAAATTAATAATTATTTGAATAATAAGAAAAAAATTTAGAAATTTTATCTAATAAGTTATTTGAATAATAACAGTTCTTATTTATACTATACAATATTGAAAAAAAATATTACCTAGTCGTTTAAATTTCAAGAAATTTAAGAAATTATTGAAATTAAAATAAATATTTATTTTTTTCAGATCTTTAAGGATTCAATATTAGTTTTATGTTATTGTATTTATATAATAAGAATGAATTTAGAATTTTATTTTTTTAGAAAAACTACTTAGAACTTACTAAAAAAGAGATTTCAAAAAATAAATATAAAACTTTTTTGAAAATTTTTCTTTTTCTAATTTGATAAAACATCCTAACAAAAATATCTGATCTTTATACTGAAAATTTGATTATGAAAATGAACTGACTTTAAAAATGATGACTCTTTTCTTCAAAATTGATTAATGAAGTGGCTTATCAGGTTTAATTATATTCTTGTGACAATAAGTATTCTTTTAACTTTAGTCAAAAATTAATAGTGGTTTTTATCTCCTTAAAATGAAAAATGAAAAATAAAAAAAAAAAGGTAAATAAAAAAGATATTATTTTATAAAGGTACTTCAGAAAAAGTAAAAATTAACATTACTCAAATAGTATTACTCTTTTTGTCACAAAAAAAAGAAAGAACAAATGGCTTTTCAACTTTTGAAAAAAAAAATTTTGATTAAACTTTTTTCCAATTTTTAACATTTTTTCCAAATCAAACCAAATTGATATATTTATTAATTTAACACAAATAGGAAAAACAAATGAACAAATTACATCCACTTGTTTATTCAGAACTTGGTATCAGGTCTAAACGGTTGTTAGAAAGACCACAGGCAAAATATTCTATTCGATTCCGAGCGAATTCAAATCTTGGATACAATTTTACAAGCTTTACATCTCTTCGCCCAGAAGAGAAAGATTTGTTTTTTTATTCAAACATCACCTCTGAATTTAAAATCAAAGAAAACGTTGAAATCACAACTTCTGTAACATCACAAAAACAACTTATTACCAAACTATCTTTTTCAGATTTGTTTGATGGTGTTTTAAATGCTGGGTTCTTTAGTAAGATCAAATCCTCTTTTCTTTTCTTTTTTTTTTTTTCTTTTCTTTTTTTTTTTTTTTTGTGAATTTTTTTCTTTTTCGAAGAATTACCAAAGATAGTTTTTATTTTTTTGTTTTGTAAAGAAAAACAAAAAAAAACACTCTCAGAATTAATTAACGATCCACTATTTGTTATTTTACTTTTTTTTTAATAAAATTGTTTTCTTTTCCAAACACAACACAATTAAAATGCAACAAAAGCTGATACGTTTAAAAAATCATTGTATGGATATTTTTCTTGTTGTCCAAAATATGGAAGTGTGTCCTTTATGACTGATTTTATGACTAGGGTTGGTTCGTTTAGCATGACGACTGGTATCAAAGGGATCAATTTTGGGATGATGGGAAATATTGATCTCGAACAAAGATCTGTTCCAGTTTTAGAAACAGCGATGCAATATAAAATCAATAAAGACACAGAAATTGTAACAAAATTCAAGCCAAAGACCAAGATAGTTTCAAGTGAAGTTTACTCACAAATAAACCCACGAATCGCGTTATCGTTGGGCCTTTCTGTAGACTGCAGCACACGCACACTGGACCTTTTCCAGGCAGCAGTGCTTGTAAACACAAGCCCAAGAACACAACTTTACTCAAAGATCCAATCTTCAGGTAAATTGTCTCTTCAAGTTTTGACCAAAATCACAGACCATGTCTCTGCAGGTGTCACAGGCGCAATTGACCTTTCGAGATTATGCCAGAAAAAAAACCCTTTCCTTTCCAAAAAACTTTGGAATTGCTTTGAAATTAATACCCAAAAGAAACACAACAAAGGAAATTTTTTCCTTGAAAATTAAAATAATCCTTGTTTAATAAATTTTTTTTCTAAATGAGTGTTATCAATTCATAAAAATAATTGTTTCTATATTTCTTGAAATTTTAAACACCAACTCACAAAAGAATAATTAATTATATATATATATATATATATATATATACACATATATATATAATATTATTTTAAAATTTTGAGAATAGTTTAATTCTTTATTTTGAAATAAAATAAAAAAACCTTGATTAGTTGATTAAAACTCTTGACTGATTTTTTTTTTTTTTTTTTTTCAATAAAAACAGTTCAGGAAAAGCATAAAAATATTAAAAATAAAAATAATTGAAACAAAAAAACCAACCTAAAGTTTAAACACTAAATAAAAAAACATTAAAATAAAACATATAGATTCGCCAAGCAATATCTTTTCAATAATAATAAAAATAGTTCAAAAAACCATTCTTCAAAATATTTAAAAATAATTAACTTATTTACAATTGTTTTCTTTTCAAATATCAACAAAAATACAATTGTACCAAATGAAAAAATCAATATATTGTTAAAAAAATATAAAAAGCTAAAAATGATTTTCATTTTTTCACTAATTTTTATCAAGTTTAATTTTTCTTTCTTGACTTAATAATTCAATAAACTCAGATCTAATCATCTTTCCCGAGGTACTTTTGTTTTTGAGAAAATTGTGAGTGAACAAAGAATCTCGAGAAAATTAAATGATTATTTTTGAAATTTCTTTGAAATTTGAATTTTGGGAAGGAAGTTTGGTTCATTTTATCATTTTTGTTTTTTATTATGTTCGAAAAGTGAAATTTTCATCATTTATCGAAGTAAGTTCGAAATGAATTCTTGGCATGAACTTACAAAGATTATTTTTTCATTGTGATTAAAACTTCAAAGATCTTTTCTGCAAAGATATAAATTAATTCTTGTAATAAAAATGTAGTTTTTTTCTTGAGTTTATATTTTTCATTATATTTAATAATCCCACTTAAACAAACTTAAAAAGAGAACTAAGAAGATAATTTTCCGATTAAATCTTCATATTAATCATTTATAAGTCTAAAGGTGTTAATATCAATATAGAATTGATAATTTCTTAATGAATAAATATCACTCTTTATTATACTTCTGTGAAAAGTGGAAATTTGATATACCGTTGTCAAAATAATGCGTTCAAACAAAACTTTAATATTTGTTTTAAAATAAATAAAAGGTGTTTTTTTGTAATAGAAGACCTACCTATTAATCAGTCAAAGAAACTAACAAAAAACCCTAATTAAATATAGTTTTGGTTTCGTAAAGTTCTATTATTTAAAACAAAATTCGAAAAATAAAGGATTCAAATTAGAAAATTTATTTCAAAAAATAGAGTAAATATTTGTGAAAATTTTTATCAACAAAAAAAAACAAAAAATTTTAAAAAAATTGAGAATATTACCAACAAATTTGAACCCATTGCATTCTGAATTCCAAAATTTAAAGAAGATATCAACTAGGTTTATCTTCAAAATTGCTTTTAGTCAAAGTATACTATTGGGTAGAGAATTGTATGTTACATTAGAACAAGAAAAAAAAAAAAAATCATGGTTTATCATTTTGAAACACCCATTTTAGTCTTTTTTGTACACATTATTTTGATCACTTTAGAACAAAAAATAAAAACCAAAAATGGGAAATTTTATTCAAAAATAATTTATTTGAATCTTTGAATAAAAGATGGTCTGAACTTTTACCAAAATGTAAGGACAGTGTTTACAGTATTTCTGAAGAATGTATTTCGACGAAATTGCCTCATTAAATGGCTTAATTTGATAATTTTAATCTGAAAATGAAATTTTTATCTTTTATGAAAAGAAATCATTTATTTTGGTTAAATTTGTGAAAAAATTCAGGAAAAAAAAAGTAAAATCAAAAATATTTTTGAAAAGTATCAGTATTTATTATTTGTTGATTAAGAATGGAGGAAATTTTGAGACAAAAGTGAAGTTTGTAAAAACTTTAATTTGATAAAAAAAATAAACCAAAAAAAAAAGAAAATTTTTGAATCTTGATTGTCTGAAAAGTGTGTTACGAAACAATATTAAAATAGAAAAAAGTTCCAAAAAAAAAGTTTTAAAAAAAAAATATACATAAAAAGTTGAAATAAAAAATAATAAAAATAAAAGAATAAAATACCAAAAATAAAAAAAATATGATTAAAATAAGAGAACAAGATAAATATTTGATCTTAAGACAATCTCAGTTTAGTTTTGATTTTGTTCCTGTAAAAGAAAATTAAGTGTTTGTTCAAGATCACCATTAAAAGAATTTAATAATTGGATATTGTATTCAAAATCATCAAATCCTAAATTTGAAAGTGTATCTAATTCTTCTTCATAATCATTTTCTTTGTTTTGGTTTGTTTGACTGTTTTTTTCTTTTAATTCATTTTTGAATTCATTTTCTTCTTGTCTCCATTGCTGTTTTTGTAAATTTTGTTGTTTCTTGAATTGGTTAATTTCTTCTTCACTGTAGGGTTGTCGAAAAAATCTTCCACCCATTCCCATTTCCATTCCTTTCATTCCTCTCATTCCATAACCCATTGAACATCCCATTCCTCTCATTCCTCTTCCCATTCCTCTTCCTCTTCCTCTTCCTCTTCCCATTCTTCTTCCCATTCCCATTCCTCTTCCCATTCCCATTCCCATTCCCATTCCCATTCCCATTCCCATTCCTCTTCCCATTCCTCTTCCCATTCCTCTTCCCATTCCCATTCCCATTCCTCTTCCCATTCCTCTTCCCATTCCTCTTCCCATTCCTCTTCCCATTCCTCTTCCCATTCCCATTCCTCTTCCAAATTCATTCCCAAATCTTCCCTCCATTGGAGAATTCCTACCATACCATTGTTGAAAATTTTCTTCTTCATCATCTTCTTCTTCATTTTCAACTTGTTCTTCATTTTCAACTTGTTCTTCATTGTCTTCTTTGTCTTCAATTTCAACTTGTTCGTTCGCTTTTGTCAAGAATAATCGTAAAATATGCGGAGTGTTTTGTTTGGCAAATGAAAGGGCTTCGTTCAGTTCAAGATCAGAAGAAAAAAGAACATACTCTTCTTCTTCGTCTTTGTATCTAAGTGTAAATTTATTTTCTGTAACATCAATATTACAGATTTGTTGCAACATTTCACACAATTCCTTGTATGTAGTTTCATCAGAAACAGAAAATCTTCTGAATTGTTGATCAAAATAGACTTTGACTGAGATACTTGTTGTATTGCTGTTGTTGTTTTTTTTTTTTCGACGTTCATAAGTTGTGACATTATTAAAGTTCAGTTGGATAGTTCCAATTAAAAAAATAATTAATTAAAAAGATAAAGTTAATCGTTGAAATACTTTGTCTGTTTAGAAACAGTTTAAAGTTAAAAAAATGAATTTTTGATAGACTATTTTTTTTTAAAAGAGAAAAAAATTTTCCAACACAAAAAATACATACTTCGTATTTTTTTTTTAAGTATATTTCATTCATCTTTTCTTTTTTACTTTCTTATTCCACTTCATGATTGCCGATGTCATGATTCGAGAATTTTTTTATTTATTCTCAGGAAATAATTGATTATTCATTGATCAAATCAACCAAATTCTGTTTGTTTTTCAGTTAAATGAATCAGTTAAGAGTAAAATATATTAAGGAAATAATTTGTTCAATATCTAATTATTCTATATTCTAGTAACTCTCAAACTGATGACAAAACCTTTAGTTATTTTTACTCAACACTAGAAATCTTTAAATTAATTATCAATTAGATCAAGATTTTTGAAAAATTTTGAATAAAATGCTTGAAATAAACTCTTTTTCAGTCAAATGGGACCAGTTTTATTGAAGAAATGGAAGACATTCTATGAGTTTAATTCATTACTCTTATCAAACTAAAATTTTCAATTTTTAGATCAAAATCATTTTTTCTCATTTTGTTTTTTTTTTTTGATTTGTTTTTTGATTTTTGCTTTTTTTTTTTTTTTTTTCTTCTTTTCTTTTTTATTTTTTTTTTTAAAAATTAACTTTGAAAAAAAAAATTTTTGAAAAATCAAATTAACATTAAGAAAAGTTAAGCTTTGAATGTTCTTTTAAAATTCATAGGTTTACAAGTAAAAAATCTTATTATCAACGATTTTAATTTCCTAAAGAAATTGAGAATTTTGTATAGACGTTCCAATGAATGGGGCCCAAAAAATTTTTCAACATTTTTTTTTTTTGAAATTTATGGTTTGTTCAGGGGTACCTTTTATAATTATGGACTCTTATATGAAGTTTATTATTTCTCGTATTTCTAAACAATCTAAGTTTGGTTTATTCTTAAAAATAAAGTGACTTTTTCATTTTTGGCTGGGCCCCTTTGAGTGAAATGGAGTTTAATTGTGTAATTCATTTATTCGTTTTTATCAAATATTTCTAAAAATATTTTGCTTTTATTATACGAATTTTGGATAAATATTGAAAGAGTAATTCCATTACAAAACCAACGAAAAGTTTTTTGTTGTAAATTTCCATTGGAATATTTTTTTGTTGGAAGTCCCAATTTCTTAAATTTCTTTTAATTAAAACTTTTTGATTTTTCACAAAATAATTGTTTTCAGAGGTTAATTTAGCAAAATTAAAACCAGTAAAAAATGAATTTCAGCTTTCTGAAATAATAAAACCAAATAATTCAATAAATTACAAAAGTACCTTTATTGTAATACTCTAAAAGGTAATAAGAATTTAACTGATTTAAAGATTTAATTAATTTAATTTGACTTTGATCTCAGTAACAAATTTTTAAAATTTAAAAGAAAATTTTTTAATATTTCTTCAACAACCAATAGTAAAATTTGAAACAACAAGAACCAGATTATTTTTTTAATCAAGATAAATTTTCACAATTAAAATGTTTACTTTACAAGAATTATGAAATTTTAGGAAGAAAGTGAAGATTTTGAAATTAAACATCAAGAGAAGTTTTCAAAACAGTTTTACAAAAAAATACTGAATATAATGTGTCTCAAGATTGGAAATTTATGAGTGGACAAGAGTATAGAATTTTCCCAGAATACGAAAATTTTATAATTTTCATTCAAGTTTTCAAAAATAGAGATCTTTTGAAGAATAACTATATCCAAAAATGAAGATAAAAACATTTTAAAGTTTGATATCTCGACTATATAAAACTCTTTAATTAAATAATTTGAACAATTTGAAAACTTAGATTAAAATATGTTCAATACTTGTTTTGGTGTTTTATTATTTTTCAAAGTAAATAAATGTTGTTTTTGTAAAAATATTGAATTAAATTTGGTTTTTCCTTATTTAACCTGTTGTGGGTTGGAAATACTATTTGTTGCAAAATAAATGGAACAAAATTTTCATTCAGCTTTCTAAAAAATTATTGTAGAAATCATAGAAAATTTCAAATGTTTAATCCTGAAAACCTGCCTCAATGATTAATTTACCTTTTTAAAATTATGAACTTATGGTTATTTGTTCGAATTCTTGTTATGTTTTTTTTTGGAAAGCTGAAGGAAAAGTTTGATCTTTTTATTTTGCAATTAACAGTAATTGTGGTTTTTGAAGAAATCTTTTGAAGTGTATGTTGGAGATTTGTGATTTAAATTTAGATCAATATAAAATATTTTAAAGTTTGATATTTTACGGTTTTAATACAATTTCATTTTCATTATTTAAAGGATCAAATTAAGAATGTTATTGGTTGATTGGGTTCCAAACTAAATGAGGTTAGCACTTAAAAAACTTTTAAGTAACTTTTCAATCACTTAAAAAGCTCATGAAACCGCTTTTCAAAAATTTACATAAAAATGATCTTTCTTTTCAGAGTAACCAATCTCGATTTTTTGGAAAATTCTTTAATAATAGATCCAATTTTTGATAAAATTTTATATTTGATTTTATATTCCAAATACTATTAAAATTATACAAAGAAAAATTCCAGATATCTCAGTTCTTCAGAATATTAATTAAAGGGGTTTTTATTTTTTCTATTTTTTCCCTTGTTGAATTTCCTTTTTATTGGGAAGAAGAGTTACTAAGGAGAAAAATCAAGTGGTTACCTACTAATACTGGAAGGACAGAAACTAGTCGGTATGGGTAACTTGAAAATAAAAAGAAAAGACAAAAACAAAAACGGGAACGATCAAAAAAGATTTGATCAAAAAGAAAAAAAACGGCAGCTACTAAACAACTACCTCTCAACGAAGCATTCACGATTTCTTAGAAATAATTAAACGACAAAATTTTAAATAAAAAGATCGTGTCTGTTTTAATGAGTGTTCTTGATAAAAATGGACAGTTGGTTTTTTTTTTTTGATTTTTTATCAACTGTCAAAAAAAAATTTTTTTTTTGTTTACTAACTTGCTTTTTTTTTTTTTTTTTTTTTTTAATTTTTTTTTTTGTTTTTTCAACCAATAAAAAATTGGAACCTGCTCGATTCCAAAATATTTTTTTTTCTTGATCATCTAAATTACTAATTTACCATTAGTAATCAGAGCTGTAAGAGGATCTTTGATCACTCCCTTCAACTAATAAAAAAAAAAATTAAAGGGGTTTTTATTGGAAAAATAATCCCTTTTACTAATCTCAAAAACCATCGAATAATTTCTATTCTTAGAAACCTTAACGAATTCATTCTTATACACATAGTTAATTTCGTCTCAGTAGAAATCCTTTTGAATCTTTTATTTAACTTAAATTGGATTTTGAAATTAATTTTTTCGTTTAATTTTAAATTTTTAAAAAATCCAAATTTATTTTTGATAAATAATAAAATTCAAAAGATATTAAAATTTTCAAAGAGAGACAATAAGAAGAATCTCCAAAACTACTCAACAACATCAGTTATAACATCACACCTCTTTAAATATTGATTAAATTTTAGAATATTTCAAAGATGGAAGAATTATTACCAAATGAAGAAACACTTAAAAATTTAAACAGAGAGAATAACTTTGTTTGTCTGAAAAAAAAGTTACTGACTTTACTGATCAACTCATAAATGGGTAGAAAAATAGAAACATTCTTTTCTTAAAAAAAATAACAAATGGTTTCCAAACAGATGAAAACTGAATCCAAAATTTGAATCAAGGTTGATTCATTTTGTTTATTCAAAATGGTCAATTTTTAACATCCTTCTTTCTCTTTTTTTATAAGTTCTTGTTTATTTCTTTCTTTTCTTTTGATTTTTTTATTCTCTTTTTTTAAATCTCTCAATCCCTTTTCACAAAAACAAAACTGTAAAACATTGAAAAAAAAAAATAAATACAATAACACAATGTTTAACTTTTTTTTATATTTTTTAAGGGACTACAAACTCTTATTTATTGTTTTTTTCCCAAAGGTAATAGAGTAATTATTTACATAGGGATACAATTAAACCCGATATGAAACTTCATTTGTCAACTTTAGAGAAATGAATCATCATTTTTTAAAAGATTTCATTTTTCCAATGGAATTAACAGTAAAAAGATATAGATTCTTTTTTGTTGGGTTTTTGGATCAAATTAGAAAAATAAAAATTTTCAAAAAAATTTTAATTTTGAAGAAATATCACTTTTAGTAATTTATGAGAGTCTTTATGAACAAGTAACGTTGTGGATTTAATATTATTTTAAAAATAAAATAAAAATAAATCAATTATTGTATCATTGAAGATCTAAAAAATTTGAACATTTATTTTATTCAGAAATATGTATTCAATTTCTTGAAATTTAAAAGACTTATCAATATACTTTTTCAAATATCAAGACTATAAACAAGGAATTTTTCGTATTAAAATCAGGTATTTGATAATATCTATTATTTTTTTTATTATTAGAAATATGCATTTGAATTGTATTATTTGTTGCAAAATCTTGAAAAAATTGAGAAATAATTGTAAAGTCTATTTGATACATTTAATCAACTGGATTATTAATTACTTACTGTAATAGTTAAGATTGGGGTTGTTAACTATTTATTATCAATAATCATTAATTAAATACTATTTCTCTAGATTATAAGTTGAAATTTCCAGGTTTAAAAAAGTATTTTGGGAGAATTTTTAATTTGATTATTTATTTTTTTTCCTGGTATTTTTTTAGTTTAATAAAAAGAGAAAAAATTGATTTTGTTTGTTCTTTGAATAAAAAAATTATATTTTTTATCAAGTTTAAAATAATTATTGCGTTTTTTTTGAGATTAAGTAGATTTTTTAAATTTAGTTATTATCAGACTTGGTGGTTTAATTTTTAAAGTTTATTTTTGTACACTTCCTTTACAGGCAATAAGATTACAATCTTCTTTCAAAGAAAATTATTTTTTTTAAATAATTCAGAAATATGTCGGATTTTGAACTTTTCAAAAATGAGAAAAATAGATCAGACTTTTAAAAACAAAAATTCATTTCGGAAAATTGCATTAAAAGTAAGTTTGGTTTTGTAGTAATCAGATTTTTTCTTTATTTTTCAATTTCAAGATACCATAATTTTTTTTTTAATTGGTTAGTAAATTTACTTGAAGATTTTTTTTTTTTTGCTAGTCCCTTAAGGGATTTGTAAATCTTATTTATTTTTTTTTAAAAAGGTAATAGACGAATTATTTACTCAAGAATACAATTAAACCCTTTGATAAAACACATTTATCAACTTGTGAGAAATAAAGTATCATATTTAAAAGAGTTCATTTTTCCCAATTAAATTTGCAATAAAAAGATATAGGTTCTTTTTGTTTGGAATTTTAAGATCAAACAGGAAATTGAAAAATTTTTAAAAATTTTTTTATTTTGAACAAATCTCACTTTTAGTGAAATCCTGAGAATCTGTATGAACAAATAACCAGTGAACTTTTAATCTTATTTTAAAAATACAATAAAAATAAATCAAATTTTGAATCCTTGAAGATCCTAAAAAAATTGATCATTTATTATATTCACAAATATTTCAAACATTTCTTGAAATTTAAAAGATTATGTCTTATTCTTTTTCAAATACTAATGATATAAACAAGGAACTATTAGTATTAAAATCAGTTATTTGATAATATCTATTATTTTTTTTTTTATTTACAAGAATTATTTATTTGTAATCATTTTATTTGTATGGAAATCTTTAAAATATTAAGAAATATTTGTACACACTATGGATAAATTTAATCTTTAGGTTATATTTAATCCACTGAATAAATTAAGATTGGGTTATTAATTATTTATTATAAATAATCAAATTAAAAAATATTACTTTTGATTATAAGTTGAAATTTCCAGGTTTCAAAAAAGTATTTACCAAGTATTGTTAATTTGATTGTTTTTTTTTTTTTCTCATATATATTAATTTAATAAAAAGAAAAAATCGATTTTAACTTTGTTTTGAATCAAAATATCATATTTAACAAGTTAAAAAAAATTATTGTATTTTTTTTTGAAATTAAGTATATTTTTTAAACTATGTTATTGAAGAACTTTGTTGTTTAATTTTTAAAGTGTATTTTAGTATATTTCTTCAATAAATAATCAGATTTCTTTCTTCGATGAAATAAAAAAATTTTTTTAAATAATTCAGAAATAGGTTGGATTTTGAAAGTAATTTAGAAACTGAGAAAAATGGATCAAACTTTTAAATACAATAATTCGTTTCAGAAAATAGCTTTGAAAGGAAGTTAGATTTTTTTGTAATCAGAATTTTAAATTGATTTTTCAATTTCAAGATGCGGTAAAATTTTTTTGAATTTGCTATTCAAATTACTTGTAGATTTTTTTTATTTTACTTAATCCCTTAACCTCTTTTTTTTTTTTGTATATTGAAACATATGTAATTGTATAGTTTGGGTCAGCTAAGAATCCCAAAAGAAATGAATTTTCAAAAAAATGAAAATAACATGAAAATTTTTTCGATTTATAATTCAAAAAGACCAAATTCCTAATAGGTTTTTTGAAAACCCTTTGAACCTCGAAAATTGATATTTCTTGTAGATTCTTTAAATAATCGGCTTTTAATTTAGACCTATATATTGATAATGATAATCACCTTAACAATTATTCCATATTTTATTTTTTTTAAATCAGAAGACCAAATTCAAACCTTGATTTTCAAATTATTTATTTATAATTTGGTCAAAAAAAAGTCTAACATAAGTTGGTAATTGTTTGGTTTAATGATTTAGAAAGTCCAGATTTATTGAAAAAAAAAAAAACCAAAATAACCAATTAATTGCTGTTGCAAAAAAAAGATAAAAAAGAAATCAATTATTGAATGACGTGTTTAAAAATTTTCAGCTCTAAAAAAACAAAGTGTAGTCCAGAATTATGTTTTTATTTGATTGGAAAAATAAATTGGAAAGAATTTCAAAGGCAAAATAAAAAATCTCCAAAATAGATCATTTTTTCATATTTTTTTTTTTTGGATCACCCTCTTTCAAACACATTGTCAAAATTCAAATGAGTATGAATTTTATTATTTGCAAATTGTTTCTTTCTTCTTTTTTGGACCAAATTTGACTGTTTGTTCAAAAAATTCAATGGTCTTTTTTACTTGCTCTTGTTACTTTTTTTTTTTTTTTATAATAATTTGACCATTGATACAAAAAAGGTATTAAAAAAAAAATCAAGGAATTTACAAAGCCAAGCAATGAATCACTGAAGTTCAAAGCAATTGAAGAAATTTTAAAGGTTGTTATGGAAAAGTATAAAGCCAAAAAGCCAATAAATATGGTAAAGATCAAAATTGAGGTTGCTCGAAAGTATCGATTACCATCAGGTGTTAAAACAACAGACATCATAAATGCAATCCCAAAAGAACACAGAAAATACCTTCTTCCACTTGTTAAAAGAAAACCAATCCGAACAGCCTCAGGTGTATGTTTTATCATCTCTTTTCTTCTTTCTTTTTTTCTTTTTTCTTTTACAATCATTCTAATTTTGGTTTATTTTTTTATTTCAAAAACTGGTTTGTTGTTCTTTTAAAAACTGGTTTGTTGTTCTTTTAAAACAAAAAAAATCAACACTCAATCGTTTTTTATTATTATTTTTTTTTTTTTATTTAAAGATTGCTGTTGTTGCAATCATGTGTAAACCTGTAAGATGTCCACATTTGGCAAAAACAGGAAAAATCTGTACATATTGTCCAGGTGGCGAAGATTCTGATTTTGATTATTCAACACAAAGTAAGATTATCATCATCATCCCATAATTGATTTTCTTTTTTTTTTTATTATTTTTTTTAACTGTTGAGAGAAAAATGTTGGGGACAGAGAAAAATGGTTGGACAGCAATTTTAATTGGGAACAATACTGAAAATGATTTTTAATTTCTTTTGTTTGTGAAATAACTAAAGAAAATAACAATAATCTGCTTATTAGAATAAGGATTAATGTAATTCTACTTTTTCAAAACCCTATCTCTTATAATCTAGAGCAAGTTTAAAAATTACCATTTTCAGAATTAATAGTAAACTTTACTAAAACTTGGATTTTTGTTAAAATATCATGATCTACTTTAGTTATCAACCATTCAAATGAGTATTCTACAAATACCCCAGATTAATGAACTTGTAACACATTTAAACCTGGATTTATATAAAATTCACCTAGTTATCAATAGGATTTTATTTTCAATTTTACTAATGTTCCCAATTAAAAATGGTTGGAAACCATTTTTCTGTTTCCAACATTTTTCTCTCATACAGTAACATTTATTTCTTTTTATTTATAATTTCATTTTTGAACCCAAAGAGCTTAATGTTTCATAATTTGGGTTTTTAAGAAATTAAAAACAAATCTCAATTCACTTTTTTATTTTTTTGAATACAAATATCAATTCACAAACACCAAAAAATAACACAAATTTATCAAAATACCTTTGAAAATGAAGAAATTCTTTAATACAAATACCAAATCTGTTCTTACTTTTGAATTTTAAATTAAAATCAAAACCTTTTTCCTTTTTCCCTTTTTTGACAATCCATTTGACAAATCTAAAAATTATCATTTAAAAAAAATGAGTAAACTTTTTTTTTTTAATTGTTTCTTCAGAATTAAAACTTTTTTCAAGTTTTCTGTTTTGATGAAGTAAAAACTTTTTTTAAAAAAAGAGCTTTTCTTCTGGCTCCAACCTCTACACCACATTTAAAGACTGATTGCTCAATTTTTTAAATTAGAAAACTTGAAAAAAGTTTTAAAAATTGAGTCTTTAATTTCATATACAAAAACAATAAATCATAAATACTTAATTAATACAAAATCAAATTTCACTTTAAAAACCTAATTAATTATTAGATTATAAAAAAAAAAAGAGATAATAAAAAAAAAATCAAACAAAAACATAATTAAAATTGGTTTAAAACTGTTAAAACAACAATTGACTAAATTTTCTTATGTAAAAAATTCAAAAAATTTGGTAACTGTCAAAGATAAAAACTATATTTTTATCATTCTATAAATTGAGTCTTTCATTTCATTTACAAAACCAATTTGAAATACAATATTTAAAGATTAAAAATCAAACTTCTTGTTTAAAAAACTAATTAATTATTAGATTATAAAAAAAAAAAAGAGATAAAAATAAACAAAATAACATAATGAAAATTCTATATAAAAAAAAATATAAAACCTTGAATAATTAAATTAGTAATTCTAATTGTTTAAAAATTAACAATTGAGTTGATATGCCAAAAATAAATTATTTAACTAATAACAAATCATTTTACGATTTAACAATGATCCAAAGTCGTATTTATAAAAAAATATTGTAACAAAAAAGTTTTTATTAAAGACCTGGAAATTCATTGTTGTTCTCACTTTGATTTTTTATTTAATTTGTTTTTAATTAATTCAGATTTTTTATTTTCTTTTTGAGAAAAATAAAATGAGGGGCAGATGATCATAACTTTTTACTCTGACTCAAACAACTACAACAATCTGAAAAAAATTTTTTGACAGAGAAATATTTAAATTCATTTCAAAAGAGGACAACTAAAATTTGATATTTTAACTTTTTCTGTAACAATTTTTCACAGACACAACATGTAATAGTCTCATATACAATTAAACAATTCAAAAAAAAATAAAATCAAAAAATAATTTGAAAAAACAACCTTTGTTATTGAAATTATTTATTCCATAAATGATCAAACAAATAGAATGCTAAAAAAAAAACAAAACAAATGAGTAAGCATGATCGAACTGTTGTGTTCAGAAATTAATAAAAGAAAATAAATTACAAATAAAAAAAATTTAAAACCGAGAATTGTGAAATATTTTGCTATTTTTCAATAAAAATACTAAAAATCTAATCTTCTTTTGGTTGAAAATGATATTAAAGATCAGTTGTTTTCTAAAAATTAACAAAATTAAACCAAAGAAAATTTATTATTATTTTTTTTTTGATAGAATTGACCACATTAACTCTCACACCCAAACCAACAATATTCATAATTTAAAATTAGGAATTCTGATAAACAATGTGAATTTTAGTTTTAACTTCTTATATTGAACAAAAAAAAAAAAAAAAGAAAATATATTTTTTAAAATATAAATAATAATAATCTTGGAAAAATATCACAATTTGAAATCAAATTGTTATTTGAATTGATTTTTTTTCTATTTTTGAGATAAAAATGAAGCTTTAATGTTGGGGATTTTGTCATTATAAATATAAATAATACCGAATTTCATTTAATTGTCAAATTAAACCAAATTATTTTAATTATTTTTTGATTATTATTTTTCAACTTTAGGCTATACTGGATTCGAACCAACATCTATGAGAGCAATTCGAGCAAAATACGATCCATATTTACAAGTAAGAGAAAGAATGTTTCAACTTGAATCGATTGGGCATTCGACTAACAAGGTAGAATTTATTGTTATGGGAGGAACATTTCTGAGTATGGATCAGGAATACCAAGAATTTTTCATTACAAGACTTCATGATGCGCTCTCTGGGCATATGTCCTTTTCTGTTGAAGAATCTATTCGATATTCTGAGCAAGCCAACAAAAAAAACACTGGACTTGTGATTGAAACACGACCAGATTACTGTTTACGGCCACATTTAAATAACATGCTAAGATTCGGATGCACGAGGATTGAGATTGGTGTGCAAACTGTTTATCGTGATGTTTTAGAAAACTGTAACCGAGGGCACACGTTGGAAACTGTCAAAAAATGCTTCAGGCAAAGCAAAGAAGCAGGATATAAAATCATTGCACACATGATGCCAAATTTGCCTGATGTGGATGAAGAAAGAGATCTTGAAGGGTTCAAAGAATTTTTCGAAAATCCAGATTTCAGACCTGATGGATTAAAAATTTATCCAACATTAGTAATCCGAGGCACAGAACTTTATGAGATGTGGAAAGATGGAAAATACAAAAGCTTTACTCCACATGCTCTTGTTGATTTAATTGCCAAAATTTTCATGTATATCCCACCTTGGATGAGAATCTTTAGAGTGCAAAGAGATATTCCATTACCATTGATCTCTTCGTCTGGTGTAAAAAAAATCGAATATCAGAGAAATCGCGTTAGACAGAGTCGCAGAGCTTGGGGGGAAATGCCGAGATGTAAGAACCAGAGAAGTCGGTATTAAGGAGATCCATGAAAAGACACGACCAAAGCAATTGGAATTAATTCGAAGGGATTATGTCGCAAATGGAGGATGGGAAACATTCATTAGCTATGAAGACCCAACTTTAGATACGTTAGTAGGATTGGTTAGATTACGAAGATTGAATGAAAAAAACTTTCGAAAGGAATTGAAGGGGAAAACTTCAATGGTCAGAGAATTACACGTTTATGGAGCTGTTGTCGATGTGCATGTTCGAGGGGAAAAAAACTTCCAACATAGAGGGATAGGCACATTGCTAATGCAAGAAGCCGAACGAATCGCTAAAAATGAACATGGCTCTGAAAAAATCGGTGTGATCTCAGCAGTTGGAACCAGGAATTATTATCGTAAATTGGGTTATGAGCTTAATGGAGCTTATATGATGAAAAATTTATAAATAAAATATTTTGTTTTGATTTAGTAAACATTTTTATTTGAATATTAATTTTCATTTTTAGTTTCATTTTTATTTTTTTTTTTTTTTTTTGAGATAAAATGTAATGATCCTAATTTTTTTTTGAAAAAACATCAACTTTAATTAAAATTAATTTTAATTAATAAACAATAATTGTTTTTTTTTTTCATTTCCTAAAAGAGAGGAGATTTAAAAAATTACCTTCTGTTTGTTTGAAATCGTAAAACTTGAATTTAGAGTTTTTTATACAAGCTCTAATGTATGTAAGATGATAATTTTTAGAATAACTTTTCTTTAAAAAATGAAAAAAAAAATTTAATTTTTCATATTTATTAATGGATGAAAGAAGTGTAAATTACACTCTAAATGTTCTTCTACTTAAATTTCCTCAAAGGTAATTTTTGTGAAAAATCATAGATTTCACGATTGTTCAAAGGAAAGATACACCCAAATTTTTTTATGTTTAAAAACAAAAAAATAAAAAATAGAAATAAAAAAAATTTAATAAAAAAAGTAAAAAAATAATTTTAAAATTTTTTTATGCATTACTAGTAATGGATTGTTTGGTTGTTGTTTCCTTTTATTTTCAAACTTTGTTGATCACTACAAGTATTTATTTTAAGAAAGAGTACTAAATATTTAACCAACGACAATATAATGAAATAATTTTACTTTGTAAAGTCTTTAAAGAGTTTTTAATTTATCAGAAAAGCCTTTAAAGCATTGAGTTTTTCAGAATCAGAATTTTTAGTTTGAACTTTTTTTTATTGATTTTCTTTTTTTTTTCTTTAAATTAATTTTTTTTTTTGATTAAATGTTTTGTATGTCTCGTAAATATTTTTGAGGTGAAATCCTAATAAAATATATGTAATCGATTTTTTATTAATCATTTCGAGTATAATTATGTAGTTTTTGAGAAGAAGTGGATTTATTCCATTTCAATTGTTTTAAAAAGCTTTCGTTTCCTCAGTTGACATTAGCCTAATTTATTCAAGATGAAATTGTGGACAAGATTATCAATATTGATATATGATCTTTTATACCTTTTATTTCCCCCCCCCCCACCTAAAAAAAAAAAAACACTTTAAAAAGGCTATTCAGAGGAAAAATAAAGTTTTTAAAGAGGGATACGTTTTTGTAAAAATAAAAAGTTCAAAAATTAAATATGTTTAATTATTTTTTTATTGTTATTTTTATTTTGTTTAAATTAATTTTGGAATAACCACTCGTTAGGTTTTCCATATTCAAATTTTGAGTAGAATCTTTTATTTTGCTCTATTTTTTTAAATTCTGGAAGGCTTAAGCACTTCTCCCATTTCAAAATTTTTATTTTGAAATTTGATAAAGTATCAAATGTTTCTTTATACTTATTTAATGTTAAATATAAATAATATGTATTTATTTAAAATGTTATCTTATAAACTATCATTCAAAATCATTGGCCCATCAAAAATCAAAATTTTAAAAAAAATATTTTTAATACTTGTAGTTATCTATTATAATATCAAAATTTTTATTTTAGTATTTGGTTCACTACTCCAGGGGTATTTGTTTTTCTTCAAAAAATAAAATAAAAAAAGTTAAAAAAAAAATTTAAAAAAAATTGTGCCATTTATTTTGTTGGAAGCATTACATGAAAAAAAGTTTTTTTTAAAAATTAATAAAACCCATTTATCGATTCTCCTTCCCTTTGAATAACTAAATCTAATCTCTTTGTCATATTTGAAACCAATTTTTCCATTAATTCATCTGTTATTTCTTTTAAATTTTTCATTTTCATTTTCCATTTTAACAAAACACTGTTGAAAAAATAAAAAAGAGAAAAAATGATTTATTTGCAAACTTTTCATTGTGAGAGGAAAAACTTCAAAACAATACAAAAGCAATTCAAAATTGAAATATAAGGTGGGCCATTTATTTTGAAATTTAGTTTATTTTTTTCTAATTTTTTCCTATTTTTATAAATTCTTTAATCCAAATTATTCGATTTTTTAATAAAAAAAAAAGACAGTTCAATAAAAAATGCTCTATCCTTAAATATATCTTTAAATGTGAATATTTTTATTGCATAAATTATAAAAAAAAATGTTTTATTATTCTCAGGAACATAAGTGTATCTATTCCGGTAATTTATAATTTTTTTTTGTATTAAATTGGAGCAAGAAGTATTCCATTATAGACATTTTTCTTTAGTTTGTTTTTTTTTTTGTAATTTGAAGAAGAAAAATAAAATTTTATTAATTTTCTTTTTATTTCCCAAATCAAAAAAAAATTAGTTATTTTTTCAGAATTTAAAAAATAACGTTAAACCGATAATATTAAACATTTTTTTTTTAAATTAAGTACCTTAGTTTTTTTTTTAATTTTTGTTTTAAAAAAGAGAATTTCTGAAAATTTATTTTTATTTTATGAATTAAAATAAACCTGCTTTATATTTTCCAAAATTTAAAAGAGGTGGAGATAAATATAAGATTTTATATCAATTCCTTTGAATCTTAGGAATGTTTTTTAGGCTTTCTTTGGTTATTGTTTCTTAAAGAAAATTTCTGAAAATTGTTTTTTATTTTATAAATTAAAATAAATCTGCTTTATCTTTTCCAGAATTTAAAAGAATTGAGAAAAATATTTGATTTTACTCTCTTCTTTTGGATCCTGGAAAATCAAATTTATGTTTTCTTGAATTTTCAGTTAATTTAGAAAATCTATAGATTTTCATTAGGTTTTTTTGAGTTTTCTATTTATTTGTAAAGTATTCTAGGTTTTTTTTACTTTTCGAAATAAACCAAAAATTTATTAAAATTATCTGTTTATTTCAAAAAGTAAAAAAAATCTATTGAATTTACAAATAAAATAGAAAACCTAAAAAAAAAACCAGAACACTTCATAAATAAAAAGAAAACTCAAAAAAACCTAGAACATTTAACAAATACAGCCAAAAAAAACCCTGAAAATCACGTTAGTTTTTTTTTTTATTTAAGAAATAACAAACCTAGGCACTCTACAGCACTTGACGACACTCCACAAAAATATTTTACAATAATAAAATTTCAAAATTATTTAAAACTCAAAAATATTGAAGTTATCCCTCAAGCTCAACAATCCTAAAATTCAGAACATTCACTAATAGCTTAAATAGATATTACTATGTAATTGATAAAAATTCAAATAAATTTTGTACTTTATGTTTCAAATATAAACAGAAGGAAATTATATAATAGAAAATATTGATCATTTTTTATGGGTCTGTCCTTCCTATGAAAAAGATAGATTAATTTTTCAGAAAAAGTTAAAAGAATTAAATTTTAATGAAATAATTTTAAATCAAACAGTTTGAAACTATTTTGATTAATTAATAATTGTGATATCTATGATTTCACGCTTAAATTTCTGAAAGGGGTTTTAAGCCTAAGCGCAACCGAGATTCTAATTTCCACTTCTTCAATAATAAAAAAAAAAAATAAATTAAAAATTTTGATTGTTTTATCTTATTAAAATCAATTTTTTTTGAATCTCTTCAAATAAAAAAAGTTACTGTCGAGGAAAATTAAATATCCAAACAGAATTTTCTTATTCAAAACCATGTAAATTATTAAAAATAAAAATATAAACTAGTTATTTTTGGAAAAATTATAATCAAAAACGAAATAATTTTAGAAAATACATTCACCAAAAGTGTAAATGTGGAGAACAAATTGAAAAAATTGGTAAAAATAAAATATTTTTTTTGAAATCTATTATTATTATTATTTTCTAAGAAATTCTTTTTGGGGTATATATATATATATATATATATATTACTTATTATTAAAAAGCAAATTTATTTTAATTAATAAAAATTAACATAAAATTCCATCATAAAAACAAATTTCTTGTTATTTCTATTTAAACAATAATTTTATTTTGATGATGATTATGAATATTAATATTATTATTAAACTCAATTCCAAAAATTGGGGCACACCTTCAAAATCAGTTTAATTCTAAGAAAAGTGATATTTGACTCTTAAATAGAAACATTAGATATTAAAAATCAATAGAAATAATTTTAAAGTTAATTATTTATCATTTTTTTTCATTATTTTTTGATTTTTGATTTTCAATAATTTTTTTGATTTTTTTGGATTCTTTTTTTTTTCAAAATTTTTCGAAAATCTCAAAATCACTTTAAAATGAAATTTAAAAAGTTTTGATTCTGATCACAAAAAAAAAATTTTTTGTTTCTATAAAATGAAAAAAGATTCTTTTTTTACCAAGAAAAATTTTTTTTGAAAAAAATCATGATATGGGGTGCTAGAGCACATGGCCTACAAACAGACCTTATTACCATTAATGGAAATGTGAATACTGAATGTATTATTAATGATATTTTCAAAAAATCAAATGTAATTCAACTCGCCAATTCAGAATATGGTGAGTTGAAATGGATTTTCCAAAAGGATGGAGCTTGTCCACACACTTCAAAAAAAAATCAAACTTACTTAAACAGTGGATGTAATGTTCTGGACCCTTGACCCCCAATTCCCCAGATTCAAACCCAATTGAGAATTTATGGTCAATTATGGATACTAAACTGAAAAAATGTAATCCCAAAAAACGGAGAAGAATTTATTAAAATTTTTACTAATGTATGGAATACTTTGATTTGGGAAACCTTAGAAAATTAGTAAACTCCAGATATAAGGATAGATTTAGTTATCAAAAAAAAGCTGAATCTATTAATAGTTTTTATTAATTTTTCTTTCAATAAAAATGGATTTTTTGGTAACCGTGTTCCAAAAATAGGGGCACACTTTTTTTTATTTTTTCTTTTTTATTTTTTGAATTGAATTTTAAATTTACTATAAAATATATAAATAGTATCAATTAAATATTTTCAGATCTTTTATTATTTTAATGTTTAAGTATCATGTATTTTGGAGTATATTTTTATTAATGTAATTTTTTTTGTGTCCCATTTTTTGGAATTGAGTTTATTATTATTATTATTATTATTATTATTTGATCTATTTCATTTGATTTTTATTTTTCTTTTTATTTTTATTTTTATTTTTAGCAACATAATCTTTCATATTTTGTGACTTTTTTGTTGATTTTTTTTTCTGTACATTTTGTTTTTCCAATTTTTTAATATTACCAATAATCTTTTTTGTATCTTTGGAAGATAATTTTTTTGATTTCTTCTTTGATTTTTTAGATTTTTTTTTTGATTCCTTTTCGAAATTTTCAACTGGAGGTTCAAAGACTTTTTGTTTTTCAAGTTTTCGCATATAACTGTTCTTTGCAGATTTTTCTTTTTTCTTTTGGAGTTGGATTTTCTTTTGTTGCTTTTCAGCTAAAAACCATTCTCCTGACTCGATCATCAAGTCTTCTTTTCTTGGTGTAGGTTCGGGAGGGAAGGGTGTGTATTTTTTTTTTTTCTTTTCTTCTTTTTCTTGTCTGTTCTTTTTCCTTTTTTTCCTTCTCTTTCGGAATTGTGGTAAAAACCTCTCCCAGTTTTCGCTTTTTAACATGGGATCCTTTTCAAGTTCACGTACCATCATTAATTCCTTAATGTTGTAAACAGGATGGACGTTTTTGAATGTATCGATCACAATTTTCCTTGCCTCTTTAATTCCTTTCCAGTTGCCAATTATTGAGACAGTGTTACCCTGGACCATTAAATAAGTCCCAGTTAAGATTTCAATCGCCTTTAAGGTGTTACCATTTGGGCCAATAAGCCTCTGCCTCCTTTTGACAAACCTTTCCTTGTTGCGGACAAATGTTCTTGTTTGAATGATGTCGCACTCAACATCGTCCCTTAACAGTTTCACAGCTTGGTACAACGGCACAGATCTTGAGAGTAGTTTGATCACGTCTCTTGCCCTTATGATTATATAAGGATCAAAAGTTCGTTTCGTTGTGAAAACAGACATGGAGCCTTCAATTAAATTGAGCTCACATCGGATTCCATGTGGCTTGAGTGCTCTTGTAACCTGTGGCCAGACTTGCCTTAAATACTTTTCTCGGTATTTGGGGAAGAGCGTCGCAAAAGAAGACTCTTCTAAAAGTCCGTTTGGGTTGTCTTGTCGTTTAAATGGTTGGATTTTCCATCTTTCTTCGTGGGTTGGTAATGGAGTTTGGTTGTTTTGACTCATAATTACGCAGATTGTATGTATCTGAATTTGTTTGTTTTTGTTCTGAAATTGTTTACAAAAGAATAACTTATTGTTTTGAATGTTGTGTGAATTGTGAAACTAAAATAGAAAAAAATAAATTATTAAAAATCAAATCACGTAATCAGAGATTAATTGGAAAAAATGTTTTTTTTATTGAGTTTCAAGGTAGACAAATTGAAAAAACAAACAACTGAAGAAAAATGAGAAATATGTATTTTTTGAGTTTTGTTTTTTTTTATGGTTTCAAGTAAAAAACTTTTATGATCAACAAAATGGGAATCTAAAATCTAAACCAATAATTTTGAAATTGTTGTTGATCGAATGTAACTATAACCGTTTATAAGCAATTTAACACCAAGTGTCTCAGTTGACCTTTGTAAAAAAAAGTGAAACAAGTAAAAAAATCCAACATTGATTTTTAATTAGAACCTGATTAGAAACCTAAAAATGAAATGTAAAATCATTCATAAAAGAAAAAATCAATTAAACTTAAAATAGAAATACATTATTTTATTCTTTGATCAAACATAAAATTTCAATTTTTATTGATTTTTCTATTGAAATCTGATTTATTATTTTTAAGATTTCAAAAATAGTCAAATTTTCTTTAATACATCATTTATACTTGTTCAACCCATGAAAGATCCTTTACCAGAACATATATGACAAAAATTTTCTTGTAATTATTTCTTTATTATTAGAGATCACCATTTAGTAATTCTTTTAGTAATTAAAGTTTTTCTTCATTTTCAGATATAAAGATTTATGGCCCTTGAAAGGGGAAAAAAGATTATTAATTTTATTTCAATTTATTATTATATCTAGGAATATAATAGTAACTGAGATGTATCAAAAGGTGGTTCAATTTTCTATTAAAAACAGGAAGAACAACTGGTTAAAAATATAGTCTCCATTTTATCAGTTTTTTTTTCGCATCTTATATGAGAAGTAACATGAGTAATTTCACCGAAAAATGTAAGATGATCAAAAAAAAGTTTAAAATAGCTGAATCTTTGAGATATTCTGAAAATAAAAAAAATTTATATAAGTCATCAGTCTTGTTCAGCAAAAAGGTAAAAAATTTAAAATATGCTATTAGTGATATTCTCTACTATCCAAAAATTGTAGATTCAAAGTTTCGAAAAGTAATGATCAACTAAGAAACACAGAAAAGAAAAATAGATTCAGTTAGTTCATTTTTTTTTTTTACATTTTTTTACAAAATAGAGCATTATTTAAATTCAAATTATTTTTTTACAATATCAAAATTTTTTAACTTTTTTATGATTATTTTTGTCACTTTAACTGCATAGTGTTTGGTCGTTATTTTCAAGAAGATTAATATAAGATTTTTTTTTCTTTTTTGAGATAATCCTTTTGGTTAGACAATAAATTGTGTTATTCGACCTGATTGAAAAATAATCGTTTATTAAGAAGGATAGTTATAACTGTTTTCGTTTTTAAAGCAATTTCCACATTTTTACTTAATAAACTATTTTTTGTTATACTATGACCATTGATTTTTCCAAATAAAATTTTCTTGTTAATATTTGGGAATTTTGTAATTTTATCCACAAAAATTCAAAATCATATATTGTATTCTAAAAAGGATTTGAAGTGTTATAAAATTTTGTTTGAATCAGTCCAAACACTTTATTTAAAAAATATTCAAAGTTAGAAATTAATAAAGAGATAGATGATTTTTTATGTGGTTGTCCATTCAATATTAAAAATACTACAATTTGAATTAAAGAATAAAATAAAATTCAAAAAAAAAAAAAAATAAGAATAATATCTCCAAACTTTATTATAAATAAAAAATATTATATATTTTTATCATTAGTTAATGATTAGATGAATTACAATATTTACAGAAATTCCGAGTTAAAATTTTTTAATTACTAAATTAGCTGTCAAGTGCCTCGGTTTTCCAGAATTTAATAGAATAGAGCAAAATAAAAGATTTTACTCAAAATTTGATTTCTATAAAACCTAATGGTAGTTATTCCAAAATTAATGTGCTCTCTTCAAAAGAGTATAAAAATAGAAAAAAAAAATTAAGTACTTTTTATTTTTTGTACTTTTTACTTTAAATAATACTGATCCCTCCAATAGGTGTTTATTTTTCCTCCGAATAGCCTTTTTAAAGTGTTTTTTTTTTTTTTTTTAGGTGGGGGAGTATATAAAATGTAAAAAAGATCATATTTCTATATTGATAATCTTGTACACAATTTCATCTGAAATAAATTTGGCTAATGTCAACTGAGGAAACTATGGCTTTTTGTAACAATTGAAGTGGAATAAATCCACTTCTTCTCAAAATATACCCAATGATAATTGATATGATTAATAAAAAATCGGTTACATATATTTTATTAGGATTTCACCTCAAAAATATTTACGATACATACAAAAAATTTATTTAAAAAAAAAATTAATTTAAAGAAAAAAAAAAGAAAACCAATAAAAAAAAGTTCAAACTAAAAATTCTGATTCTGAAAAGCTCAATGCTTTATAGGTGTTTCTGATAAATTAAAAACTCTTTAAAAACTTAACAAAGTAAAATTATTTCATTATATTGTCGTTGGTTAAATATTTAGTACTCTTTCTTAAAATAAATACTGGGGGTGATCAACTAAGTTTGATAATAAATGGAAACAACAACCAAACAAATTCACTACGAGTAAAACCTAAAAAAATTTTTAACTTTTTTTATTAAATTTTTTTATTTCTATTTTTTATTTTTCTCTTTTTCTTTTTTTTGTTTTTAAACATAAAAAAATTTGGGTGTATCTTTCCTTTGAACAATCGTGAAATCTATGATTTTTCACAAAAATTACCTTTGAGGAAATTTAAGTAGAAGAACATTTAGAGTGTAATTTACACTTCTTTCATCCATTAATAAATATGAAAAATTAAATTTTTTTTTTCATTTTTTAAAGAAAAGTTATTCTAAAAATTATCATCTTACATACATTAGAGCTTGTATAAAAAACTCTAAATTCAAGTTTTACGATTTCAAACAAACAGAAGGTAATTTTTTAAATCTCCTCTCTTTTAGGAAATGAAAAAAAAAAACAATTATTGTTTATTAATTAAAATTAATTTTAATTAAAGTTGATGTTTTTCCAAAAAAATTAGGATCATTACATTTTACCTCCAAAAAAAAAAAAAAAATTAAAAATGAAACTAAAAATGAAAATTAATATTCAAAAAAAAAATGTTTACTAAATCAAAACAAAATATTTTATTTATAAATTTTTCATCATATAAGCTCCATTAAGCTCATAACCCAATTTACGATAATAATTCCTGGTTCCAACTGCTGAGATCACACCGATTTTTTCAGAGCCATGTTCATTTTTAGCGATTCGTTCGGCTTCTTGCATTAGCAATGTGCCTATCCCTCTATGTTGGAAGTTTTTTTCCCCTCGAACATGCACATCGACAACAGCTCCATAAACGTGTAATTCTCTGACCATTGAAGTTTTCCCCTTCAATTCCTTTCGAAAGTTTTTTTCATTCAATCTTCGTAATCTAACCAATCCTACTAACGTATCTAAAGTTGGGTCTTCATAGCTAATGAATGTTTCCCATCCTCCATTTGCGACATAATCCCTTCGAATTAATTCCAATTGCTTTGGTCGTGTCTTTTCATGGATCTCCTTAATACCGACTTCTCTGGTTCTTACATCTCGGCATTTCCCCCCAAGCTCTGCGACTCTGTCTAACGCGATTTCTCTGATATTCGATTTTTTTACACCAGACGAAGAGATCAATGGTAATGGAATATCTCTTTGCACTCTAAAGATTCTCATCCAAGGTGGGATATACATGAAAATTTTGGCAATTAAATCAACAAGAGCATGTGGAGTAAAGCTTTTGTATTTTCCATCTTTCCACATCTCATAAAGTTCTGTGCCTCGGATTACTAATGTTGGATAAATTTTTAATCCATCAGGTCTGAAATCTGGATTTTCGAAAAATTCTTTGAACCCTTCAAGATCTCTTTCTTCATCCACATCAGGCAAATTTGGCATCATGTGTGCAATGATTTTATATCCTGCTTCTTTGCTTTGCCTGAAGCATTTTTTTGACAGTTTCCAACGTGTGCCCTCGGTTACAGTTTTCTAAAACATCACGATAAACAGTTTGCACACCAATCTCAATCCTCGTGCATCCGAATCTTAGCATGTTATTTAAATGTGGCCGTAAACAGTAATCTGGTCGTGTTTCAATCACAAGTCCAGTGTTTTTTTTGTTGGCTTGCTCAGAATATCGAATAGATTCTTCAACAGAAAAGGACATATGCCCAGAGAGCGCATCATGAAGTCTTGTAATGAAAAATTCTTGGTATTCCTGATCCATACTCAGAAATGTTCCTCCCATAACAATAAATTCTACCTTGTTAGTCGAATGCCCAATCGATTCAAGTTGAAACATTCTTTCTCTTACTTGTAAATATGGATCGTATTTTGCTCGAATTGCTCTCATAGATGTTGGTTCGAATCCAGTATAGCCTAAAGTTGAAAAATAATAATCAAAAAATAATTAAAATAATTTGGTTTAATTTGACAATTAAATGAAATTCGGTATTATTTATATTTATAATGACAAAATCCCCAACATTAAAGTTTCATTTTTATCTCAAAAATAAAAAAAAAATCAATTCAAATAACAATTTGAATACATTTCAATTAGAATTTTTATTTTGATTTATTTTCTTCTCAAGATCAAATTACAATGATTTAAAATATTTTTAATTTGAATAATTTTAATTTTTCAAAAATTTTTTGATAAACTTTGAATATGCATTTTTTCTGATTCAAAATTACAGATATTTCTTGATAGTAGAGTTATTTGAGTAAAAGTTTTTGTTTACAAATTGTGATATTTTTCCAAGATTATTATTATTTAGATTTTAAAAAATATATTTTCTTTTTTTTTTTTTTTTTTGTTCAATATAAGAAGTTAAAACTAAAATTCACATTGTTTATCAGAATTCCTAATTTTAAATTATGAATATTGTTGGTTTGGGTGTGAGAGCTAATGTGTTCAATTCTCTCAAAAAAAAAAAAAAATAATAAATTTTCTTTGGTTTAATTTTGTTAATTTTTAGAAAATAACTGATCTTTAATATCATTTTCAACCAAAAGAAGATTAGATTTTTAGTATTTTTATTGAAAAATAGCAAAATATTTCACAATTCTCGGTTTTAAATTTTTTTTATTTGTAATTTATTTTCTTTTATTAATTTCTGAACACAACAGTTCGATCATGCTTACTCATTTGTTTTGTTTTTTTTTAGCATTCTATTTGTTTGATCATTTATGGAATAAATAATTTCAATAACAAAGGTTGTTTTTTCAAATTATTTTTTGATTTTATTTTTTTTTGAATTGTTTAATTGTATATGAGACTATTACATGTTGTGTCTGTGAAAAATTGTTACAGAAAAAGTTAAAATATCAAAATTTTAGTTGTCCTCTTTTGAAATGAATTTAAATATTTCTCTGTCAAAAAATTTTTTTCAGATTGTTGTAGTTGTTTGAGTCAGAGTAAAAAGTTATGATCATCTGCCCCTCATTTTATTTTTCTCAAAAAGAAAATAAAAAATCTGAATTAATTAAAAACAAATTAAATAAAAAATCAAAGTGAGAACAACAATGAATTTCCAGGTCTTTAATAAAAACTTTTTTGTTACAATATTTTTTTATAAATACGACTTTGGATCATTGTTAAATCGTAAAATGATTTGTTATTAGTTAAATAATTTATTTTTGGCATATCAACTCAATTGTTAATTTTTTAAACAATTTTTTTTTTTTGAAATTATTTGTTTTTCATTTTGATAACAAAAATTATAATATTCAATTGGTTATAATTGGTTATTGAAAATTAATTCGAATTTTAAATTCTTTTTATTTCCATATAATTTAATGATCAATTAAAATTGTAAAGGTTTTATAATTAATCAATTGATTTGCATTTGATAATAAGGTAATTTAATTTTTGTTCAAAATCATTTGGTCGTTATAAATCTTGAATTGGAATTGGTTTATTGAAAGTTTCATTATAAAAATTGTTTAAAATTCAAATTGAATCAAGTAAAATCCATATTAATTTATTATTTTTAATAATTTTCAAGATTTATTTTATAAATAAAAAATTGTTTGAATTTAATGTCTGTCTTTAAATGTATGAAATAAAAAAAAAAAAAAGTGAAAATTGAATAAATAATTAGAATTACTAATTTAATTATTCAAGGTTTTATATTTTTTTTTATATAGAATTTTCATTATGTTATTTTGTTTATTTTCATCTCTTTTTTTTTTTTTTATAATCTAATAATTAATTAGTTTTTTAAACAAGAAATTTGATTTTTAATCGTTAAATATTGTATTTCAAATTGGTTTTGTAAATGAAATGAAAGACTCAATTTATAGAATGATAAAAATATAGTTTTTATCTTTGACAGTTACCAAATTTTTTGAATTTTTTACAAAAGAAAATTTAGTCAATTGTTGTTTTAACAGTTTTAAACCAATTTTAATTATGTTTTTGATTTTTTTTTTATTATCTCTTTTTTTTTTATAATCTAATAATTAATTAGGTTTTTAAAGTGAAATTTGATTTTGTATTAATTAAGTATTTATGATTTATTGTTTTTGTATATGAAATTAAAGACTCAATTTTTAAAACTTTTTTCAAGTTTTCTAATTTAAAAAAGTGAGCAATCAGTCTTTAAATGTGGTGTAGAGGTTGGAGTCAGAAGAAAAGCTCTTTTTTTTTAAAGAGTTTTAATTCTGAAGGAACAGAAAACTTGAAAAAAGTTTTAATTCTGAAGAAACAATTAAAAAAAAAAAGTTTACTCATTTTTTTTAAATGATAATTTTTAGATTTGTCAAATGGATTGTCAAAAAAGGGAAAAAGGAAAAAGGTTTTGATTTTAATTTAAAATTCAAAAGTAAGAACAGATTTGGTATTTGTATTAAAGAATTTCTTCATTTTCAAAGGTATTTTGATAAATTTGTGTTATTTTTTGGTGTTTGTGAATTGATATTTGTATTCAAAAAAATAAAAAAGTGTATTGAGATTTGTTTTTAATTTCTTAAAAACCTATATTATGAAACACTAAGCTCTTTGGGTTCAAAAATGAAATTATAAATAAAAAGAAAAAATAAATGTTAAAAAAAAAAAAATAAAAAAAAAGAAAATCAATTATGGGATGATGATGATAATCTTACTTTGTGTTGAATAATCAAAATCAGAATCTTCGCCACCTGGACAATATGTACAGATTTTTCCTGTTTTTGCCAAATGTGGACATCTTACAGGTTTACACATGATTGCAACAACAGCAATCTTTAAATAAAAAAAAAAAATAATAATAAAAAACGATTGAGTGTTGATTTTTTTTGTTTTAAAAAAATAACAAATCAAAATTAGGAATCAAAGAAAAATCAAAAAATTTGAATGATTGTAAAAGAAAAAAGAAAAAAAGAAAGAAGAAAAGAGATGATAAAACATACACCTGAGGCTGTTCGGATTGGTTTTCTTTTAACAAGTGGAAGAAGGTATTTTCTGTGTTCTTTTGGGATTGCATTTATGATGTCTGTTGTTTTAACACCTGATGGTAATCGATACTTTCGAGCAACCTCAATTTTGATCTTTACCATATTTATTGGCTTTTTGGCTTTATACTTTTCCATAACAACCTTTAAAATTTCTTCAATTGCTTTGAACTTCAGTGATTCATTGCTTGGCTTTGTAAATTCCTTGATTTTTTTTTTAATACCTTTTTTGTATCAATGGTCAAATTATTATAAAAAAAAAAAAAAAGTAACAAGAGCAAGTAAAAAAGACCATTGAATTTTTTGAACAAACAGTCAAATTTGGTCCAAAAAAGAAGAAAGAAACAATTTGCAAATAATAAAATTCATACTCATTTGAATTTTGACAATGTGTTTGAAAGAGGGTGATCAAAAAAAAAAAAAATATGAAAAAATGATCGATTTTGGAGATTTTTTATTTTGCCTTTGATATTCTTTCCAATTTATTTTTCCAATCAAATAAAAAACATAATTCTGGACTACACTTTGATTTTTTAGAGCTGAAAATTTTTAAACACGTCATTCAATAATTGATTTCTTTTTTTATCTTTTTTTTTTGCAACAGCAATTTATTGGTTATTTTGGTTTTTTTTTTTTTCAATAAATCTGGACTTTCTAAATCATTAAACCAAACAATTACCAACTTATGTTAGACTTTTTTTTGACCAAATTATAAATAAATAATTTGAAAATCAAGGTTTGAATTTGGTCTTCTGATTTAAAAAAAATAAAATATGGAATAATTGTTAAGGTGATTAGCGTTATCAATATATAGGTCTAAATTAAAAGTCGGTTATTTAAAGAATCTACAAGAAATATCAATTTTCGAGGTTCAAAGGGTTTTCAAAAAACCTATTAGGAATTTGGTCTTTTTGAATTAACAATCAAAAAAATTTTCATGTTATTTTCATTTTTTTGAAAATTCATTTCTTTTGGGATTCTTAGCTGACCCAAACTATACAATTACATATGTTTCAATATACAAAAAAAAAAAAGAGGTTAAGGGATTAAGTAAAATAAAAAAAATCTACAAGTAATTTGAATAGCAAATTCAAAAAAATTTTACCGCATCTTGATATTAAAAAATCAATTTAAAATTCTGATTACTACAAAATCTAACTTACTTTCAAAGCTATTTTCAGAAACGAATTATTATTTTTAAAAGTTTGATCCATTTTGTTCATTTTCTAGATAAGTTCCAAAATCCAACCTAAGTCTGAATTATTTAAAAAAATTTTTTTATTTCATCGAAGAAAGAAATCTGATTATTTATTGAAGAAATATACAAAAATAAACTTTATAAATTAAACCCCAAAGTTCTACAATAACATAGTTTCAAAAATCTACTTGGTTTCTAAAAAATTACAATAATTTATTTATGATTAAAAAAAATATAATTTTTTGATTTATTGAGCAGATTTAATCAATTTTTTATTTTTATTAAATTAAAATATACCAGAAAAAAAAACACAGAAACAAATTAAAAATTCTCATAAAATACTTTTTTAAACCTGGAAAATTCAATTATAAGCTATAGAAATACCTTTTAATTTGATTATTTATAATCAATAATTAAAAACCCAATCTTAATTTTTTCAGTGGATTAAATTGAAAACCCAAAGATTAAATTAATCAATAGGCTTTACAATTAATTCTCAATATTTTAAAGATTTTTAAATAAATAAAATGAATTTCAATTAATATTTCTAATAAAAAAAAGTAATATATCAAATATTTTTTTTTTAATTCAAATAGTTTCATTACTTTGACTCTGAATATTTACAAAAGAATATTACATAATCTTTTAAATTTCAAGAAATCTAATGTATATTTGCGAATAAAATAGATGATCAATTTTTTTTGAAAATTCTGAGAATCCATATTAATAAAAGAACATATTATATCTAATCTTATTTTAAAAATACAATTAAAATAAATCAAATATTTATTCCTTGAACTTCTAAAAGTGAGATTTCTTCATAATAAAAATTATTTTAGTAATTTTTCAATTTCCTGTTTGATCTTAAAATTCCAAACAAAAAGAACCTATATCTTTTTACTGGAAATTTAATTGGGTAAAATGAACTCTTTTAAAAATGATAATCCATCTTTCTAAAGTTGATAAATAAAGTTACATATCGGGTTTTATTGTATCCTTGATTAAAATAATTACTCTGTTATCTTTTGAGACAAAAATAAATACGATCTACTAGTAACTTAACAATAATGGTATTTGAATTCCATTGGGAAAAAATTTTCACTTTATTTTCCATTTTTATTTTCTAAATAGAATTCTCAAAGAAGTAGGTTGCAATTTTTGGCAAAATTTGAAAATTAAAAAAGAAATGAAAAAAATATTTACATTTAAAATTCCAATACCATATATTAGAACAACAAATTTATACATTTTTTCCAAAGAGTCTTAATTAATAATAATTTTGGATATTTTTATTTATTAGTTTCTTCTCCAAATCTAAAAATAGAAACCCAAAATACAGAATCCCAGTAGTAAAAAATTCTTATTTTGAATATCCAAAAGTAAATATTTTTTGAATTTTTTTTATTTCAAGATTTACTTAATAATTTTCAAGATAAAAGGAAATACTGATTAATTTTGGTTTCTTTTTGAAGAAAATTGTAACATAATAATATATTTCTGGCACATGTAAAATATTTGTCATAAACATTTATTTGTTAATTATTTCATTTTTAAAAATAATCTTCATATTTTTACAACAATTTTGAAAATTTCAAAATGACATAAAATAATGAATGATATTTTTCAACTTTAGGGTCTGAAAATTGATTATTAAACCATTAAATTTGTGGAAAAATGTAAATTTTTTTCTGAAATTGTTGGGTTTTTTCGAACAATACGATGATCTTTGTTAAGGGACTAGTCTCTATTTTTTTTATTTTTTTGACCCTTTTCTAAAAAAGGATTCCTTATTTAGAAATAAATTTAATATTAAAAATAAAAAGGTTTTCAAATCTTAGAAATTGGCAAAAAATTGTCTCAGTCTCTATTAAATTTCTTCAAAAAAATATAATAGAGATTATTCACTTAATTGGTTTGATCTTATTTCTATCCTATTTTAATAATCAAATTTTGAGAGATGATTGAAATAATGTGGTTTACACCTAAATAAAAAAACACACCCTTATTTTAGATTTCAATTTGACTAACACTAATCCTTTAAATTTCAAAATTATTTCGATATAAAAAAATTAAAAGCAAATGATCTACAAGATTTCAAAAGATTAACGACAGTTTGTTTGTTCATTTATTTTTTGGTTGAAGAATATTAATAAAATAAGACAAAGAAAAATGTTTTCTCTGGACTAAGTCTCTTGAATTATTCAACTTGTAGATTTTAAAAAAAAGAATAAAAAAACTGTATTTAAGGATTTTTTGGAAACTAAAAACAAGTCGTTAGTGTTTCTGCTTTGATTAAATTCGACGATTCTTTGAATTTGCACTTAAGAATATGTCCCTACGACCCAAAAAACACTAAAAATGAAAAACTGATCAAATACTTTCCATTAATACAATTAAAAAAACAAAATGATAAAATAAAAATAAATAAAGTTTCAATTTAGCTTTTTCTTGAAAACATTTTTTGCCAAAATCCTTGATTTCAACCTTGAAATTATGTATATTTTTAGATACACTATCTTGTTTTAACTCATTTACAAAAACAAATTCTAAATTATGGGAATTTTCTTTTCACAAAAGGCACTAATTTGGTCTTCAAATGTTTTTTTTAGTTTTAAATGGTAAAATAAAAAAAAAGTTAAACTAACAGGATAAACTCTCTAGAAAAGCATTCCAATTTAATATATTAACTTATTCTTTGATTTCAAACTTTTCTCAACCCCAATTTTTCAAAAAAAAATAAAAAAGTGCACACTAATTTCAAAAAATATTTTCGATTTTCAAAAGTTGAGAGTGTTTTTATTCTAAAAAAAATTATCACAGTGGTTAATTGAATTAAGTTAGTTCTTAATTTCGAAAAATATTAATCAGAAAAAAATAGTGCTTAATTTTATTAAGGACATATAAAAAGAAGAAAAAAAAAAATGATGTTAAAAAGTAAAAACGGGAATGGTTTTTTTTTCTAATTGTGTATGTGGGGGACAACTCTTATTAAAACAAAAAAAAAGCTGTTACGAGTTGAAAATTAATTTTAATAAAAATC
Source organism: Anaeramoeba flamelloides (assembly GCA_027625915.1). Classification (NCBI taxonomy): domain Eukaryota; family Anaeramoebidae; genus Anaeramoeba; species Anaeramoeba flamelloides. The sequence goes on from JANTQA010000072.1 coordinate 3,015,439, forward strand.
CTTAAAGAAGTTTGTTTTTTGAAGAAAAACAAAAAATAAGAATTTTAAAAAAAGAAAACAAAACAAACAAATATTGAAGGTTTTGTTTCAGAGAAAAGAAAAGTTGATCTTTTTTTGTTTATTAAATATCATCGTTTTCGCTTTCGTATGAATAACCATCTTTTTCTTGCTTTTCATCACTTTCTTTTGGTAAAACGGAATCCGAGCTTGGTTCATTTTCAGTAAAAGGGTTTTTTGAATTTTGTTGCTGATGGTTTTCCTTTTCTGAGTTCTCTGAGTAAGACCGAAGATCAGATTCTGGTGAAGAATCAAAAATTTCTTCTCCATATTTTGCTTTGACTTCATTACCAACCGTGCCTCCAATTTGTTCTTCATTCTCGAGGTCGGAATAGTCATTTGTTTCAATTAAGTCTTTGCATTCAACATCAACATTTTGGAACTTTGTGTGTTCTTTTTGGGAATTTTTGGACTTGAGACAAGATGAAAAGATTCCCATGATTTCTACTATTAGAATTTTTTTTAGGAAAAAGAATAAAAGAATTTTTAAAAATGAATTTTGGATTTTTTTAAAAACAAATACTTTATTATTGATATCATATCACTTTACTTTTGTATTTTTCAAATTATTGGGTTTTTGAAAGCTTTTTTTAATAAAATCAAGCGTTTTGACTAACTTGAAAATTAAAAATTTCGTAAAATTTTTTTCTCTTTATTTTTTCTCTTTTTTTTTTTGTCTTTTTGACACTTTTTGGTTTGTTTCATTATATTTTGTTATTTTGATTATTCTTCTCATTTTTCCAAATCAACATAATTCTAAATGTATCAAATTATCAATTTAGAAGAGAAGAAGTGAAGGTTTCAAAGTTTTATTCGTTTTTAAAATAGAAATACAATTAATCGACAGATGAAAAAAGTAAAATATGGAAAAAAAGTTTGATTCAAAGTTTAATTGGAATTTAAGAAATAGAAACTTTCGGAAAATTCAAAGTAAGATCAATTAATAAAAGAATAAATAAATCAATTACTAAAGGTAAAATAGAGAGGATTCAACACAATAACAGTATTTTTGATACTAACTTTTGGAATGGGTTTTTCTTGTGATTGATCTATTAAAAATTTGTTGAAAAATTGCAGATATTTTTTGATCGCCAAAACTATTGCAACAATTTGAACATAATAAAGAAGATCTATCTTGTATTCATTCAGTCTGATTGAAAATAATATAACAAATTACTGTTAAAAGTTAATTTCTCTATTCCTTTATTTGTCTGAATTTTTATTTCCAGCAAAGTGTTTGCAACTAAAATTTGTGTTTGAACTTTTTGACTTGATTGGTTTTACTTTTATTCCTGAATGGTTGATAATTTTTCATTAAGGAACTAGTAAATCTTATGGATTTTAATCCCAAATGTTTTTCGTCAGTTACGATTTTAAGTCACAAACTATCAATGACATTTAAGGCACAAAAAAATCTCAAATTAAGGCACATAATTTTGAATTTTATTTTTTACACAAATTATTTTACTTGAATTTAAATTTTTTCCTTAACTTGGGATTTTTTTTGTGCCTTAAGGAATTAGCGTCACCATAGATTTCTCTATAATCAAAGTATGTGGTAATTGGGTGTAAATGATATTAGTACACCATGGTTCAAATAGCTCTAAAAAATCTATTATAAATCTTATTACACAATAAATTATTAGATTTTTTTACTAATGATCACTATAAAAAAAGTTTCATTTTGAAAAAAAAATTTTTTAATTCCTTTACCAAATCTAAAAATAGCAACTCAAAATAATAGTATTACAAAATTTGATCATTCATATTTAGAACTTCCAAAAGTAACTATTTTTATATTTTTTAATTTCAAAGATTAACTCAATAATCATGAACACAAAAGTACAAAGACTGATTAGTTTTGTTTGCTTTTGATAAAGCTACTTATAGCATCAATATATTTCCATGATTGGAGAAATAATTTTTCAAAAAAATTGAATGGTTAATTATTTAATTTTTCAAAAAAAATGAATTTTTAGTAACTAATCTACCTTTCGCCACAAATTTAAGAAAGATATTTTGTAACTTAGTAATCTGAATATTGATAATTCAACCTTTAAATTTATGGCGAAATGCAGATTTTATTCTAAAATTGTTGGGTTTTTTACTAATACATAGATCATTTTTAATTGATGAGATCAACAAATATTACTACTTGACTAATCGATTTTTTAGAGACATTCGAACCAAGTAACACTAAGGATGAGTTTGATACAATAACAACATACTTTGATCCTAGGCTTTTCCTTGGTAGACGCTAATCCCTTAAATTTTGTTGAAAGTTTATTTCTTAAAGGTGGAACTAACTGTAATAAACATTCGGATTTAGTTTTAATAGTGGGTATAAAGAGTACAATTTGTTCAAAAATCCCGTGTTTGCTGATTAGTTATCTGTTTTTTAAAAAAGAAATGTTTTCTCAATCTATAATTGTCATCTTTGGCTTTTTTAGTATTGTTAAATTTTTTACACAACGCTGGATTGAAAATTTACTTTATGTTTCATTGACAAAGTTTGAGGGGGTTCATGAGCTTTCTTCCAATTTCTTTATTTAGAACTTTTTTTTTTTTCAATGTTTTCAAAAAAAGATTTTTTTACTAATCACTAATTTAATGATCCCAAACAATAACAAACAAAAGTTCCCCAACAGTAGCAAATAGTTACAATCAAAACAATAGCATCTCTATACTAAAAATCAAACAAAGCAACAAATTAAAAAGAAAAGGATTGAAAATTAAAAGAAAGGGAATAATAAGCTATTGTAAAAAAAAAAAAAGATCTTTTAAAATAATTTATTTTTGTAACCTTATCAAAGTTTGTTCAGGGACTAGTAAACTAAAAAAAATCTTAAAGTAAATCTATTAAAAAATTTAAAAAAATTATACTACATCTCGAAATTGAAAAAACCAATCTAAAATTCTGTTTACAACAATATCAAACTTACTTTTAATGCTATTTTCAGAAACGAATTATTGTTTTAAAAAGTTTGATCCATTTTTCTCATTTTCAAGAAAAGTTCAAAAACCAAACTAATTCTGAATTATTTAAAAAAAAATCATTTCTTTTGAAAGAAGATTAAAATCTTATTTTTTTTTTAAGGGACTAGTCTATATTACTGTTGTGAAAAAAAAGTGAGGAATGGAAAAAAAGTGAGGAATTTTTTATTTTAAAAAATGATAGTGTTTAATATTGTTTTGTTTGTCTTTCTCTTTTTTTTGATTTGTTTGATTGGTGAATGTAATAAATTTAAAAGTAATTGGGCCTCCTTCAAAGATTCCTTTTCTTTCCTCTTCCTTAGTCTCTCTTTACGATTATTTTCTAATACCTGTAAAAAATTTTTTGATGTAACAATTTGTCCACCAAGTGATAATCTAGCTCGTTTTTTTTTTTGTTTTTTTAGGTTTAGCAATGGGTGTGTTATTTGGTAATTCCACTAGAGTCTCATAAGGGGTAATGCCACAAGTTTTAAAGGAATTTCTAATATTTTTTAATGTTAAAGATACTTGAAGGCCATCTCGTATAGTAGAGAGAAAAGATTCATAAGTTCCATCAATTAATTGACGCTTAATATAGCTTTTAAAAGCTTTAAAACATCCTACATCTAGAGGTTGAAGAAAATCTGTGGAATTTGAGGGTAAAAATAATATTTGAATTAAATTTTTTTTACAAATTTTTATTGATTCTGAGTTATAATGGGATGGGGCATTGTCAAGTATCAATAATGCTTTAGCATTTTTTCCAATTTTTTTCCTTCTTTGTCTAATGTTTGGCAATAAAATTGATGTTATAAAAAGATGAAATAAATTTTGGTTCATGTAACCACTTTCCGAAAAAACAAAGGATAGTGGAACAGTACTAAAATTATCAACAAAATTTCTCTCAACAGTTTTCCTCTTATCTAATATTAAAGTCGGAAGATAGGTTCCATCATCAGCAATTGTACAAACAGCAGTGATATGAAATCTTGATTTTGGAATTTTTCTTATTGGATTTTTAATTTTTTCTGTTGTCACAACTCTAATCTTAACAGAGTCCGTGTTATTAAAACATGCTGTCTCATCAACGTTAAAAATCATACCCCGTTGATAATTATTTTTCTCTTTTAATCTTTTTAAATTAACAAAATAATCAACTAAATCTTCATTGGTAGGAAGTGGTTTTTCTTTTTTGTATATTTTGACTTTCAGTGATAATTAATTTATTTCTTTCTGAAAAGGCCTTAACCCAATTAGTACTAATTATTTGTTCATGTATATTATAATGATTTAAATCAGGTAATTGTTTATGGCGTATCAATTCATTAGCCTGTAAAACAATTTCTTTTTTACTCGGGGCTAAATTCTGTGAAAGTTGATTTTTTAATCCAATCAACCAATTCTTTTTCATCCTTTTCCTTCATTTTTCGAGGTCTTCCTTTGGGTTTCATTGGTTTGTTTGATTTATCTCTAATCACCCATCTATTTAAACTTCGGTCAGAGATACCCATAAACCTTGAAAATTTACGCTGAGATATTTTGAAATTCGGAACTTCATTGAGAATTTTAAAAATTTCAAGACATTTCCCCATTTTTGTTTTAACCTCTCTTACTCGCGTACATGCCTTTAAACGATTTACAAAACTGTTTAACATAAGTAAAATAAAAAAAATGTTGTGAAAATAATTTTGCCTCACTTTTTTTCGATTCCTCACTTTTTTTTCACAACAGTTAAATTTTTTTAGGTAAATTTAATAGAGATTTAGAAATTTTTTTTGCCAATTACAGTCAGTTTCACTTTTAAGGCACAAACTTTCAACGAAATTTAAGGCACAAAAAAAATCTCAAATTAAAGCACAAAATTCAAATTCTAGTAAAAATAAATTGTAAAAAAAAAAATTGCAAATTTTGTGCTTTAATTTAAGATTTTTTTGTGCCTTAAATTTCGTTGAAAGTTTGTGCCTTAAAAGTGAAACTGACTGTACTTAGATTTCAAATCAAAGTGAAAAACTTCTTAGTATATTAATGAAATCTTGCTAAATGACATTCATTAAATTTAGTTCTTGTTTTTATAGAAATAAAAAATTTTTGACTTTTTTTATTTATTTAAAAGTTGCTTTTTTTCAACTTTTCAGAAAAATACAAAAAATAAAAAAAAATAAGAGTAAGAAAGCAAAACCTTGTTATGTTTGTGGAAGACGTACAAAAAATAGTTTGAAAAATAAACCTGAAAAGGTTTTTTTGGATTTGCATGAAAACATAGTTTAATTCGAAAAAAATATGTAATATATGCTTTACTCTTAATAAAAGATTTTCTTTTTTTATATTGTACCATTCTTTTTTTTTCATGAATCTACTTTTTCAGTTTACACTCTTTTGTTTTTGTTGAATTTGAAGTTTTTTTTAAGTGTTCCCAAATTACCTTCCCAAAAGTTTTTGTCAGAGTCAAAAAAAATAAAAGAAAAGTATAAGAACTATTTTTTAAAAAAGTAATTATTGATAAAACAAATTGGGTTCTTTATAGATTCAAGTTGGATGAATAGAAGTGAAGGAGAAAATATTCACCAGTTTTAAATTATTTTTTCGTTTTTAAAAATGAGAATAAATATTATTTTTGAGAAAATAATTAAATCCAAAATTAATCAAAATATTCTCATCCGTTTAAGATCTTTTTTCAAAAAAAAATTTTTAAAAGTCACTTTTTTTGGCAGAATTGTAAAATTTTAAAAAAACAAGAACTAAAAGTTCTAACATTGAAAAAACCAGTCTATTTTCAATTTTAAACATATTTCAAGATAAGGATACCTTTGTTAGTTATTGGACAAAAAAAATTAATATAGACTAGTCCCTTAAAGAAATATACTAAAATGCACTTACAAAATAAAACCCCCAAGTTATATAATAAATAAAACAGTTCAAAAAATCTACTTAATTTCTAAAAAATTACCATAATTATTACAAACTTGATAAACATATAATATATTTATTCAAAGAACAGTTCAAATTAAATTTTTTTCTTTTTATTGAACGAAAAAAAAAGAGAAAAAAAACCAAATAATCAAAATACAAATTCTCATAAAATACTTTTTTAAACCTGGAAATTTCAAGAAATAATCTAAAAATAATACTTTTTAATTTGATTATTTTTAAACAATAATTAATTACCTAATCTTATTTTTTTTTATTCAGTAAATAATTGGCAACCCAAAGATTCAATGTATTAATGAACTTTATAATTATTTCACAATTTTTTAAAGATTATCAAACAAATAAAATGAATAAAATAAAGTATAATCTAAATAATAAATATATATATATATATATATATATATTATCAAATAAATGATTTTAATACTCATAAGTTGATTGTTTATACTCATGAGTATTTGAAAAAAAATATTGACTAATTTTTTAATTTTCAAGAAATGTATGAAATATTCGTAAATAAAATAAATGATCAATTTTTTTAGTATCTTCAAGGATTCAAAATTTGATTTATTTTTATTGTATTTTTAAACCAAGATTAAAATTTCAATGGTTATTTGTTCATACTTATTCTCGGGGTACCACTAAAAGTGAGATTTCTTCAAAATAAAATCTTTTTGAAAATTTTTCAATTTCTAATTTGATCTAAAAACCCAAACCAAAAGGATCTATATCTTCTTACTGTTAATTTAATTGGGAAAAATGAACACTCTATTAAAAAAGAAAACCCATTTCACTAAAGTTGAATAAAGTGGGTTTATATAACAGGTTTAATTGTGTTCCTGTGTTTGAAATAATTACTCTATTACCTTTGAAAAAAAAAAATAAATAAGATCTACTATTCCCGTAAGTAAAAAATAAAAACCAAAAACAAATTGTTTTATTGTATTTATTTTTTTTTTTTCAATGTTTTACTCGTTTTGTTTTTGTGAAAAGGGATTGAGAGATTTAAAAAAAGAGAAAAAAAATCAAAAGAAAAGAGAGAAATAAACAAAGAACTTGTAAAAAAGAGAAAGAAGGATGTTAAAAATTGACCATTTTGAATAAACAAAATGAATCAACCTTGATTCAAATTTTGGATTCAGTTTTCATCTGTTTGGAAACCATTTGTTATTTTTTTTAAGAAAAGAATGTTTCTATTTTTCTACCCATTTATGAGTTGATCAGTAAAGTCAGTAACTTTTTTTTCAGACAAACAAAGTTATTCTCTCTGTTTAAATTTTTAAGTGTTTCTTCATTTGGTAATAATTCTTCCATCTTTGAAATATTCTAAAATTTAATCAATATTTTAAAGAGGTGTGATGTTATAACTGATGTTGTTGAGTAGTTTTGGAGATTCTTCTTATTGTCTCTCTTTGAAAATTTTAATATCTTTTGAATTTTATTATTTATCAAAAATAAATTTGGATTTTTTAATAGTTTTTAAAATTACACGAAAAAATAAATATCAAAATCCAAATCAAGTTAAATAATTGACTCATTAGATTTTCTATTTAGACAAAATTAACAATGAGTATAAAAACGAATTCTTTCAGGTTTCTAAGAATAAAAATTATTCGATGGTTTTTGAGATTGGTAACTTTGAATTATTTTTACAATAAAACCCCTTTAATTAATATTCTGAAGAACTGAGATATCTGGAATTTTTCTTTGTATAATTTTAATAGTATTTGGGATAATAATATTAAATATAAAATTTTATCAAAAATTGGATCCATTATTAAAGAATTTTCCAAAAAATCGAGATTGGTTACTCTGAAATGAAAGATCTCTATTATGTAAATTTTTGAAAAGCAGTTTCATGAGCTTTTTAAGTGATTGAAAACCTACAGTGGTGTAAATAACCCGTGTTGACAACCTTTAACCCATTATTAAAATTTAACTCATGTTTTTTTTTCATACTTGGGTATTGAAAGACCAAAAATCACTTATAGATTCTTGGTTCAGATCTAAATTGACTTTAGAGGTTAGATTTTCCATTAACCTAAATGGCACAATTATATTAAATGCTTTTTTTCCAAAATTTCATCATATTTTCAAAATTTGTGAGATTAAATGATTTTTTTATAAAAATTCCAAAAATGAAATTTTGCTCATTTTTTTGTCAAAAAATAATATTTTAATCTTTCATTATCTACATAATTCTTTTTTAAAATTTATTTAAAGAACCTAATTTCTTGTTTATATACTGTTTCCAACCCATTGATTTGTTTCTTTTATTTCTACAGCCAGCCAATATTTTTTGCATGAGTTAAATTTTAGTAATGGGTTAAAATAAAAAACACGGGTTAGTTACACCACTGTACTTAAAAGTTTTTAAAGTGCTAACCTCAGTTAGTTTGGAACCCAATCAACCAATAACATTCTTAATTTGATCCTTTAAATAATGAAAATGAAATTGTATTAAAGCCGTAAAATATCAAACTTTAAAATATTTTATATTGATCTAAATTTAAATCACAAATCTCCAGCATACACTTCAAAAGATTTCTTCAAAAACCACAATTATTTCCAACCCACAACAGGTTAAATAAGGAAAAACCAAATTTAATTCAATATTTTTACAAAAACAACATTTATTTACTTTGAAAAATAATAAAACACCAAAACAAGTATTGTACATATTTTAATATAAGTTTTCAAATTGTTCAAATTATTTAATTAAAGAGTTTTATATAGTCGAGATATCAAACTTTAAAATGTTTTTATCTTCATTTTTGGATATAGTTATTCTTCAAAAGATCTCTATTTTTGAAAACTTGAATGAAAATTATAAAATTTTTGTATTCTGGGAAAAATCTATACTCTTGTCCACTCATAAATTTCCAATCTTGAGACACATTATATTCAGTATTTTTTTATAAAACTGTTTTGAAAACTTCTCTTGATGTTTAATTTCAAAATCTTCACTTTCTTCCTAAAATTTCATAATTCTTGTAAAGTAAACATTTTAATTGTGAAAATTTATCTTGATTAAAAAAATAATCTGGTTCTTGTTGTTTCAAATTTTACTATTGGTTGTTGAAGAAATATTAAAAAATTTTCTTTTAAATTTTAAAAATTTGTTACTGAGATCAAAGTCAAATTAAATTAATTAAATCCTTTAAGTCAGTTAAATTCTTATTACGTTTTAGAGTATTACAATAAAGGTACTTTTGTAATTTATTGAATTATTTGGTTTTATTATTTCAGAAAGCTGAAATTCATTTTTTACTGGTTTTAATTTTGCTAAATTAACCTCTGAAAACAATTTGGTTTTGAAAAATCAAAAAGTTTTAATTAAAAGAAATTTAAGAAATTGGGACTATAAACAAAAAAATAGTTCAAAAGAAATTTACAACAAAAAACTTTTCGTTGGTTTTGTAATGGAATTACTCTTTCAATATTTATACAAAATTCGAATAATAAAAGCAAAATATTTTTAGAAATATTTGATTAAAAGAATAAATGAATTACACAATTATTTCAAGCTTTTTATTAATTATTTTTCAAAAATCTTGATCTAATTGATAATTAAGTTGAAGATTTCTAGTGTTGAGTAAAAATAACTAAAGGTTTTGTCATCAGTTTGAGAGTTACTAGAATAAAGAATAATTAGATATTGAACAAATTATTTCCTTAATATATTTTACTCTTAACTGATACATTTAACCGAACAACAAACAGAATTTGGTTGATCTGATCAATGAATAATCAATTATTTCCTGAGAATAAATAAAAAAATTCTCGAATCATGACATCGGCAATCATGAAGTGGAATAAGAAAGTAAAAAAGAAAAGATGAATGAAATATACTTAAAAAAAAAATACGAAGTATGTATTTTTTGTGTTGGAAAATTTTTTTCTCTTTTAAAAAAAAATAGTCTATCAAAAATTCATTTTTTTAACTTTAAACTGTTTCTAAACAGACAAAGTATTTCAACGATTAACTTTATCTTTTTAATTAATTATTTTTTTAATTGGAACTATCCAACTGAACTTTAATAATGGCACAACTTATGAACGTCGAAAAAAAAAACAACAACAGCAATACAACAAGTATCTCAGTCAAAGTCTATTTTGATCAACAATTCAGAAGATTTTCTGTTTCTGATGAAACTACATACAAGGAATTGTGTGAAATGTTGCAACAAATCTGTAATATTGATGTTACAGAAAATAAATTTACACTTAGATACAAAGACGAAGAAGAAGAGTATGTTCTTTTTTCTTCTGATCTTGAACTGAACGAAGCCCTTTCATTTGCCAAACAAAACACTCCGCATATTTTACGATTATTCTTGACAAAAGTGAACGAACAAGTTGAAATTGAAGACAAAGAAGACAATGAAGAACAAGTTGAAAATGAAGAACAAGTTGAAAATGAAGAAGAAGATGATGAAGAAGAAAATTTTCAACAATGGTATGGTAGGAATTCTCCAATGGAGGGAAGATTTGGGAATGAATTTGGAAGAGGAATGGGAATGGGAAGAGGAATGGGAAGAGGAATGGGAAGAGGAATGGGAATGGGAATGGGAAGAGGAATGGGAAGAGGAATGGGAAGAGGAATGGGAAGAGGAATGGGAAGAGGAATGGGAATGGGAATGGGAATGGGAATGGGAATGGGAATGGGAAGAGGAATGGGAATGGGAAGAAGAATGGGAAGAGGAAGAGGAAGAGGAAGAGGAATGGGAAGAGGAATGAGAGGAATGGGATGTTCAATGGGTTATGGAATGAGAGGAATGAAAGGAATGGAAATGGGAATGGGTGGAAGATTTTTTCGACAACCCTACAGTGAAGAAGAAATTAACCAATTCAAGAAACAACAAAATTTACAAAAACAGCAATGGAGACAAGAAGAAAATGAATTCAAAAATGAATTAAAAGAAAAAAACAGTCAAACAAACCAAAACAAAGAAAATGATTATGAAGAAGAATTAGATACACTTTCAAATTTAGGATTTGATGATTTTGAATACAATATCCAATTATTAAATTCTTTTAATGGTGATCTTGAACAAACACTTAATTTTCTTTTACAGGAACAAAATCAAAACTAAACTGAAATTGTCTTAAGATCAAATATTTATCTTGTTCTCTTATTTTAATCATATTTTTTTTATTTTTGGTATTTTATTCTTTTATTTTTTTTATTTTTTATTTCAACTTTATATGGATATTTTTTTTTTAAAACTTTTTTTTGGAACTTTTTTTTATTTTAATATTGTTTCGTAACACACTTTTCAGACAATCAAGATTCAAAAATTTTCTTTTTTTTTTGGTTTATTTTTTTTATCAAATTAAAGTTTTTACAAACTTCACTTTTGTTTCAAAATTTAATCGATTCTTAATCAACAAATAATAAATACTGATACTTTTCAAAAATATTTTTGATTTTACTTTTTTTTTCCTGAATTTTTATAAAATTTAACCAAAATAAATGATTTCTTTTCATAAAAGATAAAAATTTCATTTTCAGATTAAAATAATTAAATTAACCAATTTAATGAGGAAATTTCGTCGAAAGTACATTCTTCAAAAAGACTGTAAATACTGTCCTTACATTTTGTTAAAAGTTCAGACCATCTTTTATTCCAAGATTCAAATAAATTATTTTGAAATATAATTTCCCATTTTTGGTTTTTATTTTTTGTTCGAAAGTGATCAAAATAATGTGTAAAAAAAAGACTAAAATCGGTGTTTCAAAATGAAATCCGTGATTTTTTTTCTTTTTTTTCTAATGTAACATCCAATTTTCTCCCCAATAGTATACTTTAACTAAAATCAATTTTGAAGATAAACCTAGTTGATGTCTTCTTTAAATTTTTGAATTCAGTTTGCAATTAGTTCAAATTTGTTGGTAATATACTCACTTTTTTTGAAATTTTTTGTTTTTTTTTGACGATAAAAATTTTCAGAAAAATTTACTCTATTTTTTGAAATAAATTTTCTAATTTGAATCCTTTATTTTTTGAATTTTGTTTCAAATAATAGAACTTTAAGAAACTAAAACCATATTTAATTCGGTTTTTTTGTTAGTTTCTTTGACTGATTAATGGGAAGGTACTCTATAACAAAAAAAAAAAAAAAAAAAAAACATCATTTATTTTAAAACAAGAATTAAAGTTTTATTTGCACGCATTATTTTGACAACAGTATTTCAAATTTCCACCCCCCCCTAAGAAGTACAATAAAGAGTGATATTTATTCATCAAGAAATTATTAATTTTATGTTGGTATTGACACCTTTAGACTTATAAATGATTAATATGAAGATTTAATCGGAAAAATATCTTTTTCGTTCTCTTTTTAAGTTTTTTTTAGAGTGGATTATTAAAGAGAATGAAAAATAAAAACTATAAAAAATACTACATTTTTATCGACAAGAAATAATTTATATCTTTGAGGAAAGATCTGAAAGCTTTAATCACAATGAAAAATTAATCTTTGGAAGTTCATGCCAAGAATACATTTGGAACTTACTTCCATAAATTATGAAATTTTCACTTTTCGAGCATAATAAAAAACAAAAATGATAAAATGAACCAAACTTACTTTTCAAAAACAAAATTTCAAAGAAATTTCAAAAATAATCATTTAATTTTCTCAAGATTCTTTGTTCACCTCATGATTTACTCAAAATGAAAATTACCTCAAAAAAGATGATTGGATCTGAGTTTATTGAATTATTAAGTCAAGAAAGAAAAATTAGACTTGATAAAAATTAGTGAAAAAATGAAAATCATTTTTTACATTAATATTTTTTTAAAAATATATTGATTTTTTCATATGGTATAATTGTATTTTTATTGATATTTCAAAAGAAAACAATTGTAAATAAGTTAATTATTTTTAAATATTTCGAAGAATGGTTTTTTGAACTAATTTTTTTATTATTGAAAAGATATTGCTTGGTGAATTTATATGTTTTATTTTAATTATTTTTTATTTAGGGTTTAAACTTTAGGTTGGTTTATTTGTTTCAATTATTTTTATTTATTTTTTTATTTATTTTTTTAATTTTTTTATGCTTTTCCTGAACTGTTTTTATTGAAAAAAAAAAAAAAAAAAAAAATCAATCAAGAGTTTTAATCAACTAATCAAGGTTTTTTTATTTTATTTCAAAATAAAGAATTAAACTATTCTCAAAATTTTAAAATAATATATATATATATATATATATATATATATATATATATATATATAATTAATTATTCTTTTGTGAGTTGGTGTTTAAAATTTCAAGAAATATAGAAACAATTATTTTTATGAATTGATAACACTCATTTAAAAAAAAAATTTATTAAACAAGGATTATTTTAATTTTCAAGGAAAAAATTTCCTTTGTTGTGTTTCTTTTGGGTATTAATTTCCAAAGCAATTCCAAAGTTTTTGGAAAGGAAAGGGTTTTTTTTCTGGCATAATCTCGAAAGGTCAATTGCGCCTGTGACACCTGCAGAGACATGGTCTGTGATTTTGGTCAAAACTTGAAGAGACAATTTACCTGAAGATTGGATCTTTGAGTAAAGTTGTGTTCTTGGGCTTGTGTTTACAAGCACTGCTGCCTGGAAAAGGTCCAGTGTGCGTGTGCTGCAGTCTACAGAAAGGCCCAACGATAACGCGATTCGTGGGTTTATTTGTGAGTAAACTTCACTTGAAACTATCTTGGTCTTTGGCTTGAATTTTGTTACAATTTCTGTGTCTTTATTGATTTTGTATTGCATCGCTGTTTCTAAAACTGGAACAGATCTTTGTTCGAGATCAATATTTCCCATCATCCCAAAATTGATCCCTTTGATACCAGTCGTCATGCTAAACGAACCAACCCTAGTCATAAAATCAGTCATAAAGGACACACTTCCATATTTTGGACAACAAGAAAAATATCCATACAATGATTTTTTAAACGTATCAGCTTTTGTTGCATTTTAATTGTGTTGTGTTTGGAAAAGAAAACAATTTTATTAAAAAAAAAGTAAAATAACAAATAGTGGATCGTTAATTAATTCTGAGAGTGTTTTTTTTGTTTTCTTTACAAAACAAAAAAATAAAAACTATCTTTGGTAATTCTTCGAAAAAGAAAAAAATTCACAAAAAAAAAAAAAAAAGAAAAGAAAAGAGGATTTGATCTTACTAAAGAATCCAGCATTTAAAACACCACCAAACAAATCTGAAAAAGATAGTTTGGTAATAAGTTGTTTTTGTGATGTTACAGAAGTTGTGATTTCAACGTTTTCTTTGATTTTAAATTCAGAAGTGATGTTTGAATAAAAAAACAAATCTTTCTCTTCTGGGCGAAGAGATGTAAAGCTTGTGAAATTGTATCCAAGATTTGAATTCGCTCGGAATCGAATAGAATATTTTGCCTGTGGTCTTTCTAACAACCGTTTAGACCTGATACCAAGTTCTGAATAAACAAGTGGATGTAATTTGTTCATTTGTTTTTCCTATTTGTGTTAAATTAATAAATATATCAATTTGGTTTGATTTGGAAAAAATGTTAAAAATTGGAAAAAAGTTTAATCAAAATTTTTTTTTTAAAATTGAAAAGCCATTTGTTCTTTCTTTTTTTTGTGACAAAAAGAGTAATACTATTTGAGTAATGTTAATTTTTACTTTTTCTGAAGTACCTTTATAAAATAATATCTTTTTTATTTACCTTTTTTTTTTTATTTTTCATTTTTCATTTTAAGGAGATAATACAAAGTACACATAATTAGAGTGAAATACAATTTTTGACATTCAAAAAAAAATTATATAATCTTTATGAAGAACTAAAACCCAATAAAAAATCTAAATATCCTGTGACATTTGATCTCTAAAAAATCAACATATGAAAAAAGAGAAGTCATTTTTAGAAAAAACAACACTATCTAATACTTTATTTCCCATTTGACTATTAGTAAATTATAATTTTGAAAACAATTGTATTAGTTTTGAAGTATAACTCGGGACGTTTTTGAGATCTCGAAGATTTTTTTTTTATTTTGTAAATTTCCTTTTTTTCTCTAAAATGTTAAAAAATCCTTACTTTGACAAATGTAGATAGTAATAAAATAACCCCAAATTAAATTAAAACTGAATTAAATTGATTGTAAACTTATAGAAAATCAATTTCTTTTAACTTTAGTAAATTTAAACATTTGGAAATAAAAAATATGAAAACAATTTAATTTTTTTTTTAAATTTGATTTTTTAGAATTGAGAATGCTTTTTAAATTTTTTTTTACAATTTGAATTTTTTGCGAATGAGATCTCGGATAATTTTTTTATTTGTTTTTCGAATTTTACCAATCAAAAGAAGTGTAATTTCAAGATAGCTTTTTTTATATCAAGTAACTCTTTGAGTATGCACTAAATCCACAAAAGTGACTAGAGCCTAAAAAATATATTTTATAATTATTCTTTTTTTTTGTAATTATAACAAATCAACAAACGTAAATATGGATTATGGTAAAAGATGGTAATTTTACAATTATTAAGATATATTAAGAGTTCCATACATTATCCAATATTTGGTTATAGTAACACAAAAAGGGTGTTGATTTTAGAACTCAAATGGATTTTCAATATAGAATGGTTTGGTGAATACCAATACTTTGTTTGATATATGATTTATAAAAAAAAAATTGAAAGATTGATATTCACCAAACGATTTTTTTAATTAAAATTATTATTAGTCATTAAACATAATCTGAAATCATATTTACTATTTCCGAAAATTTGGATATAGGTCCGGAACTCTTTATTTATCTTGAAAATTGTAAAAACTCTATTTTTCACAACATTTATCTTTACAATTGTGTCCGAAATCGTTTATATATTATGGTGTTTAAATATCAGCTCCATTCCAAAAATATTGAGACACTCAAAATCAAAAATTGGCAAGAAAAAACTCAATTTATTATATTTTTACAATCGTAATATAAAACCACATTTAAGAATAAATATTATTAATTTTTTTATAAGTAATCATTTTCATCCAAACAAAAGAAAAAAATATAAAATGAAAAAAAAAAATATGTGTGTCCAAAATGATGAAACTAGAGGAACAAAAAATGGATTAGTAAATTTGTTGAAATTTAACCAAAAATTGTTGATCGATCAAATGATAAGATATCATCGACTCAATGTATGTGTTTTTTCTATTCAACAAATTAAATACTATAATTCTATCAAATAACAAAAAATAATTACAGATCTAACCAAACAGGTTACATAACTGGAAAAAAGGAAATGAAAACAAAACAGAAAAGAAAAAAAATGAAATAATAGTTTTTTAAATGAAAATTATTTTCAAATTTATTGTAAAGTGGGGGTATTGTTACTCTTTCAACTGTTTAATATGTGTACAAATTTTTGAAATTTCGGATATATAAAATTTCTTATTAAAAATTTTTTCTGATAATAATGAATATTTGTATGTATTGGATCAAGGTATGTTTTGTTTCATTAAAAAAACCTTTAAAAAAATAAATGAATTTATGGCAATAATACAAATTAAGAAAATTTGTAAAAGTAAAAAAAGGGATTTAGAAAATTATTTTTAACAAATTTTATTTTTAATTGATCTAATATGGATTTGGAACAAGAAAAATTAATTTTTTTCAAGATTTCTACAGAAATATAGATTAATTAGATGAATTTTTTTGATTTTTAAACAATAGATTTTCCACAATAATTGTAAATAATTCAAAATATTATGAAAATTTTCTTCAATTTTTTGATTAAAAGCTAATCGTCCCAAAGTCCCAAGATTTTTTAAAAATATCAATTCTTTTTTCTCATTGAACTTTAAAGAAAAAAAAAACAAATAAAGAGAATAATACACACCTGAGAATATTTGATTTAAATGAAAAATAAAATCAATTAATGTATTTTGGTAAAAATTAAAAAACTTCAACTCTATATAAAAACTGAATAAAAAATACAATCATCATTTTGATTTTCAATTGGATATAAAATAAAATTTTAATAGAAATCAATATGATTATTCACCAATTATTTTCACCGTTTTAATAACATTATAATACACTTTTTTACTTAGCTACTCTAGATAATATCTAAAAAAAAAATTATTTGAAAGAATTTATATTGAAAAAAAAAACGTGAAATGAGAAAAAATGTGAATTCAATTGGGATATTTCTGTACCTTATTTTCGTTCTTCCACTTTTCTTTAAAGTCAAACTCGTTGAAATAAAGAGTTAAAAGAAATCTTTTAAGAGTTAATTTTGTAAGAAAAAAATGTATCTAAAATGTTATTTCAAGATAGTAGAATAGTCTTCAGAAACCCTTTAATTAATTGCTTCAATACAATTAAAATAATAATGAAAGTAGTAAAAAGAAATACTTCAAAAGATCTTATATCAAGTCTAAATGTTTATATAAACTACAAATATTTAATTTGAAATAAACTAATTTTGAAATAATTTTAAGATTCATTAAAAAATTGGTTATCAATTTTAAAAAATTAGATAATTATTCCAGATTAATCACCGAAATTTATTCAAAAAAATATACCAAAATTTCAATTGATTGAGATATTATCTTTATTAAATTTGGAAAAATAAAAAACTTACCAAATTGTCATGTACTTGAAAACGAAAAGATTAATTAATATGCCTGAGTAAAAATTTCATTAGATTTAAAATTAAATAAATTTTCTTTACATTTCAAAAAGTAAAAAAAGTGTCTATGTTTTTCAGTATTCAAAAGAATTAATAAAAATCAAAGATTTTATTCTATACTTTTGAATTCTAGAAAAACTAACTCTGGTTTTTGTTATTTTTTTGAAATAGAAAAAAAATTTAATATCTTTTCTTTTTATTTCAGAAAGAAAAAAAAACCTAGTGAAAACATAGGATAAGTATTTTTCTCGCTTCAAAAAAAAATAAATAAAATATGTATATATATTTTTGAAATTTACTATAACTTCAACAAATATCCATAAATTTTATTCTTTCCTTTTGTGAATGGAAAGTACAATATAAAATGAATAACAATCCTTAATTAATAATTCTCAAGAATATTAATCAATTATAATACAGAACTTATATTTATAAATTTATTAATGTCAAATAAAGTAAATTATTTGGTGATATTAATTTTGAAGAGAATGTAAATAAATCCCTGATCATTTGACATCAATATCCACAAAGTTGATAAATATTTACCTAAACTCAAAAAAACATTTTAAGATATCCATAAAACTGTGAATAGGATATTTAATAAGAATTCTATTTCAGATCTTTCCAAGAACTTACGTCCTATAAAATTTGATCTTGTCAAATTCATTTTTTTTCTTCTTTGTAGTTACAAAAAACAAGAAATTAAAAAAAAAGATTTCTAAAAAAAATAAAAAAAACAGTTTGAAAGCACCCAAATTAATAGTCTCTATATTACTTTTCTTTCATGAAAAGAAGAATTTTCAAATCAAGATCTGCCAAAGCTGTCTTGATTTTTTGTATTCACCAAACAAGGAATTTTCCCTTTATTAATAGGACTGTTTTTGTTGAATCAAAAATTAAAGGGAAAAGATTGTTAACAAAAAAGTCATTAGCAAACACAAAAGGAGAAGTGAATTGGGATGAAGAATTTCGAATGTTGGTGAATTTAAAACAAAACAAAACAAAAGCAAAAAACTCAAAATCCCAAGCCAAAGACGAATACAATCCAATGTATCTCAGATTTAAGCTGTTAGTTGATAAGGAACAAAAAGGAAGGAAATTATTTGGAAGGAAATCAAAGAAGCATTTAGAATTGGGCAAGGTGTATGTCAATATTTCAACTGCGCTGACTCTCGAAAACAAGCCTGTTTTGAAGATCTTGAAATTTTCACAAAAGAACCCGATTTTTATTGAAGGCTTTGATGGGAATGAGAAAAAGAAAAAGTATAAAAAGAAAATGAAAAAAAAACAAAACAAAACAAGAACATCTGTGTTACACAAATTTATTACAATAAAGGATTCCGAACAATGGATCTCTCCGTCTCTAATTGTTTCATATCGGGTCCTCTTGGGGAATAATCCTGACGATCTCAACTCCTTACTCGACAATTTATTAATCCAACGAAAATTAGAAAATATTGAACTTCTTGAGAACCGATCTGAAGCAAGTACTTCCACTGAGAGCTCCAATGGTAGCAGCTCTGCAAGTGGTGATGAAATTGATAAAAAGAAAGAAAAAGAAAAAATCAACTGGGATTCTGAATCGGCTATTTCAAGCACAAGTTCAGTCTCATTAAAAAAAAAGCATAAAACCGATCTGCGTTTAAAAGAATTTATTCCTTCGGGATCTTCTTCTAAGGGTGAATCAAATCTTTCAAATTTAACACTAACATATACTGATGAAGATAGTGGAAGTGAAAATCAAGAAGAAAATGGAGATGGCAATACTAGCAGCAGCAGTTCAGGGAGTGAAAGTTCAAACAAGGAAATTGAAAAAAACTATAAAAATAAGATCAATATAATTAAAAAAGATCAAGGCCAAGTGCAAGAGCAGGAGCAAGAGCAGGATCCTTTATTAAACGAATCAACTGATTTGATTATTGATAATTTATTAAAAGAATTAATAAATGGGATCACTAATAATGAAAGAAAGGTAAATTTTGATCAAGCTAAAAATAATATTATCAAAATATTTGATAATGAAGACAGAATTGAATTAAAAGAAAAAATTCAGAAATTGGGTTACTTGATTCAAGAGTATAATTCCAAAAAGTTTTCGAAAAATATTATTGAAAAAAGAAAAATAATTAAAAAGCGACAAGACAAACTTGAATTAAGATTGATGGAACTTAAAAGTTTAAATCAATATTTGAACCAAAGTAAAGTTTTGAAGCAAATCAAATTATTTTTTGAAAGTGTTTTTCTTTTTGCGCCAATTACTTATTCGAATGGTACTCCCCATAGTGGCTGTTTATTATTTAAAGGGTTTCTTTATTGGTGTACATCTGCCTTGGAAGAAAATCCAAAAACTAATCAAAGGGGGAAAGAAAGACGAACTGAGAAAGAAAGACGAAATGAGAAAGAAGAAAAAAAGACAATACAATTATTATTTTGTAATGAATTTATCAAAATAATTCAACTCTTGCATAATATCCATTCCAATGACTTATCACAGTTGTTTTGGATATTATCTAATTTAACTTTTTTTATCAAAATGATCAATTCCTACCCAGGTATATTGCTTGGAGATGAAATTAATGAAAATGATCGATTAAAAAAAAATGATTCTAATATTGAGAAGAGAAGGGAACTAAATAACAAAATTGGACATGGGCTAGATTTTGGTAATGAAGGCAACAGTGAAGAAGAAAATGATGATGACGATGAGGGTATCATAAAAAACAAATCACATTTTAAGATTAATGATTATAATATTTGTAAAGAATTTAGTTTTAATTTAAAAGAATATTATTTTGAAACTATTAAAATTATAATAAAGAATCTACGTTCATTAATAATACCAAATGTTGAAAATATGTTTATTCAAAATAAAAAATTTTTATATAATCAAGCAAAGGATCCATTTGAAAATGAAAACAATGAAGAAAAAAAAAAAAAAAAAAAAACCATAGGAATAAATCACCGTCGAGCAATCTTAAAAGCTATATTTCAAAAGTTTGGTTTTATGTTTCAGAGCATTATTTACCTCTTGAAATACAAAATATTATTTTGAACAAAATCTTAATGCTTTTAAATATGAGATTAACAAACGAATTTTTAATGAACCCTAATTTTTGTACAACAAAAAATTCGTTTGAAGTCCAAGGGAAATTAACTGAATTAAAAAAATGGTTAAAGAATAATATTGAATGGGAAGAATTTGAAAGTAATTTGGATAATATTAAGGATAGTATAAATTGTTTAATTGTGCATTCAAAAATTTTGCAACAAAAAAATAATTATTTACAAAATATCGAAAGTATTTGTCCTAGTTTGAATTTATTACAAATAAAAACTTTATTTCAAAATTTCAAAACAGATGAAATTGATCCCGAAAAAATTAAAAAAAATGATTTAAAGAGCTTTGTTGAATTTGTTAAAGAAAAAAAAAATACAAATCAGTCTATTTTAAAGAATATCGAGAGTGATATTCGTTTAAATGAGAAAGATATACATAGTGATGAGCATAAAGTGAACGGGGGTAATGATTTTAAGGGTGTGAATGATGACAGTAATGATGAGATTAATGATGGTATTAACAGCAATAGTAATGACAATGAGAACGATGATATTATTGATTATAGCAATGATAGTATTGATTACAGCGGCCATGATGATGATGATGATGATGATGATGATGAGAATTATGATCAATTTGGAGATGATGTGGATGATCAAGCCCAAATTAAAGTTAAAGAAAATACTGATATTTTTACCAATATTAATTTTCAATTTGCATTTTATGAAGATTGGGAAGATATAAAACCTTCTATTAAATTAATTTCAATATCAAAATTTAAAATTGTTTTTGAAACGATTGATAAAATATTGTTTTCTAAAAAAAAATCCACAAGATTTTAATTCTCAAAATTTTTCTTTTTGTTCAATTCTTTTTTCTTATTAATTAAAATATCATTAAAAGTAATATTACTGTTTATCAATTTTTTTTTTTTTTTATTTAATATTCCTTTCTTTATTTTTTCAATTATTTCTTATTCGTTAAATGTTTTGAACAACTAGAGTGTATTCAATATTTATATAAATATAAATATTTTCAAAAGCTTGACTATTCAATTTGATTTGTAAAAAGTCAAATTACCGTTGATGATGATTGGTTTAGAATTACTCAAAACCAAAAAATATTTTATTTTTGAATAATTTTTAGCAACTTAAGGGAGTTGACATCGTAAAGGAAAATTTTTTGATTTTTTGCATTTTTGAAGATCAGAAAATAACATTTTTTACTTTGTGTAACTCATTGATTTTTATTATTTAAAGTAGTTCATTAATTAGATTTTTTAATTTTTTTTTTTCAAAAATCTCAAAGAAATTGCCACAATAAAATGTTGAGTTGAATTGCTTAAAATAGTGTTTCAAATGTTGAATGACTTATCTTTTGTCCTTATCTCAACATTCTATTGTGTCATTTAATTTTTTCATTTTTTATTTTTTCATCATTTTTTAATTTTTTTAATCTTTACAACAAAAAGCACATTGAAATATTTTTTTCTCATTGACATTTGGGATTAATTTATTTTATTTAAAAAGAACAATAACATTACAATAGAGAGAAGCGCAAAAGGAAACGTGAATGGTGCTTAAATAACTAGAAGGGTTCCCAAAAATAAAAAAACCCAAAACATTACTTTTTAGGATTATAAATAGTTGGATTTAGTGGAATTGGAGAAGTGGATACGATTATATTCTATCAAATTTTAAACCATAAAATAGCTATAAGTTTTATTTTAAGAATTAAATCTTATCTTCTCAGAAAAAAATAACTGACTCCCATTCCAAAAATTTGGACACACCCAAAATCAAAAATAGGCAAAAGAAAAACCTCACTTTATTATATTTTTACAAACCTCATATAAAATCACATTTAAGTGGCATAGTATTAATTTTTTAATAAATAATCATTTTAATCTAAATAAAAGAAAAAAAAATATAAATCAAAAAAATCAAGTTTGGTTTATCCAAAATAATGAAACGAGCTTAACAAAAAATATATTGATAAATTTGTTGAAATTACACCAACAATTGTTGATCAATCAACAGATAAGATACCATGGACCAATTGTATGTGAATTTTTCAATTTAAGAAACTCAATACTAACATTCTATCAACCATCGATTAAAAAATTTTTAGATCATACCAAAATATATTTAGGTAAATCGAAAAAAACGAAATGAAAACAACAAAAAAGACAAAAAAATGAAATAGTTTGTAAAATTGAATAATTTCCAAATTGAATGTAAAGAATGATATTGATATTCTTTTGACTGTTTAAAAGATGCCCAAATATTTGGAATTAAGTTGATTTAAATAAATAAAAAAAAAAAATCAAAACTTTTTTATCAATATATTCTCTTTTTTTTTATCATTTAATATTAGAAAAAAAAATAACAAATAATTTATTAAAATCAAATTTTTTGACAATCTACGATCACAAGCCACTAAAATAAAAGACTCTTATCTCACATCTCTCAAATTTTTATGATTTCTTATGGTGTAGCTACTCCCAAAAAGAAAAATGTAGAGAAAGGTTATTGTGGATAATATTTTTCAGTAGAAACTAAGTTGTTCAAGCACTACTTGTAAAAATCAAAAAGTTTATTAGAAGGCTTTGAATACACAAAATAATCTCAAATTAGATCTTTATAATTCAAAAAAAACAAGAAGTATTGGATTTTAAATAAACAAGAGATTTCACAATTTTTAAAGACTATTTGTTTCAAAATAAATTGAACTAAATTTTCCTTCAGCTTTCCAATAAAAGATTTCGAAAACATGTAACTTTTCAAATTTTTAATTCTGATAATAACAAGCCTAAAATACTCATTCCCCTTTAGAATTACAAACTGTGATAATTTATTTTAATTATTGTCATGGTTTGTAATGGAAAAGCTGAACCAAAATTTTGATCTTTTTATTTTACAATTAACAGTATTTTTAAATTATTGGATATTTTTTTTTTTTTGAAAGCAGAATTTAAATTTTGTTCTTTTTATTTTGAAATTAATAGTACTACATCAGAAAAGAATGCAAAACGAATAAAAAAAACACTGTCGTTCAACTCTTAAAAAATAATTGAGATTGACCGTTATTTTAAAATTATTTCAAGAATTTGATTCTTTGTAAATCTTTAAAAATTGTTTTACAAACTCACAAAACAATAAAATATCAAATATTTTCAATACAAACATATTTTCAAAACAGTTTAAATTTTTAATTTTTTTTACGAAATGTAACCATTTTTTCATAAATATTCCTTTTCTTTTTTACATTTTGCAAAATGAAAAAACGAACTTTTGATCTTTTTGATCAAAATTCTGATGAAGAATTAGAAGGCCTTGGGTCTCTACAAATTACAAAAATGCGAAGGAAATTAAAACCAAAAACAACCAAAAAAAAAATACCGCCCTTACGAACTTTAAGTAACGTTAAACAATTTAATTTTTCAAAAAAAAAAAACACCATGCTGTCATCTGGCTTTCGATATAACAAAAAAAATCAAAATCAAAACCAAAGCCTCCTCCCCAGAAAACTCAATGAAAATAAGAACTTTCCTAATCTTCCAATTGATTTTTGTAAGCAATTTTTATTCATTTTTTGTTTTTTTTTTTTTTTTTGTTTTTCAGACTTACCAAACTTTAATTGTGATTATACTACTCTTCATTCCCAACCCCTAGCAACTGATCTACGGCTTTATTTAACAAAACGTGATCGAAAAAATCACGATCAAAGACAAGATAAAATCAATAAAGTTTTCCAAACAAATGACGAAGAATTTTTTACAGAAACAGAATTACAGAAGATCCTTGATCGAATGAAAAAAGAATGGGAAGAAAACATTTCTCTTAATTACGGTGGGATTATTGAAGAAAAAGTCCTCGAAAGAGCAAAAATTTATAATGATTTTAACAACACTTGTGTTAATCGTTCATTGTCGGTGCGTGATGAAAATAGTTATTATTTATAATTGTTTTAAAATTTGAAAAGAAAAATTTAAAAAAAAAAAATAAAAACAAACACCTTTTTACTGTTAATTTTGTTTATTTAAAGAAATCGAAAATCACTATTTTACAATTTTTATAACATTAGATTTGTTTCTTTGATCTCTTTTGATTCTTTTTCAAAAAATTAAAAGAATCTTTCAAATAGAATTTCATAACTGAAAACCAATGAATTGTTAGCCATTCTTAGTTACTTTGCAAGAATATACAAATAACAACCAAGGAATTAATTTCTACTCTGAGTGATTACAGAAAATTTTGAAAAAACCCTTTTTAATTGCCTTTTTTACAGGAATTAATTATTTACTCTTAAAGTCAAATATTAAATTTTTGCACTTTTATCTCAAATTCCTATTAGGAAATACCAAATTAATTCAACAATTATTATTTTTTCTTGATGTTTGAATATCCTTTGTTTCAACTCATTGCGAGAAAAGAACGTTTTGGGAAAATGATCTCAAAAGTTATAATTTATGAATTGGGAAATGTTGTATTTCGTTACAAAAAACCAAAAACTTTTTTTTTTTTTTTATTATTATTTAAGGAAGATTCAACAAAATTATACCTTTTTACAGTTATGTTTTTTTAATTTGAGAAATAAAACAAAAATTTATTTAATTTTCGGTTTATTTCTCAAATTTTAAAAAAAAACAGCAATTAATTTTTCCAGAATTTAAAAGAATTGAGTGGAATCAGAGATTTTTCTTAATATTTTTGAAATATAGAAAAATGACATTAAGCTTTCTTGATTTTTCGGTTTATTTTTAAAATCAAAAGATTTCATGGATAAAACAGAAAACCTCAAGAAAACCTAGGGATTCTATGACATTCTTCGCCAAGATACGGTACTCTACGACACTTCCTTAAATTCTTGATTTCTTTAACCTTTTTTATATTAGTAATAATATACACAAGGTTATAACCCCTGATAGCATTATTTTAAAAAATGAAAAGAAAAATTATTTCGAAACTAAGCGAAAGAAAAGAAAGTCAAGGAAAAGCAAGAAATAAAATAATAAAAAAAAAGTAAAACAAGTAAAAACTTAAAAGTTTTTTTTGTAATGCCAAGTATATAATGGGTTGGTTTTTCCTTTTATGTAGAAAATTAAGGATCACGCTTATAATTAATTTTAATAACGAGATCCAACTTTTTGACCATTTATAGATAACCATTGTATAAAAAAAGTGAAACAGGGAAACATGCGAAACACGGTTTTTAATTGGAAACATTAGGGAAAATGAAAAGTAAGATCAATTAAAAAAAGAATAAATAAAGAAATAAAGACAAAATGAAGTATTCAGCACAATAAAAGTTTTTTTAATACTATCTTTTTGAAGGGGGTTTTCCTTGATTTATCAATTATTAGAAATTTGTTCAAATAATTAACTATTTTTGAGATCTCCAAAACCACAGCAACAATTGCGATAAATCAAGGAGATTTAAATTGTATTTGTTGGATTGATTGAATATAATATAATGGGTTATTATTTTAAGTTAATTGGTTTCTTCTTTTTATTGATTTTACTTTTCATTTTCAGTAATGTTTCCAATTAAAAACCGTGTTTCCCATTTTTTCCTGTTTCACTTTTTTTCCAAAAGGGTAATATGAAATAGGTTTCTTTATCAAAATTTCAATTATCATTTTATAGAAAGGGTTACCTATAAAACACTATTTTTTTGGGAATAAGTATTGATTTTCCAAATATTTATGATTTTTTTTTTTTTTTTTATTATTATTTGTTTTGTAAGCTCAGTTTTCAATTTTTTTTTTTCTTTTAATTGCAAGTTAGCAAATATTTATTTTTACTAAATCTCATGAATATGTGCCAACTTAACGTCATTTATCCCACCCAAACCCATGTTCAACAGAGTGTAGAGAAAGTTTGATTCACTTCACGTTGTTTGATTTCAAATTACTCCAGTTAGCTTTTAAGTGTTTTATTATGATCTAATAATGAAGAAATTATCAATTCCTTTAATAATTTTGATTTCTTTTACCCCCCCCCCAAACTTGTAAAAACAAAAAGAGGATAAAACGAAACAACTTAAAAATGGAAATTTGGAAAAGAAATATATATATATATATATATATATATTATATTATGAATTACAGAAGTAAAATCATCCACAATCAAGAAATTCACTTTGAAAATCAGACAACCTTTAATAATTTGATTTCTTTTTTATACTTTTTTTAAATGAATCAACTTTGGCAAATGATCTTGGTATAATTTTTTATACAAAGCAAAAATTGGTGGAACTAACATATTTAGTATTAATTGATCAAAACAAATACTATTCATCTTTTGTAATATTACTTTAAAATTGAAGATAAAATGATAAAATGATTATAATGATTTCTTTATATTAAAATACACAGATAAAATAATAATTATAAACAAATCTATTATTTCTTAAGTAAGAAAATAAGTATACTTTTGGAGAAAATACCTGTGTAAAAATTTAAAAAGTCTATTGTGTAATTTTTATTATTGGGAATTTTAAACTTTGCTTACATATATTTTTAAATTTAAACTATCACTGTATATTATTATTTTTTCAATAAAACATATATTTAAGTACTCATTTTTTCTTCTTGTAATTCTAGACTTTTTAGCTTCTGATATGAGCGTTGATCCCATTTAAACAATTTATTAATTTGAGTTTTTTTATAATTTCAAGATTTCCATATTTTCAATATAAAACCAAAAAAGTAATCAATTATTGTATATTTATAGAATTAATATAATAATTGAAAACACTAAACATATTTTTCGTTTTATGTTGGAAAACACTTATTTTCGAAAAAACCCAAAAAATTATTGTAACTTTTTCGTATTAATTTCAATTATTAATATTCTATACAAATCGCAGTAAATATAAAGAAATGAGGTAAAGGTGATTAAATAAATGAAAATCTGATAGAGGCTAAAAAAAAATATTTTACCAACGAAATTTAGATCTTTGGAGTATTTTAATTTATATTCAAAGAAATAAAAAAAGTTCTTTTCCCCTATTTAAAACAAGGAAAAAAAATATAAAAAAAAATTTAAATTTTTTTCAATTTTGAAAAATTTTGAAATAAAAAGGTTTTATTATATTCACAAGAATCATTATAACAATTTGTTTTCATTTTCAGAGAAAAAAAATTGATTTTGAATTTTAAAGATAAAATTAGCTTATTCCAAAATATTTTTCAAGAAAATTTTATATTAAAAAAATCAATTTTCATCTTACTGGTAATTAAATTATAAATGGTACAAAATTTTCACTTTTATTTAAAACTTTTTTAATGATAAATAGAGTTCTCATAAAAGGTAGGTTGTGTGTCTATCTCGAAAAAGGAAATTTGAAAAAGAAGTGAAAACTTTTTCCCATTTATAAATCAAATACCAGTATAATAAAAACCTAGTTTTTGAGCAACAATTTTGAATGATTTGGAAAATTTTAATGATTATAACTCTCCTTCTTCAAATAATACTAATATTTTTCAATATTTTCAATTAATTCTGTTGTTAATAAAAATATTTTTTTCAAAAAAGAAAAAATTTTTTGACACTAATGGTCCTGACAAGAAAGAATATTTATGATGCAACTGTGTCAAAAAATATTAATTTTTTTCAAAAGTTACAAAACCAATTTAATAATAACCTTTTCAGAAAAATGGAAAAAAAAATTTGATCTCACCAAACAAAATTATTCTTTTCGGGGTTTCTAAGCTGTTCAGAATTTTTGAAACTTCACATATATAAAATCTGTATGTAGAAAATATCATCAATAAAACATTTTAAAATTTTGCCCTGTTGTTGTAGAGTACTTATACTTTAAAAGTTTTAAAAATTAATACAAAACAATTATTCAATAATCATTCGAGAAAAAAGTCTCTTATCATTAAAAAAAAAAAAAAAAAGTTAAAAATTTTATTTTTATTGTTTAGTAATGTAAAAAGGATTTATATTTCTTTACAAAACATTGTATTTTTATTTCTGAGTCCAAAAAATTAATTTGTTTCTACTTGTTGATGCAATGAGAAAATAAGAAGGGTTGAATTTTACAATTTGAGGTGACATATTTAGAGAATCCAAAGCTAGAATTTCATTACCTGTTTCTGTTTGATAAACATGCAATAGGTTATTTGTTGATCCTAAAAATAAAAACAAAATCAGTAATAATATCAATAAAAATCAAAAAAAAAAAGTAATTAAAAAAATTAAATTCAATTCAATTAAAAACATCACTCAAAAAAAAGAAAATTTTAAATGTCCTTACCTGATAAAATAAATTGAGAATCTGGGCTAAATGTAGCTGGCAAATAGGCTTTTTCTCTATTTTGTCTTGATTTTAGGCTATATTCCTATTTAATTCAGAATAAGAAATTTAAATTTTTTTTCAAAATTTGAAATATTAAACAATGAAACATAAGTTAATTTTCAAAATAAAAATATGTTATTCAATTTTTGATAATTGAAACAAACAATTTTGTTTTTGGAATTTAAATTTTTTTTTTTTTTTTTTTTTTTACGATAAAAGAAATCATGAATATATCAAAAAAAGAAAAATAAAAATAAAATAAAACACAAAAAATCAAAAATAATAGAATATTCAAAAATGAATAAAAGCATACAATTTTTTCATTTTTGACATTGAAAACAAAAATTTCGGAACCAAAAGTAGATAATAAAAGATGCTCGCCATTTGATGAGAATTCCATATTTGACCATTGGAAATTTCCTTCTGTTGAAAATAATTTTTCTTTCAATCGACAAGATGAGATTGGGCCTTTATTAAACGAACGAATTTCATAAATTTTAATAATTGGATCATTTGGTGAATTTTGTTCATTTTCCAATAAACTTGAGGATGGTGAAAAAATTGCAAATAATTCTCCTGTTTGATTATATGTAACCATTGGACTAAAAACTCTATTTAAAATCCCCTATTAAATTAAAAATTATTTTTTTGTTTTTGTTTTTAAGAATTGATATTAAAATTAGAATTTATAAATGTATTTTGATTTGATAATTAATATAACATAATGGATTTTTTTACAATTTTAAAATATATAAATTTTATTTAGAAAAAAAATCACAAAATTAAATAAAATATATAAGTTTAATACTGTTGAATAAATGAAGAAAATTTTAGGAATATATTTTTTTTTCATTTTAGAAAAAAAGAAGTTGTTCAAAAAATAATCTTTTTGAAAAAACCACACAAATATATATGTCTTACGATACAATGTCAGTACTATTTTATTTTTTTTTTCTTTTGGGTATTTTGTTCAATAAAGCAATCCTTCAATTTTTAAATGAAGTGCTTTACGTTTTTCAAACATATTTTTTTCAAAAATACCAACTTTGTATTGTGTAATTTTTTTCTCGTAAAAAAAAAATTTAAGCTGATCAGTTTCAAAATAAAAGTTTTATCATTTGATGAGGAATGAATGGAATGGGACTTGTTTTTGAAAATTAACGAAATAAATTTCAAAAAAATTTTTAAAATGTGATTTGAGTCCGGTGATAATGTACTAAAATTAGCTATTGTTTTAGCAATAAATAAAACAATTCAAGAAGTAAAAGGTATCTATTGTTTTTTTTTAAATGACAATGAAGAAATAATGAGTCTTGAAGTTGGAATACTTTAGGTATTTCAGTTTGATTAGAGGACTTTTATTTTTCTCAAAATGGATTATGAAATTTTAGGTTACATTTACAGTTCTTGAAAAGTGAGAGCACTCACGTTTTTGTTTACCATTGGGTGTGTGCAACCCTCTCTGTACTAAAGCGAAATATGAGTCTAAAAAAAAATAAAATGAGAAATGGTGAATAAAATTTTATTTTGGTAGTGAGTGGTAAACTTGATCAAGGAAAACATTTTTTATCTTTACCTTCTTTCTGGTTCTATTAACTTGATCTTCCCAATCATTTAAAAAAAACAACTTGGCTCTCCTAAATATTGCTTTTTTTTTGATAATGAATCGATTTTTAGATTTGGGCAAAGAGTACATTATCCCCGGATTCTAAGTCATATGAACAAAAATTTTGGAAATTTAAAAAATAATTATATTTTTATAATCTCGGGTGGAGAATAAAAATATGTTCGGATCTTTTAAAAAATTTATAAATATCAAGTTTAGGAATTAGAGAAGTACCGTCAAGTTCCCGTAAAGTTCCCACCAATTACCACAGAGTGCTGTAGAGTACCTAGGTTTTTTTTTATTTCTTAAATTAAAAAAAACCTAGTGGCGGTTTTCCAGAATTAGAAAGAATAGAGTAAAATCAAAGATTTTTGCTCAATTCTTTTGAACTTTGGAAAACCTAATGGCGGTTTTTTTTTAATTCTTGTTTTTGTTTCTAAAATCTATAGATTTTCTCATCAAAATCAAAATTAAAAAAAATCCTAACAATGATTTTCTTTAATTCTTGTTTTATTTCAAAATTTATCGATTTTCGGAAAAAACCAAAAAATTCCAGAAAAACTAATGACAGTTTTCCAGAATTCAAAGTAATCAAATAAATATTAAGATTTTCGAAATAAACAGAGGATTCTGGTAAAGCTAAGAGCGGTTTTTATTAATTTTAAAGAATTTAGTAAAAATCAAAGATTGTACTCAATTCTTTCAAATTAAAAAAAACCCAAAGTCAAATAAGAGAAATTAAAAACACCCCCCCCCTTAAATTACTTTAAAAAAATAATTTTATTTTTTATACTTTTTACCTTTTCCAAATTACCTTTTTTAAGTTGTTTGGGTTCCTTAGATTCCCCCCCTTTTGTTTTTATAAAGTATTTCGAGGAAGGTAAAAGGGATAAAAAATTATTATATGAATTAAAAAACTTGATCGGATTAGATCTTGAACAAATGGAACTGAAGTAAACAAAGTGAAGTAAACTAAATCAAACTGAAAGATTTTAAGTCAACTAAAGTGAACTGAATTAACCTTTCCATAAAAATATTTTCCAGTCGATCCCTGGATTTGGTTTTGAATGATGAGTTAGTATTTTTTACTGGTATTTTGTGAAAACAAGATTTGGAAAACTTGTAAAAAAAAAAAAAATAAAATAAAACAAAAAAAGGAAAGTTCATCATTCAAATTCTTATTCTTAAACAACCAATACTTTTTATTAATTACAAGATTTTCAACTAAAAAAATCAAAAATAAATAAATAAAATATTAATTTATTGAAATGAAAAAATTCCACTTTAAAAAGAAATTGGACTTCTTCAGAACTCAAATAATAGGATTTTTGAAACTTATTGTTTTT
Source organism: Anaeramoeba flamelloides (assembly GCA_027625915.1). Lineage (NCBI taxonomy): Eukaryota > Anaeramoebidae > Anaeramoeba > Anaeramoeba flamelloides. The sequence continues at coordinate 3,047,381 of JANTQA010000072.1, forward strand.
CATTTTTCCACCTTAAAAAAATTTTTATTTTTGAAAACGGATTGTTTTTTTTGAAAAGTAACCAAAAAATAATATTTTTTGATCTCTTGAATTTTTTTTACAATTGGGCAACTATTCAAAAAAATCTATTTCAAATTTTCAATTTTATCGATTTAAAGTTGAATTTTTAACAAGATCTAAAACAATTGATCAAGTTGATGATTTTTTTATTTCGTTTGAAAGGGTAAAATCTATTAAATAAATGGAAATAAGCTGTTAGATAAAACCCCATTAGAATATTATAAGTTCATTTTTTTTTGTAAAGCTTGTTTGACTTATTTTTGATAAATAATTCATGAGTTCAATTTCTCTAATTTTCTTTTCGATAAGAAAAAAAATAAGTTATTTCCAAAAAAGTGGGGCATTTTATTTTTTATACTTTTTACCTTTTCCAAATTACCCTTCTTAAGTTGTTTGGGTTCCTTAGGTTACTTCTCTTTTTGTTTTTTTAGGTGTTTGGGAAAGGTAAAAAGTACAAAAAATCATTATAAGAATTGGTTGACCCGGTCATGACTAACCCAACCAAACTTGTTCATGATCAGATCTTCGACGAGGACTTATGCAACTGAACTGAATCCAACGAATACGATCTGAAACCAACCAAAGTGAACCGAATTGAACTTTCCGTACCATCTGTCGAGTCGTTACTTGGACTGGGTTTTTGCTGTCGAGTCGGTATCTTGTACTGGGATTTTGCGAAAAAAAGATTTGTGAAACTTGAAAAAAAAAAATAAAATAATAAAAAAAAAAAGCAAAGCAACTGAAAAGAAAATTTCGAAAACCAAATCTTATTCTTAAAAACCAGAACTTTTTAGATTCAACCCATCTATAAAGTTCTAAATCAAAATTTAATAAACAGCCTTTTTCATTTGATCTATAGTTGTTCAAATATTTAGAACTCTTTATTAAAACAACCTATGGTGGCGATCCAAAAAAAACGACATAAAAGGAAACAACCACCAGCCCATTCAACACTTGGGGCACAAAAAAAACTTTTCACTGAAGTTTTTTCTTTTTTCTATTATTTTTTGACTCTTTCATTTCTTGCTTTTCTTTCTCTTTTTCTTGTCTTTTTTCCGAAATAATTTATTCTTTTCATTTTTTAAAGAAAAGATATCCTTTGAGCTGTAATCCTGCTTACATTACAGTTAGGATAAAAAAACCCTAAATACAATTTTAGAGTTTCAGGCAAATAGGAGGTAATTTTGTTGAATCGCCTCTGCTCAACAATAAAAAAAAAAAAAGTGGGGCATTTTATTTTTTTTTTACATTTCATAAAAAATCATCTTTTTTAGTGAAGTTATTCATTAATTGGCATTACCAAATTAAGTTTAATATTAATGCCGATTGAATAAATGGTTAAGGTATTTATTTCAAAATATGTTAGTTGAAATATTTCCCAAAAATGAAAAAAAAAAAATAACATTTTTTTTGGTGAAAACAATGTACAACCAAATTCAATAAAAAACTGGAAATATGACAAGGGTACAAATGATTTTTTAAACAATATAAATGCAGTTATATTATTTTCAATTCTTTTTCTGAATTTGTTGAGATTAAACAGGTTATGAAAATGGTTTTTTTCAATCAAAAAGAAAATAATAAACATCAATTTTAACTCCTAAAAAATATCAGATAAAATCGAGATCAGAAAATTTAATATCTTTTATTTATGTAATACTATACTAAGAAACAAATTGAATTATTATCAAGAATCAATAAATGGTAGTTAAAGATTTTGGATCTTTAAATACTTTTTTGAAGATTGAGTTTAATAGAGATATTTTAAAATAAATTTGCCCCACTTTATTGGAAATAACTTGTCGATAAAAAATGAAAAAATTTCAATTATGTAAAAATATAATAAATTACAGTTTAAATATAAATAAATTATAAGCTGAAGACATAAAAAAAAGTCAATTATCTTATTTATTTTTTTTTGAATTTTTATTGTTTTGAATTGTTCTTGAAAGAATTATTTCATAAATAAGAACTGTTTGTGTCATTGGGGGATGGGTGTTAGATTAAGTAAAAAAATATTCTAAATTACGATCATTCAATTTTTAATTATTGATAAGTTTTAGATAATCATTTCATTTGTCGATTACGAGTAATCTTTTGAAAATCTAATCAGTGTTTAATTTGGAAATTATTATTGGTTTTCAAATACTAAACAGTAGTGTTGGGTGGACTATGAAAAAATAATAAACTTTGTCTCTTTTGTTTTTGGTTTATTTTTCAGATTAATTAAAATAATAACAAAATAAAAAAATTATCATTTGGTAAATAGAAATATGTCAATTTTTATTAAAAGTTGGTTTTTATATGATTAACAATTATTTAAAATTGAAACGAATAATGTATTATTGCTCTTTATACTTTTTTTGTTTTTTTTAGAACTTGCCTTTGTTGCAATTTTTTTTCAAAATTAAAAAAAATATCATCAAGTTGCAGATTTATCTCTTTAGTTCAGTTTCTTAAATCATTGAAACAGAAAACTTCCAACCCAGTAACAATAGAGATTTTTTCTTTGAACTTGCTTTTTTTCAAAAAGTTTCATATTTTAAATTTCAAAACAAAATTAAAGTGAAAAAATGATTTTATTTAGAGATAATTTTTGTCCTTAGGAACTAGATTGTTATTATCTGGTGTGTATCATTGGGAACCAATATTGTGATAATGTGTTGATTTTCAAAGTGCCTTCTTCTCATGAAAAGGCCCAATTGAATTTTTGAATTTTTGAATTTTTGAATTTTATCATCAAAAATTTTCGTTTTTTGGGTATGAAAAGAAAAATGAAAAGAAAATAAAAATAGAGAGAAAGAGGATATGTACTATTGTATTTGGGGAACGATAATCCCATAACCGAACACTTGAGTCTTCACTAGCTGACAAAAAAGTATCGTCACGTTTTGAAACTGAGAGTGAAGTTACCCTAAATATATTTGAAATGTTGCGCAATAAAAAAAGTAAAAAAAGAATAAAAAAGCCATTCTCCGTTATCACGAAAAGAAGCAGTTAGTAATAGACGACCACCCGATCGCGAGAAAAAAAACACAAAATAACAAACCTTGATTCGTGACCTTTAAAAAAACGAATGTATTTATTGTCATGTAAAGAATGATATCGAATATTATGGTTAACCTTAGTTGAAGCATAAATTACAGTATTACCATTACCTGTCCAACGCAAATGATTGACACCATATTTTTTTGAGAAAAATTCATTTTCAAGGCTATTGTTACCAGAAATAACCACAAGGATCCAAAACAATAAAAATTATACAAAGAAAAAAAGTAAAATGAACATGAAAAAAAAAAGAAAAAGAAAATGAATTACTTCCCAGTAAGACAATTGTAAACATGGATCGTATTATCGTTGGAAGCTGTGATCAAATATTTCCCATCAAAAGAAAAATCCATCGAATTAATTCCATCCTTTAAATATATTAGATGACATCACAAACACATTTAGTAATTGTTCAAATAAGCAAATAAAATAAAAAAATTTTTCCAAGCAAACCGAATTAAGAAAAGTTAATGATCCAGAGTTTGGTTAGGGTTTGGGATTTTAAAAACAAAATTAATACCGTTTCTTCAAAATTTTTTGTTGGAAAAAAGCTCCCAATTGTATTTACAGTTAGAGATTGTTGGTTTGTCATATTTAATAAAAAAATTTGATTAAAAACAAAAATGAAAAAAATGTCTTTAATTATTGATCTTTAAACAAATCTTAAAAAATACAAATCAACAGAATGATAATTTAAAATAACACAAGCCCACATAAAAAGGATAATAGTAATTAAAATTTTCTATTCTGTGTGTCGACAATCTATTTATTGAGAGCTTTTTGGGATTGAAAAAAACTCAAATCCAAATCAAATTCTTGAGTAAAAAAAACTAGAACTATAGATAAATTTTGTGTACTTTACTGTCACATGTTTGTTAAAACATTATTTAACTAAAGTTACCTTTTTCTGTCTCAAATAAAAATCTGATATTTAAGGAAGTAGTTACCTTTTACTATTTTTTGAAAACACTGTTATTTTACAATTAATAAATGAAAATTTTTATTTCAATTTCCAAAATAAATATTAATTATTACTGCCAAAACCAAATTAAAAGAGTAAAAATTTTGTCTTAGAGTTAACTTTGAAAGTTTATTTTTTCTTGTCTAAAAATATCCTTTCTAAAAAGATCTTGTAAAGATCTTTGGATTTTCTTCAACTTCAACTTATAAAACTAGAAAAATATTTTGGAGTTTTTGAACTAACAATTTTCAGTTTTTAATAGGGAAATAATAGTATTAATTGCAAAAACCATACTGTAAAAATATTTTTAGTGCTTCATGAGTTATTGAGTCTTTGAAAAAAAAATATCATTTATTACTCTATTTGTGAAAAGAACGAAAGTAAAGCCTGGCTAAAGTTGTGAAATTTTATATTAACTTGAACATTTTATTTTTTGATTAAATTTGGGGTTTTATTAAAAATTAGATTTTTAAATGTAAAAAGGTATTCAGGTGAAGAATTAAAAATTATCAAAAGTTAAACTAAAAATAATAGACGAAACCAGGTATGTACCTTAAACAACTATTTTCTTGTTAATGACCAAACAAGAAAGATCACCATTCCAAATAAATTTGTTGAGATGAAGATAGAAAAACAAATAATATTGATAAAGACCTATGTTTCTCAAATTTATTTCACCTTTTTGTTTTTATTTTTGAAATATGTATAATAATAATCTTTACCTTTGAATGTTATACCCTCACTACTATTCTTTGGATTAAAACAATTTTTTTTTAAATTTTTTAAGAATTCTAATTTTATATTTTTTTATCAAACAATACCAAAAAAAAAGAATATTTTGGTAAAATTACAATAAAGGGGTTGAATTCTCTGAATTCAAAAGAATAGAGTAAACTCTAAAATTTTACTCAATTCTTTGGAATTCTTACTTTAATAGATTTTCTCATAATAATTATTAAACCAAGGCCAAGAATTCATAACTTTGGTTTAAGAAAAAAAATAAAACCTTTAAAAAACATCATTAATAATAAAAAGAGTTTATTATCAACAAAGATAAATCAAAATTTTGCAAATTATGGAAAAAATCAAAAAGTTTGGATATCATTGAAGATTTGGATCATTTTCACTGGAACTGACCAGCCTATAAAAAGAATCATAAAATTTGGATATTTAAATTAAAAAAAAATTAATTTATCTAATATATTTAAAAAAAATAGAAAATTTTTAATATTATTCTAAAAAAAGACTCAATATATTTATTATCACTAGTGGATAATTAAGGTTTTTTTTTAGTCTTTATTAAAATTTCTAAATAAAAATTTAGGAATTTGGGTTATAAGAGGGATTAACGTCTGCTCCCTTAAAAAAATGAAAATAAAAATAAAAAGAGTTTTTTTAAACTTTTTTTCAATTTATTTTGCCGCACTTTATAATGTTATTAAAAGTATTTTTGTAGAGATTTTATCTCATATTATCTTCAAAAAATAGTATTAATTTTTAGATCATAATCATTTTTTCTAAACCATTTTTCAAATTTGTTTTTACAAATTTTGTTTTTCTTTTATTTTTTTTTCTGTTCAATTTCAATAAGCCAAATTTCAAAATTAGGGGCTAACTTTTTAATTATTATTATTTTCTTTTTTTTATTTGTCTTTCAAAAAAAAAAATGATTACACTGGATTTTTATTTATTAATCTGTATTGGTTATTATCTCTAAAAACTTCCGTAAAAAACATTCTTATTCAAAAAAAACCAATTAAACAAATTTTTTTATGATGAAAAATATGACCCTATTTTTGAAATTTAGTTTATATATGTTTTTTTTTTTTTTTTTTTTTTTTTTTTTGCCAAAAGATCATGTAGTAAAAAAAAAGATCTTCGAAAAAGACTTATAATTATTTCCAAAAAAGAGAATATGTAATTTCTTTTAAAATATATTTTAATTATTAGTAAACAATCTCCTTATTCAACTTTTTACGTAAAATTTCAGTAATAAAAAATAAGTAATGGTAATTTCAAAAATAATGATTCACTTTTTTTTTTATTTATGTTTATAACAATTTTTTCGATTTTTAATATCTCAGACTTTTATATTTTTACCAAAATTAAATCGTAAATTATTAATCATATTTAATTATTAATTTTCTTACAATAATCAAACTATATTTTATTTTTTTTTCAATTCCTCATCCATTTTAATTCACAATTATCAAAATAGAGTTTTGCTTAATAGAAATAAATATTTTTTAAATTAAAAAAAAAACAATTTTTTTTTGAAATTTACATGTTTATTCATCAGTTTAATAAAAATAAAAGATTTTTTAATTTTAATTCTTTAAAATCCTTCTTTAAACAAAATATGAACTTCATTTTAGACTAATAGTCAAAAATGATTATTCATTTTTAAGAATAAACCATAATAAGTCTAATTAGAAATAAGAGAAATAAAAAAAATCAGATAAGAGTTGATATTTATAAAAGAAATAAGTTATCAAGATGAAACTTTTCTAAAATAATAAAAATATGAAAAAAAGTTAGGCATCTATCATTACAGATATTCAAATTTTTCAAGTACTTTAATAAAATTAAATTTTTGTAAACGATATGATTGTTTTGATGGTAAATGTATTCATTTCAAAAATAAAACATTATACACACAATTTTCACAAATTAATTTGGTGATTATTTGATTTTCTAATTTTACTGAAAATCAAAAAAAATAGAATGAAAAGAAAAGGAGGAAAAGAAAAATTAAAAAAAAAAAAAATAAAAAAAAAGGATTTGGTTTACAAATTGAAAAATCATATCAAAAATCATATAGGGGAAACATTTAAATTTGTTTTATTTCATCATCTAAACTGGAAATTTAACTAAAAAAATGAAAATTCTTTAAGATTTCTCAAAGTAGTAATAAGATAATTCAACTTAAGACTCTATTGTGGCACGTTATTTTATGCTTTAAAAAAAAATTATTAAATTGTTTTTTAAAAAGTTTCTTGTTTATGAAAAAGCAACGAAACAATGCTAAATAAAAAAAAGATTGTTATCTGATCAAATTGTAAATTGGTAAAAAAAGTGGTAATTTTGACTTTTGGGTTGACACACCCTTAATTTCTAAATGAAAGTTAAACATTTAAAAATATTTTAAAACAATTTGGTGCCTTAATAGCCAAAATGACAGCTATTTTCAAGGCAATAAAAAAAAAAAAGCAATTAAAAACACAAAAAGAAAATAGCTTGTTTAAAATTTCATTTATACAGAATATTACGTAAACAAACAACTAAAAAATATTTTTTATATACAATCTCAAAATGTAATATTTGATTTCGAAAGAAGTCTTTCCGATTTTGTGACTTGGCCATCTCTGGAATTTTTCAAAATTTTCAAGACATCGTTTAAAGGAGAGAACCAAACCACACAAAATCACAATCCAATTGCCTTTTCTATTTCTTTTTTTTTGAGCTTTTTCTTTTTCTTTTTTCCATTTCCTTTTTCTTCCTCTTTTTTTGTTTTTTTAATCTAATTTTCTTTTTTCTTTTAATCTTTATCTTTTCTTTTTCGATTTCCATTTCTCTTTCCAACTTCTTTTCTCTCATTTTTTGTTGTAATTCGGAGTATTGTGCGTGCACTAATTGATCGTAAGTTGATATTTCATATTTTAATTTACAGAAGGAAGCTATTGAAAAGAGAAAAACGTGTGTTAGCTCAAAGATTATGGATTGCAATTCATTTTTGAGGCTTGGGTATTTTGGCTTCTCGGATTGTTCAAAAAGGATGTACCAAACCTGCTCAAAAACACACTCACTTTGAGACAATTCCAATTCACACCCATTTGAAAGTAGCGCAATTGTAAGCTCTCTTTTTGTAAATTGTCTTAAGAGATTCCGAAATTTTAGCAAACTTTGGAATTTTGATTTTTTGTTTATTTTGAGGTCTGTGGTTGGTTGACGATCGTCGACTAATTTTTTATATTGGATTTCGTTGTTTGTATTAATTCTGATTTGGTCTTCGATCATTTCTTCTTGAGTCTCATTTTCTGTTAATCCTAAGGCATGCATAAAATTCCCATGATACAATTGGAACCTAATTTTGAAGGTTTCTGAAACAGAACCAAGAGAATTAAATCCTGTAACACACCCACTCTTTTTTTTGAGTGAGCCTACCTTGTGCCTCTCCCATAAGTAAATTGTTTCGACTTTGGTTAGGAGATCCGAGATCGGTAATTGGCACAATGGGCATTTGGCATTAATCTGGCACCAGTTAGAAATACAATCAAAACAATAGGTATGTGAACAACAATTTAGCCTCGCCATATTGTTCATTGGCTCTTTACATATTGGACATTTTTCTTCACCTCTTTTTAATTGATACTCCATCAAAAATTACAAAAAATGTTTATATTTTTTGGTTCTTGATTTCGTATTTTGATTTGGAGAGAATTACTCTTTTAGATGGGTTACTATTGAATGGTTTGATAATGAATGGAATGTTCAAATAAATTTAGAGAGACAATTGAAGGTCAGTGGAAAGGTAACCGGGTTTAGTTACCTTCAATTACTTTCAACTTTATTAACCATTTGGAGCCATTATGGTAAAAGCTAATTCAAGTGACAGGAATAACCAAACCAAGGACTGTTTCAGTTTACTTGAATGAAAATACTGATAAATTCTAAGAAATTTCAAAAAAATTTTAGTTCAATTTCCATTTTTATGAATCTTCGAATTGTTTCTAATCAAATATTCCTGACAAAGAAAATTTTGAAGAACAACTAATTTTACAAAGTTTCTTATAGCTTGACTTGATAAAATGCTTTCTTCAAAGGTTGAACACAAAAATTTCAAAAAGGAAAATCAAGTAAAAATTTCCAATAATAAATTGCAATTTATCAGTAGACAATTTACAACAAATCTTTCTTTAAAAGTTTTCGAATAATACAAAGAAAAAGTAAAGGAAAAGAAATTTGATAAATTTAAGGGATTAAAGCCTTTCACAGAGAAATCTAATATTAAAGTATATTGTTATTGAGTGCAAATCTATTGGTGGACCGTGTTTCGAATATCTCTAAAAAATTCATTCGTAAAAGTATGCTTTTGTTAATGCTATAAGTGAAAAATCGATCAATTTTTAATTAAAAATTAAAATTTCGCATAAATATTTATAGTTTTCTTTTTTATTGAAAGGTCGAATCATCAATATTCATACTCTAAAGTTCGAAAATATCTCTCTTCAATATTTTAATTTATTTCTGAATTTGATTAGTTGTTAAATAATTGATTTTTTATGATAAAACAAAAAAAACCCTAATACCAAAAGAAATTTTATATCTTGGTATTTGGTTAGATAAAAAAACTCATCTAATATTTAACTTTGATAAGGTCAATAATAATTTTGAAAAAATCCTACATATTTTTAAAGAAAGGAATTTTTCTAATGGGTTAAAAATTCAATTCTTTAAAGCCGTTTTACATAGTCAACTATTATATGGGTTGGAGATATTTGACTTTACAGAATCCGATTTCAAAAAAAATTGATATTTGGATTAATAAGAAAATCACAGAATCGCTTTTAATAAACCCACATTCCCCAAGACTTATCTATAAAACTGAAGCAAAAATTGATTTGGCAAGAATCACAATTTACAAAAGAAAATTCAAATTAATTCAAAAATTAAAAATTTTGGGATTTGATAAATTAATAAATCTTCTCCCCTTCAGAGAAAAAGAAACAGAAAACATTAATTGGAAAGCTCGAAATTTAAAAGAATTAGAATCTGAACTCGAAGTTTACAGAATTAATCAATTAAAAAATAGTCCAAGTTGGAAAGTACAAAATTATTTGAAAATAATTTTGATACAGGGAAATATTAACAAACAGCAAAAATATTTAAAATGGAAGGGTTCAACTTCTATTCTAAAGTTAAGAAATTATACAAATTATCTTAATAGATATTCTTATTTTATGAACAAAAATAAATCACAATTTTGTCAATTGTGTAAAATAAATAAAGATTTGGATATCATTGAAGATTTGGATCATTTTCTCTGGAACTGCCCATCCTATGAAAATAATCGGAAAATCTGGATATCTGAATTAGAAAAAAATAATTTTTCACTTATTTTAAATAATAATAATATTTATAATATTATTAATAAACAAGATTCAATATCTTTATTAGCTTTAGTAGATAATAAGACTATGTTTGAATCTATTATACGATTTCTAAATTCAAGTTTAGGAATTCGGGCAAACAAGAGGAATTCTAAACCCCTCCCTTAAATTACAATAAAAAAAAAAAAAAATAATTGATTTTTTTAAAAAATTAAATAATTTTTTTCTTTATTATTAAAGAGAGAAAATAACTTTTCTCTTATGTGACTTTAGGTTTTCTTGATATTTAATAGATTTTACAAATAAAACAGTAAATCTCAATAAAACTTTAACACTTGAAGACAATTGATAACAAGATCCCATAAAAGTGATACAAGTCTTCAATAATATCAATATTCAACTTTTTTTTATCTAAATGACAATTTTTATTTTTATTTTTGCTTGTTATATACGAGCACCTATTTAAGTAATAAGTTATATTTAGAAATTTTAGATTTGTTTTTGAAGCTTTGCAGGTTAAATATTTTTGTTATTTGAAATTCCATTTTTGTTGTTTTTAAATTTTTAAATTTTGTTGAACTTTACAACTAAACTCTTTTTCAAGCATAGGGCACACCTCTCAAATCATCAGTGCCATTGAATTTGATTGTTAATAAGATAATTACTTATTGGTGATTTTCATTTTAATTATTCATTTTTTTAATTTTTTGCTTTTTTATTTTTTGATATTGAACAGTTAGAAAATCTAAAAGCACGATAAGAAGAAACCAATTTGGAAATAATATGACAGTATAAAAATTGAAACGGTATAAGTTTGATTTCGAATTAGCTAGATATAGGAATTTTGAAAGACTATTGTTTGATTGTTGTATGAGGTAAAGGAAAAAGAAAATATTTAAAGAAAACAACAATTCCAACAAAAGATCAGATGAATTGCAGCTTAATCTTGAAAATGAGACTTTAAAGAACAATAGTTTGATATGTAAAGTACTTTTTGCCAATTCGCTTATTCAAAGGGTTTTATCAGTTTAATATATTTTTTTTCTTTACAATTTACAAAACGAGATTTCTTATTTCAAATAAAAGGGCACATCAATTTTCAAATAGTTAATTTTAATTTTTATTGTTTTGTTTTAATGAGTTTCAAAGATTCAGTTGTGTTGTTTTTTGATATTTTAAAGAGTTTTTTTCTAAGATTTTAGAATGATATTACAATTAATTTGATTTAATTATGAATTATTCTTGAAATTTTTTGTACACTCTTATTTAAAAAAGAGTTTAGTTAATTTTTTCAATTTGGAAAACCGATAGGTACACTTAAAAGTAATTTTACAAAATCTAATAATTTTAATTCCTCGGTATACCAATTAATATTTTTATTTTCAAGTGTTCGAAAATTTAGTACCGTTTTTAATTTTTATAAATTCAAAAAATCTAATTTTTCAATTAATTTACATTTTATTCTGCATATTATAAATCAAAAAATCCACTTTTGTACAAATTTATCGGTCGAGATAATCATTATTAAGTTTCAAAAATTTCAAAGTATATTTCTCAAATTAGTTATAAAATGTAGATTATACGCTATACAATTTATTTTTTTTTAAAAAAAAATTAAATAATAAATAAATAGATTCTTTTGATTTTTTTTTTTTTTTTTCACATATTTAATAATATATTGAAGTTACAATTAGCTTTATAAATAGGAAACAACAACAACAACATATATATACATATATAGATATATAAGCTATTTCCAAAAAAGTGTGGAAAAAATATTTTAAAATATATTTATTAAACTCAATCTTCAAAAAATTATTTAAAGATCCAAAATCGTTAACTACCATTTATAAATCCTTGATAATAATTCAATTTGTTTCTTAATATTGTATTAAATAAATAAAAGATATTAAATTTTCTAATCTCGATTTTATCTGATTTTTTTAGTACTTGAAAAATGACTTTTATTATTTTCTTTTTGATCAAAAAAATCATTTTCATAACTTTTTTAATTTCAACAAATTTTGGAATAGAATTGAAAAAATATAACTTTATTTGATTGTTTAAAAAATCATTTGTACCCTTTCCTTATTTCCAGTTTTTTAGTGAAATTGGTCGTACATTGTTTTCACCAAAAAATGTTATTTTTTTTTTTCATTTTTTGGAAATATATCATTAATCGAACCGGATTTTGAAATAAATACCTTTGTCATTGATTCAATCGGTATTAATATTAAATTTAATTTGTGATTGTTAAATGAATGAATACCTCCACTCATAAAGTTTTTTTTTATGTAATGTAAAAAAAAATGCCCCAATTTTTTTTGAAATATCTTATATATGGATATATTTATATATAAAGTGAAAAATGCTCAAGACAAAAAGAAAATGAAAGTTAAATAATTTTTTTTTCAAATAAACTACAATATGGATAATATTCATCCTTTATATCTCTAATTTTATAAATTTCTTTTCATTTAAACAAACAGCACATTTCATATACAAAACTATATTGATTGGATTTGTTAATTTTTATTGAATCATTTTTATCTGTTAAATTTAGGAAACCTTGACTTTAGAAAATTTGAATTATTAGAAAATTTTTAAAAAAAAAATCTTTTCAAAAAACCATTTCGTTTTCTAAAGAACCAAAATAGATATTTTTTTTTGAAATATATATTCTTTAGCTTTTTTTTTTTTTTTTTTTTCTGTTTTAATATCAAGTATTGAAAAAAAAATATCTGAAATGAAAAAAATATCTGACAAGGTTTTAAATTGTTAATAGTAGGAAATTGTTATGTATATTTTCTGAATAGTTTCTTGCAAATAAAAATCAAATCCTTATATTTAAGAATCAAAATTTTTTAATTATAACTCAAAACTTAATAGGATCATGATTGATGAAATCACCCTTGTTCAAAATAATATCCAATCAATCAAAAAACAAATATAAATATTATTTTTCGAATTCAAATAAACTCTATTATTTTTTTTGAAAATAGGTAGATCTTCTTTTGGTTAACAAACGTCTGAATGAGTATTCTAAATACATCTCACTTTAATGAACTTTAGGTAGGTTTATTACAGAGTTCAGATATTATTTTTTCATTTATTAAGCAGATTTGATTCTAAATTTCAAGAAATTACACAACACTTTTCCTAATATTCACAATTAAAAATTGTGTTTAGGATTATTTTTATATGTATATATTTTTCATTAATATACATCAAAATAATTCCTACCATAACCTATGTTTGGACTTCAAATTAAATGGTAAATTATTACTCTTGATATAAACATGATTATTTCAAAATCAAGAAAAAATCTTGCAAACAAAACAAGAAGATTACAATCAATATAAATACTTTCAAAACTTTTGGGAACTTTTCAAACTGGCAAACTACAAGATTTCGAGAACTAATAGTCTTTCATAATAATTCAAATTTAAAATACTGGATACAAACTTTTATAATCCAAAAAAAGGGTAAAAAATAATTATTAACAAAAGATTACCTTTGATATTTCAATTGAAATTTGAAAGTTGTTAAAATATCAATATTTGTTCGATTTCAATAACCTCAGGAACTCTTTTTATAGAAACAAAAAAGTGGGAAGTTGTTGAAATTGCAAGTTTTTAAAAATTTGTCTTGTAAAAACTTTTAAGGGAATAGTAACTCTTATTTATTTTTTTTCCCAAAGGTAATAGAGTAATTATTTACATAAGGATACAATTAAGACCAATAAGAAACTTCGTTTGTCAACTTTAGAGAAATGAATAATCATTTTTTAAAAGATTTCATTTTTCAAATTGAAATTTTCAGTCAAAAGATCTGATCCTTTTTTGTTGGGTTTTTGGATCAAATTAGAAAAATAAAAATTTGCAAAAAAATTTATTTTTGAAGAAATATCACTTTTAGTAATTTTTGAGAGTCTTTATGAACAAGTAACGTTGTGGATTTAATATTATTTTAAAAATACATCAAAAATAAATCAAATATTGTATCCTTGAAGTTCTAAAAAATTTGAACATTTATTTTATTCAAAAATATTTATTCAATTTCTTGAAATTTAAAAGACTTGTCAATATACTTTTTCAAATATTTAGAGTATAAACAAGGAACTGTTCTATTTAAATAAGGTATTTGATAATATCTATTATTTTTTTTATTATTGGAAATATACATTTGAATTGTTTTATTTGTTGCAGAATCTTGAAAAAATAGAGAAATAAATGAAAAACTTATTTGATACATTTAATCATTGGGTTGTTAATGGCTTACTGAAATAATTAAGATTGGGTTTATAATTATTGATTATAAATAATCAAATTAAAAAGTATTTCTTTGGATTATAAGTTGAATTTTCCAGGTTTTAAAAAAGTATTTCGGGAGAATTTTTAATTCGAATGGTTTGGTTCTTTTTCTCATATTTTTTCATTCAATCCCTAGAAAAAAAATAGATTTGGTCTGTTCTTTGAATCAAAAAATTATATTTTTTACAAGTTTAAAATAATTATTGTATTTTTTTTGAGATAAAGTAGATTTTTTAAACTTAGTTATTTTAGAACTTGGTGGTTTCATTTCTAAAGTGTATTTTTGTACACTTCCTTTACAGGCAATAAGATTTCAATCTTCTTTTAAATAAAATAATTTTTTTTAAATAATTTGGAAATATGTTGAATTTTGAACTTTTCAAAAATGGGAAAAATGGATCAATCTTTTAAAAACAATAATTCATTTCTGAAAATAGTATTAAAAGTTAATCCATGTCTTTGTATTGTAGTTATCAGATTTTTACTTTATTATTCAATTTCAAGATACGGTAAAATTTTTTTTAATTTGTTAGTAAATTTACTTGAAGATTTTTTTTACGATTACTTGTCCCTTAAATTGAAAGTTGTTGAATTTTGATCTTGTAATCACTTTCGAAATTTAGAACAATTTCAGAAAAACAAAAGAGTTTCAAAGACAAAAAAGTGACTTTAATTTTGTGCTATTTATGTAGTGAAAGAGTTAGAAAAATATCATTTTTTTCTCATACTTTTCCAAGATTTTTTCTTTTGACAAAAATATTCAACAACAAAAAGAACGATAAAAAAAGAGGGTTTGAGTTTTGTGTTCCTCAATTTTCTTTTTCAAATGAGCAAAAACTTTCAACGCAAGCTTTGTCTTCGTAAAAAATTACATAAAAAAACATCTGATCGTGAAAATTCAATTTTAAAACGTGTAGAAAATACATTCGCTATTTCAAATAGACTCAGACATAATCTGATTCAACAACGAAGAAGAGAACCAATTCTCCAATCAACTGATTTGAATACCACCCAAAAAAATAATATAAATGTACTCATTTCTTTTGTACTTTTTTTTTGAAAGCTCAAAATTCGATTAATTAACAAAAACAGAATCTTTTCTAATTAAACAACGACCAAAGTTTGGCTGTATCCAACAGATGATTCAAAATCTGAAATACAAACAAAACAACCAAGTTCTAGATACCATTTTAGAATTAAAAGAAATTGTGTTAATTTCTGAAACACCTTCTCCTTACTTTCTTCAACTTGGACTCGTACAAACGTTAATTCAAAAAATTAAAACCTCAAAAAATGAAGACATAATAGTAAGATCATTTCTTCCTTTTTAGTTTTGTATTTAGGGAACTTTTTTATTGAACCGATTAATATTGTTTTTAAGAACTATGTTTCAAATTGAAAATGGGTGCTATGTGTGTAACTCTAATCAGTATTTAGGTGTTGGTAAATCTCACAAATTTTTGTCCAGTTAGATCTAAGAAGGAAAAAATAAAATATTTTTCCTAAAATTGTCTGTCCGAGATTCTGTGATTTCTGTGATATCGAAAAATGAAAAAGAGGATCCGAAAAAATCTGCTTTTTGAGAAAATTTTCCCTTTAGAACAATTTTTAAAACCCTGAAATCTTGTCTAGAATTTTCTCTGTTTTTTTATAGACTAAGAAAGTAAATTAAGAGGGTTAATGTAAGTTCTAAAAAGTCAAAATGTAGGAAATTTGCAATTTATGATAAACTAATCCTTTGTTATTTCCTATAAAGATATATTTTGAGAAGAAAACAAGGATGCTAATTTGGTATTGAGTTGAATCCACCAAAATTCCCATATCCCAAAAATAATGATCATTTTTTTTCTTTCAAATAACAAAGTTTTTTTTTTGAATTTAACAAAAACTGTTTAATTTTTACAAATTTAATTTTCATTGATTGTTTCCTGCAAAATTCCAAAAAAGCTTTCCCACACACCCTCGGAACAATTTGTCTTGATACTAACAAATAGGTTTTGAGAGAAACAAGGCAAACAAAAAAAAATATCACATGAAAATAAAAAAGATGTTTTTATATCTTTGGAAGGATGTTTTCTGTTCAAGAATCAAACCGAGTAAATACTATCTTGCAAAAGAGTTGTTGTGAACTTCAATTTTTGAAAAAACAAAAAGAAACAAAACCAAAAAAATTAAGAGAAAACCACAACTACTTTGTCGGAATTAATCTGACTTTTGGAGATAATAGAACAATCCATATAACCAAATTATCAAAAATCTTACCCTAATAAATAAATTTTTTTCTAACATCTATATAACATTTTTATAACAAAATTCCCTTTAACATGATGATTTTAACATATTTTTTTAAAAAAATATTCTTATAACGGGCTTATAACATGTTACAAAAATTATAACACATTTTATAACAAATATTTATGTTATAAAAGTTGTTATTATAAACTTTTATAACATTTTAAACGTTTATAACACCTTTACAACATGCTATAAAAAATTTTTTTTAAACGTAGACAAGAAAAAGAGAAAGAAAATAAAGAAATGAAAGACAATAAAAAATAGTAAAAAAAAAGTAAAAACTTTATTAAAAAGTTTTTTTTGTACCCCAAGTGTTGAATGGGTTGGTGTTTTTTTTCCTCTTATGACGAATTTATTAAATGATCTCCATCATA
Organism: Anaeramoeba flamelloides; assembly: GCA_027625915.1. Classification (NCBI taxonomy): domain Eukaryota; family Anaeramoebidae; genus Anaeramoeba; species Anaeramoeba flamelloides. The sequence goes on from JANTQA010000072.1 coordinate 3,064,542, forward strand.
ATTTGTTTAATAAAGAGATCTAAATATTTGAACAACTATAAATCAAACGAAATAAAGTTACTTTATTAAACTTTGATTTAGAACTTTATAGATTGGTTGTATCTATAAAGTGCTGAGGTTTTAAGAATAAGATTTCGTTTTCCAAATTTTCTTTTGAGTTGCTTTTTTTTTTTTAGTTTTTTTTTTTTACAAGTTTCTCGAATCTTGTTTTCGCAAAATCCCAGTACAAGATACCGACTCAACAGTAAAAACCCGGCCCAGGTAACGACTCGACAGATTGTACGAAAAGTCCAATTCGGTTCACTTTGTTTGGTTTCAGATCACATTCATTGGATTCAGTTATCTTCAGTTGCATAAGTCCAGCTCAATTCGTTTAAGATCTGATCATGAACAAGTTTGGTTAGGTTAGTCATGACCAATTTTACTAATTCTTATAATGATTTTTTATTCCTTTTGCTTCTCACCAAACACCTAAAAAAAAAAAAAAAAAAAAAAGAGGAGTAACCTAATGAACCAAAGCAACTTAAAAAGGGAAATTTGGAAAGGGTAAAAAGTATAAAAAATAATTTTTAAAATTTTAATTTTGGTATACATTCATCCCCTTAACATTATCCACTTGCAATTATAAGCTTAATTTCAAAAATAGGGGCAGATTTTTCATCAGAAAAAAATTTGTTTAATTGTTTTTATTTTTTGAATAATAATGTATTTTATTAAAGTGTTTAGAGATAATAACCAATATAAATTAATAAATAAAAATATATTGTAATCATTTTATTTTTTGAAAGACAAATGAAAAAAGAAAAAAATAATAATAATAAAGTTTGCTCCTAATTTTGAAATTTGGCTTATTAATAATATAAATTTGTCAATGAATTACTAAAAATTTCTAATTAATTGGGATTTTACTTTGTATTTACCTTAATTTAACCAAAAAATTTCTCTTTTATTTTGAAATTGGTTCTTGTTTTTACCACTTTAAAGAAAACTCCAACAAATCAAACACCCACTGATCTTATTTGAATTTGTATAATTTTTGATATAATTTTTCTTAAATGATTAGTTTTTTCTTCAATTTTTATTTTTTGTTTATATTTACTCCCATTTCTCAATAGTACTAATATTTTTCAATTTTTATCTTAATTTATTATATTTTTTTTCAATTAATTCAAAAAAAAAATAATAATAAATAATTATAGGAAAATAGTTTAGATATTCTTATAAATATTTCAACTGGGTTAAGTGAATATATACAAATATTAGATGGAAATAATGCGCAAAATATTTTTTTAAAGCTATTATCACATAATAACCCACATATCCAATCAAAGGTAAATATTAATATTTTCATTAATGATATAAACTATTTTACAGTCAAAAATGCCCAGTTTTAATGGACGAATTACATTTTTTTAAATGGTTTGAATGGATAAAAGAAGAAAAAATGAATTTTGAAACTTTTAAAATTGAAATCATTTTTTCAGATTTTATGCTTTTTTCTTTTTTTTCGATTTTTTTTTGATAACCTAATTCGTTTTCAAAATTTTTTTTTATTTCAAGATCTATAATCGCAAAGTAAAAAAATCTTTTATTCTAAGGTTATTGAAACAGTGAAAATGATTGTAGAAAAAAATATATTGATTTCTATTTGAATTTTATTTGATCAACAATTGAAGATCAAAATGAACATTGTTGTTTTTCTCAAGGGTTCCATAAGAATTTTTGTTTTTCAATTTTTTATGAAAATATATGGGGCTTTTTAGTTTTATTCAATGCGGATATCAACTGTTCTTTCATCTTTATTATTCTACTTTTTTCTTATTTGTTCTTTAAATTGCCATTTATCAAAAATAATTGATATTTGTGAATATTTTGGGCAACTTTGTCAGAAACAAAGTTTATATATATATATATAAATATAAGGTATTTCCGAAAAAGTGGGGCATTTTGTTTTTACATTTCATAAAAAATCATCTTTTTTCGTAGAGGTATTCATTCAATTGACAATACAAAATTAAGTTTAATATTAATACCGATTGAATCAATGACTAAGATATTTATTTCAAAATATGTTGAATGAAAAATTCCCAAAAAAATGAAAATAGAAACACACTTTTTTTTCAAGAAAACAATGTACAACCAAATTCAATAAAAAACTGAAAATATGGAAAGACAACAAATGATTTTTTAAACAATCAAATATAGTTATAAGTATTCAATTCTATATGAAAATTTATCAAGATTAAACAAGTTATGAAAACGAAAATTTCAATCAAAAAGTAAAAGTAATCACCAATTTTCACACCTCAAAAAATATTATATATAATTGAGATCAAGAAATTAATATAAAATTCAATTCGTTACTAAGAAACAAATTGAATTATTATCAAGGATCAATAAATGGTAGTTAATGATTTTGGATGTTTAAATAATAAAATTAGTATTAAGTTTAATAAAAAGATTTTTTTAATAAAATTTGCCATCTTTTTTAGAAATAGCTTATATATATATATATATATATATATATATAATTTAACAACAATAATTCAAGATATTTGTTTTTTTTTAATAATTTTTTATTTACTATTTTTATTGTACTTCTCCAATTTAACTAATATAGTCGATACGTTGCTTGGGAAATATGGGTAAGGTTCTTAATTTCATTGTTCGTAAATATTTACCACAAAGTAGATTTTAAGATAAACAATAATATTGACACACACACACATACACACACACACACACACACACACACACACACACACACACACACACACACACACACATATATATATATATATATATTATAAAAACAAACATATATTATCTTATAGTTGGGGATTGTGATAAATTACGTGACAAATTTCTAAAACAAAATCCATTGAAATTAATAAGAAAGATTTTTGAAAAATGCTGTTTAATTGAAATAATAAAAAACATTAGTTTTTTATTATTAAATTTATTTCGGACAACCTTTCCACCGGATTTATCCATTGTACCAGATGTTATAGATATTTTTTGTAGTTTTGTTTTGAGTGATGAAATATCATTAATTATTGACGGATGTTGGGGTATTTTTTATATAACAAAATTTGATAGTCAAATTGATAAAATATTGGAATTAAATATGTATCCAGCTTTAATCAAATTACTTCATAATGAATCATTAAGAATAACAATTTCCGTTTTCCCAATTTTATCAAATATTTCAAAAGGTGAACAAAGGCATAAGCAATTTTTATTAAATAATAAAATACTTGATGAATTGGAAAAAACTTTCCACCGTTATAATAACCAAGTTGTTTTAAGTTATGTTTCTTTAATTATATCAAATCTTGCTAATGGAACAGAAGCACAAATTGGGGAAATAATCGACTCTAAATTATTAACTTTAATTATTGAAAATATTCAAGAAAAATATGGGAAAATTGATGCAATTAAAAAAGAATTCACAGTGATTGTATTAAATGTCTTAGAAAACGGCACCTTTCAACACATTACAAATTTGATTGAAAAGGGTGTGATTGAATTAATTTGTCAAGTAATTCAAACTATTGATCAGCAAATTATTTACAATTGTTTACAAATTTTTTATATTATAATAAAATTGAATGAAAATTATTACATTGTTAATCAAATAGAGAAATACCGTGGATTTGAAATTGTTAACGAGTTAACAAATCACAAAAATACATTGATAGCGACATTATCACAAAAAATTTTACAAAATTTTAATAAATGCCTGAATGAACAAATCAAACAAGATATTGAACATTAATATCATGTGATCCACAAAAATTTTGATAATTTTTTATTACTTTTCATTGTTTTCTGGATTAAAAACTCCTTTTTTTTTAAAAAAAAAAAATAATAATCTATTGTATTGAATTACAAATACAATAGATTATATTCACAACAAAAAACTAATAATTAAACAAGACATAAGTAATCTTATTAAAACAATATATTAAGAATCAAGCTTTGAATAAATTTATTGATGAATGAAGCCTAATATTTTTCAAAAACAAAAATTAAATAAAAATATGACTGACGAGTTTTTTGGTTGTATTAAAAAAAAAAATTCAATTTAAACAAGTCAAAAGTTTTAGATTTTAAAAAAAAATTAAAATATTAAAAATTTAAAAGAGTTTTAATTGCAAATTTTTTTTCGAATTGAAAATATCAAAAACACTATTGAAAATATTAAAAATAATAAATTGTAAAAAAATAAGACTTTAAAAGGATTCAAAAAAAAAATGAGAATTAAAAAGCTATTTTGAATTTGAACAGATAAAGAAAAACAAATTATCAAAGATTTTTTAAATACAATTCAAAATATATTTTATAAATGGTTGATTAACCCTACCGGTTTAAACATATTAATTCTCCAGAAAAAGATTAATTTAATTGAATATATAAAATGAAAAGAAGGAGTAGGTTTGAACTATAAAAAAATATGTAAATCAAAGTTTGACAAGATTATTTCAAAAAATGCAATATAAACTAATTGAACCTAGTTGGGAATTTATTCATAAATTTCAATTTGATTTTCGAAAAAAATTTGATACTCAAATTGAATTCTTAATTTTTTATAATACACATAGAAAGATAAAATCAAATAAAGAAAAGGAAAATGATTAAATCTAAATTATAATTACTGATAGTTAAATAATTTTATCTGTTTCAATCTGTTTTAAAATAATTAGAAAAACAATTAAAAAAAAAAATGTTTCAATAAAATTATCAAAATTTATTAATAAAATATAAACAAGTAGAAGAACTTGATCTATTTCAAGTACATCCCCACTAACTGAGTGTAATATTTAGTCTTATTTTATATTTTCGTTTATTCAAAATCATACCATTAACAAAACTTTGTCAAATTTTTGCAGATTATTTAATTTTAATTATTAAAGGAAATAAGAACCAATTAAATCAGAAATTAAATTCAATATATGAAATTATTATTCAATTTATTAAAATTTAATAAAGGAAAAACAGTTTTATTTGAAAAGATTGAAAAAGGATTAAATGTTTGGGTATTATATTTGATTAAATTTTTACAAATAGTTTATAATCTAAAAAAAAAATCAAAAAAGACGTTTAATAGCTCTAAACAATTATTTAATAACAATTCGCTCAAAAAAGTTTAAAAATAAGATTATTTAAATCTTTTATAATAAACCAATTGACATATGGATTAGAAATATATAATGATGAAATAAAAACAATTAATTATTTAAATTCGTAGATTAATTCATACATTTCTGAAATATGAAAAATAAAAAGAAATACACCAATCTTTCTTTACAAAACAGAATTTAAAATTGAAAATATGGTGACCTAAGTAAAGAAAAAGAAATTTAAATTCAAAAATAAATTAGGAAATTTATCTCTGCCTAATTTAGAAAAATTAATAAAATTTAATCAACTAATAAATAATAAAATCAATTGGAACTCAAAAGATTTAATCGAAAAAAAAAAAAAAAAAACAAATATATAATTGCAATCATATAATATTTTCTTGATTTCTAAGGGTTGTAATTAATGTTAGGTTTTTTCTAATTTGAGAAATTAAAAGAAAATTTCTCAATTTTCTGTTTATTTCTTAAATTAAAAAAAACTATACACTTTTCGTTAGATTACCAAAATTACAAAGAAGTAAGTAAAATCAATGATTTAACTCAATTCTTTTGAATTTTGGAAAACCTAGGTACTTTACGGGACCGTACACAAATATTCTCAATTAATAAAAATAAAAATTCTTTATTTAAAACACAAAAATATTTAAGTCCACGATCAAGTTTAAAAATTCTAAAATTCAGAACATTTACTAATTGCTTAATTAGGTATTACTATGGAATAAAATGAAAATTTAAATCAATTTTGTCCTTTGTGTTTAAAATACAAACAAAAAAAATCTATTATAGAAAATATTGATCATTTTTTATGTGTTTGTCCTTCCTAAACAAAATATAGATCAATATTTCAAAATAAATTAAAAGAATTAAATTTTTCTGAACTAATTTTAAAACAAAACAGTTTGAAATTATTTTCATTAATTAATAATCGTGGAATCTATGTTTTTACTCTTAAATTCCTGAAAGGAAATTTAAGTATAAGGTCACCCAGAGTCTAATTTACACTTCTTCCTCAAAAAAATACAATAAAGAAAGGGATTATTAAAAATAAAAATTTTTTTATTAAAATTGTAAAAAATAAATTATCATATTTTAATATTAAAAAGAATAATTAATAAAAAGATGAAAAACACCAAATTATAAAAGACGAAAAAAGAAAAAAGAAAAAATCATATCTTAATCTTAATACAAGAAAAAAACACAAAAGAAAAAACGTATTACTTTTAATTATTTTTTCATTTTTGAATTTGAATTTTTCTTATTTTTTAATTGGCTTTTATTAATTTTTTTCCCTTTATTAGGAACAGCTTTATAATCAATTACTTCTAATTCTTCATATTGGCTATTACTTTTTTTAAAAACTTTTACAATACCACCTGGTATTTCTTCTGACATCCAAATCGAATAGGTAGTTTTTTTACCCTTTTGGTCTGTTGAATATCCTTGGAATTTTATGCAGGGCAAATATTTTTTCCCAATTTTCACCTCGTCTGTCATTTTCACTGCAAACCTTTCGGAATATTCAAGCGTTTTTTCGTTTCTAGCAATTGTCCTCACTGGAAATAATACACCGTCTACCATCCAATTAGTTTTCACAATGGGCTTGAGTCCCTGTGATGTTGTTGTCCAAACTGTTGTTTTAAACCATTCGTCATAAATTTTCAAAACTTGGTCACCTACATGCACTGTTTGAGAAATTCCAAGATTATCAAACATATAAATATTTTCGTCTGAATCCAAAGTTATTGTTTTCCCCTTATGTGTATATTTATCTTCGACTCTAATTGTAAATTGGTTATTTACTTTATCAACTTTTTTTAAAGTATAAATCAAATATTTGGCATTTTCAATATGACCATTTTCCCAAACTTTGACTTCAATGAAGGATTCTTTTTTCCAATTCGACCAAACGTGATTAATTTTTCGTTTTTTTTTACTATTTTCCAATTGTAAAGATTGCTTTTGATTGTTTAAGAGCTCGGCGCAATTGTCGCATACCCTGACTAAAGAAATGAACCCAAATTTAGGTATTTGCCTCTTCTGTGATGAGCATGCCTTACAAAATAATAGCCCGCAATTTCTACAATGGTGACGTCTCCGAGTGACGGTAAATAACGATTTGCAATTCATACAGACCTTTGATTTCGAATCTTCAACCCATGTGGGGCCGTCAATGATCCGATCAGAATTGAATCTACGAGGATCACGATCACTGATTACATTATATTCTGATTGAATTTTCCAATTCAATTTTTTCAATCCAAACTGAATCAAATCAATTTGCCCATTAATGTTTTTAATATTAGTAATCTTTCTTCCCTTTTTATTTTTCAATTTTTCAAATAGAAACGCACATGTAAATTCAAATGCCCGTTTAGATCTGGACCATAGAGAATAATCAGACTCTTTGGGTACAGAAATCAAATACACCGTAAATGCTGTTTTGCCTAAAATTCTAAAGCCAAGCCTTGCTTCCACCAACCTATGGTTCACCTTACCAGAAATAATTGCAGTGCCAAAATACCCTGGTAATATTTCCGCCAATGGATCCAAATGTGAGTTTCCTTTAACCCACCCATTTAAATTAAAAACGCCAGTAAACTCCTTTCCTAAAATAAAGGTTGGGTACCCTAATAGTTTGAAACCCGACAATTCAAGTTCCTGCAGGGCTTCTTCAATTAAAATATACAATAACATTGAATTTTTTTCTAATCCTGTAGATGCCTTCGTCATGATGTATGCTAAAACATCATCTTCCTCGATCAATTGGATTTCAAATGCAGATTTGCCCTTCGGAGCGTCAGTTTGTTCAGTGACAGTCCAACTTTCCGGTACAGAAACACCAATAAATGGGTTTCCTCCTCCATAATCGATCAATTTTTCAAACGTATCTGTGCCCTTTGGATTCGTTAGAGTAAATGTTGAACATGCAATTAAAAAATGGTTTTTATATTGATTCCATTCTTTTGAATTTGATACTCCACATACAACAAAAATACGTTGTTCATGAACATATGCCATGGCACGCATTACATCCATTTCTCCTTCTTTAACTAAACATTGGTTTAAATGAAGAAATTGTGTTATAGTGTGTGATGAGAAAAATAAATGAATTTTGTTAAGAACGATATTAATAAAAAAAAAAAGTTTTCACTTTTTTAAAATGGCCGTATAAATTTTTAATAAATGAATTTCTCTTGTTTCTGTGATTTCTTGTTTGCATTTTCTAATTTCTGTGATTTGTAAAAAAAAAAAAAAACATTGTTTTATCTTATTTTGATTTTTTTAAAAATCATTTTCTCTTTTAAGTGTTGTTAGGAAAATAAAAACAAGGGAAATATTTATTTTGTAATTTTTTTAAAAGTATAATACGATTTTGTTACAATAATTGTAGAAATTATTTTTAAAAGCAAAAAAATGATACCAAAATAAGTCAATATTTAATTAATCTTTCAGTCAAATCATCAAATTTTCTTTTTTTTTTTTTTTGTTGTTGGATATTAAAAATTGGTTTCTTTTGAAATTTCATAATTTATTTATTCAAAAAAGTAAATTAATTATTTTAAAACAAAATTATGTTTTTATCATTTTTCAAGTTTTTTCAAGTTTTTACATTAAGTAAAACTAAGTTTTTTTTGAGTTTCTAAATTTAGTCCGTTTTTATCTTGAAAATTATTCTAGAGTTGTATCTTACATTACAATATTTTGAATCATTATAAAATTATTTTCTTTTTTTTTCATTTATTACAGTTTTCTTTTTGCAAATTTTTATTATATACTAGAGTTAATAAAGAGATTGAATCTTGTTTATTAATAATATTAAAAATGTTTATTTTTGTTATTTTGTCGATAACAGAAGTATTAACTATTGAAATCAAAATTTTCACTTTGAAAGAAACAAAATTTAATGATTTAAATTATTTGTAATTATATGATTTGATGACTCATCAACTATTGATAATTATTAGTTTATTATTATTTCTGAAAACTATATTATTAAAACTAATATACTTATTCAATTTTGAGAAATTAAATTTAAAATTTAATTTCAAAAAAATTCTTGAAAATTAAACAAAAAATGCAAAATAAATCGTAATGTGTACCAATAATATATATATATATAACATGCTATATATGTGATATAGAGGTGTTATAAATGTTGAAAATGTTCTAAAAGTTGAAAGAAACCGATTCAAATATTAATAACAAAATCTAGAGAATGTTAGTAAAAATTATTGAAAAAATTTATAATATTATTTTTTTATATTATTGAAGAAGTGTAAATTACACTCTAAATGTCCCTTTACGTTGAAATTTACCTCAAATGTAATTTACTCAATAAAATCATAGATTTCACAATTGTTCAAGGGAAAGACATACCCAAAATTTTTTTATGTTTAAAAAGCAAAAACAAAAAATTGAAAAGAAAAAATAAAAAAAAAAAAAATTGAAATTTAAAAAGGGTTTATTAGAAGCAATTAGTAAAAAATCAAAAAAAAAAAACCAATGCAATCTTTAATTAAGAATACACAAAATCACACCGACAATACTATTGGTTAATTTAATTTAATTTGATAGGTAATCGATCATGAGTGTTCACTTGGGGACGTCGTTGTTTAATTGTTATAATTTCTTTTTTCTTATTGATCTGATTTGCTTTAAACCTTTGGTCATTTTAGCCTTTTCTTTTTTTTAGATTTTATTTTCAAGTTACTCAATACTTTCATGTTTCAGTATTTCAGTGTTAGCAAGTAACCACTCGGCTTTTTCCCTTTGTAACTCTTCTCCCCAATATAAAAAAAATACAACCAAGGGAAAAAATGGATAAAAATAAAATTTATTATTATTTTTATTCGTACAATGTTGTATTTGAAAGATTATTATGATCGATTTAGAAAAAAATATTAACCATTGTGGAAAAAAAGTGAATGACGATTTTTAATTGGAACATTACTGAAAATGAAAAGTAAGATCTATTAAAAAAAAAATAAATAAAGAAATAAAGACAAAATGAAGTATTCATCAAAATAACACTTTTTTTAATATTATCTTTTTGGTATGAATTTTTCTTTGATTGATCAATTATTAAAAATTTGTTCAAAAAAATTGACTATTTTTGCGATCTACAAAACCACAGCAACAATTTCAATAAGAAAGTAGATTTAAATTGTATTTGTTATTTTGATTGAAAATAATATAATGGATTATTATTTGAAGTTAATTGTTTTCTTCTTTTTATTGATTTTACTTTTCGTTTTCAGTTTCTATTCATATTCCCAATTAAAAACCCTGTTTCACTTTTTTTCCAAAGCTGTAACCTTTTTTATAAAATATCGTTCTTGAAGATCTTTGGTTTTTGAGAAAGAATAATTTTATCTCTTGGTTAGAATAAATATGGTGATACATAACCTTTAATTCTTAGATATGTTTTATTATTTTTTTTTTTCATTTACAGTTTCTTACAAGTAATTTTAAAACAGTGTGGCCATAAAAGGTTTTAATAGGTTATTGAAAATAGTTCTATTGAAATTTGTTGACTGTTTTTAAGCATATGTTTGAAAACTTTTTGGTTTATACTTTTGAAAAAATGACTACAATTGTGAAAAAAATTTGGGTAAGTAAAAAATTTGTTTTCGTTTTTTAAATAGTAAATATTAGCAAAATGATTTTTGATCAAAGTAAAATTTTATGAACAAATCTTACATTTAAGAAAAACCAAATTCATTACCAATTATAATTTTCAAAAGTAATATTAAACTGTTGCATTTTGAGCTTTTAGAATTGCTGTAGAACTCTAAAAAACAAAAATTTACTTTTAATTGTAAACTTTACTAAAAATGTTAATTTTTTTTTATTAGATTACATTCCAAGATCAAGTTAGTCATTGCTTGGGAAGACCAAAAATTAATAACTGTTTTTGTTTAAAGTTTGTCTATGGGGATTTTAAGAATTTAAATGGTTTCTGAAATCTTGATATTTCGTTATTTTGTAGTTTTGATTGTAAAACATTAGTGAAAAACAATCTCTTCTGAAAAAATAGCTTTTTTAAAAGATTTTATGATTCAATTTGGTTTAAAAGGCTATTTAAGATTAACTTTGATAAATTTGCGTTAATTAACAATGATAAATATCTTATTGAATTAATAGATTTTAATATTTTTCCATAAATAGTTCTCTTATTTTTGGGAAAGTTTACAATTAAAAGTAAATTTTTGTTCTTTTAGCCTTCCACAGCAATTCTAAAAGCTCAAAATGCAACAGTTTAATATTACTTTTGAAAATTATAATTGGTAATGAATTTGGTTTTTCTTAAATGTAAGATTTGTTCATAAAATTTTACTTTGATCAAAAATCATTTTGCTAATATTTACTATTTAAAAAACGAAAACAAATTTTTTACTTACCCAATTTTTTTTAATGAACCAAATTTTTTTCACAATGGCTATGAAAATTTAAATTTTTGTTTTATTTCAATTTTTAACTAAAATATCATTTGTTTTTTTAAAATACAATTGAATTTATAAGACAGAACCTTTGTGTCAATTATAACAACATCATTTGATTATTTGTGGGTTTTTGATTTAACCATATTTAATTTTCAAATGTTGCAAATTGCAAAAAATACAAAACAATCAAAATTTGTTGTTAAAAAATCTGAATAATTTTTTCATGATTTGGTTTTATCGTTCAGGGAAAAATCTTTGTTAAAAATTCAAAAGTATTCTATTAAATAAACAAATGAATTTTTAACAATGTACTTTGGCTTTTCAAAAGTAAATTATCCTCATTTAAAATTTTGAGATCTTGAAATATAATTTAAAAGAATGTAAAACAGATGGAATAACAGTAAATGAAACTTGTTTCGAATAATTTTTTGGTTTCCAATTTTAAATAAAAGATTTTTGTCAAGCTCAAGCTGTTTCTTGTTGAATAAAATAATAATGGTAAAGTGTTTCCTAGGGTATTTTAAAAATGGATAGCAATTAATTGTTGCAACAACACAAAATGTTTTTTTTTTAAACAAAAGTATCAAATTTTTTTTAAAAAAACAATAAGGATCTTGATTTGTGTTATTTTGGTTTCGTTTTTTATCAATGTTATTATTTCTTTCTTTAAAAAATTGGTAAAAAAAATCTAAAAAAAGAAAAATAATTTGGAACTAAAAGTGTAACCAATTTTTTAAAAAGAAAAAAAAAGAAAAAAAGAATAAAAAAAAACATAAATTGTATAGGATACCTTTAAAAGCACCAATGTCTGTAACTCTTCCTTTCCCACGAACGTACCAAATTCTTTTTGCAAAAATATCAAACCCGTCTGATTTACAAAAGAATTCCAAAAAATTCAAAGTGTCTATTTCAAATTTTATGGATGTTGTAATGACTGCAACAAAGGAGGTTGAAGACGAAGTGTTCATTTCTGGTCCAAACAAACCTAAAAGCCTCCACTGTGGAAAGGCCTCGCTTTCGCTTGGTATTGATGTGTCACAAAACCAATCCTTTGGAAGGATAATCGAAAAGGTTAAATTGTCTGATTTGTTGTTTGGTGTAAATGTAATTTCGTCATGTGTATTCGTGATATAGTCATTTAAATGGCGGGGGGTTGAGGGTAAATCAAAGAGAAACGCACTTTTTTTCGAATTCATTTGATTACTTTTGTTTTGATTAAAGGCAGTAGACTTTTTAAAAAGTTTAACTTTAACAACAAGTTCCAAAAATTAAAAAAATGTTTTTTCAAATTCAGAATTTTTAACAAAGAGTGTAATTATTTTGAAGGCCATTTCATTCTATTTTTATTATTACTTTTTCTCAAACTTTCTAAGGGTGCTGTTAACAATAAAAGAACAAAAACAAAAAAATCCAGTCTTCAAATCAAATCGAATAAAAAATAGTAGGGTTTCACATTTTTTGATTGTTTTGTCTATAAAGATCTTCAATGAGATAAATTGGAATTAAAAAATAGTATTTTTATAAAATACTATCACTCGTGGAATGAGTATTGAGTTGGAGAAGGTCTTTCTGAAAAAATATATTGCAAAAAGTTCAAAAATAGTTTTTGATACCGTTTCAAAAACAATAAAGTGGCAAAAAATGAAAAAAAATTCCAAAATCAAGCAAAAGTCTGAATTAATAATCAATTTGGGTTGGCTTGTTTTGAGAAATAATTGGTTAAAAATTATCAGTATAAAAAATTATTGGAAAATACAATTTCAACTGGATTTTTATTCAAAATTGGAAACAAATGAAAAATTATTCTACAACAAAGGATATTTCGTTTTTGTTGTTAAAAAAAGGAATTCAACCTTTATTTTTATTATTTAACTGAGGAGTTGTTTAATTCTCTTGTTTAATGTTAGTTTTTATTGAGTTTTCTGTTTATTAGTGAAGTCTTCTAGGTTTTTTTGAGGTTTTATATTGTATATGTAAAATCCATTGATTTTCCAAATAAATAGAAAACTCAAAAAAACCGAACGAAAATCAAAAGGTTTAATAGATATAACCGAAAATCTCAAGAAAACCTTGGTACTTTGGTTTTTTTTATTTCTGAAATTAAAAGAATTGAGCTAATAAATTTTCTTTTCATAACTAAAATTAAAAAAAACCGCAGTTCGCTTTTCCAGAATTTAAAAGAATTGAGTAAAATCATTGATTTTTCTATATTTTTTTTTGAATTCTGGAAAAGCTAGGTACCTTATAGTACTCTACCGTGCTTCCATAAGTGCTAATTTTTTATTTAGAAATTTGATCAAGAATTATAAATGGTTTATTATCCACAAGAGATAATAAATAAGATGATTTTTTTTGTACTAATATTATTATTTTTTAATATATTATTAACTTTGTTCCACTCAAAAGTCCCAACAAATTTTTCAAATATCAATTATTTTTTTATAACTGACCTTTGAGGAACAAATTAGAATAAATAAAAATAGTAAATATCAAATAATACCCTACACCCTTCTGAAATAAAACAAAAAAATCGATATATTTTATTAAAAATTTAAAAACTCAAATTCTTATGGCTTACTATTGAGAAAAACAACAATATACATTTTGATCTTCCTGTAAGATTAAAAAAAAATCTCAATAATAATAAATAATATTTCTCTATGGATATTTTTACTGTTTCAATAACCTTAGAATAACACGTTTTTACCAAGCAACTATAGATCTTGTCATAAAAAAAAAATTTGCAACTGAATTGGGTTTGAAAAACAAAATCGAAAAAAAAAAATGTGTAATAATGAAAAAAAATGATATCAATTTTGAACTTTCCAAGAGAAATTTTTCTTTTAATATAGACTCTAATTATTGAAATACTTGTAACCCCCCCCCTACAAAAGTGCCCGTTTGACTAGAAAGTAGTTTATATTTATATATATATATATAATTTAGATATCCGATTCTGTGATTATTCCAGATGTTGGACAATTCTTTAGAAAATAGTCGAAGTCTTGGATTGATAACTCCATTATTTATTTTTTTTTTACAGAATTAATAATTTTTAGATTTTTTTTAATGCCTAATAAACCCCATTCCAAATATTTAGAAACCCTCAAAATCAAAAATAGGTAAAAAAAAACCCAATTTATCATATTTTTCTAAACGTCAAATAAAATCAACATTTAAGTTACCGATTATTAATGTTTTTATAAGTAATCATTTTAATCCAAATTAAAGAAAAAATTTAGAAACTTAAAATTAAAATTAATTTCCAAAATAATGAAACGAGAGGAACAAAAATGTATTGGTAAAGTTGTTGAAATTACAACAAAAAGTATTGATCAATCAAATGGTTAGATATCATAAAACAACTGTAAGTGGTTTTTCTATGAAACAAACCAAATACTAACATTCTGTCATCCATTAAATAAATATTTCAGATCGAACGAAACGATTAAGTAACTGGAAAAAATGAAAGGAAGATAAAAAACAAAAAAAGACAAAAAAAGTGAGAAAAAAAAAATATTTCAAAATTAAATGTGAAGTGTTGAATTGTTATTATTTCAACTTTATAAAGTGTACCCAAATTGTCGGGAATTTTTTTTTATACGAGTATGTGGTTAAATAATTTGTAAAATTTCTAAGTTTTACAATTAAAGTTGAACATTTCCATTTTCAATATCTAATGTCTCAAGTTTTCGAACATTTAGAAAAAAAAGAGTAAAATATATGAGATTTTAATCAATTCTCTTGAATTAAGGAAAACAACTGTTAGTTTTTTTTTTTTTAGAATTTGACAAATAAAAAGAGAAGTTTGTTAATTCTAAAATTTACTCGTCCAATTTCTTGTTATTTTAAATTTTTGGAAATAAAAATTAATATTTTTATATTCTTTTTTTCTAAAAAGGAGATATTTAATCACTTCATCCAATCTCGGATTGTTTGCTTTTTAACTAAAAATAAAATTTGGGTGAAATATTTTCCCTTGAATAATTGTGGAAGCTATTATTTTACACTTAAATGACCTTTGATGAAAATTTAACTAAAAGTAAATTGAGAGTGGAATTTACACTTTATCAAAAATAATAAAAGAATTAATTTTTAAAATATAAAAATATAATAAAGTGAAATACATAAAAAAAATTTTTTATAATAGATGAATACTACTTTGGATTCAAAAACTAAATCGAAAATTATGTTGTTAGGGTTTAATTAAGAAAGTATTCTTTGGATAATTTCTTTCTTTATAATAAAAAGTCATCAATCTACATTTCAAAAAATTTATATTTCTAAATCTGAAGTAAATTGGTTTTTTGCAGTTGAAAAATAACAATCCCTTTATTTAAAATTTGACTAAATTAAAAAATACTCTAATTTATAATTCAATTAAAGGTATTAACCACGGATAGTTTAAATTTTGTTACAACAAAATTAAACAAAATAAATCTAAAAATTAGAGATTTGAAAATCAACTCTAAAAGGAATCCAGGATTGGAGAAACATATTTTTTCAAAAAGATAAAAATTTAAAAAAAGGTTATTATTTTGGTAATAAATTAAACAATTATAGAACAAATGAATTTTATATTTTCTTGTTGAATTCAATATTTAGAATTCAAATAAGAATAAAAATATGTTTAATATACTATTACAAGAGAATTTTCTCAACAGCATCCGCCCTTTTCGTCATTTTCATTATTGTTTTGTGATTTTGAAAGTTCTTTAACACCCTCACCCTATTGAATTGTAGAAAAATATTTTATAATTTATATTAAAGTTATGTATAGAGTAAATAAAGAAAAAAATAATAAAAAAAATCAATATCTTACTTCAGTTTTAACATCAATTTCACCAGATTCTGTTTTATGATAAATAACCCGTGCAGTTTCTAAAAATGCCTATAGTATGATAATAAATTATTATTTATTTGTTTAGTATAATAATTTGTTTTTATGAATGTTAGAATATCTAAATATTAATTTAAGAATAACTTTAATGGATAATAAATTATAAATTATTGTTTTTATTTGATTTTTTTCTTAATTTTCTGATTCCAAATAATCAACTAAAAAAAAAATTAAAATCGGGAACTAAACCCCAATTCAAAATTTTTAACACATCAAAATTCGATTTGTGAAAAAAAAAAAAAACTTTTTTAATCAATTCTACAAGAAGATTTACCAAATTAGAACCATTCACTAATTGAAATGTTAACACTTGTTTATAAATTACAATACTCACAAAACAATAAATAAATAATTATCAATACAAATAAATCAAGGGTGTGTTAAAAATTATGGAGAGAGCAAAACAAAAAAATACATTGCTAAATTTGTTGAAATTCTATTAGGAATATTGATCGATCAAATGGTTCGATACTACCAATTAATTTTATTTGAGTTCTTCTATTTGGAACAACTCAACTTTAGACACAATATCAATTGTTCAAAAAAATTTTGATCCAACAAAACGAATTACGTAATTCAAAAAATGAAATGAAAAAAAAAACTAAAAGATGAAAAAATGATTTCCATATTTTTCAAAAATCAAAATTATCTGCAATTTGAATGAAATTGTATTGTTGTGATTGTTTGGAACATTTTAGCTGTGTGGAAAATTTTGAATTTTAGTTTATTTTAAAGACGATCGGCATTTTATGTTCAATAGATATTACTTTTATGACTAACAACACACCTATTAACTTAAAAGAATGTTGAGTCAAGAAAACTTGTTATATTGAAAATTTGGTTTTTTTTTTGAAAATTTGTTCATTTTAGATAAAATATTTTTTCTGAACCAATTCAAAGATTTAAATTGAAAAAGTTTGAAAATCACAAGTGTTCTTACTTCTAAAGTTCATTCCACTTTATTATAAAATATAATATAGTTGGTGAAAATGGCATAAATACACTTCCATATAAAGTAGAAGGTAAGAGAAATAAGAGGTAAAAAAATTGCATTTTAAATTTGGCATATTTTTTTAGTAAATATCGAAAAGTTTTTTGGAACATTAAAATGTTTTTTAATTTTCATCATAAAACAAAACCCAAGAAAAAAGCTAAAATTATTAATATTTTGTCTTTCCTTTAACAGGCATTCTTTTAAATCATTGTTTCTAAACCCCATTCCAAAAATTTGGACACACCCAAAATCAAAAATAGGCAAAAAAAAAAACACGATTTATTGTATTTTTCAAAACCTAATATAAAACCACACTTAAGTTACATAGTATTAATGTTTTAATAAGTAATCATTTCCATCCAAATATAAGAAAAAAATATAATAAACTCAAAAATAAAAATTGTTGTGTCCAAAATAATGAAACGAGCCGAACAAAAAATGTATTGGTTAATTTATTGAAATTTCACCAACAATTGTTGTTAACCGATCAAATGATAAGATACCATCTACCAATTGTATGTTATTTTTCAATTTAACAAACTCAACAGTAACCTTCTATCAACCATTGAAAAAAAATTTCAGATCTAACAAAACAGATTACGTAACTGCAAAAAAGGAAATGAAAACAAAACAAAAAAGACAAAAAATGAAATAGTTTGTAAAATCAGAATTATTTCCAAATTGAATTTAAAGTGCAGTATTGTTATTCTTTCAACTGTTTAAACTGTGTCCAAAGTTTTGGAATATAGTTTATTTACAACATTGGATTTCAGTTCTAAAATAACAGAAAATAAAGATATTCCCTTAGGAACGGTAAAAAAGAATAAAAGAAAAAATGAATTTATTATGTTTTTTTTTTTTCTTATTGAAGAAGTTCAAATTACACTCTAAGTTGCCTTTATACTATAATTTCCTTTCAGAAATTCATTGCGAAATCTCTGATTTCACGAATATTAAATAATGAAAATAATTTCAAATTGTCTTGATTTAAAATTAATTCATTAAAGTTTTTTTTTCTTTTAGTTTGTTTTCGAAATATTGATCTATTGTTTTCATAGGGAGGGCACACCCATAAAAAATGATCAATATTTTCTATTATATTATTTCTTAATGTTTATATTTTAAACATAAAGGACAAAATCTATTTGAGTTTTTTATTACATAGTAATAACTATTTAAGCAATTAGTAAAATGTTCTGAATTTTAGAATGTTTGAACTTGATGGATAACTTGATAATTTTTGAGTTTTAAATAAATAATTTTGTTTTTTTAATTATTGAGAAATATTTTTTTTTGTGGTGTTTCATCGAGTACCGTCAAGTACCTTTAAGTGGCTAACTTTTCCATGATATATAGGAATTAAGTAACGTTTATGATTTTACTTAATTCTTTTGAATTATTGAAAACGCCGTTAGCTTTTCTTGAGTTTTTTAAATGTAAAGAAAATTTAAGAAATTTTCTTTTCATTTCAAAAATTAAAAAAAACCGCCGTTAGCTTTTCCAGAATTTAAAAGAATTGAGTAAAATCTTAGATTTTTCTCTATTCTTTTGAATTTTGGAAAAGCTAGGCTCTCTACGACACTCTACGACACTTGAAGGTACTTTTCTAATTCCTAAATTTTTATTTAGATTTTTTTTAAAAGATTCAAACATATTTTTATAAAAATTTGGATTTTTTTTAAAAAATAAATAATTAACCAAGAGATTATTTGGAAGAAATTCTTTTCACATCTTGAAAATATATTGACGGATATAACGACGCTTTATTGAAAAGGAAACAAAAATAATCAGTCTTTAAGTTTTTTTGTGTTAATAATTACCGAGCAAATCTAAAAAATTTAAAAAATAGTTACTTGTGAAGATTCGAAATATTAATTTAAAATACTGGAAAACTATTATTTTGGCTTCTATTTTTAGATTTGAAAAAGAATTAAAAAAAAAATTTCAAAATGACAATTTTTAATAGAGATCATTCTTAATTGATGTTATCATTTGTTGTTCAATAAGATTAATAATAGATTTTTAAGAGACATTTGAACCATGTAGCACTAATATCATTTACACCCAATTACAACACGCTTTAATTATAGATGAATTTATGATGATGATAATCCCTTAAGAGGGTAAGTATATTTTTCATTTTTTGAGTACCACCATTTATGTGAAACTGAATTCTTCAAATCATTTCTTTAACTAAATACATTGACATTTTAAGAAATACTAGAGTGGAATATATCCTCGTATAAAATATTTTCATATCAACTAAAAAATAGAATTCAAAAAAATGAAAAAATTGATCACAAGAAAAAATAAATAAAAATCATTTATTTCTTGATCTTATCTATAACATTTGGCACAATTACTTATTCTTAATTTGGTTTTGTTTTTAATTCTTTATGAAAATAATTTTCTTTGTAAAATTTTTGAGAAACAAATTACTTTTTATTTCTAAAGAATTTCCAAAATGATTTTAAAAATCCTCTTTTCATTTGATTCATCTAATCCTAGTTTTCGTTCAGAAAATCAGAGATTTTTTTAATTCTTCTTGAGAATGAGGGTTTATTGGACAAATTGGTTTGATTTTAAAATTATTTATTTTCCATTTAATTGGAAAACTCAAAATAATTCTGAATTCAAGTTGAAATTTTTTCAAAATTTTTCTTTTATTTTGGGTTGAATCTTTTGTAATTGTTTTTTGATTCCAAGAATTCAGTTCCTTTACTTTATTTTTTGAAATAGTCTTCTTTGTTTTGGCATTGTTTGATAAAAATATTTGAAACTAGAATTTTGTAAGCAAATTTAACAAAATGCCTTGTAAAATAATAATAAATAGTAATGGGACCAAAAATTCAAGGTAAAAAATTGTTTGGATTCATACAAAGTAAGAAGATAAAATCAAGCAAATCTTCAAAAATAGGCTTTTATCGAATATTTTTTTTTTCATTCTTGATTTCAACAAATTTATATGTGAAATTTGATCTTTCGTGTTTGGTCTTCTAAAAGAAAAGATTTGTTTCAAATACACACCTGATCGAGTCTTTTTTTTTTTGGTTTATTGTTTGATTAATTTCACTCGTTCGTATAAACACATCCCTAGATCCAAAATCAAATTTAATAAAACCAAAAATTGTATCAAAAAAAATGTTCATAAAATCGAAAAATGAAAGATTCAACTCTGAATTACTTTGGGTTCGCTTTCTTTTCACCAATAGACTACACGATCATGAAAAAATTTTTTCAAAAAAAAATCAAACATTTGCTAATTTTTCACTTTTTGATAACTTCACTTATAATAAACACTATTAGTTAATAAAAGATCTTGGATCAAAAAATACTTTTAAAGATATTTAACAATTTAAGTTGGAAAATTCAATCTTCCAGTAAGATTTTTTTCAAATTTTATAGTAAAAAATTTGAATATTTTTCTTTACACAGTTAAGAGGTTATAATCATATATTTTAAAAGTATTTTAAATTTAATAAAAATCTTTCAAATTGATAACCAATTATTTTGACTATCAAAGAAATTATTTATTAATATAAATTTAAAAAAATTTTTTTTTTTTGATTTTCCGTTAGGTTTTCTTTAATTTTTGAAATAAACAGAAAATTTATAAGAATTTTCAGTTTATTTCAAAAAGTAAAAAAAAAATCGCCGTTAGCTTTTCCAGAATTTAAAAGAATTGAGTAAATTCTTTGATTTTTCTCCATTCTTTTGAATTCTGGAAAACCGCCGTTAGCTTTTCTTGAGTTTTCTGTTTTGATTAGTAAAATATTTATTTTTTCTCTATTCCTTTGAATTCTGGAAAATCGCAGTTAGGTTTTTTTAAATTTTTGAAATAAAAATCTAAAAAATTCATAAAAATTTTAGGTTTATTCCAAAAAAAAAAAAAAAAAAACTCCGTTAGCTTTTCCAGAATTTAAAAGAATTGAGTAAAATCTTTGATTTTTCTCCATTCTTTTGAATTCTGGAAAAGCTAGGCACTTGACGGACACTCACAATAATTAATATCAGTACTTTTTTTTCTCTGTTTCAGTTTTATTAGATGAGTACAATGTTTTCAAAACTATTTGTTATTACCTATCAAAGTAAATATCTCCAAGTTGAATTAAACTATAATTCATTCTTTAGTTTATTTGGAATTTTTTACCCGAAAAATGCCTTTTTTCTCAACTAGAGACTTTTAAAAAAGTTGGTTATACTAACAACAATAAATAAAATAGTCCCATGAATTTAAAGTTCTGGAATTTTGATTATATTGTGAATAAACTTTATTATTCAAGACGAAAGGTTAAGGAATGAATTAGTTTTGCCTCACTTTTTTTTTTCAATTTTATTTTTTCATGTTAGTGTAGCGAATGGGATTTTGGTTTCAAAGTTTCAATATCTAGTGGCACTCAAAAAATATTTTTCAGTAATGTTCACACAATTAAAATTTTTCAAAATTGTAAAATGTACTTACTTCCTTAACACGTTTTGAGGATTGAATTTTGTATTTACTCAAAAGACCAATGTGTTTACCTTCAGAAATGTGTAAGGTGTTATTGAATTATATTTTATATTGGAACAAGAAGAAAAAAAAGCACTGGTTTATTTTAAAATGGGTTTTATGCTCTGGAAATGGGTATCTTTGACCACTGTAGTTTATTTCCATTTTTCAATTTTGTTTCAGTCTGCTCTGAATAAAGCCAAATTTTAAAATTTTATTGATTTAAAGGTTTAGAAACACTGAAAAATTTCGTTGATTTTCGATTTGTTCTTTGGAATGAAATCTTTTGAAAGTAGAGTTACAATGATTTTAAAAACGAAATTGGATGAAAAAATTGTTTTACTGTTCCTTAATTTAACAGTAATTTGAATAAACCCAAGAAATGAAAAAAAAAAAAATATTTACTTCTTCAATATTTTGGCCAGTTTTAGCACTTGTTTCGAGAAAAAGAAGGTTGTGTTCTTTGGCAAATTCTTCACCTTCCTTTTTAGAGACTTTTCGATTCTTTTCAAGATCAGATTTGTTTCCAATTAGCATGACTTGTAAATTTGTGGTTGAATGCTTTAGCGCATCTTCTAACCAATTTCTGGCATGATCAAAGGTCTCTCTTTTAGAGACATCGTAGACTAGTAGTGCTCCTGCTGCTCCTCTATAATAGCTACGTGTTATCGATCGGAAGGTTTCTTGACCTGCTGTGTCCTTTAGATCAAAAAAAAAATAAAAAAAGAAAAATTTCTTGTATTTGAGTTTACTTATTGATTCAGAAACCAAGTGATCTCTTAAAGAAAAAAAAGAAAAAAAAAAAAAGCCTTTTACCCAGATTTGCAGTCTTATTTGTTGGTTTTTGATTTTTATCATTCTACTCCCAAACTCAACACCAATTGTAAAATCATAAACTTCTTGAAACCTATGATCTGTAAATTGAAGTAAAACACAACTTTTCCCAACACCAGAGTCACCAATAATAATAAATTTATAAAGATACTGTTGTTCCATAGGAGTTGAAGATGAAAATTTAAAAACAATAAAAAGAAACTTTATAAATAAAAAAATGAGGAAAATGAAATATTAAAAAATTTTTGTTGATTTCCTTGAATAATAGTGATTATATTTTAAGATTTGGATTTGTTACTAAACTCTTAAACAGAAAAAAAAACTTTTGGTAAATTTAATAGCAAATTAAAAAAAATCTACTTAATCTTTTAATAGAAAAATTTGATTCCTCAAAACCTGACTTACTTTCCATACTACTTTCATAAATGAATTCTTGTTTTTAAAAGTTTGATCTAATTTTTCTTAATTTTCAAAAAGTTAAAAATCGAACCTATTTCTGAATTTAATAAAAAAAATATTTTTTTTGAAGAAGAAAGAAACCTTAAATTTTCAATATAGTAATTTACAAAAATCCACTTAAAAAATTAAACTATTAAGCTTTAAAAGAAATAATAAAATTATTTATTAAGGGCGGGCAATTATGGTTAAATTTTTTTTTCTGATATGGAAAAAAAATATGTTAAGAAAAACCTAATACCAAACATTCAAATACCAATCAGTATTAGTCTAATCGATCTTCTGAAAAATCAACAAGTGAAAAACAAGGACATTTTTAGAAAAAAAAAGCCAAAGAGATACACTAAATTTCAAATTATATTGGTTTAGAAATATAAAATTGAAAACAACTGTGTTAATTTTAAAGCGTGAATCTTTGGCACTTTTTAAGATCTGCAGATTGTTTTTTTACATTTTTTTATTTCTCAAATACAATTTTTTTTTCCAATTTTTTCTATTCTCAAATGAATTATTTTCTTCTCAAGAAAGTTACAAAATCCTTCTTTTGTTAAATTTGAGGGTATAAAAACCACAAATTAAGATTAAATAGAATTAAATTGATTGTGTACGAAAAGAAAACAATTTGTTTTATATTGAAGAAATTAATCTCTTTGGAATTTTAAAATTAGGAAATGAGGAATTTATTAATTAAAAATTATGATTTTTTGGAATTGACAAACCTATTAAACTTTTTTTTTTAGAAATTTTTTGAACAATGAGATCTCGAAATTTTTTGAATTAATTTTTTTGACAATAGAGATTTTATTATTTTTTTTTTCTGGTAATTATACTTTTTGTAATTAAAGTACTGAAGAGTTTTTTTTTTTGATTTTTGAATTTTTTTCATTGAGAATTTTTGAAGTTTTTATTTTGCTATTACATTTACTAAAAAAAATTTTTTTCGGTACAAGTTTTTCGTAATAAATACAAATCTTAAAATATAATCACTATTATTCAAGTAAATCAACATAATTTTTTTAATATTTCATTTCCCTCATTTTTTTATTTGAAAAGAATTTTTTTTTTTTATTATTTATATTTTATCATTCGAAAGAAGGGAGATTTCAAAAAAACCTTTTTCTTTTCAAGCAGATCATTGAGTATCGAACAAATCCACTGTGGATGACTAGAAACTTAAGAAGTAAGAAATTGTATTTTATTCATTCGTAATTATCCCAAGATTCAACATAATATCAAATTATTTCAAATATATATATATATATATATATATACAGTGAAGAAATTGGATTGTCTGTTAGGGAAATTATCATATATACCACAAAAATGAAAACAATTAAGTTTTTAAATAGCCCATTATACAAAATCGGCTCAATTTCAAAATAATTCAAAAATTATTTAAAAACTTGTAAAAAATATAATTTTTTTATTTAACCCAGTTTGAATCAATTTTTTCATTTTTGTTTATCAAAAAAATATGCTCAAATCAATTAAACCGTTAAATAAAAAAATCTCCTAAAATATTATTTTTAAAACCATGAAAAAGGAAAGTTGGAAAACCTCAATAACATAATTTTAATTTGCTTATTTCTGAATCAATAATTAATAACCTAATCTTATTTTTTTCAAATGAGTTATTTATAACGCAAAGATTGAAAGTACCAGTAAACTTTTTTTTTATTATTCACTATTTTTTCTCAACTTTTCAAACAAATAAAACTACTTCAAATTAATAATTCAAAAAATAAAAAAACTAATAAATATTATCAAATAATTGATTTCACCTATAATAATGCCTTTTTTATTCCCTTAGTAAGAGAAAAAAAAATAGTTAATCTCATTAATTTCGAAAAATGAAATAAATTTTTAGATATCAAATAGATACGTTAATATTTTTTAGATCCTATAAAATTCATTATTTAATTTATTGTTTCTATATTTTTTATTTAAGACTAAATTTGAAATGTTTTTATTCTATATAAACTGTCATAAATCTACTAAAAGTTGGATTTCATAAAAATGAAAAGGTTTTATATTTTTTTCTTTTTTAGTTTTTAATTGTAATAATTCAAACAGAATGATCAGAGTTTTTAAAGATTAATTAAATATAAAAAGAAATTCTGTTAATAATGATATATCTTTTTTTTCTTGAAATTGATAAATGAGGTTATCTATAAAATATATTTAAATCTGAATGAAAATATAAATTTTATTATATTTTGGAAATAAATAAAATATGATTACTCATACTTTATGTAAAAAGTTTAATAGTAATGGGAAATATAATATTAGCATAATTTAGTAATATATATATATATATATATATATATTAACTTATATTGGTTATTATCTCTAAAAGATTAAGGAAAATACATTATTATTCAAAAAAAAAAACAATTAAATAAATTTATTTCTGATGAAAAATCATCAATATTTTTGAAATTTGGTCATTGCCTTTTCAAAATTTTTAAACAACTTTGAATAAAGTATAATATTCGAATATCAAACTGGAGAAACTTTGTATAAAAGCTAATTTTTGATATGTTCCTTTGAAATAATTGTTTTATAAGCCAATCTATCTGAGGATAATTGATACAATTAAATGAAAAATATTTTAATCAATTTTGAAAATTACTCCTAGCTTGGATATTATGACAATTTTTCAGACAGTTACTGTTATTTTTTTGGATTAAACTTAGGACACAAATAGAAAAACTTTCGAGGAAGGACTTCAATATTCAAAAAATCATCTCCCTTAAATTTTAAAGACAATGTTCGAATCATTTTTTTTTATTTTTGTATTCTTACTTTTTCTTTCTTACCTTTTCCAAAAAATGCTTCTTCGAACAAATGAAACAATTGAAAACAAAACCCTTAATAATTTTTTAACTTCTCACCAATACCTTATTCACGATTTGCAAATAGATCCAACTGGAACAATTCTTGTAAGCAGTTCATCAGATAATTGCTTAAAATTTTATTCCAATAAGGATTCAACTTGGAAAGAAACATTTACTCTTGAATTAGAAGAAAACACAAATATTTGGAAACTCGCCTGGAGTCCATCAACTTTTGGTTATGTTATTGCAGGTGTCACTTTTCAAAACGAAGTCGTCATTATTTCACAGGCTTTTGAAAACAAAAAAATGCAATGGAAACAACAAACAACAGTGTGTTCGTTACCTGACTCGATTCAGAAAATCTCCTTTTCACCAGACGAGCTTGGTCTTGTTCTTGGTGTTGCAGACAGCTCGGGTATACTTCACATTTATCATGCAGAAGATCCCTCTCAACCCAACATTTGGAAGAAGCATAGCGAAATTATCGTAGCTAATACATGCTTACGGGCCTTTGATTGGGGACTGCAACCAAATTACCCTGTAATGATTATAACAGCAGCGATTAATCGATCTGTTAAAGTAAATTATCTTCGTTTAATATTTTCCATTCAAATCTTTTCCTTCTTGTTTTGCTTTTTTTTCGAATTATTGATCCTTCAACATAAAAAAAAATTTGACCACTTCACCATTGTAAATCATAAAAAACTTCTATTTGATTTACAAAAATGAGAGCATATTGTTAATTGAAAAATCAATGTAACAATATTTTCATCAAGATTTTCAAAAAAAATTCAAATCCCTCTTAAAGGATTAGCGTAGACCAAGGAGAAGTCGAAAAATTAAAGTGTGTTGTTATTGGGTGTAAACCACATTTGTGCCACAAAGGTTCAAATGTCTCGAAAAATCCTATTCGTTAACGGTATAATCTTTGTTGATCTCCTCAATTCATAATCATCCTTGAATTATAAGTAAAAAACTCTAGAATTTATGAAAAAATCTGAATTTAGAGACAAATTTAGAGCCTGAATCATCAATATTCAAACTATAAAGTTGCAAAATATCTTTCAAAAATCTGTCTCGAAATGTAGATTGGTTGCTAAAATAATTCGATTTGTTTGAAAAAATAAAATAATTTTTTTTTTTATTATTTAAGGGAGGAGTTTTTAAACCCTCTTGTGTGCTCGAATCCCTAAATTTTTATTTAGGAATCTTATACAAGACTCAAAAAAAAGTTTATTATCCACTAAGACTCATAAATTTGATGAATCTTTTTTTGTAATAATATTAAAAATATTATTATTTTTTAAAATGACTATATATTAATTTTTTTTTAATTCAGATACCCAGATTTCACGATTATTTTAATAGGCTGGGCAATTCCATAGAAAATGGTACAAATCTTCAATAATATCTAAATTATTTATTTTTTTACATATCTCACTATTTTGATTTATTTTTATTCATAACATCAGATTACCTGTTTAAATAATTTGTAAAATTTCTAAGTTTTAAAATTGAAGTTGAACCCTTCCATTTTAAATATCTTTTGTCGTTAGGTTTTTTTTAATTTAAGAAATGAAAATAAAATTTATTTAATTTTCTTTTTATTTCTCAAATTAAATAAAACCTAGAAACGATTGCTTGTTTATTGTGTTATTTATTTGGATAATTTTTAAATATTTTTGGACTTTCCAACTTGAGCTATTTTCTAATTGATTAATTCGATATTTATCCAATTCAAATTCTAATTCTTTTAAGTTATTTGATTGCCAGTTAATATTTTCAAATTCTTTTTCTCTAAAAGGAAGATAATTAATTTATTCATCAAAAACCAAGGGTTTTTAATTTTTATATTAACTTAAATCTTCTTTTATATATTGTTATTCTGACAGGATCAATTTTTGCTTCAGTTTTATAAATAAGCCTGGGGGAATGTGGATTTAGTAATAAAAAGTTTGTATTTTTTTTATTAATCCAAGTATCAATATCTTTAAAATCTGTTTTTGTTAAATCAAATATTTCTAATCCATATAATAGTTGACTATGTAATACGGCTTTAAAAAACTGAATTTTTAATCCATTAGTAAATTTCTTTTGTTGTAAAATATTAGTTATTTTTTTAAAATTGGTTTTAACTTTATCAAGGTTAAATTTTAACTGAGTGTTTTTATCTAATCAAATACTAAGATATAAATTTTCCTTTGTATTGGAATTAAAGTTTTTTTACTTTTTATCCTTATCTGGATTCATTCCAAAATCTTTTATAATTTTAAAGATTTTTTCTAGTTGAAAATTTATTTCTATCAATGATCCTTTCATAAGCAAAATTAGATCATCTGCAAACATCTGAGCATGTATTGCTAATGGTTTAATTTTTTCTAAGAGAAAATGAGTGATAAATCCAAATAATAAAGGAGATAATGGATCTCCTTGATAAACACCAATTCCTTCTTTTGAATAATATGCAAGTAGATATTTTACAAAAATTTCATTTATTATAATTTTTTTAATTGAATAATAAATCAATGAATGATGTATAGAGTCAAAACATTTTTGGATATCTATAGTAACAATATTAATATCTCCATTTTTGAATTCATTTTTTAACTTTTGATATTTATTTAATAAATTTAAAACTGCAATTCTTGTATCTAATTTTTTCTTAAAACCAAACTGATTTTTTGAAACTAAATACCAAGAATCTTGTATTCCGGCATATAATAATTTGAGAAAAAATCTTGGAAGAGTTTGATTAATTGAAATTGGTCGATAATTAAGTTAGATCCCTTCATCCCCTGATTTATGAAGGACTAATAAATTTTTGTTTTTAATAAATTTAATATTTTTCTGAGAAACATGATTAATCCAATTTAAAAATATATTTTTTGGATTGTCCTGAGAAAAAGAGTCATAATTTGTATAAAATTCACTACTTTGATTTTTTATTGATTTATATTGAAATATTTTATCAAATTCTTTCACAGATTTATTTTATTTTGATATTTGATAATTTCTTTGATTTTAGAAGTTGAAAATATTTCCTCTAAAAACATTTTTTTTTTACTATGTCAAGCCAAGAAATTTTAGAGTACTGTTCAAAATCATTCATTTTTAATAACGCCAATAGATGCATGCAGATTTTTAAGTTTGATCGTTTTCAAGAATTGGCTGACAAACGGAAAATACAAGGGTAAATAGATCTCATTGAATGGATGAACGATCTTGTTTGTCTCTGTAAAATTTAAACAAAGTTTTGTCTCCAATGATGAAAATGTAAAATTTAACTTCAATGATTTGAATCTAACTACATTGGGAGAATGAGAAGCATTGAAGAACTTGTTCTAAAAAGTTCCATTAAAAAATAACAAATAACTTGTTTCGGTTAAATTTATTTGTTTGTTTGTTTTGTTTCAGAGAGTTAAACCCCGTTTCAAAAATTTGGACACACCCAAAATCAAAAATAGGCAAAAAAAAAACCCAATTTATTGTATTTTCCCAAACCTAATATAAACCCACATTTAAGTTAAAAGGTATTAATGTTTTTATAAGTAATCATTTTCATCCAAATAAAAGGAAAAAAAATTTAAAACTCAAAAATAAAAACAGGTGTGTCCAAAATAATGAAACGAGCGGAACAAAAAATGTATTGGTAAATTTGTTGAAATTTCACCAACAATTGTTGATCGATCAAATGATAAGATACCATCTACCAATTGTATGTCATTTCCCAATTTAACAAACTCAACACTAACCTTCTATCAACCATTGAAAAAAATTTCGAGATCTAACCAAACAGATTAGGTAACTGCAAAAAAAGAAATGAAAACAAAACAAAAAAGACAAAAAATGAAATTGTTTGTAAAATCAAAATTCTTTCCAATTTGAATTTAAAGTACAGTAATGATGTTCTTTCAACTGTATAAACTGTGTCCAAATTTTTGGAATCTAGTTTAGATTCTGAGTTCTGAAAAAATAAATAGCAAGCCTCATATTGTTTCATTAGTTCAACAACCATCTTTTATAATTCTTCGTTTTGGTTCTCCTTCCAGACTCAAAATAATGAGATTGTTCTGGTACTAAGATGATATTAATCGTCGTTCTTCAGACTCCTCAATATCATCTTATATCAATTCGAACAATATCATTTTTTTTCGTTCTTCCAGGTCAAACTTAGATTATAATAAGGAGATTGTTTCCAAATCAAAACAATAAACACAGAGATTGTTAATTTTTCATATCATATCATTTTTCTAATTTATTTTTATCTTTTTAATTCATCTTTTTCACTTCATTAAAAATCTTAAAATAAATAATAATCAAATAAAATGAAGTTTGAAAAATTAAAATAACCTTCACAATAATATTAATTTTCTCGGCTTTTAAATATATACTCTAATAACAATAAATCTTTTTTTTTTAATCTTTATTATCAAATAAAAAAGATTTGGAAATTTTGTGAGGAAGGTTTAAAATGGGAATCGATTTTTAATTTAGGTATCGAATTAGAAGTATATGACATTGTTTGGTCTAATTTTGTTGGAAGAGATTTTCATTTAATTGCGATCTCTACAGAAGAAGCACTTGAAATATGGAAAATTGAAAAATTGAAAAATAATGCTTATCAAAATATTGAAAAGGAAAGAATCGCATACTTTACTCAAATAAATGACAGTATTTGGAAATTGGGTTGGAATGAAACAGGTAATGTATTAGCTTCTACATCAAATAAAGGAATCGTTAAACTTTGGAAAGCTAATTTATTAGGAAATTGGAGTTGTATTTCTACAATTACGGGAAATGAAGATGAAGACAACGATGATGATGATGAAGACGAAGATGAATTGGAATTTGAAATTGGAAATTAAAAAAAAAAATAAATAAATATTAAAACTGACAAATCCAAAAAAAAAAATAATTATTTAAATGAAATATAGTTTGTTTTTTTTAATTTTTTTTTCATTCGGGAGTGAGCACTAAAAGTTCACTTGTTTACTATTAGGTTTTTTTTAATTTAAGAAATAAACCAAAAATTTCGTTAGGTTTTTGTTATTTCTTAAATTAAAAAAAATTGCGATTAGGTTTTCCAGAATTCAAAGGAATTGAGTAAAATCTTTGATTGTGTTCTATTCTTTTGAATTCTGGAAAATCATCGTTAACTTTTCTTGGGTTTTGTGTTTATCAGGAAAATTAATTGATTTCATGAATAAACAGAAAACCTCAAGAAAACCGCCGTTATGTTTTTTTTAATTTTAGAAATTAAAAAAAAAACCCTAGGCACTCTACAACACTCTACAACATTCTAGAGCACTATACAGCACTCTTCAGCATTCTACGGCACTTGGCGGCACTCTACGGCGCTCTATAACACTTACCGAATCCCTCATTTGAATTTGTGATATTTTTTGAACCTAGTGAGATCATGTCAATTTCTTCAGAATCAGATACACTTGATAAATCGAGAGGTATTGTGTTAAAATTCTCATATCGGTTTGATTTTTATCTAAGGTATTTCCAAAAAAGTCGGGCATTTTTTTAGACATTTCATAAAAAATCATCTTTTTTAGTAGAGGTATTCATTAATTGACATTACCAAATTAAGTTTAATATTAATGCCGATTGAATCAATGACTAGGTATTTATTCCGAATTTAATTGAAATATTTCCCAAAAAATGAAAAAAAAAAATAGCACTTTTTTTGGTGAAAACAATGTACGACCAATTTCCATAAAAAACTGGAAATATGGAAAGGGTACAAACTGTTTTTTAAACAATAAAAGGCAGTTATATATTTTCAATTCTATTTCTGAATTTGTTGAGATTAAACAAGTTATGAAAACGGGTTTTTCTATCAAAAAGAAACAAATAAACACCAATTTTCACGCCTAAAAAATATCAGATAAAATCGAGATCAGAAAATTTAATATCTTTTATTTAAGTAATACAATATTAAGAAACAAATTGAATTATTATCAAGAATCAATAAATGGTAGTTAATGATTTGGTATCTTTAAATACTTTTTTGAAGATTGAGTTTAAAAGAGTTATTTTAAAATAAATTTGCTGCACTTTATTGGAAAATGCTTATAGTCAAAAACATTAAAATTGTTGAGATGATTTCTTCAAGGAATTAGTTGTTTAATGAAGCATAAAAATGATTTTTAATTAAAAGTACATCTTCACTTTTTTGAGAAAATGATAAACAATCAGACATAATGTCGTTAAGAGGATTTGAATAGTGGGATTAGGATTATTGGTTGGAAGTACAACATCTGAAACATCAAAGTGTAAGCTACTTGGATATAAAAAATGAAAAAGCAAAGGCTAAAAATGACCAAAAGGTTAAAAATAATTAAGATCAAAAGGAAAGTAGAGTTATTAAACAACAACGATCCCCATATGAAAATTCTTGTTCAACAACCAAACTAAAGTAAATCAATCAAAGGTAGTGTGGTTTTTGATATTGTGTGACCTTAATTAAAGATGGTATTGGTTTTTTGTTTTTTTTTTTGATTTTTTACCAATTGCAACTTAACAAAACTCTATTTAAATTTCTTTAAATTTCAATTTTTTTCTTGTTTTCTTTATCAAATATTAGTTTTTGCTTTTTAACCATGAAGAAATTTTGGCGAAATTATTTTTCATGAACAATCGTGAATTCTATGATTTTATGCTTAAATTTCCTTTTTTGAAATTTAATTAAAAGGATTTTCGGAGTGTATTTTACACTTCTTCGATAATAATATCAAGTTTTTTTTTTAAAAAAATAATAATATCGTGACGTAATGTTTACGTTTGTGTACAATAGAATTTAAGAAGTCAAAAGCAATCAAAATGTTTATAAAAAAAAAGTATTAAGAAAAATAAATATTTTTGATAAAACTGTTGATTTTTTATTTTTATTTTTATTTTATTTTTTTTTTTGAATTATATATCACTTCTCATTATCATTTAACACTTTTGTGATTTTCGAAAGGAATAATTCAAACTGATTAGAATATATTATAATTCTATTTCCTAAAGAATGAAAATTATCGTTTGGTTTTATTCCGCTAAATATACAATCACTTGAAATGTGTTCAAATTCTTCAATATACAGATTTCCAAGAAGAATAAATTTTTTGATTAAATAATTTAAAATTTTAGAAGAAAAAACAACAAAATCTGGTATAAATTTAATTGTTAAACGCGTATTCGTAAAATGGATTAAATCTTGATCTGAGGCTGTAGAAAATGAATTGTTTGTTAGAAAATATTTCGGTTTCCCTTGATATTTATCTGATCTTGGTTGGTTTTGAATCTATACAAATTAAATAAAAAGTAAAATAATAAATTCAAGTATAATTAATTGAAAAAGAAAAGAAATATGAGGAATTTTTTTTTTTTTTTTCAATACACACAAATAAAAATAAAGAAAATATATTTTTTATTTTTTTATACTTTTTACCTTTCCAAATTTCCCTTCTTAAGTTACTTGGGCTCTATGTTCCTTCTCTTTTTGTTTTTTTAGGTGTTTGGGAAAGGTAAAAAGTATAAAAAATCATTATAAGAATTGGTTGACCTGATCATGACTAACCCACCCAAACTTGTTCATGATCAGATCTTCGACGAATTGAGCTGGACTTATGCAACTGAACTGAATCCAACGAATGCGATCTGAAACCAACCAAAGTGAACCGAATTGAACTTTCCGTACTATCTGTCGAGTCGTTACTTTGACTGGGTTTTTGCTGTCGAGTCGGTATCTTGTACTGGGATTTTGCGAAAACAAGATTTGTGAAACTTACAAAAAAAAAAAAAAAATAACACAAAAAAAAAAATAAAAAAAAAAGCAAAGCAACTGAAAAGAAAATTTCGAAAACCAAATCTTATTCTTAAAAACCAGAGCTTTTTAGATTCAACCCATCTATAAAGTTCTAAATCAAAATTTAATAAACAGCCTTTTTCATTTGATCTATAGTTGTTCAAATATTTAGAACTCTTTATTAAAACAACCTATGGTGGCGATCCAAAAAAAACGACATAAAAGGAAACAACCACCAGCCCATTCAACACTTGGGGCACAAAAAAAACTTTTCACTGGAGTTTTTTCTTTTTTCTATTATTTTTGACTCTCTTTCATTTCTTTCTTTTCTTTCTCTTTTTCTTGTCTTTTTTCCGAAATAATTTATTCTTTTCATTTTTTAAAGAAAAGATATCCTTTGAGCTGTAATCCTGCTTACATTACAGTTAGGATAAAAAAACCCTAAATACAATTTTAGAGTTTCAGGCAAATAGGAGGTAATTTTGTTGAATCGCCTCTGCTCAACAATAAAAAAAAAAAGAAAATATTTTTTTGTAAAAAATATAATGTGTTATTTATAAAAATATGTCATGATATAAGAAAATTATAAAAGGTAGTAATAATATCCAGTGTATTATTTTTTGATTATTGTTAACTGGTATGTGTTTTTTATTTTTTTGGATATTCATAAAAGAATAACTTCATAGCCCTATATTAAAAACAGTAATTTTTTTTGTCCTTTATGTTTAAAGTATAAACAGAAGGAAATTATAGAAAATATTGATCATTTTTTATATTATGTCCTTTCTATGAAAAAGATAGATTAATTTTTCACAATAAATTGAAACAAATAAATCTTAATGGAATAATTTTAAACTGTGATCTTTGAAATTATTTTCATTAATTAATAATCGTGAAATCTATGAATTCACGCTTAAATTTCTGAAAGGAAATTTAAGTCTAAGAGCAACTAGAGTGTAATTTACACTTCTTCAATAAAAAAAAAGTAAAAAAAAAACCAGTAATTTTTTCTCAAATGATGTTGATTCTATAAGGTAATGTCGCGTAACTAACCTACGATTTTACATTTATCCAGTTACTAAAATTTAACCCTACTCAAAATCAATCAGTTTCCAGTCAAAGTGGCCAAGTTATGGTGAGTAAATTATATGTGTTTAAAGGGTTTGAATGAATATTAGAAGAAAAAATTTATTTTGGAAATTTTCAAAATTGAAAACATTTTTTCACATTTTTACACATTTTTCTATTTTTTTTTTATATCATAAATCATTTGTAAATTTTTTTTTTATTGCAAGATCGATATTCACTCGGTAAAAAGCGTGTTATTCTAGTGCTACTTTAACAGTGAAAATTATTGTCGAGAAATCCTTATTAATTTCTATTGGAATTGTATTTTGATCTTCAATAGGAGATCAAAATGAAACTTGTTGTTTTTCTCTCAATGGGAAACTTTGAATTTGAGTTTTTCTATTTTTAAGAAAAATATAGTGATTGTTTCGTTTTATTGCAGATGAATATCAACTATTCTCTGATGTGTATTATTCTACTTGGTTTTTATTTATTATTCGAAGGTCAATTAGACAAAATTATTGATATTTGAAAAAAAAAAATTTGGGAAAATTTGACAGAAACAAGTCGATTAGAAATATTAATTTTTGAAAATTCAGTTATCTGGACTTTAAGATTATTTTCATATGCTGGGTAATTCCATAGAAATTGAAATAGATAATTTTTTAAATTTTCATTAGATACCAAAAAAAAAACCTTTTTTTTTTTTTTTTTCCATTAAAGAGTGGGTACTAAAAGTCCACCTGTTTGCCCGAATCCCTAATTTGAATTAGAGATATTGTTGAACCAAGTGAGAGCTTGTCATTTCTCCCAAAAATCGGATCCGCTCCATAAATTGAGAGGGATTTTGTTCCAATTCCGTTCAGTTTTATAATAGTCAAAAAGATTCAATTCGGTCAAACGATTCCCTCAAAGAATTAGTGGTTCTAAGAAGCATAAGCCCGATTTTTAATTAAAATTACACCGTGGTGGCTATTTGAGAAAATGGTAAACAATAAGAAATAATGGTTAAGGGAATAGAACCCCGGCCTTGAGATTGTACACTGGGTTGTGTTGCCACTTGCCCATAAAGGTTCTCTAAAAAAAAAAACCTTTTTTTTCACAAAATTTGTCCAGATGATGAAATTTTTGTAACAAAAGGAATAAATATTTTTTTGGCTTTTACATTAATTCGAGGTCTTGTCTCAAAAGTTATACTAAATCTGAGTAGAATATGGAAGTACAGATTCCTATCGAAAAATAACCTATCGTATATCTATAATGTGTGTATGTGAGTTAAATTCGAGCTATGTGTTAGATAGCTGTTATAAGGATTATTTACGCCAATATATATCTGAAAAGGTTATAAATTAGTAATTGGATTTTAAAAATGTATGAAGTGGAATCAAACATCTATATATATATACCCATTTTCAATCGTATACAGAAGTATGATTACAAGAAATAAAAGCGAGAATAGAAGTATAAAAAAAATAGACGGATGGTTTTGTGGTGAATTTTTGGAACTACTAGAAAAACGAATTATAAATTTGTTTCAATTTTATTGTGAAATGCCAATCCCAAATAATTAAAAAAAGAAAAAAAATACAAACTTGCTTTGAGTGGCGATAAATACACTTTTCACCAAATGAACATCCATTTAATTGATAATAATTGCATTCCAAAAAAAATTATCGGTGGAGGTTTCAAGATCTGAGAAAGTATCTTTTCCACAAAAAACCATTTTAGTGTTCATTGGTTTTGAATAAAAAACTATTTTATTTTCGTCGGTTAAAATATCATAATTCATATGAGCATAGGTATTTCTAATGTAATGTATGATTATTTTTGGTTCAGTTATAGATGATTGAACCCAATTATTTTCAGAATTGTGGTTCTTCCATTCAAATTTAAATTTTGAAATATCTAATGCTCGGATTTCGTTTGGTTGCTTTTGGAAAAAATTATGTTCAGTAAATATACTATAAATTGGATAAAAATGGTTTATTAGATGGAATTCTATCAGGTTTAAAGACTCAAGATCATTTTTTAAACTACTCATTTGGTTAGTCAATTGCTTTTGTTGTTTGATAGTTAAAAATAGGATTTTTAAGGTTCTTAAAACAGAAGAGCTTTTAGAATACTTGGATATCCACATTTGATTTAATTTATGATACGAATATTTTTTTTGCTTATATGTGAGGTGGGTTATTGTTTTTTGATTTTTTGAGAGGAAATTATCAATGGTTAAGTTTCTTTGAAAATTTTCTGGGTTTTTATTTACAAAAAAGAGGTGATTTGGGTGATTCTTGATAGTATCTCTGTTTTCATTATTTTTGGTTATGGTGTTTCGAATGTTATTAGTTCTTCGTATTACTTGTTCATTATCTTCTTCCTCATCCTCAATTATGATTATTTTTGATTTGATATTATTAATTTCTTTCTTTTTATCTTTTTCTTTGATATTGTCTTTGTAATTTTCTTCATTTCGATCTTCTTTTTCCTTTTCCTTTTCATTTTCATTTTCATTTTCATTTTCATTTTCTTTTTCTTTTTCTTTTTCTTTTTCTTTTTCTTTTTCTTTTTCTTTTTCTTTTTCTTTTTCTTTTTCCTCGTATTGCTTTTCCTTTTCCTTTTCCTTTTCCTTTTCCTTTCCTTTTCCTTTTTCTTTTTCTTTTTCTTTTTCTTTTTCTTTTTCTTTTTCTTTTTCTTTTTCTTTTTCATTTTCCTTTTCTTTTTCCTTATCTTTTTCCTTTTCATTTTCCTTTTCATTTTCCTCTTCTTTTTCTTTTTTTTTTTCCTTTCCTTTTTCTTTTTCTTTATCTTTTTTATCGTCCAGTTTTTTCTTTTCCTTTTCCTTTGTCTTTTCCTTATTCTTTTTCTTTTTCTTTTTCTTTTTGTTTCTTTTTTCTTTTTCCTCACCCATTTCTTCCTTTTCCTTTTCTTTTTCTTCATTCAGTTCTTCGTATTCATCCTCATCTTCGTCTATGGTTAGACCAATGGTCGTATCTTGTCCATTTTTGTAAACCTCTTCAAGATGAAGTGTATCTCGTGTATTTAAGAATTGTGGGATGAAGTCCTTTTTCAGTTTGTATATAGAAATAGTGTTTAATTTATTTAGAAAATGCAAGATCTTTGAAATGTAATATAGTTAAAATAACTGTTGTGTTTTGGGAAAACAAGCCAAGAAGTTGAAGATATTTTTCAAAACAAACCTAACAATTTTGCATTTTTGAAATATATAAGCGCAAGAAATATTGTTATATTTATCATTTTAGAATGATGTTTACGCCTTGTAAGGATATTAATTGAAAGGAAAAAAAAATCGAAATATTCAATTTCTCTTATTATTGTATTCTTTTTTAATTGTAAAATTTTTGAATTTTTTTATTGGGGATAGAGTAAAATCTTGGATTTCACTCCATTCTTTTATATTCTGGAAAAATGTAGCTAGATTCCACGTAATGTAAAAAAAATAGAATAAAATCACAGATTTTACTCAATTCTTTTGAATTCGATAAAACTGATGTTTGCTTTTCTCAAGTTTTCTATGTATTTTTGTTTTGATTTCACTTAAAATTGATGTATTTTCTAACAAAAACAGAAACCCTCGAGAAAAGCTCCGAAAATCGATATATTTTACAAACAAAACAGAAAAACCTCAAGAAAAGCGCCTTTAGGTT
This sequence comes from Anaeramoeba flamelloides, assembly GCA_027625915.1. Classification (NCBI taxonomy): domain Eukaryota; family Anaeramoebidae; genus Anaeramoeba; species Anaeramoeba flamelloides. Next base: position 3,103,170 of record JANTQA010000072.1, read on the forward strand.
TTTTTTTAATTTTAGAAAAAAAAAAAAAAAAAAAAGCACTCGTCAACACTTGAAGGTACCCTACCGTAATTCACATAATCCCTCATTTGAATTATAGATATTGTTGAATTGAGTGTGAGTATGGTAAATTCTCTCAAGAATCAGATCTACTCGATAAATTAAGAGATGTTTTGTAAAAATTCTTATTTAATTTCCGGTTCGATTTTTATAATAGAACCAAAAAAATTCAAATCGGAAAGAAGATGGTTTCTTCAAAGAATTAGCGATTTTATGAAGGATTTTATATGAAACATAGAGCCCATTTTTAATTAAAATTACACCTTGATGATTTTTCAGAAAATGACAACAATCACAAGTATGTGGTTATGGAGGATTTGAATACTGGGAATTCAGATTGTACGTTAGGAGTGTTAGCACTGTTCTGTTACTGATTTTCTAAAAATGGGTGTTTTTTTCAACATTCAAGAATTTTGAAAAAGGGTGTAAAAAAGTTCCCGAGGATTTTACTATATATGTTTTTTTATTGAGATAAAATTATCATAATTTTGTAAAAATAAGTTATTCCCTGTTCAAAATCGAAATTAAGTATGATTTTTTGTAAACTCTAAATTTGGGTTTTTATTTTTTACTTTTATTTGGGTTAAAACGATTACTTATTAAAACATAAATACTTGGGTAACTAAAATGTTTTTTTATATTATATTTGGAAAAATACAATAAATTGAGGTTTTTTTACCTATTTTTGATTTTGGGTGTGTTCAAATTTTTGGAATGGAGTTTAGTTTCCAATCTAAACCTTTGAAAAAATCACGTTTAATCAAAATGGTTGAGTTTTCGAAACAACTTTTATCTTCCATTTAAGAATTTGATCATTCAAAATTTCTAATTTATAAGATTTTGAAATTTAATAGTTCTTCTATATCTCAAGAGATAAAAAGCATAATTCAATAATGATTTGGCTCGTACATCCCCCATAGTGGCTTTATTATAGATAATCCTTAAAGGGGGTTAGTATACTCAAGATGAAATCTTTCTTATTTTAACAACATGATTAAAGTAATATTTTTTCATTTTTAAATGGATTTAATTATTGGAAAAAAGTTTTTATAAAACCTCCAACTTTCCTTGAAATTTGAAATCTTGTTATTCTCAAAAAAAGAAATCCAAATTTTTCTTTCAAGTTCACAAAATATTTGACTATATTATTTGTTGAAAAAAAAAATACAAAGATGTTCACAAATCAATTAAATTTTTAATTTCTAGTAAAGTAGTGAAAAAAATCCCTGACAAGATTTTTAATTGTGAATATTAGTAAAATTGTTGTCTAATTTCTGTTATTTAGAATCAAATCCTTTTTTTAAGAATCAAACTTTTAAAATTATAACTCACCCACTTATTAGAATGATGATTAATGAAATCGCACATGTACAAAACACCATTCAATTAATCAAAAAACAAGAATAAAAATTATCATTTTCCATATGAAAAGCAAACCTCTATAAAACTCTGATTATTATTCAAAAATAGTTGATCTACTTATGCTATCAAACAATTACATGAGTATTCTAGAGAAAACCCAACTTCAATGAACTTTAAGTAGGTTTATTACTTGTTTCATAAAAAAATTGGTTATTTATAAAAAGGATTTGATTGAAAGTAAAAGAAATTACACAATAATTTTACTAATATTCACAATTAAAAATCTTGTCCGGGATTATTTTCAAGTCTGGTATTTTTTTCACTACTATATCAAAATATTTTCCAGATTTATAGTTGAGAAAACTCCAAGATCTTTTCAAAAATCACTGAAAAATGAAATATTTTTAGAGATTTAATAAAAAGTTTATGATAATTTGATTTTAGCAGTATATTTATAAAATTTAATTCATAATTGGAATTTTTCATCAAAACTATCATTTAGTTCACCTTCAAACTTGATTTGTACGTTGGTCTAGGGTTGGGTACTCAAATTAGGTGTTGTTGTTGGATCTGAATAAATAAAAAAAAAAATCAGGCTTGTATTTGAGGCATTGTTTTTTCTGCTCTGAGCAAGCTTCATTTTAGCTACTGTAATGAAAATAGATTTAAAAAAAATTGAAAAGAATTTCATTTACATTATCATTTGAAAAAGCTAATTCTTTAATCCGAAATTTTGATCTTTCAATTTCGAATAGTTTTGAAATAAAGTCCTTAAGTTGACAGATTTTGAAATTGTTTTGAAGAGAAATTTTTTTTGTTTTCAATCCAAATTTAATAAATAATTGCAAGTTTTGAAATTCTCCTTCTCCGTGACTGAATTTTCTTCTTGTGTGTTTGTGATTTTTTTTTTTGTTTCTTATTGTTGTTTGTGAAACTCTATTATTTTTTTGTCTTTTATGACTGTGTTGATTTGTGAGATATTTTGTGTTCCATTTCGGTAATTGCTTGCTGAATCTTTTGATCTTAATTTTTCTTGGTTTAAGCCTTCTGTGTATTGTCTTTTCCTTATTTGTTGGTCCTTTTGTGTTTTAATAATGGTAATAATTGGTTTTTTTCTTGTTATTTCTGTTGTTTTTACCGCTTGACTAAATGTAGATCGATTCGATCCTCTTGTGTTTGGCCTATTCATCTTTGTTTGAATATAACAAGAAACTTGACTGGAAACAGCACTGTTTTTAGTTATCGTTTTTCGCAGTGTATAATCCAATTCGCAGTGTTGGTGTATATTATTTGTTAAAGTATTATTCTTGTTCAAAAAACAAAATTTTAGAACTTTTTTCTTTTGTTACTAAACACTGGGTTTGTGATTCTATTTGAAAGGGGTAAAATTAAATTAAAAATAAAAAATTCATTCTTGTCAGTTTACAAAAAAATGATTTCTATTTGTGAAAAAATGTGAAACAGATGAGTTTACTATATTTAGGCGATACAGAAAAGAACAATAATAGTTTATACAATAAAATAGAAAAACTAATTGACTCTCAAGAATAATTCAATAATCTGATAAATCAATAAACAAATAAATAGGTAATTGATTTCGAGTTGTTATTCAGACACAGAAACAACTTTCTTAATTTGTGAGAAATAGGGAATATTTTTCAAGAAACATTTTAGCAAAAAACCAATCATAGTAAAACATAAGTTAAAAGATAAAAAAAAGGTTTTCACAGTTAAAACTTTGTGAGGTTTTTAAATCTATATTTTCACTTTTATTAGTTGATCTAACTCATCATTTTCAGTTTTCTGAAATATCTGTCGTTTTAAGGTTTCTATTTTTAGTATCTGAATTAATTATATTTCTCATATTTTTATTACTTATTTTATAAAATAAATTTTATAAATTCGAATAAATGATAATCAGAAAAATTATCAACTTTAGGAATACGTTTCTAACTTGGAGTACATCTAAAAATTTGGTTATGTTATAATTGAGTGTAAAACAAATTGGTACTACATATTTCAAATGTTTTTCAAAAATTGGTGTGTATAATAATACTATAATTAATTCTTATGAATTGACAATGATTCTTGTATAAATATAAAAAAAAATAATAGAATTTTCAACAAAAAAAATATGAATTTTAAGATGTATTTAATGGTTCAATCATCAATATTTTGTCTTCAAAGTTGTAAAATAAACTATTTTCAGTCAAAGGGGCCCAGTTATTATGAGTGAAATACATGTGTTTAAAGGATTTCCAGGAATATTTGAAGAAAAAAATTATTTTGGAAATTTTCAAAATTGAAATCATTTTTTCACATTTGGCAATTTGTTGTTTTTTTTTTTCCATTTTTTTTTGGATACCTAATTCGTTCCAAAAAATTTTTTATTCTAAGATCAATAGTCACGAAGTAAAAATGTGTTATTGTAAGGTTAATTGAAACCATGGAAATGATTGTTGATAAATCATATTGATTTCTAAAAGTATTTTATACAATCTTTGATCCTGATATTTAAATAATGAATGTGAAAATTTTTCACTTCATTTTCATTTCCTTTTTCAAATAGAGACCACAAATACCAACACACTTTTTTTGGGGACTTGATTTCTAAAAGAAAAGTATGGAAAATGAAGTGAAAAATGTTTCTTATTTATTATTCAAATACCAGTAGAAGGTCAAAACGAACATTGTTGTTTTTCTCAATGGGGGACTAAGAATTTGAGTTTTTCAATTTTTGCGAAAATCTATTGATTAATTAGTTTTCTATCAGACATATATCAACAATTTTTTGATTTCTATTAATCTTTTTATTTCTTATTTGTTCTTCAACGGTCAATTATATAAAATAATTGATATTTGAAATAAATGTTGGGCCCCTTTGACTGAAACGAAGTTTAGATTTATTAAATTTTTCTAGAAATTTCGATGACTCGACAAACAATTCATTTTTTTAAAAAAGGTAAATATTTAAACCAGTAATTATTTTTCAAAAAAAAAAGTAATAATTCGAAAATAAATCGATTATATTGCTTTTTTCATAAAAATGAAACCAAGTTAATTTATTTTTGGGGTTTTATGTTGATAAGTATTGTAAAAATCTTTAAATATTAAAAAAAGGGAAAATAGTTACAATCAGTTCCAAATTTAAGACACAAATTTTCCAGGAAATCTAAGTTACAGAAAAATCTCAAATTACCGCAGATTTATTATTGGATTTTGTTTTTTACAAATTTTTTTACATTAATTCGAATTTTGTGCCTTAATTTGAGACTTTTATTTTGAGTCTTAAGTTTTGTTGAAATTTTCTAACTTAAAGTGGAACAAACTGTATTTTTGAATAGTTTGGAATATAGTTTTTTAAAGCTTGGAAAATTATTTGAATTGTTATATTTAGATTTGTACACTAGAATAAATATGGAATGTAGTAAAAAATAGAGTTTTTACAATTTTTGAGATCAATAAAGAGTTGTATACATTTATCCAAATTTTTGGAATAGTAAACATAATATCTGATTATCTTAAATCGACTAATTGGATTTTAAATATAAAATTTTTTGTTAAACGCAAATATTTCAATTTGAAAAAAACATAATTTTTCAAATAAAGTATTTGTGTACACCAAACGATTTTATATTTAAAATCTAATTTGAGCTTAAAAAAAAAATATAGTTTTCGTTTACTTTGACAAAAATTTGGATAAATGTATTGTACTCTTTATTTATCCCAAAAATTGTAAAAACTCTATTTTTTACAACATTCCATATTTACATTTGTGGCAAGCATACCCACTATTCAATTTTTTGTTTTTCAAGATTTTTCGTTTTTTTTTTTGAAATTGGTCGCAACTTTATCAATTTAAACATTAAATGAATTTATTTTTTTTATCTAACCAAATAAAAAATCTAAATTTCCTATGGAATAATTTTTTTTTTTTAGTTTTATCATTATTTTGATTCATTCCAAAATCTTTTATAATTTTAAAGATTTTGCGTAATTGAAAATTTCTTTCTGTCAGTGATCCTTTCATAAGCAAATATCTGAATATCTGCAAACATCTGAGCATGTATTAAAGATGTTTTCATTTTTTTGAAGATAAAATGGGTGATAAATCCAAATTATATACGAGATAATGGGTCTCCTTGATAAACACCAATTTCATATTTGTGTTATAAACAAGTAGATATTTTACAATAATTTCATTTTTTATTAATTTTTTAATTGAATAATAAATTAATGAATGATTAATAGAGTCAAAATGTTTTTATATATTTATTGCAACAATATCAATATCCACATTTTTGAATTTATAATTTCTCATTTTTATTTTTTTAAATTCATTTAATAGATTTAGAATTGCGATTCTGATATATAATTTTTTCTTAAATCCAAATTGATTTTGTGATACTAAATCCCAAGAATATTGGATTCCAATATATAATAATCTTAGAAAAAATCTTGGAAGAGTTTGACTAATTGAAATTTGTCCATAATTAAGTGGTATCCCTTCATCTACTGATTTATGAATGAGTAATAAATTTCTTTTTCTAATAAATTTATTATTTTTATGAGATATATCGTAAATCCAATTAAAAATATATTTTTCGGATTGTTTTTATTAAATTTTCATAATTTTTTTATAATTCCTCTCTTTAATTTTTTTCTGAATTTATATTGTTTAATTTTATCTAATTTCTTGACTTATTTATTTTTATGATTTCTGATAATTTATTTGACTTTAAACCATTGAAAATATTCCTTCGACTTTAATATCTAATAAATTATTTTTATCTAATTTAATTTTTTTAATAAAATTAAGAATATATTATTTTCATTTTTTGACTAATAGATATAAAAACCCAAAATAAGATGTTTCCCTATTATCATTATTTCGAATCATTTTACTTGAAGTTTCTCTTAATCTATTGATCTTTTTTCCAAAATTCCAATTTTCTTCAAATTCAATATTAATTTAGTTAATTATTCTAAAATATTGATTTGTATTTCTGTCTTTAATTTCTTGAATTAATTCATTATTTTTAAATACTCAATAAATTAAATTATAAAATCTGTTTCAGTCAAATGTGGCACAAAAAAAATTTTTTTTCAAATATAAATTATTTTATTTAATTGGCCTTTGAAGAAAAAATAAGAGATAAAAACAATAAACATATCAAAGAATTTTTGATATATGTCGAAAGAAAACTAATAAATCAATATATTGTCGTAAAAATTGAAAAACTCAAATTCTTAGGGAATATTGAGAAAAATAACAAGACCTGTTTTGAAAACCTATTTAAGTAATAATTAGGAACAAAATTTTCAACTTTTTATATGTTTAGTTATCAAAATAATGCCCCATCAAAAGTTTAATCAATGTTTCAAAATGAAAACTCGTATTTCTTTTTTAATAGAATAACTATAAATTAAACTGTCAAGAAACAAATACTACAGTCTTTCCAAGGCTACCGTGAATTTTTATATGAATCAAATTTTGATCGTGATATAGATTTTTAAAAAGTTATATTATTGAAATTAAAATTCTAAAAATTTCGGATCAAATTTCAATTTTTATTCTCAAACATTATAATGATTTTTTAAGAAACATTATATCAATGTATTTAAAATTTCTTTAAAAAAATTGAGAATATTAAAAAAAATTTCATTTCTAAATTAAATTTTACTGAAACTATCAAAGAATTTCACTTTCAAAATTTATTTGAAATTAGGTGTATTACTGTTGAGTAAATTGGATGTTTCATTGGAAAAACAAAAAAAAAAAGAAACAATTGTTTATATTTTGAAAGACGGATTATAGTTGTTGGACACACATTATTTTGATCACGTATTTACTATGTGTTAGTTGAATTCTGTGAGTTTATTTATATTTCAAAATTTCAATCCTTTTCCTTCAACCTTTGATACAGTATTCTTTGTTTTAAGGGAGTAGCTACACCATAAGACATGATAAAAATTTGAGAGAGATGAGATAAGAACGTTTTATTTTAGTGGCGTGTGATCGTAGATTCTCTAAAAATTTTTTTAAAAAAATTATTTGATATTTTTTTTTTTAGTAATGTTCAACAATAAAAAAAAAGAGATTATATTGATAAAATAGTTTTATTATTATTATTATTTTATTATTAAAATAAACTTAATTCGATAAATTTGGACACAGTTTAAACAGTTAGAAGAATAACAAAAAACATGATTTACATCAATTTGGAAATTAATTTTAATTCAACAAACTATATCATTTTTTTGTGTTTTTTGTTTTTGTTTTCATTTTCTTTTTTTCAGTTACTTAATCGGTTTAGTTAGATCGGAAAATTTTTTATAGATGGTTACTAGATGGTTACAGTTGAGTTTCTTCAAGTGATAAATCCACATACAACCGGTACATGGTATCTTATCATTTGATCGATCAACCATTGTTGGTGTAATTTTAACAAATCTACCAATACATTTTTTTGTTCAAACTCTTTCATTTCAGCTCGTTTCATTTTTTTTGGACACACTTGTTTTGATTTTTTGTTTTATATTGTTTTCTTATATTTGGATGAAAATTATTACTTAAAAAACCATTAATTCTATGTTACTTAAATCTGGTTTTATTTTAGGTTTGGGAGAATATAGTAAATTGAGTTTTTGTTTCACTATTTTTGATTTTAGATGTGTCCAAATTTTTGGAATGGGGTTTAGTTTTTTTTTTCTGGGAGAAGATAATTTCAGATTCTTTGAATAAAAAGTGTATCTATTTTGTGGTTTAAACTTTGATAACATATAATCATATTGACTTCTCATATTCCACTAAACCCAACGTTTTACAATCCTAACAAGTAATAATTTGACTTAATTATTCTAATTTTGGAATTCTTCTAGCTATTTAAGTCCCATTTATGTTCCCTTTTATGATTCTCTCAATTGTAATATTGTTGTTCTTTTTAAACAAAATCCATTAATCCTAAATGCCACTAATAAAAAAATATTTCTAATTGCTTTATCTTGTCAAGATTAAAAAAAGCTCAAAAATGATGAAAAAATAAAAAATGAAAAAATTAAATGCCACATTAGAATGTTGAGAGAAGAATAAAAGATAAGTTATTCAACATTCAAAACACTATTTTAAGTAATTCAACTCAACATTCTATTGTGGCAATTTCTTTGAGACTTTGAAAAAAAAATTTCAAAAATCTAATGAATGAAGTACTTTAAATAATAAAAACCAATGAGATACAACCAGAGTAAAAAATGTTATTTTCTGATCCTCTTCAGAATTGCACAAAAGTGAAAAATTTTTCTTTACCGTGACTACTCCCTTAACTTTTATTTTGCTAAAAATATTTGAAAAAAGAATTTTGAAAGCAAATTTGTCACAAAAGGTTTTTTGAATAATAATAATATTAATGGTGTAAAAATTTCAAGGTATAAAGTTGTTTGGATTCACCTCATATTTAGAAGATATGACCAACCAAATCTTCAATAATATATTTTTATTCAATATTTTTTTTTTCATTTCTCTTTTGATTTCAACAAATTTATTTGGAATTGTGATCTTTCAGGTTTGGTCTCCGAAAAGAAAAGGTTTGATTCAAATGAACACCTTTGCTTGTCTATTTTTTGAGGTTTGCTCTTTGGTTAATTTTAAGCATTCGTATGAAAATCTTTCCAGATCAAAAACAAAATTTAAATAAAATTCAAAAATTTAATCAAAAAAAAAGTTCCAAAAATCAAAAAATGAAACTCTTCATTACTTTTGGTTCATTTTCTTTTCACAACCGAGCACCGAATGGTTTTTTTATTTTAAAGTTTCAATATCTGATGTCAATCAAAAAATTATTTTTTCATTAAGGTTCACACAATTAAAAATTTTCAAAACTGATAAAATTTTCAATTTCTTCCTTAAAATGGAAAAACCAAAAATTTAGAATTGTTTAAAATTCCTAACAAACAAAAAATATTACAAACTTGATGTTCCAAAAGATATTTTGAGTTTCAATTATTTACAAAATATCTCAAAATGGAAGAAAAAAAAATTTATTTTGGTTACCAATCACTAGGTAGTGTACTTTCAAAAAAGGTGAACCAAGAATTGTATTAAGTCATTTTTTATCTTTTGCACAATTTTTTTCTTTTTTCCCAAACAAAAAAAAAATAACAAAAAAACAAGAAAAAAAAAAAAAAAAAAACTTTTTTTTATTCAAACCAAACCTCAAAAAAATAGACTCGTTTCAAAAGGTTAACAATACAAAACACAAATTACACTTTGAAAGTGAAAACATTATACTTGGAAAACAATGAATGAAAGTTTAAAGATCCTAGAAACATCAACAGACCTTGGGGCGCAGGTCACTTGTTTGGAAACTTTAAATCAAACGATTATTTTGTCTGATCAAAACATTGCATCGGCGATTGATCTACCAAGGCTGTTTAAAATTGTGGAAAGCATTCTCAATACCAACAAATCACCAAATTTGTGTCTCTTATCTTTGCGGTGCCTGTACAATTTAGTTCAGTCTGCGCCACAAACGTCAAGATTGGTGCTAGCCATTTCTCCAAGCATCATTTCAAAATTGAGTGGTTTGCACTATATTGAAGTTTCTGAATTGGCACTAGATTTAATCGAGTTACTCAGTCATGACAATAATGAATCATTATTGAAACAAAGATCACTGAACAATGCGTTCAACATTTATGATTTTTGTCGTCAGTCTGCGCAGATTAAAATCGCAGAGTGCGCTTCAAACATGTTAAGGCGAATCCCCCTTGACTGTAACCAGCTGGTGCTTGAGTGTGTGCCTTCAATATTAAAACTTTTCCGTTCTGATTCCCCTAGGATTGTTGAATTGAGCGCATTAGCGCTTTCTCGGTTGGTGAATCATTTCATAACGAGATCAACAAAGACGCTGCCTAAGGAGTTAACAACACATGAGTTTTTTCGTGTAATACTTTCAATACTACCAAGCACTGAACATTTAAAGCCCTTCGCTCAATGTTGTCTAATAAATATAATCACTGACCTATTAATTTTTGATCGCAAAACAATTTCGGTTCCACTTTTTGAATTGGGGATCATTGGGAGCTTAATGCTATTATTTAGTAACAATTTAAATGATGAGGTGGTTAAGGACTCAATTTTCTTAATTAATAGTTTATTACCAAAGCTACCAACTAACATGTTACCCCGAACGCAAAAACAACAACAACAACAACCACCTTTTAATAACCTCAACATCAACAATAACAAAATTAATAATAATCCTAATCATTCAACTAGCGAACTTTTACTTGAAAACCACTTAAATCAGATATTTTTTACTCCCCAGCAAGATCACAAAAGTATGAAAAAAAAAAAAAAACGATCTTTTTGGAAAAGAAAAAAAAAAGAAAATGAAAATGAAAAAGGTAAAAAAAAACCGAAAAGAAGATTGTCTTTTTTTACAAGAAGAAAAAAGAAAAAAGATGATCTGTTAAAAGAAAAAAAAAACAAAAAAACATTTCACAAAGAAATTCAAAAAGAAAAAAGAAAAGAAAAAAACGAACAAGAAGAAGAAATTGAAAAGAAAAAGGTTATTAAAAAAAAAAAAAGAAGAAGAAAAAAAAGGAAAAGTAAAAGAGGAAAAGGAAGAAGAAATTGAAAAAGTAGAAGAAAAAGAAAAAACAAAAGAAAAGGAAATTAAAAAAGAAAAAGATGTCGAAAAAGAAGAAAAAAAGAAAGTAGAAAAGGACAAAGGAAAGATAGAAGAAAACAAAAATCAAAAAGAAACAGATAATGATACAGAAAAAAATGAAAAGGAAAAGAAATCAGAAGAAAAAACAGAAAAAAAACAAGCAAAAAAAAAGAAAAAGAAAGAAATAAAGATTAGAAGCAAAGAAGAAATCGAAAAAATGAAAAAATCATTGATAGAAACTGATCAAGAATTTGAAAAAGCATTAAATGATGAATGGATATTATTAAAACAAAACAACGAACATTTTTCGTCCTTAATTGAAATAATTTTGCCTACAATAATTAAATTATATTTTAATTCAATTCAAGAAAATCTTAAAAAAATTTGTTTATCAATAATCTTAAAAATAATTTATTTAACAAAAATTGAAATACATTCGAATTTTTTAATAAAAATTATTTTTAATAATAATGTTAGTTTATTAATAAATAAATTATTAGAAAGTGATAATTTAATAAATATTTATTGGGCAATTTTATTATCTAGTCATATTTTTATTAAATATCATGAAATTATCACACCTTTATTTGTAAATGAAGGAATTATTGAAAAAATTTATTTTTTATCAACTGAATTTAAAGAAGGCTTTGGTGGTATAAAAAAACAAAAACAAAAAATAAATCAAAATAAAAGTAAAAATAAGGTAAAAGGGAAAGGGAAAGGGAAAGAGAAAGAACAAGAACAAGAAGAAAAAGGGAAAGGGAAAGAAGAAAAGGAAAAAGAAAAAGAAAAAGTAGAAGTGGATAAAAAAGAAAATGAAAATACCAAAAAAAAAATAAAATTAAATAAAAAAAATGATAGCTTTGTAATAATTCAACCGATTAATTCTAACGAAATAGTCAAAGAAAAAACATTATTTGAAATAATTAAAGAAAAAAGTAAAGGTTTTATTGAGATATTTTTTGAAAATAAAAGAATTATAAAGGCATATAAATCAGAGAACGTATTAAAATTAAATAAATTATTTAGATTAATTCAAAAGAAAAAAAATTTGAAACAAAATAAAGAAACCCAAATAAATCTTGAAAAAGAAGGGTCAATTAATTTAAATAGTACAAAAAAAGATATTAAAATCGAAAAAGAGGAAAATGTACTTGTAAAAAAAAATGAAAAAGAAAATGAAAATAAAAAAGAAAAAGAAAACGAAACCGAAAACGAAACCGAAAAAGAGACAAATCTGAAAAAATTAAAGACTTTCTTTACAAATAAACAATTAACTGTTTCCGAAATAGAAAAAACAAACTTTGTGAATAAATTATTAAAATTTTTAAAAAATAAACAAAATTTCAGAGCTTTTTATAAAATTTTTTTTGAACAAAATCTTTTCATTGATGAAAAAAAACAAGTTGGGCCAGTTCAAAATTTAGTAGAATTATTATTACGATATTTAGAAACAATTGAAAATTTCCCGATTCGGGATGACAAAATAGGTACGTCTTACCCAGATCCGTTAAGCTTTTTGGCCGATCCCATTAATGCATATTTTGTAATGGATAAAGATGAAAAGAGTTTAAAATCATACCAATCAAATACAATTGGATTAAATTTTAATTTGTCGATGGAATCCATGGAAAGATTTGTTTGGGAAAATGTAAGACAAACCAATGAACCGGAATTGCCAGGAAATCAAAAATTTTTTTTAAATACAGAAGGTAGTTATAACCGAGATTTTAATCCTTCTGGATTTTCTGAAAAAGTAAATGAAATTAAAATAAATAAAAATTTTGATCAAATAATTGAAACACAAGAAATTGATCATTCTTTAATTTTTTATTTGAATAACCAACAACTATTATATAATTCAAATTCATATAAAGAAGTTCAAAGAATTCATTACAATTCTAGAATACAGAGGAGAATTATATCAAATGTCGACTTAACTTATAGAAAAATTAAAAAGGAAGAAATTAATAATATGAATCTGTTTGGAAATAATTACAAAAATTTTGAATTAATTAAGAAAGATTTTAAATTTAAGATTTTATTAAATAAAATTAATAAATTATATCAAGAAATCTTTGAAAATGATAAAGAAATTGAAACTGAAATTAAATTATGTAATTTAATGAAAGAAAATTCTAAAAATGATTCTAATAATACTAATCTAAACAATTCCAATATTAACATAAACAATATTCATAAAAAAAATATCCAAATTGTTCAAAGTGTAAATAAAAACAAGATTAAAAATAATACAAATGGCAAAAATAATGATAATAAAAGCAACAACAACAACAATAATAATAATTTATTAATAAATATTTTAAAATTATTAAAAATATTATACAAAATGAATGTAATTGAATCAAAAATTTTACCAAAACATTTCCATTCATCTATTTTATGTTCTAAAATCAATTCTCAACTGGAATTAATTGGGCCCACTTTAATTGAATTAATACCAGATTGGATAAATGAATTAATTAAAAGTGATTTCAATTTTTTGTTTGATTACCAAACAAGACAAAATTTTTTTAATAAAACCACTTTAGGTATTGGTAGAGCAATCAAGGAAATTGAACCAAAAGTAAATAGACATATTGAAACATTTAGAAACGTTAGCTTACCTAGAATACCTAGATTTAAAGTAAGAATTTCTCGAGAAAATATTATTCCTCAATCAATGCTCATCATGAAAATGCCACATATTAAATCAAGATCTGTTTTAGAAGTCCAATATTATAATGAAGTTGGTACTGGCACAGGGCCAACAAATGAATTTTATACCTTAGTCTCAAATGAAATTTGTTTAAGAAAAAATAATTATTTCCAGAGCATTCATAATACTACTACTACTACTACTAATAATAATAATAATAATAATAATAATAATAATAATAATAATAATAATAATAATAATAATAATAATAATAATATCAATAACAATAACAATAATAATACCAATAACAACAATAATGAAGAAAAAGAAAAAGAAAAAGAAAATAATCAAAGTATTATATTATGGTATGATACTTATTCTGAAGAAAAAAGTCAATATATTAAAAACCCTTTTGGTTTATTCCCATGTCCTTTTTCATACAATGCAAATGATAAAAAAATTTTATCAATATTTGAATTTATCGGTACATTTGTCGCAAAGGCAATTATGGATAAAAAAACTTTAGAATTGCCCTTATCACCAATTTTCATTCAATATGCACTTGGAAAAACGCCATCCTTCACCGACTTGCAGTTTATTTCACCCAAATTATATGATGTTTTAATTGAATTTTCAAAGATTATTAAAAAAAAAAAAAATGGTAAAAAGAATTTAAAATATAACGGAATGGACATAAAGGATCTATTCCTTAACTTCACTTTGCCTGGGTATCCCGAAATTGAATTAATCAAAAACGGGAAAACTACTTTTTTAAATCTCGGCAATTTAGAAATTTATATTCAATCAATCTGTAACTGCTTTTTAGTCGCTGGTGTCCAAAGACAAATTCAGTCTTTTGTAAGGGGGTTTAATAAAATAATGTCAATAGGCATTTTAAATATATTTAACTTTTTGGAAATTGATTCCTTAATCAATGGACAAATCGAAACATGGACAGCAAATTTAATTTTAAATTCAATTAGCTGTGATCACGGATACGATAAAGCAAGCAAAACAATAAAATTTTTAGTTCAAGTGATGACAGAATTAAATAATGAGCAGAAAAAGGCCTTTATAAAGTTCTGTACAGGCTCTCCGAAATTGCCCGTTGGTGGGATAGCTAAATTAAAACCTAAATTGACGGTTGTGAAAAGTGATAAATTTGAAGACCCAGACACAAGATTGCCCACTTGCATGACCTGCGTTAATTTTTTGAAAATTCCTCCGTATTCAACAAAGGAAATTTTAAAAGAAAAATTATTAATTGCAATTAATGAAGGACAATCAAGTTTCCACCTTTCTTAATTAATTTATTAAATAATACTTTTGAAATTTTATTTTTATTTTTAGATTTAGTTTTAGTTTTCATTTTCATTTTTATTTTGTTTTTTATCAATTTCTATTTATTTCATTAATTTCAAAAAAAAAATTCTTTCCAATTTTACTCAATGATTGATAATAAAAGTAGAAATTGTTATTCATTATGGGTATTTATTTTTTTAAATAACGACTTTTAAAATAAAAATGTATAAAAAATTTATTATTATTTTTTTTTTTATTTTATTTTATTGATTATTATTGTTGTTGTTAATGAGGGGAGGTGATTCAACAAATTTACCTGGTGTTTGCGGTTAGGTTTTCTTGAGTTTTCTGTTTATTTCGAACATTGATAGATTTTTGTTCACTTTTTTTGAGTTTTAAAATTATTTTGTGAAGTGTTCTAGGTTTTTTTGAGGTTTTCTATTTTATTTGTGAAGTGTTCTAGATTTTTTTTACTTTTTAAAATAAATAGAAAATTTTAATAAATTTTTGGTTTATTTCGAAAAGTAAAAAAAACCTAACGAAAATCAATAAATTTTTGAAATAAAACAGAAAACTTCAAAAAAACGTATTATATTTAACAAATAAAATAGAAAACCTCGAGAAAACCTAGAACACTTATAAAATAAAACACAAATCCAAAGAAAACCTTACAAAAATCAATAGATTTTCGAAATATTTCAAAAAACTCAATAAAACCTAGAAAACTTCACAAATAAAACAGGAAATCTCAAGAAATCCACCATTAGGTTTCTTTTTATATCTTAAATTAAATAAAAAAAACCTTTAGTTTTTCCAGAATTTAAAATAGTAGAGTAAAATCTTTGATTTATCTCCATTCTTTTGAATTCTGGTGAAGCTAGACACTCTACTGCACTCTCCAGAAACTCTTAATTTATTTATATTTTTTTTATGCTTGGTATAATGTATACAAGATTATAATGATCAGATAGCTTTACTTTAAAAAAAAGTTAAAAGAAAAAAAAATATTTCTAAACAAAGAAAAGAAACAGAGAAAGATACGAAAGAACTAAAGAAATTAAAAAAAATAAAAAACTTATTTTTTTAAAAATATTGTTTTTTTTTACCCCAATGTAGGATCGAGTGGATTGATGTTTTTTTCCTATTATGTTACTTTTCTGAATCACAGCCGAATTTGGCTAAATAGAAGAGGTCTATATATTTGACAAAATTAGATCAATGAAAAATTTACTTAATTAAAATTTAAACCCGGTCGATACGATACAGATAAAATATTGGTTTTTCAGAATAAGAATTGATATTTTTATTTATTTTTCTGTAATTTTTACTTTTGTTTCAAGTTCCAAAATCTTGTTTTCACAAAATCATAGTACAAGGTGCTGACTTAACAACAAAAACTCAGTCCAAGTTTAACTTTGGTAGAATATTTCGAAATAAAATTGGGTTCACTTTGGTTCAGTTGGTTTCAAATGGCCCAAGTTTTATCCGGTTTACTGGAGTTGAATAAATCCTATTCAATTCGTTTAAGATCTGAGCAGATCAGTATGTTAAATATCTAATCAATTCACTCTATTTTTTTTTAGTTAATTTTAATTTGTTCAGGAACTAATTAACATAAGGTGACAAATTCTAATAGTGATTTTTTTAATACTGATAAATTCAGATAAATTTAAATAAATTTTTAGTTCAATTTCCGATTTTATAATCTCATATGTCAACTTTTAAACAAACTCTCTAGAAAGTATGTTTTTGAGTCACAACCAATTTTACAAAGTTTTTTAACATTTAAAAGAATAAAATGCATTATTCAAAGCTTTGGTAAAAAAATTTGTAAAATAGAAAATGAACTGATAATTTTCAGAAATTGATTTGAATTTATCAGTATCTAGTAACCCCACCCAAACACTATAAAAAAAAAAACACAAAAAAAAATACCGAGTGGAGAAACTCAAAGTACTTATTCGTTGTCCTCTATTTCTCCTTTTATACGATGTTTGTTCAGAAATATCTAGAAAAAAAATCAATAATAAAAATCTTGAATCTATTGTGTGTTCTTAACAGTTACTGATTTTGAACATTCCTCCCAAATTGGAGAAAATCTTTTTGAAAAAACAAACACAACCCCAGCCAACACTCTTTATTATCATTTTTATTAAAATAAACCTTACACTTTTGAAACAAAACACCCTCCTTGAAAACAATACCATTTGGATTAACAAATATCATTTTTCAATTCAAGAAAATTTGTTTCCTTGATATTTATGAGTGCTTCCACAAGAACAAAAAGTATATCCAAAAAAAAACAGTAAAAGAGATAATAAATTCAAAACTCATTCTTTGGGTGTACTATTTGGGTCAAAAAAATGACTGGATAATTTTGACCTATTAATTCAAATACTCTTCTGAAATTTTTTTAAATTTTGGTGTTAATTGAAGTTATGTTCTGTGTTTGAAACCAAAACTTTCTAAAAATGATCAATCAGAAACTTTGCTTGATCATTTTTTTTAAAATATTCACTCAGAAAGATTCTTAAATTTAGTTAATGAGTTTTTTTATTAAAAAACAAAACGAAACCAAACAAGAAAATTCACAACCTTTAAAAGGCAAAGAAGAAGAACTAAAAATAGAAAAAAAAGAAATCATCGAAAAAAAAGAAAAAGAAATCAAAGAAAAAAACGAAAAAGAAATTGAAGAAAAAAAAGAAAAAGAAATTGAAAGTGAGAAAAAACCAAAAGAATACGAAGAAAAAAAAGAAAAAGAAAAAGAAATCGAAGAAAAAATTGAAGAAGAGAAAGATTCAATCGAATATCAAGAGTTTGTGAAAAAATTCCGCTCAAAAACATGGTTTAATGACTTTCGTAAAATGATCTTTCGAAACCCAGACAGGCTATCTTATAAAATCAAAGAAATGCATTTTAGTGACGATCAAGAACTTCGAGGTTTTGCAAAGCAATTACTCTCAAGTCCAAAGATGTTTGCAAAGTTTTTTGTGGAGATTTACCAAGAACAGGAGCTCATTAATTTTGAAGAAAACCAAAAAAGAAAAATCCAAGATGAAAGAAGAAGAAGGGAAAACGAGAAAAAAAGAAGGCTTGAGAATATTAAAAACAAACCCAAAAATGGTTATGAAAAGAAAACTTATGGGCAACCAAAGAGCTACTACTCACCAAAAAGCAGTGGTGGCGGTTTGTTTGGCACAAAGAATGCTCCTCGAAAAGAGAATACTTATACACCAAAATTAAACAAAGAAAAGAAAGCATACACAAATAGCTTTTTTACAAAGAAAGATCCAAAGGTTAGTAATTCTGTTAAGCCAAAATTTGATGAAGGTGTAATTCAAACTCTAGTGGAATTCGGTGTCCCAAAAGAAAGATGCCAAGATCTACTCGTTCGGGCATCTGGTGACGTTGCCGTTGCAGCAAATTTGTATTATTCCCATCTGTAACTGTTTTGGTTTTGATCTTTATGCAAAATCTATTGTGGTTATGTGATTGAAGATTTATATAATTTTTGGATACAACTATTTAATTATAATTGTATTCTACCAACATACACTACCCCCTATTCCTTCCATTTCTTTCCTTTTTTTATTAATGTTTTTTTTAAATTTTCAATGAATATTGAGCGTTTAC
Source organism: Anaeramoeba flamelloides (assembly GCA_027625915.1). Classification (NCBI taxonomy): domain Eukaryota; family Anaeramoebidae; genus Anaeramoeba; species Anaeramoeba flamelloides. The sequence goes on from JANTQA010000072.1 coordinate 3,121,854, forward strand.
AGTAATTAAAGATTTATAAAAAATTATTCAACTTAGAGTGTGTAATAACTTGAAATTTTATTTGTTAAATTGAAGATCTACAATTTAATAAATTGTTTTACTCCTAATGTTTTGGAATTTTTTTTTATTTTTAAAATTATTTTTTGTTTATTCGAGTTTTATTTTTTCAATTAAGAATAAGTACTTGTTACAATAATAATTAATGTATAGATATATATATATATATATATATATAATTATATATATATTTATTTACTTCAAATAAGTTTTTTTGTTTATTCTCTTACCATTCTACAGTAAAATTGTCAAATTGAAAAAATTTTTAAAATTGATTTTGATTGGGAAATAGCCGTAAAAGTTCACCTTTTTAATAATTTTTTTTTCAATATTTTTTCCTTCATTTTAGATTGTGTAATTGTAATTCCCCAAATAAGAATCTTGCCCCAATTTAACCTTTAAAACCAATTATACATTAATTTTCAACTCAGAATCAAGTCCAAAATATTATTTTAATTAACATAGAATTCGAAAAAATCAAACTTAACCAAAATTATTATAATTATAATTGTTGTAAATTTGGATTTGAATTGTAAAATTTGAAAAATTGAATTTTTTTAAATTTTTTGCTCTGAATTTTTCTATTGATCTCAAATTCACTTTAAATTATTTCCAAGGCTACCGTGAAGTTTTCGATGAATCAATTTTTGATATTGATCTAAAAAGAAAATTTTGAATTTAAGAATAAGAAAACATGGATTGGTAAAAATCAAGATAAAACCGAATATTTAGGTTTTTTTTTACTATTACAACACAATATTTTGAAATAACAAAGCTTCTTTTCGAATTCCAAATTCGTTTAGAAGCCACTTAAATATACTCTTATAAAAAACCATTTTCATTTAATTCTATCAGAAGATTATTTTCAATTAGATCATTTAAGTAAAATATTTTTCAATATGAGTTTTCTTGGTTGTATATTCAACTTTTTAAATCTATATCAATACCAAAAATCCATTCAAAGGATAATCTAAGGTTGTCTTGGGTAAAATTTAAAGTGAATTTGAGATCAATAGAAAAATTCAGAGCAAAAAATTTAAAAAAATTCAATTTTTCAAATTTTACAATTCAAATCCAAATTTACAACAATTATAATTATAATAATTTTGGTTTAAGTTGATTTTTTCGAATTCGATGTAAATTAAAAAAATCAAAACAATTTTTTTACTTGATTTTTTGATGAACATTCATGTAAAAATTAGTTTTTTGAATTAAATTCTAATTCTCTTAAACTTCTCCCAAAAGTTTATTTTAATAATGTGTTAATTCTAATTTTCGAAAAAAAAAATATTAAAATATGTGATACGTCGTTAAGATGGTGTTACAAAATTTGGAATTATTATTTAATTAGATAAAAACTAATTAAATATATACCGCCAGTTTCACTTTTAATGCACAAACTTTCAACGAAATTTAAGGCAAAAAAATTATCTCAAATTAAAGCACAAAATTCAGATTCTAGTAAAAATAAATTGTAAAAATTAAAATTCCAAATAATGGGCCTTAATTTGAGATAATTTTTGTGCCTTAAATTTCGTTGAAAGTTTGTGCCTTAAAAGCGAAACTGACTGTATAAACATCATTTCTAAAATCTATAACATGTTATAAAAAATCAACAAATGTATAACATTTTTTTTGTTTTAAAAGAGACTATAAAATTTTGTAATATTTTATATAGATATTATAGAATATAAAAAATCTTATATTACCACACTAAAATTTTTGATAATAAAAAAGCAATAATAAATTAGAATTATTATCAACTAACCCCCATTTCAGAAATTTTTAATTTAAAATAAATATTATTTTGTATTCAATGATAATTAATCATTCAAGAGGAAATTGTATTCGATTTTTCATTATTCAAAAAAAATAAAAAAGTAATATTCTTAAAAATTAAAAAAAAAAAAAAAAGAAAAAAAAGTGAATCATATTTTTTGAAAGAGAATAAATTTTAAAGAAAAAAACTATAATAAAAGATAGATTTCAAGATAAGTATAACTATTAATTAATTTATTTACACCATTATGATAAAGTCTAAAATTATGGTATATTGCTAATTAACTTAAAGAATATTAATTCTCTAGGGTTCAAAAATCTCTTAAAAGGCAAATTGGAAAATCGAACATATACGTTGAATTCACCATGTAAAAATAATTCCCACCGCGGTAAAACAAAAAACAATTTTAGAAAAAAATATTCTAAATTTTTTGATAAATTTAAACTTTAAATAATCAACCCCAAAACTTCAAAGTTGAAAAATATCTTAAACTTTTCTTGAAAATTAAATTAGTTGCTAAAAAAGGTGGATTTTTTTTATTACAAATAATTAATTATGAGATTATTTTAACAAATTATTTTCATATATTAAAAATTTAAGAATAATATATCTAGTTCGATATGAAAAATGTTCCATTTAAAAGTTATTTAATCCTCTTAGACACCATTCATTATTTTCCATTGATTAATTAAAATATGAAAACTTTTCTTTAATGTAATGGAAAAATTATATCACCTCTTTTTCCCACAAGTTTAAAAAACCTTTTTATAATTTTTTTATTTTGAAAAAAATAAGAATTTTATTTCAAATAAAATAAAACTAACTAAAGTTACCAAGTTTTATGATATGAAAATAACAACAAATAAATATTATTTTTTATATTAATGGTTATTTAATTAATCTTTGAAATTAAAAAATTGCTAAAATAGTTATTGACGTGGTATTAAATATTAATTTTTGAATACTTGAATACTAAACTACATCCAATTAAATGTGGAAAATTTATTTTAAAATATATATATATTAAACCAAATCTTCTAAAAGTATCCAAATATCAAAAAGCATTAACTACTATTTCTGTTTCTGGTAATAATACAATTTGTTTCTAAGTATTGTGCTACATAAATAAAAGATATCAAATTTTCTGATCTTGATTTTATATAATATTTTTTAGGTATGAAAAATGAGGTTTATTATCTTCTTATTGATTAAAATCTTTGTTTTCATAACTTTTTTAATCTTGACAAAACATTAATAGGAATTGAAAACATCTAACTGCATTTTGTTGTTTCAAAAATCATTTATATCCTTCCCATATCTTTATTTTTTAATGGAAATTGGTTGTACAATGTTTTCTCCTTAAAAAAAGTTCTATTGTTTTTTTTTTTTTTTGGAAATAGTTCATCCAAGTATATTTAGAAATAAATACATTAGTCATTTATTTCAATCAGTATTAATATTAAACTTAATTTAATATGGTCATTTAACGAAGAAACTTCACTAACAAAGATGATTTTTTATGAAATATAAGAAAAAATGCCACACTTTTTTGGAAATAGCTGATTATTTTAATTTCTATTTGAGAAAAGTGTATCTAAAAAAATTTCAAAAATCATTATTATTTAATTGTGATCCTTAATAAAAAATGAAATAATTTACGTTTTTATAATATTTTTAGATTTTTTAGAGTCACAGAAACTACTTGAGCCCGATATTTATAGTATCATCCACACCCAATTACCATATATTTTAGTTATAAACTCTTTTTCAGTCGAACGGACCAGTTTTATTGAAGAAATAGAACATATTCTATCAATTTAATTCATTATTCTTCACAAAATAAATTTTCAATTTTTGAATCTGATCATTTTTTCTCATTATATCAAATTTTTTATTGTTTTCTTTTCTTTTTATTTTTTTTTTTTTTAAAATTAAATTTATAAAAAAAAAAATCTACTTTGAAACTCCAAATTAACATACAGAAAAATGAGATTTGGTAATTCTTTTTAAAATTCATAAATTTACAATTAAGTAATCTTATTGTCAACAATTTTAATTTCTTAAAGAAATTGAAATTTTTAACACGAGACATTCCAATGAAAGTGCACCAAAAATTTTTTTGACATTTTTTTTTTGAAATTTAGGTTTGTTCAGTTTTTTTCTTTTATGAATCTCAACCCTAATCTGAAGTTTATTATTTTTCTTCTTTCTAAACAATCTAAGTTTGTGTGATTCTTAAAAAAAGGTGAATTTTTCATTTTTGGCTTTCAAGTTTTGAGTGAAATATATTTTAGTTGTATCTATGGTTAGGTTAATTCCTTGAGATTTAATTTTGAATTTAAATAATAAATTAATTAAAATATTTCATAAAGCTCATAAAATAAATTATTTGATTACGTAGAAATCAAATTAAATTATAATAATAAATACTTTACGACACATAAGCACACTATCACTTTTATAATTAATATTCAAAGATTTGAAATCTAAAAAAAAAATTATAAAAAAAAAAAAAAAAAAAAAAAATGAGAAATAGATCTCTTTCTTTTTAATAATTTCCTGTAATTTCTCTTTTTCATTTGGTTTTTATAAAATATTAAATCATTAATTAATTAACTAAATTAAAAAATAATAAAAAGAAATAGAGAAATAAGCATTAATAATAAAGATGAACAGTTCAAATTACTTGCAAGAGATTCTACCTCTTCCAGTTCTGGATAAACAAGGGATCTATCTTCAAACTCTGGCACTTCAGGTATTTCTTGGTTAACACCATAAAATTCGAGATTCCAATCAAGAATTTTGCCTTCGTCTACGGGAACGTAGTCTCTAACATTCAAGGTCCAGGTACCTTTTGAATTTTCACCATAAAAGGTTCTTATGGAGAAATAATGGCGGTCTAATTTTGTTTGAAGATTGGAGTTTTTATCCATGACATAGGCGATGGTTCCGTGGGGGGAGATCACTTTAATGTCCAAATCACCGATATATGAATGTTCAACGGAAAGATATAAAATAACCCCACCGGTGATTGTAAGGGCGTCCTCTGTTTCAATTGTCAAATGGAGATTTACACCATTTTTGTCATCTTCGGGGATATCCACAATTTTGTTTTGGATAGGTGTGACAAATGTTTGCATTTGTGGGAGGCTTTCCCAATTTTCTGCAATTTGAACTGCCTTGTTTGCATCAAAAAGACCAAACCCGAAATTTGGAGAAAATTTGTATCCTGCGTTATTGGTAACCCATCTGTTATCCTTATATGGAGGATCAATAAAGGTAGCACTTTCAATTAAAATACTTTGAACATCCCATGAGGTTAAATTTGAATTCTTTTCAAGCATCAGGGCAATGCCACCGGCTAATAAAGGAGTGGCAGAGGAAGTACCAGAAAACCGTTCATCACAGCTTGTACTTGTTTCGCTGCCAGTTGTCCTTGTCGTAATATATTTATCCTTTTGATTTCTGCCACTGGAAATTGTTGAGACTAAAATCCCCGTCCCAATATTTGAATAATGGGAGTGCTTCCCACCATTGGAAACAGCTGCTACAGTGATAACTTCCAAGAGTTTATTTGTGGAATAGTGATTAACATTGCCGCCATAGTCGCCCTCATTACCGCCTGCAAATGTGTAAATTATTCCCTTCCCATTACGACCATTGGCAACTCCCTCAGCGATCGCCTCTTTTAAAACTTTGGAGACCTTTACATAACTACACCCATAGATGTCACAGCCAAAGTCACCCCAACTGTTGCTTGAGATGTCGATAACGGAAGTCATTTCGTCACCCAATGAATTAGCCATATCAGAAAAGGTTACCCCAGAGCAAATGATCCTTCTCCCAGACAAATTGACGCTAGGCGCAATACCCACACCACACGCACCGTCATCGCCCGAGGCGCCTGCCATGCCAGCACAGGCAGTTCCGTGTGTATCATCAATGGTACCAGTGGGGTCAGTGATGTCATTGCAGTAATCATAGCTCAAGTCTGGGTTGTAGTTTCCCTTCAAGTCATCGTGATCCTTATAGAGCCCATCGTCCACGATCACTAAATTGATCCCTGCTCCAAAGATCCCTTCGTCCCAGAGTGGCTGCACATTAACGTCAAATCCCTCGAGGCCATCAAATTGCCCAGTGTTGACCAAATGGAATTGGTCTTCAAACAAGGAATCACTTGGCTCGTATGTTTTCAAATACGGCTTGTAAAATCTATTTTCTTCATAATGCTCAACCAATTCTTCCAAGTGTGTTTTTAAAATTGAGTCAATACGGAAAATTGGTTTTTGAAATCCTTTTCCTTTTCCTTTTCCTTTTCCTTTTCCTTTGGCTTTTACCATTTCCACAAATTCTAAGCTGGTCTTTTTGAATAAGTAATTCCTTGATCCAAAGTTGAGTTTTTTTATTAATACGAGCCCTGTTTTATCAGTAAACTCTTCGACAGTGATGCCCTCTTTTAATTTCACAATCAACTCACCAGTTGGTGTTGGCTCTTTTAAGTGTGGTGATCTTGCTCGCGATTTTTCTTCTTGTTGTTTTGTTAGCACAATTGAAAAAACGAGAAAAAGAATCTTTTTTTGTTTTTAGTTTTTTTTTTATTTTATTTTTGTTGTAAGCAGATGAGTGGGGAAAATTTAAGAGAAAAGAATTAAGAAAAAAAAAATTGTGAAAAGGTTTATTGGTTTTTAAAATTTTTGTTTTTAAAAGAAAAGAAGAAAAAAATTTTTTTTTTTTTTGTTTTATTCTTTATCTAAAGAATAAAGGAAAAATTATTGTTTTAAAAAATAGAAGGGTGATATTTACAATTAAAATAGTGAAAACTTTCATCTTTTTTGACACTTTTTTAAACAAAAATTCAAAAAAATGTTTTTGGAAATTAAAAATTTTAAAAGCCTCGAATTTCTGAATAAAGAATTCTTTAAGTGAAGATCTTTTTTCTATTTTGATTAATTTTGATTCCCATTTGAATAAATTATTAATTAAGAAAAATTTATGAAAGTGACAGATTAAATACTCTTTTTTGCTTAAGGGAATAATAACTTGTATTTAATTTTAATCCTAAATGTTATAGATAAAAATAATGACATAAAGATAAAATTAAACTTTGATCTGTAACCTCCTTTATAAACTTTAGAGAAATTGGTTAAATCATTTTTAAAAGATTTCTTTTTTTTCCCTAATTAAATTTTAAGTAAAAAAGATCTGATCCTTTTTGATTTTGGTTTTAGGATTGAATTTGAAAATGAAAAAGTTACCAAACAGTGTTATTTGATGGAAATATCACTTTTAGAAATTTCAGAGAGTTTGTGTAAACAAATAACCATTCAAAATTTAATTCAATTACAAAAATACCATCATTTATATTTAAAATATTGAATCCTTGAGTATCTAAAAGAATTGATCATCTATTTTATTCACAAATATTTATTGAATTTCTTGAAATTTAAAAGATTAGGCAATATTATTTTTCAAATATTTCAGAGTATAAACAAGGAACCATTAGTGTTAAAATCAGTGATTTCATAATATCTATTATTTTTTTATTATTAGAATTATTAATTTGAATTATTTTTATTTAATTTGAAAATCTAAAAGAAAACTAAGAAATAACTTAATCCTATTAATAAATTTAATATGGGTGTTATTAAGGAAACAATTGAAAAATTAAAATTGGTTAATTAGTTATTCATTGAATATTAATCAAATTAAAAAGTTTTTGTTGAGATTCTAAGTCTAATTTTACAGGTTATAAGAAAAGAATTTAGGTAGAATCTTAAAACTGAATTATTTGGGTGTTTTTATCTTATTTTTTTATTCAATAAAAAGAAAAAATTGTTTTGAAGTTTTCTTTGAATAAAGTAAATTATATTATTTTATTAAAGCCAAAATAAATTATAATAATTTTTTATATAGAATCAAGTAGATTTTTTATTCTGAGTTATTCCTAAACTTAGTGGATTTAATCAAAGTATTTGTGTGTATTTCTTTTCGAGTTAATAAAATTTCTTTCTTCAATAAAAGGAAAAAATATTTTTTAAATAATTCAGAAATATGTTGAATTTTGAATTTCTTAACAATATTAAAAAATGGATCAAACTTTAAAAAGCAAATTCATTCCTGTTTGAAAACAGCTTTAAAAGTTAGTCAGGTGTCATTGCAAACGAGGCATAACATTGGTTTTTTATAATTTTTAGAGAATGAAATTTTTTTTTTGAATTTGCTTTATAACTAACTGGGGGATTTTTTTTGGTTTAATAGTACCCTGATTAGATTGAATTTTTATCTCTTCCAACCTTTTGAATCTGAATTTCAACTTTATACCAATAATTTGTTTACTTTGTTCATCAATTAATTTTTTTTTCAACTTAAAGTTAGATAAGTAATAAGTAATAACTATTCCAATTTAGATGTGATAAAATTTTATATTAATGGAGGGAACATTAAATGAATAAAATTATACGTTACTATAATCTAATTACCAAATGTCCGTTAAGTTTCTTAGGATCTTTTATGGGTAGAATAAAATATTGATTTGGGGGTAAAGTGAGTTTATTTAGGAAAATATTTTTTTTTTTTGTTTTTGATATTTTTGTAAATTCTCGCCATTACAAATACTCTAATTTTAAGTATTATTGAATAATTCTGGGATTTTTATTTTATCTGCATCTGGTTTTAACTCAAATTGAATTATTATTTAATAAATTAATTTTTTTTTTTCATTTTATTAATTTTCGTTTCCTTTTTTTATGAAGAATAAATAATATGAAAAAACTAAAGTTTGCTTTAGTCAAGGTGTAATTTTTAATAATAAAATGTGGAAAAAAAGACTATATAAAACTCCATTTCACTCAAAGTGACCCAGCCAAAAACAAAAAAGTCACCTTATTTTTTTAAGAATCAACTAAACTTAGATTGTTTAGAAATACGAGAAATAATAAACTTCGTATAAGAGTCGATAATCAGAAAAGAAAACCTAGAACAAACTATAAATATCAAAAAAAAAATAATTTAAAAAAATTTTTTGTACCCCATTCATTGGAATGTCTCGTGCAAAATTCTCAATTTCTTTAGGAAATTAAAATTATTGACAATAAGATTTTTTACTTGTAAATGTATGAATTTTAAAAGAACATACAAAAAATATCTTTTCTTAAAGTTAATTTTGAGTTTCAAACATTTTTTTTTTCATATTTAATTTTTAAAAAGAAAAAAAAAAAAAAAAAAAGCAAAATACAAAAAAAAAAAATTTCCAAAATGAGAAAAAATGATTTTGATCTAAAAATTGAAAATTCTGTTTGTGAAGAATAATGAATTAAACTCATCGTAAATGTTCTATTTCTTCAATATAACTAGACTTCTTTGGATGAAAAAGAGTTTATATTTATATATATATATATATATATTTATATATATATATATATATATATATAAACCCCAATTCAAAATTTGATTTGTGAAAAAAAAATTATTTATAGATTTTTTTTTTTTTTGAAGGGGGGGGATTAATTTCCTCAAATAACTGTTAAGTTTTTTTTTAATTTTAAGAAATAAACCGAAAATTTATTTAATTTTCAGTTTATTTCCTAAATTTAAAAAAAACCACCGCTAGCTTTTCAAAATCTCAAAGAATTTAGTAAATACTATGATTTTTCTACATTCTTTTGATTTTTGGAAAACCATCGTTACTCTTTCTTGAGTTTTCTGTTTATTTGGAAAATTGATAAATTTTCGTTAGGTTTTTTTTACGTTTTGAAATAAACTGAAAATTTATAAAAATTTTCTGTTTATTTCAAAAAGTAAAAAAAACCTAGAACACTTAACAAATAAAACAGAAAACATCAAGAAAACTACAATTAGGTTTTTTTTTAATTTTAGAAATTAAAAAAAACCTCGGCACAGACAACACTCTACGGTACTTGAAGGCACTTCTCCTAATTTCAAAATTTTTGTTTAGAAAGTTCAAAAAAAAACTTATTTAACCAATTAAAGAAGAAATACCCAAATTAGAACCATTCGCTAATAGAAATGTTAACACTTGTTTATAAATTAAAAAACTCAGATAAAAAAAAATAAATAATTATCAATACAAATAAATCAAGGATGTATTAAAAATTTTGGAGATGGAAAAAACAAAAAAATTCATTTGATAAATTGGTTGAAATTCTTTTAGGAATATTGATCAATCAAAGGTTAGAGACTACCATCAACTGATTTTATTTGAGTTCTTCTATTTGGAACAACTCAACCTTAACATAATATCAATTGTTGAAAAAAAATTTATCGAACGAAATAAGTTACGTAAATTCAAAAAATAAAGGAAAAAAAAAACTAAAAGATGAAAAAAATGATATTTATATTTGACAACAATCAAAATTTATTTCAAATTTGAATGCATTTGTATTATTATGATTCCTCGGAACATTTTAATCGTGTGGAAAATTTTGGATATAAGTTTAGATAGATAGAAATGGTTGAAATATGAATTACCCAAACAATTATATTTTACTCATTGTTGTCACTCTTTAAAATGAAAAAAAAAAAAAAAATAGAAATTTTTTATGGGATTCGACTCGAATAGTCTTGATTAAATCGAAATTAATCAAATCCATATTTTATTCTATTAGAATTCAAAGATTTTAAAATCATTTGGATTCTTGTTAACTTTGAATATTTTAGTGAAATATTAAAAGTTTAATTGTAATATTAATTAAAAAAACATCAAAATCACTCCAAATTTTCAAATTTTATTGATTAGGTCTCTTTCTTTTTTCATATGGTAATTGCCAAATCTAAAATCTTAGAAATTTCAAAGATACTAAAAACTCAAATTTTTTGAGTTATTAAAATAATTTATTCCTGTTTTAGAAATTGATATTTAAGTTATCGGATAACAATTATATATTCTCGCCAGGATATTGTACAAAGGATTCTTAATATATTAATTTTAGTCATTTGATAATGGTAAAAATCGAATAAACATCATATCTTCACAATTTTCTTTGAATTCAAATGAAAACTATTTTAATTTTATCCCATGGTTCATTAATGATGAGTTAGATTGAAATATACTATCTTTTCATTTTAATGGATTTCGACCAGTTTCACTTTAAAGACACAAACTTTTGCAAAATTAAAGGCACAAAAAAATTTTCAATTAAAACTTATTTTTTTGGAATTTTTTTTTCACAGATTATTTTACAAGAATTTGAAGTGTATTCATTAAATTGGAATTTTTTCTATGTCATAATTTTCGTTGAAAGTTTTTATCTTAAAAGTGGAACAAACTGTTTTGAAGAGCTTTGTTTTTTTTTTCACTAAAAATAAGAAAAATAATGGGAATTTTTTGGAACTTTTTATTAATAAAAAAAATATCAAATCATTTTTAATTGTAAAATAGTAGTAAAATTTCTCGTTTTCTGATATTTTTTACGTGTATATTCCTTTTATTTTATAAAATTAACCAAACCCAATAATATAGACTGACTTGGTGAAATCAAAATAGAATTCAAAACATGAAATGTTACGAACATCAGAACTTCCACAAATAATTAAATTTGGAATTTTTCTTGTTAAGGGATTAGCTTCACCATAGATTTCTCTATAATCAAAGTATATTGTAATTAGGTGTAAATGATATTAGTGTGCCATGTCTCAAATAGTTCTAAAAAATCTATTATAAATCTTATTGAACAATAAATTATTACATTTTTTACTAATGATCACTATTAAAAAAGTTTCATTTTGAAAAATTTTTTTTTAATTCCTTTTCCAAATCTAAAAATAGAAACCAAAAATACAGTTTTCTGGTATTTAATAATTTAGATTTAGAACTTTGAAAAGTAACTATTTTTATAATTTTTGATTTTCAAAGATTAACACAATAATAATCAACATAAAAGCACAAAGACTGATTATTTTTGTTTCATTTTGATAAAGGTACTTATAGCATCAATATATTTGCATGATTTGAGAAATAATATGTCAAAAAAATTTATAGGTTAATTAATTAATTTTTAAAAAAAACGATTTTTTTATTAACTACTGTGGTGTAACTAACCCGTGTTTTTTATTTTAACCCAATATTAAAAGTTAACTCATGCAAAAAATATTGGATAACTCTAGAAATAAAAGTAACAAGTCAATGGGATGACAACAGTATATAAACAAGAAATTGGGTTCTTTAAATAAATTTTAAAAAAGAATTATGAAGATACTGGAAGATTAAAATGTAATTTTTTGACAAAAAAATGAGAATAATTTGATTTTTTGAATTTTTATAAAAAAATCATTTAATCTCACAAATTTTGTAAATATGATGAAATTTTTGAAACAAAATAATTAAATAGAATTGTGCCATTTCGATTAATCAAAGTTCTACATCTCAAAAGTCAATTTAGATCTGAACCAAGAATCTATAAGTGATTTCTGGTCTTCCAATACCCAAGTCTGAAAAAAAAACACGAGTTAAATTGTCGTAATGGGTTATAGGTTGTCAACATGGGTTATTTACACGACTGTAATCTACATTTCGCCACAAATTTAAGAAAGATATTATGTGACTTTGGAGTCTGAATATTGATAATTCAACCTTTAAATTTATGGTGAAATGTAGATTTTATTCTGAATTTGTTGGGTTTTTTACTAATCCATAGATCATTTTTATTTGATGAGATCAACAAATATTACTACTTGACTAATCGATTTTTTAGAGACATTTGAACCCTGTAGACGAATGTGGTTAGGTCCAATAACTACATACTTTGTTCATATGCTTCTCCTTAGTAGACGCTAATCCCTTAACATTGGTTCAAAATGTATTTACTAGATTTTTTGTTTCTATAGATTTTCTTATTCATCTGAAATTGGCTTTCAGATTTTAACAATAGGTATTGATCCAGTTTGTAGAATTTCAGTTTCATATATCTTCATTGATCAACAAAGAATAAGTCAAAAAATATTTAAAAAATTTCCCTATTGATTTGACAATTTTTAACAATTAAAATCGATTTGACAATTTTATTCCAAAATTGTTACTATTATTCCCCCCTTAAAAAATGAAAATTTTTACTTTGCTAAATTGATTGTAATAATTATAATAAATATTCATTTTGGAAATTGATATAAAAATTTTCATTTATTAATTGCAAAATAACAGTAAAAGAAAAATATTCTTGATTAAATTGAAAATGATACTAAGAGCAAATCAAATTGAAAAATCAAATCTAATTTATTCTGATTATTTCTTTAAATAAATGATGAATTTATTATAAAACAATAGTAGGAGAATTGATTTGTTTTTGCATTATTACAATATGAGTTTTATTTCATGTGGATCTTTTGTATGGATAATTTTTTGAGGAATTTAAATTGTGAAATTTAGATAAATATTTTTCCAAAATCAGTTTTCTTACGTTAATAAAAATTCAAAACAACAAAACTCATTTCTTAACTTTTAAGGAATTCAATATTTTAAAATTTCTAATAATAATTCTAATTTTTTTAAATTTGAAAATTTCAATATTCTTTTATTATTTTCTACAGTTTCTCGATTAATTTTTGAAGATTTAGGATTTTTATAATATCTATTTTCACTAAAATGGTTATAATTAAAAGATCAGGAATTCTTAATAAATAACCCAATGATAAACTAATGGTATTCCATTTATTAATATTTATTTTTAAAAAGAAATAAAATTTTGAATACTTTTTAATTATTTCAATAACTCATAAAATTGGTGTTTCTGGTGTTTTCAAATTTCACATTGAATTAAATTTAAAATTATTCTTAATTTTGATAAAAAAATTAATTTTTCTTCAAGAAATTAGCAAGATTCTCAACCAGATTTTATTTCACATCCTTGTTCCATTTTTTCAATTTTCGCTGATTTACAAATTGATCATATTAGTTATTACAGATTTTCTTCTCAAAAAAACATTCATAGTTTCCTATCGTAAGGGAATTCAGTAGTTACTGATGATCGGTAGATTGACAATCTCAATAACAATTTTCTAACTTTCAAATAATTTGATCTGAAAAACTCAGAATAATTGAAATTTAAAAAAATAGATCAATAGAGAATAAAAATCATCTATCAAAAGAAAATATTGTCCAAAAGAAATCACTTCAATTCAATATTTAATACAGAATTTGTCATATCGAAAAAGTTATTTTGAACCGATTTTCATTTTTTAAGAAAATAGAAATTTTTGAGAATAGATCAAGAATAAAAATCTTTTCAAACACCTTGAAACTCAAAAAAAATCAATATACCAATCATTGAATATCATACTTAATTGGTATTTTAATCAAACCGTAAAACTTTTCTTTCAAAATTTATGTTTAGAAGTTGAAAAAAAATATATTTACAGAACGAAAATTTACAAATTTTATATTTTCGTAATTGAATTGAGAATCAAAAAAACAGTATATCTGGGACATCTTCGTCAAATCATTTTCAATTATTCGAAAGTAAAATAATTTTCAAGAGAAAAAATTGGAATTTTCTTTTCAATATTGTTTTTTTTTTTTTTAGATCATGAATTAACTCAAAATGAGTTTGACAGTATTAATTCTTTATATTTACAAATACTGAGTTGCTATTCGATTTTGAGATCTGTTATTTTTGATCATGAATTATTTTTACCGAATGAAAATGAATAAATAATTGAAAGACTAAAATTAAGATATTTGGTTAATTGGACTGAAAACTGTTAACTTTAAATCTAGTTAATTATTAAATTTTAAAATAAAATAAATTGCAAAATTCCTAGTTAAACAAATTAAATGGAGTTATGAACATTAAAGGATTGTTTATTTCATTTTATGATAAATTTGGAAAACAAATTGTTTTTTTTTCTAATTGTCAAATTAAAATTTTGCCTTAAATAAATACTAAGTTCTGGTGAATTGAATTTTAATTCGACAACAATTCAATTTGAAAAACTATTTTAAGTTTTTTTAGCTTTCAATTTTTCATTTTTTTTTATCCATTGTAAAATAATACTTCTCTTCCTTACTAACATGTCTTATAAACAAACAAAAATTAACCATCTTTATTCGCCTCAAAGAGCAATCAATAACCAAAAACACACATTGTAAATTTTGTTTTCTTTTTTCTTTTTTTTTTGATTACTTCGTAGTTTCAATTCCTAACCTATTGATTATTTTTTATAATTTCTATTGAATAGACCACAAAAATTTGAGAGCTCTTTAATCTATTGGCCAAGAAAACGAACAATTTTATGTAAACGAAAAAATTCAAGATCTAATAGAAAGATTTGTTTAGAAACAAAAAGATCAATTTTGATATCAAAAAAAAACTAAACAAACTGAAAGAAGGGGAATGGGTATTGAGTCTTGATTTAAATTCATGTTAAATTTTCCTTTCACTCACTCAATGCATTTTCTCTTTTTTATTAACAGTGCTTAATATGTTGCGATCAGGATGATTTTTAGTTATGAAAACAAAAAAATTCACAATTGTGACTTGAATTAAATGAACAATTCATACCCGTTTTGTTAATGTTGTTTATCTTTCTTAATATTTTAACACTTTTTAGAAATTATTTTTTTAGCTAGCACTTTGGTTTGTAATTAACCTTTTTTAATTAATTATAATTAATTTCAAATTAAAGTGTAAAATATTTTTTTCTTTTCAAATCATATTTTTTTGGATAATGAACCATTTTTCTTTATTGATTTGAATCAAACTTTGTATGACAATAAAATGTCTTTGTTTATTTTATTTTTTATTACCTCTTTTGTTATTTTTACAATACAGAACAAGGTTAAATTTTATTAAAGTATATAACATTTTTTTGAAACCAATAACTCGTATTCCTTGAAAGTAGATCAAATTTATTTTTATACAGTCTTTCCAAGTTTACCATAAAATTTTAAATAAAACACAAACGAGTTTTCTATTCTTATTCTCCATTACAAAAAATTCTGAAAAAAGAGTTATTATACAAAAAAAAATTTTAATAAATAAGCTATTATTCAAATTTTTGAAAAATTAAAAAAAATAATTCAAGATTCTTGAATCACTCAAAAATATTGTTCAAAAAAGGTAAATTTTGAAAGATCAGTAAATATTGATATTTTTTGAACTTTTTCAACTGATAATTTTGAAGTTTCATGGGATCTTGAATTATTTTTTTTAATTTTTCAAAAATTTGAATAATAGCTTATTTATTAAAATTTTTTTTTGTATAATAACTCTTTTTTCAGAATTTTTTGTAATGGAGAATAAGAATAGAAAACTCATTTGTGTATTATTTAAAATTTTATGATACAGACTTTCCAAGGCTACCGTGAATTTTTATATGAATCAAATTTTGATGCTGATATAGATTTTTAAAAAGTTGGATATGAGGATAAGAAAGCTCATATTGAAAAAAAATTTTCACAAATGAACTTATTTCAAAGATTTTCTTCTGATAAGATCAAAAATATTTTCGGTATTTCAAGAGAAACTTTTAAGTGGCATATCAACAGATTTTCAAGGTTTGAAGCAATTTAGGGATCTGAAAATTAATTTTTCTTGTATCAAAAGAAAATCTTTGAAATAAGTTCATTTGTGAAAATTTTTTTTCAATATGAGCTTTCTTATCCTAATATCCAACTTTTTAAAAATCTATATCAGCATCAAAATTTGATTCATATAAAAATTCACGGTAGCCTTGGAACAGCTGTAGCCTTGGAACGGCTTTAATATCTTTATACCACATAATTTGTAAATTAGAGCTGTTCCAAGGCTACCATGATTTTTTATATGAATCAAATTTTGATGCTGATATAGATTTTTAAAAAGTTCAATATCAGAATAATAAAGCTCATATTGAAAAAAAATTAATTCATAAATACGTTGAATGAAAAATAAACCTATGATGTGATCAACAAAATATTTGATTTTTATTGGCAAATTTTATGTAGTTTATAAAAGAATTTTCGATGTTTAGATTCTTTTCATGCTATGAAACTTTTTTTTCAAAATCAGATAAAATTTTTGAATTTTAGGCTCACTAAGTACATTTTTTTTTCTTATGTGCTTTAATTATTCTTATATTCATAGATTTAAAAATTTAGATCAACATTAAAATTTGATATTGAATAAAATTCAAAGGAGCTTGGATAGACTGTAGTAATTTGATATTTGTTAATAAAGATATGTGTTCTAAGATCTTTTCAATATTTTGTAAAATAATCAACTAATTGGAATAAAAATAAATGTTATTATTTTCCGAAATCTGAATTAGGGCAATAACAAATAAAAGAATACATTTTCTTTTTCTTTTTTTTTATTTTTGAAGAGAGAAAATTGCTTTTCTCCTGTGTGCCCTAATTTCTAAACTTTTTTTTAGAAATTTTGTTAAAGAATCACAAATTTTATTATCACTTACTAATGATAATATATACGATGAATTCTTTTTATTAAAAATATCTCCGATATTATTAATTTTTTTATTTTTTTCAAAAAATTCAGATATCCAGATTTTTCGATTTATTTTATAGGCCGGACAGTCCCATAAAAAATGATCGAAATCTTCAATGATATCAATATTTAACTTTTCTTTACATAAATCACAATTTTTATTTTTACTTGTTACATAAGAGTAACTATTTAAACAATTAGTAAAATTTCGAAATTTTATAATTGTTTTTGAAGCTTTCCAGTTTAAATATTTTTGTTGTTTGAAATTGCAATTTTGTTGTTTTATAATTTTTAGATATTGTTGAACTTTCCAACTAGGTGAATTTTCTAATTCGGTTAATCGAAAAACTTTTAATTCTAAATCTAATAATTATAATCCCTTAGTGTGCCAATTAATATTTTCATTTTCCAATTTTCGAAAATTTAGTATTGTTTTTATTTTTTTTAAATTTAAGAAATCTAATTTTTCTATCAATTTATATTTTCTTCGGTATACTTTTAATCTAGCGAGATAAATTTTTGCTTCAGTTTTATAAATTAATCGAGGTGAATGGTTATTAATTTGTAAGAAATTTGTGACTGATTTATTGATAAATCTATCAATTCTTTCAAAATCATTTTGTTTCAAGTCAAATATTTCAATACCATAATAAAGTTGACTTAAAATGAGAGCTTTAAAAGAAGTTATTTTGACTCCATTGTTGAGTTTATTTTGTTGAAACAATCGATTAAGTGTTTCCAAGGACTTTTCTACTTTTTTTGAAATTATATTCAAGATGTGTGTTTTTTTCTAACCAAATCCCAAGATAAAAAATATCTTTTAATTCTTTTTTATATTTGGTTTTTTTATTATGTGGGTTCATCCCGAATCTTTTTATTATTTCGAAAATCCTTTCTAAATTAATTTTTAGAGAGATTAATGGCCCTTTCATAATAAGAATAAGATCATCTGCATACATTTGAACATGAACAGCTAAAGTTTTTAACTTTTCTAGTAGGAAATGAGATATAAATGCGAAGAGAATTGGTGATAAGGGATCTCCTTGATAAACTCCAATTCCTTCTTTTTTTGTAATATCTCAAGAGCCAATTTTTAATTGTTTCATTTTTGATAAATTTTTTTAATAGATTGATATATTAACGAGTGTTGTATAGAGTCAAAACATTTTTTTATGTCTATAGTAACTGCAAAGTATTCTGTATTTTTATTTTTATTTTTTATTTTTTTAAATTTTCTTAATAAATTTAAAACAGCAATTCTTGTTCCAAAATATTTTTTAAATCCAAATTGTTTTTTTGAAATCAAGTCCCAAAAGAATACATTTTCATTTTTATTAATCTCATTACTATTGAGGAAAAAAAGTTGTAACAATAGTTAATTGGAAACCTGAATAAAATCTGAACACCAATAATTACGATCAATTGTTCTAAGAAACAATAAATAATTAAAGAACAAATGTTGAGTTAAACACAAGAACACTATTTAAAATATAATTACATTTTAGGATGGGTTTTTCTTTAATTAGTCTAATCTTTACAGTCTTTACATGTCTACCATAAACTTTTAAATAAAACACAATTGAGTTTTCTATTCTTATTTTCTATTTTCAAAAAAATTCGGAAATAAGAGTTATTATTCAAACAAAAATTTTAATAAATAAGCTATTATTCAAATGTTTGAAACAATAAAAAAAAAATATTTTGAAGATTCTTGAAGCACTTTAAAATATTGTTCAAAAATGGTAAATTTTTAAAGATCAGTAAATATTGATATTTTTTTAGAGAACCGGTATGGGCAAGTGGAAACACAACCCAGTGTACAATCTGAAGGCCGGGGTTCTATTCCCTTAACCATTATTTCTTATTGTTTACCATTTTCTCAAATAGCCACCACGGTCTAATTTTAATTAAAAATCGGGCTTATGCTTCTTAGAACCACTAATTCTTTGAGGAAATCGTTTGACCGAATTGAATCTTTTTGACTATTATAAAAATCGAACCTGAACGGAATTGGAACAAAATCCCTCTCAATTTATGGCGCGGATCCGATTTTTGGGAGAAATGACCAGCTCTCACTTGGTTCAGCAATATCTCTAATTCAAATTAGGGATTCGGGCAAACAGGTGGACTTTTAGTACCCACTCTTTAATGGAAAAAAAAAAAAAAATATTGATATTTTTTTTGAGCTATTTTGGGCTGATAATTTTTAAGTTTCATGGGATCTTGAATATTTATATTTTGATGTTTCAAAAAGTTGAATAATAGCTCATTTATTAAAATTTTTTTTGAATAATAACTCCTCTTTCAGAATTTTTTGAAAATAGAAAATAAGTATAGAAAAATCAATTGTATTTTATTTAAAATTTTATGGTAGTCTTGGAACTGCTGTAATATATTATTTGAAAAAATTGAACTATTTTTGAGATCTCAAAAGAAACTAACTAGATTTCGATAATCAAGAGATTGAAATTAATTTTGTTTATCTAATTGGAAATAATGTTATGTGTTGTTCTTTGAAGTTAATTTTATTCTTCTTTAAATTGATTTTCCTTTCCATTTCAGGATTATTTCAAGAAAGTTTACAGTTTCTATTACAGTGATCAAAATAATACGTGTCCAAGACTTTGAATCCGGGTTTCAAAATATAGTCAGTACGTTTTTTTTTCTTCTTGTTCCAAGGCAACATCCAATCTACTACCAATAGTATACCTAAGTTTATTTCAATTTTGAAAGTAAAAATCTGGATATTTTCAGTAAAATTTAAATTAGGAATGCAATTAGTTGAAAATTTTTCATAATATTCTCAATTTTTTTGAAATTTGTTTTTTTTTTGATAGATAAAAATTTACAAAAAATTTACTCTTTTTTTTGAGATAAATTTTTGAATTTGATCCTTCATTTTGAGAATTTTTTTTTTAATGATAGAACTTTAAGAAACATCTTCCATGTTTAATTAGGGTTTATTCTTGGTTTATTTGGTCGGTTGATGTATTGGTCTTCTATAACATAAAAAACACGCTTTTTATTTTTAAAAATCGATTAAATTTTTTTTCACGCACAATTTTGGATACAGTAATGTAAACAAATAATAATGACCTGGAAACTTTTTTTCTTGAATATTTCTCTGAATTTCTTTAAATAAAACTAATTTCAATTATTTTCAAAATCTCTCGACAACTCTCCCATAATACACTAAGGAAAAATTTTATTCTTCCTTCCCTTAAAAATTAAACAAGATAAAATTTTGAATAATTACATTTTTTTCAATTCTGATATGACTTTCCTTTGGGTTAAGCGTTCATTTCAATATATCACAATCAACAATAAAAGTCTACCAAACAAATAAATAGAAACTACAAATTTCAATAGAAGACTATGTAAATTGGTAGGTGAATATAAAAAAAGATGTTAAATGAAGTAAAAAATTTTTCCTGTATTTTTTATTAAATCCTCTTCCAACCTTAAATAATGAAAAAAAACTTAAACTCGGACCAAGTCATTCTTACCTTTTCAACCCCAAATTTGATTGATTACTTTCAAAAAACTTGAATTTCATTTTTTTTCTTTTTGGTTGTTTACTTTTTTTGATATTAATTTTCTCAACTGGTTAACTTTTTCATTCAAGATTAAAAATTTCTTTAATAATGAATATTGGTGATCTTCTAAACATCTTTTCTTATTTACCGTTTAAAAAACTTCAAATATGTGGATTAGTTTGTCAAAAATGGAATAGGATCATTCAAAATGAGCTGCTAAAAAGGAAAATTGATTTTTCTTTCCCCAAAATTGAACAAAAAATCCATTCCTTTTTTGGAAATGATAATAGCCTTCCTTTACAAGCACGTGTAAATCGAGAAGTCATTCGAAAAACTATTGCAAAAAGCGAAAATTTAATTTCGATCAATTTCGCTGGTTGTGCAAGATTAGATGAATTCCAAATCTTTGGATCGATTTGTAAATACCCGATTACAGAAACACTTCAAGAATTGAATTTGTCAGAGATGCAAGAAAAAATTACGGATTATAGCTTTCGAAACATTTGCAAATTTACATCTTTACGCAAATTATCCTTAGCTACATGTGCAATGATTAATGACAATCATATTGAACTAATAGTCAATAGTTGTGAAAATTTGGAAGACATTAATTTGGACAATTGCTTCCAATTATCGGATCGATCTATTCAATCTATCACAAGCAAATTAAAAAGTAAATTAAAAAAATTATCAATAGCTTCTTGTCCATCAATTACAGAAACGTGTTTAATTTATTTGTTTGATAACGAATGCACATCATTAGAAAGTTTAGATTTATCGAATATTTCTGTTTTTCAAATTGAAGGTGAACAGAGGAATGATGAAAAAAAAGAAATCGAAAAAGAAATCGAAATAGAAAAAGAAAAACACAAAGAAAATGAAAATGAAGAAAAAAAAGTAATAAAAAGTAAAGAAAAAGAATTAGAAAAAGATCAAAAAAAAGAAAACGAAAATGAAAAAGAAATTGAAAAAGAAAAAGACAAAGAAAAAACAATAGAAAACGAAAAGGAAAAAGACAAAGACAAAGAAAAAACAATAAAGAATAATGAAAATTCTGGGCTCGAATCTGATTTTAATTCCGAGGATTTTGAAATGCAAGAATATTTGTCTCAAATTTTATTTCAATTTGGACAGGCTTGTAACAAATTAAAAACATTAAATCTAAACGACCACAGTGAGTTAAATGAAAGCTGTTTGATAATCTTAATTTCAGAATTAACAGAGTTAGAGACTTTATATCTTGATGGATGTGAAGTTACAGATAATCTAATCAAAATTATCTCTGAAACGTGCCCGAAATTGGAAACACTGTCAATCCAAGATGCAGACATTTCAGTTAATTCATTAAGTTATCTTTTTGAAAGCTGTGAGTGTCTAACAAATTTGAATTTAAATTATGTAGATGGGATAAATGACGATTTGTTTACCTTTTTAATTGAACAAAATAAAAACGATCGAGCAATCAGTGTTTTACAATTAACTGCAAATTGTGTAAGCGATTACGGGGTGAAATATTTTATCGAAAACTCTTGTTGTACGAATCAAATCAGGGAATTGGATTTAGAAAATT
Source organism: Anaeramoeba flamelloides (assembly GCA_027625915.1). NCBI lineage: Eukaryota > Anaeramoebidae > Anaeramoeba > Anaeramoeba flamelloides. The sequence continues at coordinate 3,144,231 of JANTQA010000072.1, forward strand.
GTCTATACCTCTCAGACCACACACTGGCGTTTTTAAGTCAATACTCACCACAGATCCAAGTTTTGAGCGTCTCTTGTTGCCCAATAACGGATCAAGGTTTGGTGTTTGTTGCTAATTATTGCAAAAAATTAATTTCTTTGAATATCGATGATTGCGAAAAGATTACCTCAAAATCCTTAGATTTGATTTGTTCCCAACTGATTTATTTAAAAGCTCTATCTGCTAGGAATACACAAATAGAAGATTCTTCTTTGCAATTGTTAAGCCAATCTAATCCCTATATCACAATGCTGGCTTTGCCCGATTGTAAGAAAATTACAGACAAGGGGTTGGTTGACCTTTCAAATGGTTGTAAAATGTTACAGTGGATCGACTGCCAAAACTGTTCACAAATTACAACAAAGGCAATACAAACCTTGTCCCTTGCCTGTGATGACTTACAAATGTTTAATATTTCTGGTATACCAAATTTGAACCCTTTAATTTTATCCAAAATTAAATCATACAAGTTTAATCATTTTTCAATAGAATTGGATTTTTGGAAATGTATTTATGATGACTCTCTTGATTCAGATGATGTAACAGATTCTGAAACAGATTCTGAAACAGATTCTGAAAATTAAATTGAATTAATAAAAAAATAATATTGTTGTGTCTACTTTTTTTTTAACGAAAAATAAAATTCGTTAATGTAAACTATTCATTCATTTTTTTTTGATATCACAATCTCTCTTTTTTTTATTTTTTTTTATTATGGGATTATACTCTCCATATATTTGTATATAATTAAAATGTGTCGTAATTGAGTAAATTAAACAAGTGATCATGGTTCAGATAGCTCTATAAAAAACTATTATAAATATTATTGCACAATGAATGACTAGATTTTTTACAAAGAATCATATTTAATAATTCTAAAAAAAAATTTTTTTTGAGTAGCTTTCCTTTTCCAAATCTAAAAAATTGAAACTAAAAAAAATAGCATAAAAGTATTGATAACTTAATATTGGTAACCTCTTAATTGCAACTATTTACAAAAAGTGAGTACTTTTTTAAAACTTTTTTCAGATTTTCGAAATAAAAACTTTTCTAAATATTTTCTATTCAATTAAAGTGAATTATTTTGAAAAAATTGCTTTTCGTCAGACTCCAACCTATACACTATATTTATAGGCTGAGGCTTTACTTTTTTAAAATAAAAAACTTGATAAAAGTTTGTATTCTGATAAATTTAAAAAAATAAAAGTTTTCACTTTTTTAAAATGACTGATATTTTTTTTAAAAATAGAAAACTTCAAAAAAAGATTAATAAAAGCCTTTATTCCTTTTTTAAACAGTAATTGTGTTTTTTTTTTTTTTTTTATTATATAAGATTTATTCAATAATCATCTACCCAAAAAAACTAAAGATGGATTATTATAGTAAGTTTTATAGGAAATTAGTTTTGTTTTTAATAGATTTCCAATATTTGAAAAATTATGATTTTTAAGGGATTAGCGTCTACCAAGGAGAAGCCTAGGAACAAAGTATGTTGTTATTGGGTTTAACCACATTAGTGCTACAAGATTCAAATGTCTCTAAAAAATCGATTAGTCAAGTAGTAATATTTGTTGATTTCATCTATTAATACTGATCTATGTATTAGTAGAAAACCCAATAATTTCAGAATAAAATCTGCATTTCGCCATAAATTTAAAGGTTGAATTATCAATATTCAGACTCCAAAGTCACAAAATATCTTTCTTAAATTTATGGCAAAATGTAGATTAGTTACTAAAAAATTCCTTTTTTTTTAAAAATTAAATAATTAACAAAATAAAGTTTTTTGACTAATTATTTCTCAAATCATGCAAATATATTGATGCTACAAGTGCCTTTATCAAAAGCAAACAAAAATAATCAGTTTTTGTGCTTTTATGTTGATGATTATTGAGTTAATCTTTGAAATTTAAAAATTAGAAAAATAGTTACTTTTGGAAGTTCTAAATCTAAATTATTAAATACCAGAATACTGTATTTTGGGTTTCTATTTTTAGATTTGGAAAAGGAATTAAAAAAATTTTTTCCCAAAATGAAACTTTTTTAATTGTGATCATTAGTAAAAAATGTAATAATTTATTGTTCAATAAGATTTATAATAGATTTTTTAGAACTATTTGAGTCATGGTACACTAATATCATTTACATCCAATTACAACATACTTTAATGATTGGTAAATCTATGGTGAAGCTAATCCCTTAAGAAGAGATTTATTAGTTAGTTAATTAATTTTTTGGATTTTTTGTTACAATGCTTTTTTTTATTCAAGTGGAATTGACTTTAAGATTTTAACAATGTGTATTATTTCTGCTCAAATAATTTCAGTTTTAATATAACCATATTGAGAAGCGAAATCTTACATAAATAAATAAATTGAATTTATTTTTCCTTTTTACTCTTCTTTCAAAATTTTTTTGACAATTTTTTCAAGAATGATAAAATGAAAAGGGGGATTTTTTTACTTTATAAAAGTTTTTTCTGACTCTAAAGACAGATTTTATCAAATTCAATAAAAAAAAAAAAAAAAAAAAAAAAAGGGTTTAATACTTCTCTTCACAGTAAAAAAAAAATAAAATATTAATATTTCAATGAGACAAAACTACGACTACAATTATCATTTCAATATTTTTGGTCCTTTTTATTCATAATATAATCAATATTTTAGTTCTTAACCATCTTGGGGGTGATGTATTTATTGTAGTTCAGAGTACCACTATTTTTAAAAGTCTCTCGTCAATAAAAAAGGTCTTTTTGTAGTAAAAAAAAATTTAAATAAACGGAATAATAAAGTTTCCTTAAATTCAACTAAGATATTTATTGGTTAGATAATAAAAAAAATAGTTTTAAAAATGCTTCACATCTAATAAAAGCGATATAGAGTAAAAAATAACTTATGATAATTATTACCGTGTCCTAGCTTTCTGAGGATTCAAAATAATGATGTAGAATCAAATGATATTAACTTGTTTCTATAAAATATGAAAAACCTCAAGAAAGTATACCTAGAGTGCCATCCAGTACCACCAAGTGATTAGATTTTCTTCAGGTATTCACTTTTGGGAATAAACTGAAAATCATATGATTTTCTAATTCAGTATAAAACTCTTTACAACCCAACTGAAGTACCTGTTGAGTGCCTATGCTTCCCAGGATTTTAAAGAATATAGTAAAATCTTTAATTTATCTATATTCTTTTAAAATCTGGAAAACTTAACTGTGTTTTTTTTTTTACTATTTGATATAAAAAGAAAATTTCTTAAATTTTCTGTTTTTTCAAAAATTAAAAAAAGCCTAACAGAAGTGTCAGTCAAGTGCCTAGCTTTTCTTGAGGTTTTCTGTTTTATCTGTTAAGAGTTCTAGGTTTTTTTTACTTTTTGAAATAAAGTGAAAATTTATATAGATTTTCTGTTCATTTCAAAAATTAAAAAAAACCTACAGTCAGTTCCACTTTTAAGGCACAAACTTTCAACGAAATTTAAGGCACAAAGAAAATCTCAAATTAAGGAACAAAATTTAGAATTTTTTTTTTTACAATTTATTTTACTAGAATCAAAATTTTGTGCCTTGATTTGAGATTTTTATTGTGCCTTAAATTTCGTTGAAAGTTTGTGTCTTAAAAGTGGAACTGAATATAACGAAAATCTATCATTTTTCCTAATAAACAGAAAACTCAAGAAAAGATAACTGCGGTTTTCCAGAATTTAAAAGAATATAAGTAAAATCAAATAGATTTTACTTGATTCTTTTAAATTCTGGAAACCCTAACGTTAAGTGTCCGTAGAGTGCCTAGCAATCCAGAATTCAAAAGAATTGAGCAAAATCTTTGATTTTCCATTATTCTTTTAAATTCTGGAAAAGCTAACTGTAAGTGTCATCAAGTGCCGTAGAGTTCTATTTTTTCTTTACTTTTTGAAATAAACCGAAAAAATATTAAAATTTTCTGTTTATTTGAAAAATTACTAAAAACCTAACCAAAAATCAATATATATATATATATTATTGTTTAAAGGAGGAGTTTTTAGTTCCTCTTGTTTGCCCGAATTCCTAAATTGTGATTTAGAATTTTTTTTAAAGATTTCCATATACTTATATTTTCCACTGGGGCTAATAAAGTTATGGAATCTTTTCTGTTAATATTAAAAATATTATTGTTTTTTAATATATGAGAGATATTGATTTTCTTTAATTCAGATATCCAGATTTTACAATTATTTTGATAGGCTGGGCAGTTTCAGAGAAAATGTAAAAAAAATATATTTTATCCAATTCAAAAAAACCAATAATTATTTAATAGTCCAAATAATTGGTTCACACTTGAATATATTTATCAGATTTAAAATACTTTTAATATATAATAAAATGGATGTTTAACGGTGAAGAAAAAATTTATCTATTATTTTACTATTAAAATGAAAAAAAAATAATAATTGAACTGGAAAAATGGATTTTTCAACTTAAATTGTAAAATATCTTTAAAAATATTTTTTTTATAAACAATCTTTTATTCACTAATAGTGTTTATTATAATTGAAGATATAAAAAATGGTAAATTTAGTAAAAGTTTAATTTTTAATTCAAAAGTTTTTTCATGATAATGTTGTGGTGAGGTAAGTTTTTGGGATTTCATGATTATTTCAGGATGAAGAAGATTATAATTTTCGTGTAATTTCTTTTTAATAGTTGGTTTTTTTATCACTATTAACGCTGGAAAGAGAAATGATTAAATTAACTCTTTAATTAAGGAGTCTCAAATTTTTAATTCTTTTTTGATTTAAAATTTGATTTTCTAATTTCATTTCATTTTTTCAAAGTAATACATTGTTTTAAAATATAATATAAAAAGAGTAAAAAAATAATTTAATAGTAAAAATGTTTATCACTATAAACAATCTCAAACATTAAAAAATATTGAGTTTTTAATATGAGTAAGCTAATGTTTGAATTGTTTAATAATCTGTTGAAAGCTTTGAAAAGTTTCAAAAATCAAAAAAGTTATGAATATTTTACATAAAGTAATTTTAATTGTTTATTAGTATTGTTCGGATTGGTATTTGTTGAACAATAGGAAATAATTTTCACTTCATTTTTGATACAGGTCTTTGAATTATAAAACGTAAAAATTTCCAATTACTTTACAATTTCCTTTTTTAAAGAGGGTAAATAAAGTTCAATCTACCTCATTGAAAACTCTCTTTTATTAAAAGAAAAATTGGGAAGATGAATTGATATTTTTACCCACTTTACATTCAAATATTAGTATTGCCCTTTACTATTTTTTTCAAAATAAATTGAAAAAAATTTTCCTTAACCTTTCCAAATTACATATTAAGGTTTACAATCCCTGAAATTTGAAAAAAAAGATTATCTTGTATTTTATGTGGCGACTTGTTAATTTGGTTCTTAGCTGATCGATCTTGTTCTTGGTATGGGTTTTAATAGTGGTTCAAAATTGCAATTTTTGATAATTTATTTTTTTTATTTCCGAAATCCAAATCGAAGAGTGTAAGATTAATAAATTGATATTAATTTAAGAACGAATTTTGGTTTTTGGGCTGTAGAAAATTTTCATAGGTTTACTTATTTTTCAATTAACTTAACTGAAAACAAATTGTTTTTTAAAAGGCACCAAATAAAACCAAACCTAATTATAAATCTCAATCAAAAACCCATAAACCACATTTTTTTATAACTTAACTTCCAGCCAATTAATCTTACACTCTTCAATTCGGATTTCGGAAATAAAAAAAATAAATTGTCAAAAATTGCCATTTTGAACCACTATTAAAACCCATACCAAGAACAAGTTTGATCAGCTAAGAACCAAATTAAGTAGTCACTACTCCCAATACGAGATAATCTTTTTTTCAAATTTCAGGGATTATAAACCTTAAGAAATCGTGCAAATTCCAAATTTATCATCTTTAAAAGAATCTGAAATTATTAATATTCATTTTTAGAATCCTGAACTTTGATGATTTGTTTTAAGTTCTTGGGGTGTATGTATTTTTGAAAGCTAAATGAAACTTTTATTCTTTTTATGTTAGAATTATCAGTACTTTTACCAAGAGAGTTTTCAAAAAATAGATTGGGTTTTGAGATGGAATTTGATAAAGGTCTTTAAATTATAAATGGTAAAAATTTTTTACTTTGTATAAATTCACAAAAATTATTGTATCTTTTTAGTTCACTTCTCTTTGAGAAAATGTTTTTATCTGCTCTAAAGCTAGAATTTTGTTGGCTTAAATACAAAGAAAACTTATAGTTCAGTGACATTGTAGACTGTAAAGAGAAAAAAAAAGTTTAAAATGTTTGTACCAAAGAGATTCTTAAAAAATAGAAAGTGAAAAAATCTTCAAACTTTTTTTTTCAAATCTTTCAGTCTTATGCAAAAAATAATATTTTGAATTAGGAACTTTTGAACTAATTTGAGGTTTTAATGAGAGTAAACCTGATGAAATAATGATCAATTTTACACTCAAAACCATAAAAATGAAAATGTCTTAGAGATAAAATCAAAACAAGATTCATTTTTTTTTCAATGCGTTCTCTTCTCGAATTATTGATTTTTTTCTTTTTGTTTGCACAAGCTTTTACAAGCTACCCTGGTTATAAACTTGAAAATGTTGTTACCAGTGATTCTGGTTTTACTGGTGATTTGGCTTTGATTTCTGCTGGTCCTTATGGGAACGATTATCAAAAACTTGCTCTTTATGTCAATTATCAAACAAACTCAAGGCTAAGAGTAAAAATTTATCCTGCTAATGAAAAATATTATGAAGGTTTGTTTTTCTTCTTGATTTTTTTTTCTTTTCTTCCATTAAATCTCTTTACTTTTTTTATTTTTCTTTTTCTTTATTATTATTTATTTTTTTTTCGAATTTTTTCTTGCTTTCTTAGTTCCATTTGTTGTTCAAGTTTCCAACAGCACTGTTAAACCAACCGACATGGACTATGAAGTAACTTATGAGACAAACCCTTTTAGCCTTACGATCAAAAGAAAATCCGATCAAACTATACTTTTTGACACGAACACCAACGGAAGCGATCTGAATGGATTAATTTTTGAAAAAAATTATCTTGAGTTGTCGACAAATTTAGAGAAAGACCCAATACTTTTTGGTCTTGGAGAAAGAAAATCCGATTTTGTTTTGGAATTAAACCAAACTTATACCCTTTTCGCAAATTCGCAAAACAAGAAAAAGAATCAAAACAGATACAGCTCTTATCCTGTATATTACCAATTCTCAAAAGCCTCAAAAACATTCCATTCTGTATTTTTTGTCAATTCAGATCCAACAGATTTTGTTCTTATGGACAACTCTTTAACTTTTAAATCAATTGGTGGAATTATAGATCTTTTTGTTTTCACAGGACCTTCATTTGATGAAGCTGCAAATCAGTAATTTTTTTTTCTTTTCTTTTCATTTCTTTTTCTTTTTTTTTTTTTTTGAAAACTTTGAAAGACAGGAATGGGAAAAAATTTCTGAGTCCATGGAAGAAGAGAAAGGAAAGAAAAAATGAGTTTTTTTTTTCCCAAATTGCTCAATACCAATTTCAGAAATCCAAAAATTAAAAATTACCCCAAAATTGTTAGAGTGGTTTTGGAGATCTCTAAAATAGTCCATTTTTTTCAACAAATTTTAAATAATTGATCAATCAAAGAAAAACCCTTTACCAAAAAGATAGTATTTGAAAAAAACTGTTATTATGTTAAATCCACCATTTGGTCTTTAATCCTTTATTTTTCCTTTTATTACTTGATCTCACTTTTTCATTTTTAGGTTTCTGTGATTCTATTAAAGTTCCCAATTAAAAATCGTGTCGAACTTTTTTTCCCTAGCAGCACATGTGCAAAAAGTGGTGTCTTAATATTTGAAGTTTTTTTACGAAATTTTTAGAATTAAAGCTTTTCAAGTTTTCTATTTTAATAAAGTGAGTGCATTTTTAGTCTGAACTTAAACTTTTTTCAGTTTTCCATTTTAATAAAGCGAGAAACTAAAAAATTTTAAAAAATGCTTTTTTTACCAGTTCCAACCTCACATAACATTTAAAGGATGAGTCCTCACTTTTTTAAAACTTTGAATTTTTAAAAAGATTTTATTTAAAATAATTTTACATTTTTAAAATAGGAAAACTGAAAAAAGTTTAAGTTCAGACTAAAAATGCACTCACTTTATTAAAATAGAAAACTTTCAAAAAGCTTTATTTCTAAAAAATTCAATGCTTTTTTAAAATAGTTACGAACAATTTTTTTTTATTGTAATTTAAGGGAGGAATTTTTACTTCCTTTTATTTGCTGTTAGGTTTTTTTTTTAATTTTAGAAATTTTCTTTTTATTTCTCAAATTAAAAAAAACCTCCGTTAACTTTTCCATAATTTAAAAGAATTAAAGAAACTCAAAGATTTTACTCTATTCTTTTGAATTTTGGAAAAGTGACGTTAGGTTTTCTTGAGTTTTCTATTTATTTGGAAAATCAATAGATTTACGTTAGGTTTTTTTGTCTTTCTATTTATTTAGAAAACGTCAAAAAAACCTAGAACACTTCACAAATAAAATAGAAAACCTCAAAAAAATCTAGAACACTTAACAAATAAAATAAAACAGAAAACCTCAAGAAAACCTAGGCACTTGATGGCACTTGACGTACACTTTTCGTTATGGTTTCAAGGATTCAAAAGAATATAATAAAATCTTGAATATTACTCTCTTCTTTTGAACCCCAAAATTTCGAAGATATGCGATATTCCCCATGATTATTTTGAAAAAAATTAAAAAATGATTTTTAATTGTACCCTCTCTGGAAAAGAAAAGTGAAATCATTAATAAAAGAATTTCGTTAAAAGAATCTATGATTTTTCTTGATTCTTTTAAATTCTGGAAACCCTAGGCACTTGACGTCACTCTACGGCACTTTCCTAACTTCCCGAATTCCCAAATTTTTTATTTACAAATTTTTTAAATGATTCATATATATCAAATTATTATCACTAGGACTAATAAAGATATTGATCTTGTTCATTAATATTATTAAAAATATTATTATTATTTTTTAGAAATAATAGATAAAATTATTATTTTTTAATTCAAAAACCCAAATTTTAAAATGGTTTTCATAGTCTGGGCAGTTCCAGAGAAAATGGTACAAACCTTCAATACTATCCTAAATTATTTATTTTTTTACACAATTTGCCAAATTAAACAATTTTTTTTACATTTCAAATAATATTATCTTTTTAAATATTCGTATTAGTAAATTGGTAATTTAAAATTAAAACTAATAAAAACAATAATTCTTCCAGTTTCTATTACATATATTTCAAAATAGCTATTGTCAAAATGTTTCCATAAAATGAGAAAAAAAAAATTCCCTTTTATATGATGATTTTTTCAATATTTTTTTAAAAAAATATTCTTATAACAGGTTTATAACATGTTACAAATTTTATAACACATTTTATAACAAACATAAATGTTATAAAAATTGTTATTTCTTAAATTTTTATAACATTTTAAATGCTTAAAACACCTTTACAACATGTTATAAAAAATTTTTTTTTATTAGGGTTTTATGTAAACCATTAAAAGGTCATTAGACTAAAAAACAATTTCAAATCAATTCTGATATTTTAAAATATTGTTAAGTTTACTCAATTTTTTTTAAAATTATCAATAGGATTCTTACTTTTTTCTTAAAATTTCATAATTTTGAAAATCACATTTTCCAATTTTAAATAATTAGAAATTTCAAATGCTTAACCATACTCAAAAAGGAGATCTAACTCTTGATAAATTAATTTATTCAAAATTGAAACTAAATCCTGAAAAATAATTTACTAAAAAAAAAAAAAAAAGCACTTCAATTGTCTAAATGTACCTATAAAAAATTTTTTTTTTAGATTATTCAAATGAATTTTATTAAAACAATTACATCTGAAAAACTAAAATATGGCAAAAACACCATTCTAGAGAAACAAAAAAAGAAAGTTAAAACATATTAAAGTCATTTTAAAACAACCAGTCAAAAACATTTTTTTTGGTAGTTCTGAAAATATCTATATTTAATTTTATCTACTGTTTTCTAGATTAATTTTTAAAATTCATTTGGCACACTTTTTGACCAATAGTTATAAAACATAAATAATAAAGGAAACTTTTTCCTTGTAATTTTAAAAGATTTTTTTTTTTCTGTGAAATCATCTTAATTTAAAGATGTAGCCTTATAAATCATAACAGAAAAAATAATCTTATCTCTTATGCACTACATTAAGAAATAAAATAATATAAAAGCCACCAAAGTTACAAACCCAAATGTTTAACAAAATTTTAAAAAAACATTTTTAGATTGACAGTCTTTTTGATTTCCATATTTTAAGTAATATTATGTTGATGTGATTTATTTTGCTTCTGTGATTTTTATATTAATAATTAAATAATTGAATAAAAATCATGGATCATTTTGTTTTTTTTCACAAACAAGTACAAGACAAAAATACAAACAAACATTAATCCTTTTAAATTTTAAATTAATTTTATGATGCTAATAGATTATCTGATGTCATTGGAAAACCATCTAGAATTTCATATTGGAATTTAGGTTGGCACCAAAGTAGATATGGCTGGAAAACTTTAGATATTGTCAAACAAGTTGTTAACAATTTTACCAAATTACAACTACCACTTGAGACAATTTATTCTGATATTGACTGTATGGACAATGATATTAACTGGACCTTTGATCCTATAAGATATCCACAAGCAGATTTCCATGCTTTTGTTGATGAATTGCATAATGATCATAGATACTGGATTCCAATTACTGATATCCAAACACCTTTAATTCATGATTATTTACCATATACACTTGGTAACGAAAAAGACATCTTTATTAAAAATCCTGTGGGAAACCCATATTGGGGAATTTTACGCCACGGGCCTTGTATGTATCCAGATTTTACTCATCCTAATTCCACAGACTATTGGACCCAAATTCTAGAAAATTATTATAATAAAATCCCTTTCGATGGTTTATGGATCGATATGAATGAACCTGATAATTATGAATCAATTTGGCCAAAAGATAGTAAATATTTTGTTTTTCTTCTTTATTTCCAGTTTTATTTTTCATAAAATATTTTAAAAAACAATTGACAAATATTAATACAAAAAATTTATTGCAAAATTATACCTGTTTATTTCATAAATTTTAGATTGAAGAAAATTATAATTCACTTTAAGGTATTTCCAAAAAAGTGGGGTAATTTTTTTTTTTATATGTTTCAAATAATATTCTCTTTGCAAGTATTTCTATTCCAAAATTTGTAATATAAAAAACAACTAAAATATTACTACTAATTGGATCAGTACCTGCTTATTGCTTGTATTATAAAATATGTGCATTAAAATATTTTAAAAAAATGAAATAAAAAATTTAAACTAATTTTGGTGAGAAAATTACAAATTCGATAAAAAAGGGACAATATGACAAGGGTACAAACAATTTTTTAAACAATAAAATTCAGTTTTAAGTTTTTCATTCGCTGGTAAAATTTATAAAGACATAGCCCCTTCGGAAAAAAAATTATGATTCAAAAAGAAAAAAAATAACCTCCAATTTTACACGCTCTCAAAAAATATCATCTAGAATTGTGATCAAAAACTTTGATTTCTTTTTTTTATACAATTTTTTACAAATAAACGAATTGAATTATTATGAAGAATCAATTAATGATGAATAACAATTTTCTATGTTTAAATAGTAATATTGGAACTAAAGTTTAATAAAGAATATTTTAAAATAAATTTTCCCCGCTTTTTTGGAAAATAGCTTTAATAGATCTATTTTCAAAAATACAATTGAGTTTTATAAAAATTTTGAATTGAAGTTTAATCTAACAAAACAAAAAAAAAATAAAACATTTTGTAATCTAAAAACTTTTTTATTGATGGTTTTTATAATAACTCTACCTAATAAACAAATTTTTTTAATAGCATCTATATTACATTTTTATAACAAAAATTTCCCTTTTATATGATGATTTTTGACATATTTTTTGAAAAAATATTCTTATAACAGGCTTATAGTATGTTACAAATTTTATAACACATTTTATAAGAAATATTTATGTTATAAAAGTTGTTATTAGAAAATTTTATAACATTTTAAATGCTTAAAACACCTTTATAACATGTTATAATTTTTTTTTTTTTTTTATTAGGGTGTTATGTAAAACATTATAATTTTTATTTAATTTCCATTAAAGAGACTAACACCATATTATTATTGAATGACTTGATCGCTAACTTAAAATTCTAGATATCATTTTAAAATAAATAAGTTCAAAAAGTTAAACTCATGAATGGAAATGAGTAACCAAATTCCAAATGCCTGTTGAAGATTTAATTTTTGAAAATAAAAATTTCTTCAAAAAAAAAGCAATTAAATTGATTTTCCCAGATACATCTCTAAACTAAATCACGTTTTTATCCTTTAGAATTTGAAATTTGTTTAAGATAGTTTTCAAAAAAAATATTCCAAAAAAAAAAGAAATAACTTCTTTTTTTTATTATTTAAGTCGGAGTTTTTAATTCCTCTTATTTGCCCGAATTTCTAAATTTTTATTTAGGAATTTTGTTAAAGACTCAAAAATAAATTTATTACCCACTAAAGCTAATAAATATGAATATCTTTTTCTAATAATATCAAAAATAGTAATAATATTATTTTTTAATATATTAGAGATGTTAAATTTTTTTAATTCAGATATCCAGATTTTACGATTATTTTCATAGGCTGGGCAGATCCATAGAAAATTGCTTAAATCTTCAATAATATCTAAATTATTGATTTTTTGCATAATTTACAGTATTTTGATTTGTCCTTGTTCATAACATAAGAATATCTATTTAAATAATTTGTAAAATTTCTGAGTTTTAAGATTGAAGTTGAACCCTTCCATTTTAAATATCTTTTGTCGTTAGGTTTTTTTTAATTTAAGAAATAAAAAGAAAATTTATTTAATTTTCTTTTTATTTCTTAAATTAAAAAAAACTTAGACACGATTGTTTGTTAATATTATTTTGAATAGAAATTATTTTTAAATATTTTTGAACTTTCCAACTTGGACTATTTTCCAGTTGTTTAATTCGATATTTCTCAAGTTCAAATTCTAATTCTTTTAGGGTGTCTGATTGCCAGTTAATATTTTCAAATTTCTGTTCTCTGAATTTGAGATTTTTAACTATTTCATGAAAATCCAAAAAGGTTAATTTTTGAATTAGTTTAAATCTTCTTTTATATATAGTTATTCTTGCTGAATCTATTTTTGCATCAGTTTTATATATAATTCTAGGAGAGTGTGGATTTATTAATAAAAATTTTGTTACTTTTTTATTAATCCACACATCTATATCATTGAAATCTTGTTTTGTCAAATCAAATATTTCTAATCCATATAACAATTGACTATGTAAGACCGCTTTAAAAAAAATGAATTTTCAATCCATTAGTAAATTTCTTTTCTTGTAAAATATTAGTTATTTTTTTAAAATTGGTTTTAACTTTATCAAGGTTAAATTTTAGATGAGTTTTTTTGTCTAACCAAATCCCAAGATATAAAATTTCTTTTGGATTGGTAGTTTTTTTCGTTTTATCATCGTTTGGATTCATACCAAAATGTCGAATAATTCTATATATTTTAAAAAGAAATAACTTCTTCCTTTTCAAAAAATTGTAGTATTTCAAGACATTTATTTTTTCAGTACAAAATATATTTTTCATAAATCTTTTATGTTCAAAAAACAGATTATATAAACATTTTTAACCTTATTAAATTCAAATTTCTACTTATATTCTTAAATTCAATTCCAAATTAATAAGTTTTTATTGTGTGTTTCCAAAATCAGCAAAAATTTTTTTGGTTTTTTTGCTTTGGTATTTTTTTTTTTCTTTATTAGTTTATTGATCAACAATTACTATTCAATTTTTTAATATTCAAATAAGAACTAATATTATTTTCGGTTATTTCTCAAATCATAAAAAATAAAAAATACAGAAATTATTGTAAAAGCTATATAATTCTGTGCTTATTATTTTTAACTTTATTTATAGTTTATAATACAATTTTTTATTGAAATAGTGAAAAAATAAAATATTTGTTTTTTTTCAAAAAAAAAAAAAATGGTTTGATATTCTTTGGGCTCTAGTTACGACCAACAAAACCAAACTTAACAGTAAATATTGTATCTTTCGAAAGAAATTTCTTGTTTGAATGAAAGAAATTATTTAATTATCAAAATAATTTGAAAAAAAAAATAATAAACCCAAAAAAATTAATATACTGCAAATTGAAAACAGTTTTTAAATATACCCCTCAAAGAAATCAGAAGATACTGTAATTTATAATTAATAAATAAAAGTTTTATATTTCAATTCCCTCAAATAATATTGTTGTGTTACATTCATCATAGAAAAAAAGTATCAAGATCTTCACAAACAAATTAAAAATCAAACTTGTCAAACATTAATTTTGCTCTTCCTCGATTATTGCACTTTTGAGATAAAAATGTATTTTTTTTTTTAATTTAGAATTTTACAGTAAAAACATAAAATATTGGACAAATTAATTTTTAAAAAAAGATTATTTTGAGAGTTTGAAAAAACTTTTCGCTTTTTTTAACGCAAACATTGAATTTTTGTTTCCATGTAAATACTGTATTCCATTTTATTTTCAATTTAATTTTAGAAATCTTTCTATTTATTTACATTGAAGAATAATTCTTAAACTTATTTGATAATAAAAACCCCTTTTTTGATTTTGCCATATAATTTTCAATCCAACATACTAAATAAATAAAAATTATTTTTATTATTATTTCAATAATCCGAATATTTAATATTTTTTGAATAAAAGAATATGATTTCCCATATACTCCTGGAAATCAAAATTTAGATCGACATACTGTTCCTCTGGAATGTATGCAATACTATTCACAAGAAATTGATCTTCATAACATGTATGGATATTCCCAATCAAGAGCAACAAGGTTTGCAATGGAAACTATTCTTCCACAAAAGAGGTCATTTATTTTAACAAGGTCTTCATTTATTGGATTAGGAAATATTGCACAAACTTGGACAGGCGACAACGATAGTACATTTGAATCTATGAAGGAATCCATTTCAACGGTATTGCATTCCAACACTGCATTAATTCCCATGATTGGTGCCGACATATGCGGCTATTCGGGGGATGTCACTGAAGAGCTTTGTATTAGATGGTACCAATTAGGAACGTTTTATCCATTTAGCCGAAATCACAATCACCTTTTCCAAAGGGAGCAGCTTCCATATTCATTTGGCGATAACGTGACTACAATTATCAAAAACTATATCGATAATAGATATTATATACTACCTTATCTTTATTCTTTGTTCGAAAAATCAAGCAGAGAAGGCAATGTCATTTGGAGAGTGATGCTATATGATTATCCAGAAGATTCCTATACTTGGTATCTTGGAAACCAAATTATGGTTGGTGACAGTTTAATGATTCTTCCTGTCCTGGAAAGCGGTCAAACAGGAGTTGAAGGTTATTTCCCAAATGACAACTGGTATGACTGGTGGTCTGGAAAGCAAATAATGGAAAAACTAACCAACCAAACACATGGGTTGCACATTGAAATGCTTGCTCCTATTGAATCAATGCCCGTTATAATAAAAGGTGGATCAATTATCCCAACCCAAATACCCGCTCTTACATCTGCAGAATCTAGATTGAATAATTTTGAATTAATTATTGCACTTGATCCTCAAAGTGAGGCTTCTGGTTGGCTATATCTTGATGACGGAGAATCAGTTGATATTGAAAATAAATATACAGAAATTAAATTCACTCTTTCAAACAATAAACTTGAGTCAGAAATAATCAAAAACGATTTTAACATACCAGATTCCGCTTCTTTGCATTATATCAAAATTCTTGGTATAAAAAAGGTTAGCTCAGTAATAGTAAACGGTAAATCAGTTGATTTTGAATATGACAATAAATTATATATTCTTGAAATTAAAGATCTTGATATCGATTTAAATAACTCTTTTACTGTTGAATTCACAGAAAATTAATCTCAATTTTTTTTCAAAAATAAATCTGCTTTTTTTTTTTTTTTTTATTTTATTTGGTTATTAATCTAATAAAAAACAGAGTAAATTATAATTTGATTTTATTATTATTCTTATTTCTTCGGAATTAAATCATTTTATTAATTTTATTTCTTTTTTGGATTATTCTTATTAAAAGTCACTAAAATAACCGTACACACTCAAAATTTTTGAACAATACTTTTTTTAAAAAGTTCCTTTTAGTAATTTTAATATCACTGGAAAAAAAAAAAAAAATTGATAGTGTTTGTTTATTTTATTAAGAATAGTTCTTTTGATCTTTAATATCCATTTAATTCTGAATAATTACAAATTCTGGAAATTTTAACGTCAAGAAATTAAAAAAATTTCTTTTTTCTCTATAAAAAATGAGATTTGTAATTGAAACTATTCCATACAATTTCAAAACGAATACCAATTTTTTATTGATTATTAAAAATTTTACATTCTAGCATTGGAAGATAATTTGCATGCATGTGTCTCTTCTTTTTTATAATTTTTAATTTGATGTGTTTTAATTAATTTTATTGTTTATTCTTTAGTTGAAATTTTTTATTAACTTTTCAGGATAAGGTAAAGAAAAATATTTGATTTTTTTTCAAATTTAAAATTTTTTTTTTATTTAAATTAGTTAATTTTTAAGTTTAAATTCTGTTTGATAAATTAGAATTGGAATTTATGTTTATTTGAGATATTTCCAGAAATTGAGTATTAGTCTAAGATTTTAAATTATGAAAAATTTTTAAGTTACTTGTTAATCTTTTTCATTATACTAAATTAAATCATCTAATTTTTAAGTTATGTATTAATAAGTTGATTTTTAGTATTTACTGATTTATAGTTGTTATATATTTCTTTAAATTTTTCTCTAATTATATATTACAGTCAGTTTCACTTTTAAGGCACAAACTTTCTACGAAATTTTAAGGCACAAAAAAATCTCAAATTGAGGCACATTTTTTGGAATTTTTTTTTTTTACAATTTATTTTACTAGAATTTGAATTTTGTGCCTTAATTTGAGATTTTTTTTTGTGCCTTAAATTTCGTTGAAAGTTTGAGTCTTAAAAGTGAAACTGACTGTATACATCGGTTTTTATTTATATAACAAGTTAAATATTTAACTTTAAATATAATCTTTGGAAAGAGAAAACAGTTAAATTAAAAAAAAAAAAAAAAAAACAATTATAATAATAAAAAGGCAACGACTCTCGGTGGAAATTTACCACACCCCACAAGAACATTCAAAATAATAAACAATGAAAATTATTTATTGAAACCCAAAAAAGATTTCAATAATTTTTAGAGTTTCATCAATTTGAATTTTCATTGTATTTTATAATAGCTTTAAGTGAAATACTATTTTAAAAAAAAAAAATTCAGATAAAATTTTATGACTTTATATTTAAAATGTAAAAATAAAGAAAGTAAAGCAAAATATTAATCATTTTTATTGGTATTTTAATTAATCTAAAAAAGATAAATTAATAGTTCTAAAATAAAAAAGAAAGAAATACACTAATTCCAATTAATTTTAAACTATGAGATATTGAAATTATTTTCATTATTTTAATAATCAAGAAATCTATGATTATAAAGATGAATTTTTGAGAAGAAATTTTTTTAGAATAAAAATAATAGTATAATTTCCTCCTCGATAATAAAAATAAAAAAAAATTTCTAATTTAATTCTAACCTTCGTATTTAAAGAATAAATAGCCGAAACATATTTTTTTTTTTTTTTTTTTTAGAATTTAAAACCCAATTATTGATTCTTTTTTTTTAAAAAAAAAAAATAGGAAATAGTATTAATATAATTGTTCAGTTCGATTAAGAGATTATTCTAAGTATAGTATTAATCCACTAATTTCGTTTTTTTTTTTTTTTTTTTTCACTTATTTTAATCAATTTCACAAGTTAAAAAACCATTTATAAAAACACCCGTTCGATTTCAAGAAAATAAGATAAATTTTGAGATCTTATTTAAAAAATCTCAATCACCAACTTCATCTGAAAAAAATTTTTTTAATATTTTTTAATCTTTTGTCAATTATTAAGTCGGTTTTTCTATAGAAATAAATTTCAAACTACAAATTAACACAAATTTTTATTGATTTTTTTATTGGAAATATCAGGCTTTGATATGTCCTTAATATAAAAAAAACTATTTTTGTCTGATTAATATTTTTCGAAATCTATCTTATAACTTAATTCAATAAACCCTGGGATAATTTTTTTTAGAATAAAAACTCTCTCAACTTTTGAATATCTAAAATATTTTTTGAAATTAGTTTGCACTTTTTTATTTTGTTTTGAAAAATTGGGGTTGAGAAAATTTTGAAATCAAAGAATAAGTTAATATATTAAATTAGAATCTTTCCAGATAGTTTATCTTTTTTAAATAATATTTTTTTATTAATTTTACCATTTAAAAATAAAAAAGTCATTTGAAGACCAAATTAGTCCCTTTTGTTAGAATAGAGTTCCCATAATTTAGAATTTGTTTTAGTAAATGAGTTAAAAAGAGATATTGTATATAAAAATAGACCTAATTTCAACTTTGAATTCAATGATTTTGGCAAGAAATGTTTTCAAGAAAAAGTTAACTGAAAACTTTATTTATTTTTATTTTTTCATTCAGTTTTTTTTAATTTTTTTATGGAACGAATTTGTTCAGATCTCCGGTTTTAGTGTTTTTGGGTCGTAGGGGGCATATAATAATTTAATCTGTTTAGGAATTTTGAATATTTTCAGAAATATTTAATAATTTCAGTAAAAAACATAAACGTTTCTGAGAAACTGTAGAGTTTTAAGTAATAAAAAGTTAAAGTATATCATTGATTTATTGATTTGTTATTAAAATTCGAATATTGATCATTTTCACAATTATCAAAAGAATTTTTTATTGTATTTTTAAAAATAAATGTAAAGAATATAATTTTAATAGAACCTATCTTTATTGCTCCAATCTGTTTATTCTCACAGAATCTTTGAAAACAGTAAAAAATTAACAAGAAATTTGAAAATAGTGAAAAATAAACAAACTATTTTTCCTAAATTAATAGTGTTTTATTTGAAAAAAGTTTTCCAAAATTAAAAATGTTTATTTTTCCGAAATAAATAGTGTTTTATTTTAAAAAAGTGGATAAGTTATAAATTGGCGAAATTTGGCAACGGCGAAATTTGGCAAATTGAACTTTTATTTTTAAAGTTAAATTTCAATCAATTTATTGTTTTGTTTTGTTGGTTATTTGAGATATATATATCGTTTAAATGAAATTCCGATAAAAATCCGATAAGTAATTGTTGAGAAAATAAATAAAATAAAAAAGCCAAAAGTCGGTTTTTACATGTTTTTTGCCAAAGATTTTCTAGTTGGCGAAAACTAATTTTTGATAATTCCGATTTTTTCTCGTAAATTTTGATATTTATAAGACTTTCTTGATTTCAATTGAGTTAAATTCTGAATATTTGGGAATTATTTTGATCAAAAATCAATTTACAAGCATTATTTTATCAAAATTTTTCATAAATAATGTAAAAATATTGATTAATAATTTGATAATTTTGATTTTTAACATATATTTAAGACTAGTAAATTTAGTCAATTTGAAATTTTTTTAATCAAAATTATAATTTGATATTTTAGATAACTCAAAAAAATGTAATATTTGTCAAAATTTCGTGATAATAATGTAAAAATATTGATTAATAATTTGATAATTTTGATTTTTAACATATATTTAAGACTAGTAAATTGAGTAAATTTCAATATTTTGTATATTATTATTATAATTTGAGTGATATTTTGATCAAAAATCAATTTCCAAGCATTATTTTGTCAAAATTTCACATAATAATGTATAAATATTGATTATTTATTTGATAATTTTGATTTTTAACATATATTTATGACTAATCTATTCATATTTATCAAAATATTTTGACAAATATTAGAAGATTTTGAGTTTTCTAAAATATCAAATTATTATTTTGATTAAAAAAATTTCAAATTGACTAAATTTACTAGTCTTAAATATATGTTAAAAATCAAAATTATCAAATAAATAATCAATATTTATACATTATTATGTGAAATTTTGACAAAATAATGCTTGAAAATTGATTTTTGATCACAATAATACGCAAATATTCAGAATTTAAATATACTGAAGTCAAGAAAGTCTTATAAATATCAAAATTTTGTTAAAAAAAATCGGAATTATGAAAAATTAGTTTTCGCCAACTAGAAAATCTTTGGCAAAAAACATGTAAAAACCGACTTTTGGCTTTTTTATTTTATTTATTTTCTCAACAATTACTTATCGGATTTTTATCGGAATTTCATTTAAACGATAGATATATCTCAAATAACCAACAAAACAATACAATAAATTGATTGAAATTTAACTTTAAAAATAAAAGTTCAATTTGCCAAATTTCGCCGTTGCCGTTTTTCGCCAAATTCAATATTTCTCTAAAAAAGTTTTCCTTTTTAAAATTTTAGTTTTTGAATATAATTACATTTTAATTTTCATTTTTAATTCTCATTCTCTTTCTCTTTCTCTTTCTGATTCTCATTCTCATTCTCCATTTGTTGAGTTTCTTTTTCTATTCTCTTTTTCTTTTGTTCTTTTTCGTTTTCGTCATCACACAAGATATCCATCCAATGGGTGATCATAAATGCCATCAATTTTAAGGGCACGTGTAGAGTGGGAGCAAAAACAATTGCAAGATTTTCAACTCGCATTAAATTCTTTTCGGACTGTAAGGAAACACGATACAAATGAGGTAACAACCATCGCAGCACTGCTTTATTGACCTCGGGGATATTGTTGTAGACGTGGATTAGCCGTTTTTTTTGGATCTCTTCGGATTGCTGAGACAATTTAGATAAACGAGGGGTATATTTTTCGCCCAGAATTGGTTCTGGCAATTCTCGAAAATATAATTTAATTAAAGAGCCTACAGTGTTCTGATCCTTAATTCCTTGGAGGGTCACTTCTTCGCCTCGATCAAATTGATCTCTTAAATTGTTCATCCGAAGAACAGATCCAGAGAGCCGATAAATCCCTTCTTCGAATTTGCCCTTTTCTTCCAAATACATGATCGCCTTTTCAATAATGGAAGGTGGCGATGTTTCGTCTCTTCCTTCTCTTTCAATGGCTACTTGTAAGGGTACTCCAAAAATCCTTGTTTCTTCAATAGGCCTTCTTTTGGGCTTTTTTTTTATTTTTAATTTGTTTTTCAAAAAGGATGTTTTTTTTTCCTTATCTTTTGTTTTGATTTCTTTGTTTTTTTCCTTTCGCTTTTCTTTGTTTTTATTTTCGTTTTCATTTGCCACATTCTCTTTTTGTGTCAGTTTATCTTTTTCGCTTTTTGATTTTGTTCTTTTTAACCAAGTATTCCTTTTTTTTTTTTTTCATTGTCTCCAAATAATTGATTAAAATCACGAACAACATTCGTTTCCACACTTTGTATTTGCCCAGAATTGCCTTGAATACCCATCTTATATTTACCTTCATTGGAACTTTGAGTGTGGTGATTTTCTTGGTTGTGATGAAGGCTTTGGGTGTTTTGGGGATCCTCATTTAGAGATTGTTGTGGGTAGTTGTTGTGGTTGTGATTTACATTCGGAACTAGAAATGTTTTTCTTCTTGGAACCTGAGGTGGAGTTTTGTTTACAAATACTGTTCTTCTTCTTGGTACCGGCTTGGGCCTTGGTTTTGTGTAGTTGTTTTCTGTTTGTGGTGTTTTGGGATTTTCTTTCTTTTTGGGAATCGGCGGAAGTGTTGATACGTTGCTCCCATTTGAATCGAAGGACATAAATAAACGGGTAGGTTTTTTCTTTATTGAACTCACTTTTGGATTCTGTGCATTCATATCAACAGTGCCAGAAAGAAAGACTGTTCGTGGTTTAAGTAATGGTGGGTTGTTTTCATTGAGGTTTGTCATTAAGACAGATAGCTTGACAAAATAGGAATTTTAACTTTAGATTATTTTTTTTTTTTGATTTGTTAGAAAATTTTCTACTTGAAGAGAAATTTAAGTTCTGTTATACACGTCAACAATTTTTCAGTTAATTTTTGAATTGATCAAGTTCGTGTTACTGAAAAAATTAAGCGGAAAAACCGAGTAAAAAATAATTATTTTTTTGCTTTCTTTGTTCTATTAAAGTTTTGAAAATTTCTAATCCTGTTAATTTGGAACTATTGTTTAAAATTTTGGGAATTTGTTAGTTTTTTTGAGATATTATTTTGCAATCAAAGTTAGTTTTTGAAAAGGAGAAAATTCACTTTAACTTTTGGGAAAAAAAGTGAAACACAATTTTTAACTGGAAACATTATCAAACCTAATACTGAAAAAGGAAGAGCAGCCCAGAAAAGAAGAATAAATAAATAAATAAAGACAAAATGAAGAATTCGCCACAATAACAATTTTTTAAATACTATCTTTTAGTATGGGTTTTTCTTTGATTGATCTATTATTAAAGAATTGTTCAAAAAATTGATTATTTTAGAGATCTCTAAAAAACTTTTACAATTTTCCAAAAAATCAGGTAGATTGAAATTGTTTTTGTTGGTTTGATTGAAAAAGAAAACAATGGATTATTCTTTGAAATAAATTTGTTACTTCTTTTATTCGATCTTTACTTTCTGTTTTCAGTAATTTTCCCAATTAAAAACTGTGTTTCACTTTTTTTATCGAATAATTATAAGAATTTTCCTCAATCCAATCAGTATTTTATTCACAAACGAAACCCAAACCCATTAATTCAAAGATTAAAGTATAGGTAATTCAAGGGCTTAAGACTGAACTTCAATTTTAGAGCATAATAATTTCTTTTGAAAATGTGTTTTTTGTTTCCAAAAATTTTAAATTTTAATTTCTTGATTACAAGATCTCAAAAATAAAATAATTTCCTTTTTTATTGAAATTTTTGTTTTTTATTTTTCTCAAAATAAGTTTTTGGAGGAGTGTATTTCTTTTAAAAGAGACTATTGAGTGTTTTATCTGGAATAAACTTAATTTGGTAATATCTCTTCTGATTATAACCACACATTATTGAAAGTCATAATATCATTTTTTTTATAATCATTAGTTGATAAGATTATTGAACTTGGGAATAACATTACCTAAAATCAATTTGTAGAAGAAACTGTATTGATTTTTATTACATCTAAATTCTATTTATTTTATTTTCTGATCAAAAAGCATTGATTAAAAAAAAATTCTTTTGTTACTAGCAAAAAAGAATATTATTTATTATTCGAGATATTGCAAGAAAGAACCCATTATTTAAGAAACTCTGGAAACAAAGAACACACCAACAAGAGAGTTATTTATATTCTAGTCTTTGTGTTCGTTCTTCAGGAAATAGTTCCTCCAGGTTAAGGAATAGTATAAGTCCATGAAAATGTGGTTTCTAAAAAAAATAATATCTAGAGGCCTTAATATATGGATCAACCTTCACTAAATTCAATATTTCATTGTATTTTTAAAAAAATCTTATTAACTATTGTCAAATAATATTATTTTATCAATTTGTTAATACTTGGTCGGTCCAAAACCATAAATTTATTCTTCTAAAATTTTTTTCTTTAAATACTCCGATAGTTATAGAAGTGTGTTAATGAAATTAATTTTTCATTCATCTTTATTCAAATTAAATCAATATGTTTCTTTTAAAATTTCAGGAGTATTTAGCATCAAAACAAAATAAAACAAAATAACCCATCAACCATTCAAAGGTGACCTAGTTATGGTGGGTGAATTACTGTTCAAAGGGTTTTAATAGGTATTCGAAAAAAAATTATTTCAGAAATTTTCAAAGTTCAAAAATTTAAAGCATTTTTTCAAATTTTTTTCTTTTGATTTTTTTTGATATCTAATTCATTTGCAATTTTTTTTTGATTATATAGATAGAGTCACTTGGCAAAAACATGTTATTATAATGTTATCAAAACAGTAAAAATGAAATTAGAGAAAAATCATTTTGAAATCTAGTTGGAATTTTTTTCAATCTTCAATAGGAGATCAAAATAGAGCAATTTCCTTTTTCAAATAGATACCATAAATCCTACATATTTCGTTTGGGGACTTGATTTCTAAAAGAAAAATATGAAAAATGAAGTTGAAAATGTTTCATATTTATTATTCAAATATCAAATAGGAGATCAAAATTCCCATTGTTGTTTTTCTCAATATTTCGCATAAGAATTTTGGTTTTTCTATTTTCCAAGAAAATCTATTGATATATTATTTTTATTTCAGACCGATATTAACAATTCTTTGATGCTTATTATTCGACTTATTTCTTATTTAATCCTTAAAGGTCATTTATAAAAAATATTTGATATTTGGAAAAAATGTTGTTTCTACATTTGACTGGAACAAAGTTTAGAATAAAAGCTTAATTTTTGAAAGAGTTTCATTATATTTCGGCAATGCCAAAAAGTTGAAGAAAAAACATAAAAGAAAATTGATATTTATTTAATGTGAAAGGTCTTTTTAACTTATTGAATGGTATTGAATTTTGAAAAGTAATTCATATTTTTTTTGATTTTAATAATATATATATATATGTATATCTATATATATTCTTTTAATTATCCTTACAAAAAAAAATATGTTTATTTCTGAATAATAAGAAATATATATAGTAATGAATATGTATAAAATTAAAAAAAAAAAAACAAGAAAAAACAAATTTTCTTTGAATTATAATTTTTTTTGATCTTCTTTTTGGTACATTGGCCTTAAATTGATTCTTTTTTCTTGCATCTTTGACCAATCTGTCTTTTTAGGAATGGCCACTTCTTCGCTCAATTCGAATACTTCCACGACTGCTTCTGAATCACCTGTAACGATTTTCCTACCGTCTTGTGACCATCTACATTTGTTAATAGCGGACTCCGAAGCCTTAATTTTGACTAAGGGCTCTTCATTGTCACGATTGAAATCCCAAACAAACAATTCTCCTCCCCCGTTAACGGATGAGAATAAAGAAGGATGTATTGGCGACCATTTAACATCATAAACATATTCGTTTGATTCCTCAAAGGTTAATAATGGAGATTTTGAAGTCTTGGACCATAAATTGATCTTCCAATCAAATGAAGAAGTTAAATAGAGATCACTGAAATTGATATCCCCCTTGGAACGATGGAAATCAATTCCTGTAATTGGGCCGTTATGGCCGTTATATTCGTTATTTATTCCAACTTTGATTCCATGACGGAGTACAGAGTAAATTGATCCATTTTCGCAACCAATAAAGAATGATGCAATTTCATTTTCTGGGAAAACCATAGTTGTTGGTGATACCGAATTTTGAGATTTTTGCGAAAGATCAATAGTCTCAGTAGGTGTAGTCAACATATCAAGTGACCATGTACAAACGTGTCCATCGTTACTGACAGAAACAAGTGAATGTGCGTTTTCAGAACCAACAATGGACATTCCATAAATTGGATGTGTATGTGCTATTTTGAAAAAGATTTTTGAAAAATAATGGAATACAAGAAGTGATGAGGAGTTTTTTAAAAAGATGTGTGATGATTTTTTTTATTAAAAAGTTAAAATATTTTAAAAATAAATTTATATTTATTCACTTATTGCAAAAAGATTATTACAAGAATGAAAACTAGATTCCAAAAATTTTTATTCATTTTTTTTTTTGAAAAAAATCAAATATTTTTTTTATTAGTGTTTAAATTAAAAAAAACAAATACTAACCGATATAAATAATTAAGACATACTGAGAAATTAAAGATCACATAACAATCTATAAAATTAAAAAAAAAAAAAAATTCGGGTTAAAAATTAGGTTCAAAATTGTTGAAACTACCATTATCCTAGATTTTTTTTTGGAAAAAAAACTAAAAACTTTTGTAAAAACCACCTTTTATTCATTTCTATGAATTGGATTTTTCTTTTTCATTAGCAAAGCCAATTCGAAATGCAATATTTAATCATTTCAAAATAAATTTCTTGTTTGAACAAAATTAATTAGGAAAAAAAAAATAATTCCACTTGGCCGATCAGCAAATAAAAAACAGAATTCTCTTTAAGGGAGTAGCCACCATAAAGTCAAAATTTTCACTTTTTAATATTTTGAAAGAAGATGAGAAAACAACATTTTTTACTTTGGCTGTGTCTAGTTACTTTTTAGTAATCAAAGCACCTGTTGATAAATAATTTATTAATTTTGTAATTTCAAAGGCAAACTTAAATCTCAAAATAGAATGTTAAGCTGATTTGTTTGATCTACTTTGGGGAATGTTAAATGGTTTAACTTTTATTCTTATCTAACATTCTTTTGTTGCGTTTTATTTTATGTCGTAAAAAAATCTAATAAATTGTTTTTAAACAAAGCACTTTTAATACTCAAAATCAAACAAAAGCCACAACTAAATAAACAATACAGTTTTCAGATCCAGTTTGGAAATTAAAGAAAAAAGTGAAAGGGTTTACTTCTGGTATAAGACTTTTATTTTAATTGAACTTACCAAAAATGTAAAAAGGTATAATATGTACTTTGATCAATAAAAAAAAAAAAACGGAATGGTAAAGAATTTTAAGATCGTTCATTTTATATTAAACCCTTTTTGTGAAATATTTTGAATTTAAACTGCTTTTTTTAAAAAATTATTTGGTCAAGTGATTTTTTTAGCTAAAGAGAATTAAAAATATAGAATATATTTAATGATTTTTATTATCCTGGGTATTTTTCTTGTTAGTATATCCAATCTAATAATTAGTTGGGATTCAAGGATTATTCCAAAAATTAAAAGTATTGTCTATGTAAATGTTCAATCAACCCACCAACCAGGTATCAAACCACAAGAAAAATATATTTTTGATCTGATCACTGGTTTAATTTATTTCTTTTAGTTTATTTTTCAAAACTGATTGTTTCTTTGAAGAATTGTTGTATGATCAAATTATTATTTTACTAAATTCTAAAATATGTTAATATTACTTGTAAAATTAAAAAGTAAGAAATTCGAATAAATTTATAATACTGATATGAAGACCAATATCATGATTTGCAATTTACTCTTATAAAATAGAATTTCACAATTCCAAATAATTGGACATTTTACTAAAACCGATTAGGAATTGAAATAAAAATGCTAAATTAATCTTGTACATCGAAATGAATAATTGTTATGAATTCAAAGTATTTTTTAAAATGAACAAAATAACGAATTATAAAGATTGGAAAGGTAATAGAAATAGTTATTTTTTGATTTTATTGTTCTTAAATATTTTTTTTATTGATTAGTTGAATTCAAGTATATATTTTAAAAAAAAGTTTTTAATAACTCTAAATCCTAGTTTAATACTTCTAAAATAAGGATATATTTGAATTTATTAAAATGCAAAAGAATTATCTAGAAAATATTATGGCACTTTTGTAAGATAAAAACAAAAGGTGGTTTATTATTTTATTAGTAATAAATAAGTTACTAAAACATTTCAAGTAAAAGAAAAAAAAAAAAGAATTTAATTAATTAACATAAAATTGTTTAATAATTATTAAAAGAATATTATCAAATAAAATGAATTGCTTTTTAAAGTCGTGACACCATTAAATAAAAATTTATAAAAGAAATAGCAATAAAACCTGAAATTTTCTATTTTTAAAATAGAATTGTGAAAAAAACATAATTATTAGAATTATTATTTGAGATCTCTAGAATATTTAGATTTACGGAATATTTGCCGATCTGGCTATATTCAAATAATTACAAAGTATAATATAAATATAATAATCTTAAAATACAAAGCGAAAGGGTTTAGTCTTATATCTTAAAAAATAATCTCCATAAAAAAATTAAATATATTTCTCCAAATTTTATTTTTTTTTTTTTAGGAATATTTTCTATGAAATTTTAATTGTTGATATTAGCAAAATTAAAGTTTTTGCTTTTTTTTTTTTTAAATTTTTTGGGAGAATATAGAATTTAAGAGCACTAATATAATTTTTAATAAAGTATCACATATTTTAATTCCAGTGGTTGTTATGGTATTGCTACTCGCTTAAGAACATTACCTACATTAATAAAAAAAACAAAATTGTTCAAAATCAATTAAAATAAAATCGAAAAGAAAAAAAAACGAGGAAGGTTCATTTAATAAAAAAAAAAAATAATAAAATAGAAGTCAGAGTTCTTTATCCCAAAGATAAATATTACTAATGAATTCTTTGGATTATTAACTTTATTTTAATTATTTCTATGATTTTTATTTTTATATCTCAAATATTAAATGCCAGTTGTAAAAACAAAAATTTAAGATTTTAATAATTGCTAACCATCATGATAAATTGATTAGGAAATTTCGAAATAATTTTTAAAATAATTTTATAATCATGCTAATACTGTATATTAATCATTGTATTGTATTAAATATAAACTAATGTGAAGATTATTTTAATTATTTGTTACTTTTTTTTGTTCAAAAAATTAGATTTAAATATAATTAACAATACACAAATGTTCTTTTATCAGAATAAAAGTAGATTCAATTTTTTGATTATCAAAATGTAATAATTTTTTTTATTGTGATTTTTAGAATCTAAAAAAAAAAGAAGTGTCAATAATTTAAAATAAAAAAAAAAGTATCAATAATCGAAAAAAAAAAAAAAAAAATTTTTTTTAAAGATGATAGTTTACCTTTTGAAGAATGAGAAGAACGCATAACAGGTGTGCCTTTTTTCCTTGAATCCCAAACAAGAATTTTGCCAGAGTATGTACCACCAATAACAATTGATGGGTGAAATGTTGAAAAAATTGAAGAAGTAATTTGTGATTGAGAAGTGAAGACAAATTCTGGTCTAGATTTTGAAGCAAGAGACCATAATAAAACAACACCTTCTGGTTCTCTTGACATTTCCCATTCCCTTTTTGAATAAGAAGCTAATAATAATTCAGGGTGCTATTTTATTAAAGACAGAAATAAATTATTGATATTGTTTAATAACTCAAAATTCATTATACTAAATACAAATTCAATAAAGTATATTTGTATTTATTGTTTTTAAATTTTTTAGAATAATAAATAATTTATTAAAAGAAAATTATCTTCAAAAATATAAAGTCATGATTAAGGAATCAATTTGTTTCTTTACTCATGATTTTATAATTTCTTACTTTTTCTTTTTTCTCTTTCTTTTTTCCTTTTCAATTTTTTTTTTTGCTTTTTCACGATAAAGGAAATATGGGGGGAATTTCTCCCATAAATAATCGTGAAATCCATGTTTTTACGCTTAAATTACCTTTCAGAAATGTAAGTGAAAAGACATCTAGAGTGTAATTTACACTTTTCCAAGAATAATAATGATTTCTTAGGGAATCTTAAAATTGTTAAAGTGCTTATTATTTTTTTAATAAATATGTTGTTATTTTTTGGTTTTAGATTAATTTATTAGAGTGAATTCATATCATTCTTTTAATAATTGATTATAATTATTTATTTTATTATCAAATAAAAGAAAAAAAGATGATTATTTTCTTCAAAATCCCATTATTTTGTATAGTTATGTTAATTTTATTTTTATAATTTTATAATAAAATCCGAAATTGACTTCTTTTCAAGAAAATAAATCGTTTTAACAACAATATATCAAAACTAAAATTCAAAATTTTTGAAACAGTTAAAACAGTTGAAAGAATAACAATACTACACTTTCATCCAATTTGGAAATAATTTTGATGAATTTAAAAATATTTGTATCATTCTTTCATTTTTTTGTTTTCAGTTTTCATAACATTTAGTTTTTTGAATTACGCCATCTGTTTTGTTCAATTAGATTTTTTTTTTATCTAATAATTGATATTAAAGTAAAAATTGAGGATTTTTTTTAAATAGAAGAAAAAAACTATTTTATTAGTTGATGTTGTCTAAACTTTGATCAATTAATAATTGATCAAAGAAATTTCAACAAATTTAGCAATACATTTTTTTGTTGAACTTATTTTAAAATTTTATCTTTGAAAATTAAATTGAGTTTAAATTCTTCTCAATGATTGTGACTATTCTAGATACTTTTTGAATTAGAAAACATAAATTTATTCCCTATGAAATTCTCTAATTAACAGATTAAATGATTTTTTTTTAACATTTAACCATTAACAATAAATCCTCAATGCATTTTTTTGTTTTGCAATCTCAAAATTTTCAACACAACTTTTTTTTTATTTTGATTTGAATTTATTTATTTTTTGTTTTGTGAGCATTGTAAATTATAAACAATTGTTGACCTTTTAATTCGTTAGTAGTCCTAATTTGATATTTATCATATAATTTATTAAAAAAAATTTTTCTTTTCGAAAATTAAATTTTTGTTTGATAAAAAGTTTGAATTGGAGTTTAGTAGGAAGATGGAATCATAATAAAAATAAAACAATAAACTGTTTTCGGAGACACAGTGAAAATTGATGATGTTATTCCCCAAACTACTTACTGTATTTTTAAAATACAATCAAATGTTAATAAATACATCAAAGATTTCGAAAAGTCCCCCCCCCTTGTTGAGATACTGGAAAATTATTGTCTCTAACCGTCCGGAGAAAAAAGTGAAACACAGTTTTTAATTGGGAAAATAAATAGAAACCTGAAAACGAAAAGTAAAATCAATTAAAAAAAGAAATAAATTAACTTCATATAATAATCCATTATATTTCTAATCAAACCAACAAATACAATTTAAATCTACTTGATTATGGAAATAATAAGTGTGGTTTTGTAGATCACGTAAATAGTCAATTTTTTCGACAATTTTTTAATAATTGATCAACCAAAGAAAAAACCCTACCAAAAGATAGTATTAAAAAAACTGTTATTGTGTTGAATACTTAATTTTGTCTTTATTTATTTATTTATTCTTTTTTTAATTGATCTTACTTTTCATTTTCAGGTTTCTATTAATGTCTCCTATTAAAAACTGTGTTTCACTTTTTTTCCAGAACGGTAATGAAAAAAAAACAAATTTACCAAAAAAACTTTGAAAATTAAAGACTATCTAAATTTTATGAAAAACGAAGAGTAATTTTAAGACCAACAGCATTTTTGCTGACTTTAAAGAAAGTTGATTCGAGGGATCTGGTTAGTTTTAAAAATTTTGGTTTTTTTTTCGGAAATTTTTGAATTTTGCTAAACCATTTTTTACTAACCAAATTTGAAATTTAACTTGAAAAGGTTTGAAAATCCAAAATAACCTTGGGCTTTCATCTCACTTTATTTTAAAGTTTTATTGATTTTGTAAAGGTAAGTGTATAAATATACTTTCGTATCATCTAGGACGAAAGTTCGAGAGTTAAGAGGTAAACAAATAAGATTTTAAATTTACCTTGTTTTTTTCAAGAATTCGATAAATTTTTTGGATCAATAAATTAGGTACAAATTATTTTTCATCAAAATCCTCAAAAATCCAAAAATTTTCATTATTAATTCCTTGTCTTTCCTTCAAGATACAGATAAAGCCAAAAAAATTCTAAAAAAATTTTTACTTCAGTTTCCATTTTAACAAATTTGACGTCTTTAACTTCTACTTTTAAAACAGTTCATTGACCAAGAATGTTTTGAAGATCAACTAATTTTAGAAAGTTTCTTAACATTTAAACCAACAAAATGCTTTATTCAAAGCTAAGGTTTAATAATTTCCAAAATGAAAAATGAACTAAAATTTTCATACATATGTCTTTCACTACAATTTCGATATTTTTTATTTTTTCTAATTTCCAGTAATTGACACCAAAAATAATATTCGCTCTTATATTATTATTCAAAATTGAATGGGAATTGTTGATCAATAAACTAATAAAGAAAAAAATTCAAAGAGAAAAAACTGAAACATTTTTTGCTTTTTTTGGAAACATAATTAAAAATCTATTAATTTGGAATTGAATAAAGAGTTACTTATTGAAAGGTGAATTTAAAAGGGTTAAAAAAGTTGAGGTACTCGGTTTTTGATCATAAGAGATTTATACAAAATAGATTTGTAATAAAAAACTTGAATACCTTGAAATACTACAATTGTTCGAAAAAATAAGAAGGTATTTTATTTTTTTGGTATAATTTTTTTGGAAAACAATCCTTTCAATTTCGAATTCTAAAGTATAAAACTGAATTCAGGGAAGAGTAAGACTGGAAACTCGTGTTTAATTGCTTTTTTTGAAGTGAAATTTTTTATTCAAAAATTAAATCCATAATAGACATCGGGGATTTGGTACTCATTTTCATTCATGAGATTTACTTTTTGAGATTATTTATTACAAAATGGATTTCAAAAATTACAAATACACATCAGGAATAAAACTGTTTGTAGCTTGAATGTTTGGTAGTAATTATATTTTATCTTTTTTTAGTTGAAGAAAAGATCAAAAAAGAGCAATTTATTTTCTCAACACATAGAAAGAAGAGTTTAATTTCAATTTTGGTTTTAAAATTGTTTTGTTTTGGTGGAGTGTTTTCCACTCGGTACAAAAAAACAGGAGTTGTATTTTTTCAAGAAAAAAATTTTAAATGAAATTTCAATTTTTAAAAAGAATTAAAATGATTTTCGTTATTTATTCGAATTTTGGCAGAAAAACCAGCAAATTCGAACCCTTATTGACAGATCTTGAAATCATTTTGATTTTAGTAACTACAAAATAAGAAAACGTTGAAAATTTTTTTATTTTTTTTCGATTTTAAGTAAAAGATTATGGGGGTTTGTCGAACTCAAATAGTGAATCGGGGGTTGGTTTTAACAATATTCTAATCAAATTTAGCTATCTATATTCATTAAAACAAATTCTTTAAAAAAAACATTATCCCCGTATACTAAGACATATATTATAATTTATCAGTAAAATCAATAAAATTGTTTTTTGTCTTTCAACATTGTATTTGAGTCCTCAGGTAGTCTAAATTTCGGACAGTGCTTCAGAAATCATTTTTTACACTTGTGTACGAGAAAAATGTTTTCCAAAAAATTGTGATTAATTTATTGGCTAGTTGATGATTTGTAAATGAATTAATGAATGAATTAATGAATGGATTAATGAGTGAATTAATTAATAGATTAGGTGATAGTTTGTTGATTTGTTGATGTACTAATTTGTTGTTTCTGTATATTTATAATCACACAAGTGTTTTTTCTCGAAAAAAATCAAGGATGGTTGGTTAACAAAAAAATTGGAAATGAAAAAAATTGGTAAAAAAAAAAAATAAAGAAATTAATACTTTTGGCGACCATTGTAGATCTGTTACAGAACGGAATTTTGACCATTTTTCATCATAAAATTTGATTTTATTTGAAAGAAGAGGTTTTATCATTCTAAATTAGGATTTTAAAAAAATTAAAAAAAAAGAAAAGAGAAAATTCATTAACAAAACGAAAAGTTAATTATTTGGTTTGAGTTCTTTTAAATAAGAACTTGTTTGTGTTATTTTATTTAATTAAATCAAATTTCTTTTCTTTTAAATACAATCAACAGTTTTTTTTTGTGGATACTTTAAATTGTTTTGTACGCAAAGATTTTTTTTCAATTTTCTTGTTATTTCTTCTAAAAAAAAAAGGTGAGAAATAAAAAAACAATATTTCTGAGTGATCCACAAAATGAATTTATATCAAAAAAAAGAAGCAGAAATCGTAAAATTGTGTTTTCGATCTTTCTGTTTTAATAAATTGCAATAACAAAAAATTTTTCTTTTTTTGGATTGAAAAAATATGTCTTTTTTTATTCTTTGTTTTGTTCTTTGTTGTGATGAAAAAAAAGAAAGAAATGAAAAACCTCTATTAAGAGAAAAATAATTCACTTACTCGTCTTCGTCATTTAGCGATCCAGTGTAGTCCTTTAATAAATCGAAAGGCTCGTTCAAAACTCTTTCAACAATTCTTGAGCCATAATCAAAGAATTTTTGGAAACCAGCAGAATCTATGATTTCGTTTCTTTCTGTTGTTGAAAGTTCTGTCGTTTTCTTCAGTTCTTTAATTCTTGTTTCTTGTGTATTTACTTTGTTAGTATTATGGAAATTTGTTTGTGTTTGTGTTTGTGTTTGAATTTGAATATTTTCAGTCTTTTTTTCATTCATTGTTTGGTTCATTAATTGTTCTTGGAGATTCTTGGGTAACTCGCGTTTAGTCTGTGTTTCTCTGTTGTATTTTTCAATTACCCTTGGTTGGATATCAACAGACACAACAGACTTGTGCTCCGATAGATGTGGGGAATATGCGGAGATTGAGTGTTTGTTTACCTCTGTTGACTTGATCTTGCTTATTGGCTGATCGTATTTCTTGCCTTTGTTTTTTGTGTCTTTTATTAGCTCTTCGATCATTCGATCTTTAGATTCTCTTTCTTGTCGGTTTTTGTTGCCTCTTCTTCTGCCCTCATTTTCTTTTTTTTTTTTATCAAGTTTCATTCTCCGAAGTCGAATCTCTTCTAATCTTTTTTGTCTCTGTTCGCGACTTGTCATTGATAAACAGATCAATCTTTGTTATCAATCATAAGAAATTTGGTTTAATAAGAAAAAAAAAAAAGTAGAATTTGATGAAGAGATATTTATTAGGAAAAAGATACGAAAGTTAACTTGGTGGTTTCTTGAAATAAAAAGAGGAAAAAAAATATTTGTTGATTGTTTTGTGAATGAAAAAAGGTTTTTTTTTGTCGAATTTTACTCTTTTTGTAATTAAAAAAAATATTAACTGAAAAAGAAAATACAAAAAAATAAAATCTCTTTTTTGAATTTGAGATTATTGGAAAAGTTTTCGTTCTTATACTATAGTTGAAATGGTGTATTCTTGAAGTAAATAGTATATCTTTTAGAAAAGACTGAGACTTATTATTTTGAAAATATCAAGATTTGAAATTTTATATATATCTTCTTATTGTGTTCATAAGTTTATATATTGGTTCGGATCAAAAAACTATTTCAATTGAAATTATTTATGTGTATGAATAATACAAATATAATTAAAAATCGAACAGTATAACAAATTACGGTTTAAGTTTGAAGTAAAAATCAATTCTAGAGATTACCAGTAAATTAAAACAAATAATGTATTTTTAAGAAAATTCAACAAAAGTTTTTTTTTGAAAATATTTCTTTCTTTATACTTTCAACAAAAAACCATATATTTTCAAAAAACACTAGAAATTCAATTTTTTGAACAATTTTCATTATTAATAAAAATTCAAAAATTGATCTCTATTTTACAGATTTATATCTATAAATTATCAAGTGACCATTTAATATTCCAGTTAGAATGACCTAAATATTCTAAATCTTACCATTTTATCCCCATGGTAAATGTAGAAAGTAAAAAAAAACAAAAATTCAAAATTAATTGAGAAAAGAACTGAAAAAAAAATCAAATTTAACCTTGATATTGAATTTTATTTTTTTAGATAAAATCAAAATTTCCTTTTGAAAATAAATAATATTTTGATAATTATTTTGTTTTTAGATTTATTAAAAAAGTGTTTTCTTTTCTTGAGAAATTTCTCTTTTGATAAATTTTTCAAAGTTTTACATTTGAATTACATAGATTGGAGGAAATAATTGATTACTAAAATAGTTTTTTTTTTTTGATTTATTAAAATTCAAAAATAATACAAAAATCTAACTAAAATTAAAATCTATTCAAATATTTTCAATTGAAAAAAATTATTCTGATTCTAAAATTCAATATCACGGTTAAATTTTATTTTCCTTTATTATACAATTAATTTTGAAATTTTGTTTTTTTTTACTTTCTACATTTATCACAGCGATAAAATTGAATGATTTCGAATATTTAGGTCATTTTAACTGGAATATTAATTAGTCACTCGATAATTTATAGATTTAAATCTGTAAAACTGAGATCAATTTTTGATTTTTTATTAATAATGAAAATTGATCAAAAAAATGAATTTCTAGTAATTTTTGAATATTTATGTTATTAGAATTGAAAGTATAACAAAGATTGTATACCATACAATTTTCTTTTCTTTTTTCTTTTCTTTTTTGCTGACTATAATAAGTCGACATATGATATTTTATTCAATCCATGGCAGAATATTAAAATTTTCAATTATTCTTATCAATTTACATTAGAGTCCACAATTGCGATAATCAATAAGATCATGATAATATTTACAAATTGCAATATTCGTTAAAATTAAGGTAATTGTTTACAAATCGTGATAACTATCAAAATATCACGATAAAAAATAATCGCGAAAAGACTAGTTGATATTGTCTTTTAGTGTTAATTTAATTACATTTTTAATTACAGAATTTTTGTTTAATCTAAAAATAGATTCTGTTAAAAAAAGTTATTTTCAAAAAAAAAAAAACAAAAGAGATACTAGATTCAAGCAAGGATCAGTTCACTTATTTTCATTACATTTTATTGGTATTTGTTGACAGATTGATTGGAACTTTCCATCAACAATTGAAATAATAAAGGTAAATCAAAAATTAAATAGTCAATTTTTGTTTTATAAATTGCTTGAATAAAAATGCTTCTAGAACAACCAACTCCTACAGTTTTTGAAAAAATAAAATGTATTCTTTTATTTAAATATTTTCCTTATTTTCTGAAAGTGTATGGGTGAACTAACACTTTTCAAAACTTTCCACAGTAATCTAGCCACATACTCACCAATTATTAAGAATTTTGTACAATTGTGGATTTATTTTCTTCTTATTCTCTTATCTTTATATATTCGTATTGTATTGTATAATAAACTCAAATAGAGCTTAGGGGGGGGGGGGGGTTGTTGATCAACAACCAAATAAAACAGAAAATTACTTATTATTCTTTTTGGTTATTTAATCATTTACAAGATAAAAACAAAATTTAAAAAAAAAAAAACACAAAAATATTTTATATTCAAGTGTATTGTTGGAATGGTTAATTATGTTTTTTTTTCTTTTCATAACATTTATATAAGCTTTTATTTTTATAACAAATAAAAAAATAAAAAGAAAAAAAAAAAATTGCCACTATAAAAAATACCATTCCCTTGATAAAAGTTTTCAGCCTTTCCAAACTTTCGAACACTTGAAGGTAATTTACAATACCCACATACACTTTCAAACATTTTTACAGGAGGTGGTGTTTTTTAAAAGTGGTAAGGCTTGGTAAAAGTAAGAATATTTTTTCTCTTGTAAATGAAAATAATACTTTTCCTTTTTTCAATCTTGTATTTTATCAAGATTTTGTAGAATATTGTGATTTTATAATTTTTCGTGATACTGTTGGAATAATGGCGTTTTTTTTTTTTATTATTATCATAAATATTTTGATAATCTCATAAAAATCGAAGCTCTCATTAAAATATCTATTCTATTCAATTGATTTTTACACTTTATTGATAAATTCAAAAAAAAAAAAAAAAAAAAAAAATAGAAAATAATTCATTTCAATTTCCTTTTTTAAAAGTTAATAATTAAGATTTTCAAAAACTGGAGTAATTTTAAAAAATTATGTTGAAAAATACTTAATCCAAATATAAATACTTCTATACCATTTAAAAACTAAAATCATTATGCTATCGGCTGAATAGGTAGACACGCCGAAAGATCTAAGGAGTATAATAAAAAAATATACCTATTTTGTAAAAACAAAGTTTATGTTGTAGCCGACTTCATATAGGAGTTTAAAAAATATGAGAAAACTTGAATAAACTGGGAAAAACCACTAATAAAAATTTGAAAAATTTGAACTTCAATGCAAATATCAAATGGGATATATTAGGATTATTGAGGATAAATGGACAGAAAAAAAATTTATGATGTTATCATAGAGCACTATTTATCCAATATGGCTCAACATACCATATAGAAAAAGGAAGTTCAAAACTATATAACCAATAATCACAGACATATATAATCATTTGGATTAAAAGACTTTTCAGTTTCCAACACCAATTATTTTAAAACAGTTTTTTTTTTCTTCTTTCTTCTTATTTTCACATTTATTCTCTTTTTTTACCGGGTTTTTATTTTCCCCTAAATTTTAGAATTCTAAATTGTATTTCGAATACTAGGTATAACTTTATTCTATTCCAGGTGCTCTTTTCATTGGAGGTTTCAAATTTAATCACTTCAAATTTTACCCAATGTCAGAGTAAAATATTCATTCATTTACCTCACATATAACAAATATTTTCCAAAAATTTGTACATATTTAAAAAAGTTTAAATAAATAACAATACTCCAGTTTACATTCAATTTGGAAATAATTTTGAATTTTATAAAAAGTATTTTAATCATTTTTTGTCTCTTCCATTTTCTTTTTATTTCTTTTTTCACAGTTGCATAACCTTTCTTGTTTGATTAGTATATTTTATACAATGATTAAGAGAAAGTTAATTTTCAGTTTGTTAAATTGAAAAATCACATACAATATGTTGATGGTATCTTATCATTTGATCGATAAACAATTTTTGGCGAAATTTCAATAAATTTACCACTGAAGTTTTTATTCTCGTTTTATTATTATAGAAACACCTATTTTGATTTTTTTATTTTTTCAATTTCTGTTATCAGATAAAAATGGGCACTGATAATACATTAATATTGTGATACTTGAAACATCATTTAATATCAAGTTGTGAAAAACATGTACAATTGGTTTTTTTTTTGACAATTTTTGATTTTGGGTTTGTGCAAATTTTTGGAATTAGGTTCACCATCTTAATATGAGATGGTGGTGAATATTACTTTTTGACTAAAAACACTTTTGTTGACTAAAAAATTGTTAAGTCAAGAAATCTTGTTCAACATTTGTTTATTTTGAAACTTTTGAAAAAATATAAAATAATTTTCAACAACCAAATTTGAGATTTACTTTGAAAAGTTCATAAAATTAAAAATCTTCTTACTACTCTTTCCTTCCACTTCATATTGAAATATTCTAGAGTTAAGTGCAATGGTATAAATGTACTTGAGTATCAAGTGGAAAGTAAGTAAGAGGTAAAAAATTACTTTTTAGATTTCCCTTGTTTTTTTTTGTGAATTTCCGACAAGTTTTTCATATCAACAAAAAATTTTCTCCTTAAAACCTGAAATAAACCTAAAAATTGTAATATTTTGACTTTCTCTCTACATGAATTCTTTTAAAGTATTGTTCTTTTTACGGCATTGAATTTCAGTTCTTACAGAATATAAAATTTGGATAGTACTTTTGGTTTGTTTTTGAATTTCATTAAATTTTTTTTGTTTTGATCATAAATTTTGGGATGATTTTCTTGATCAATTGAAAGAAAAAGATAATTGAAATGAAATTTGAATAATAGTGATTTCAATTAAAATAAAGTATGGTGTTGTTTAACAAAAATATTAAATTTGAAAATGGTGTTTCAATTCCATCATCTAACAAAAAGTAAAAAAAAGAAAAAAAATTCCTAAAAAAAAAACTCTAAAAAGTTCCATCTAATTTTATTTGTGTTTGTTTTTTTGTTTCATTATAATGGGATCTTTTTAAAAACTCCAAAAGCAAAGTTCTGAAAAAGAAATAAAATAAAAAAATTATCAAAATTCAAGAAAGCAAAAGTAATGGGCAGCGAACAAAAAAAAGAAAGAAAAAAAATTAATCAGATTTGAATACCTCAGTCAACTATCGACCACCAACTACAACATCAAGAAAACTTGGTTCTTATTTCTTCTTTCCTTGTCTAATTTTAATGAGTCTTTCTTTGGTTTTTTGAATTTTGTCTCTTCTTTCTTTAGCAAGATCTCTTTCACGTAATTCTTGTGGGATCACTCTGGTTTCGATAACTCTTTCTGGGTATCTGACTTTCATATAGGTTTTAACTTGTTTGGCTTGTTTTTGTAATTCTCTTTTTGAGTCTTGTTTGTTTGGGTTTTCTTTTTTTTGTGTTGAAATTTTACGGAAAAAAAAAAAAAAAAAAAAAAATTTTAAAATGGCTTTTTGAAATTAAAAAAAGAAAGGGGAAGGTATTGTTAAGGAGTTATTACTTCTTCTTCTTGGAAATAAGATTAATTTTTCTTTATATTCCCTGAGTCTTTCAACATTTTCTTTTAAAGTTTGTGCGGATCTGTTTTTTCTTCTTTTGTCAACAGCAATACCAATACCCATTGCTTGGTGCCTTGAAATACCTGCCATTTTCAATTCTCTGTGAGTGAAACCTCTTCCAGATTTGATTCTCATGTTGTATCTTTGAGTTTGGCAGTGAACAATTGGCCTGAGGGAGCCAGACGCGGGTCTTGGTGCAACTTTGATGGCCTTTTTGATTCTGTTTTGTTTTCTTCTGGTCTTTCGTGCTGGTTGATCAAACCATGTTTTTACTCTTGTTTTCCAGTCTTTATGGAAATGCACGTTTGGTAAGGTTAATTTATAATTTGGCATTAAAGATTTCGCAACCACAAAAAAAAATGATTTTCGTTTGTTTGTGAAATCCGAAAAAATTGAACAACTTTTAAAAAGCCTTTTTAGACTTTCAATTAACAGTTATTGAAGAACAACTTACAATCCTTTCAAACAACTTCAACACATTAAAGCAGGTAAAAATTAGGTTCCAAGTCAGATTGTGTATACTGTAATATCAAAAGTATGGGAGTAATTTTTCACTATGAAACAATTAATAAGACCAATTCAAACATTATGGTATTTTCAGAATGGTTTGTTATTTGTGTGGTTTACTTGTTGTTTGTGGATTTTGAACATTCAATTATTCTTATATTTTAGGGGGTTGGTGCTCAAAAAAATGACATTCCAGGAAATTTGTCCTAAATCAAACAAATTTTTATGTGTATTTTGAAATTACAGAGAAATAAAAGCATGATTGAATGAATGTCAATATCATGTTAAATGCAATTTTGAAAAATGAGTTCTTGTTTTGCAAAGTTTTTACCTTTTGTTCCATAGAAAAAAACCCAAATTTTCTCTTTGCATGTGTAAAAATTGATTTCTTAATTTATAATTGTTTTTTTAATAAATTCGTAAATATCCCACTAAGGTGTTTATGGGATATGCCCATATAAGAAAGGAAACTTTGTAAAAAAATTTGATTTTTTTTTTTTTAAGAAAACAGATTGAATTAATAGTTTGAAGTACGAGATAGAATTTTTAAACAAGAAAATATTTTTTATAAACCATAAAAACAAACAAATTTAAATATTTTTTTCTTTCACAGTTAGTTTCACTTTTAAGGAACATTTTGGGTGATTTTTTTTCCACAATTTATTTTACTATTATTTAAAATTGTTGTACCTTAATTTGAAATTTTTTTTTGTGACTTAAATTTCGTTCTAAGTTTATGTCTTAAAAGTGGAATTGGTTGTATGTAATCGTATTTTTTGTTATTGGAAACCTAGTATTTTTTCCAAGTTGTAAATCTCATTTGGTTATATCTAATAAGAATCATAATTTATTATTATTATTAAAGGAGGGAGATTCAACAAAATTATACCCTATTTGTCTAAAAATGTTAAATCTATTTAGATTTTAAAAGTATAATTGGTTTTCGACGAAATTACAAATTTTGGTAAAAAATTTTAAAAATCAAGCAATTAATTTATATACACCACGATCATGAAAAAATTTATTCAAAAAAAAAAATTAAAGAATTGCTAATTTGACACATTTAGATAACTTTAATTATAATAAAAACTATTTAGTTATAAAATCATCATTGATTAAAAAATTATTTTAAAAGATATTTTATAATACAAGTTTAAAAATCCAATTTTCCAGTATCTATTAAAATTTTTTTCAAATTTATTATTAAATAATTTGAACTTTTTATTTTTTTTCATCGTCAAGCGGTGATAATAATATTTTTCCAAAACATTTTAAATTTAATAAAAATCTTTCAAATGGAACCTTTATTTTGACTCTTATGGAATTATTTGTTGATTTAAATTCAAAAAAATATTTTATTTTTTTTGATTTTTCCTATAGGTTTTTTTTACTTTTTGGAATAAACCGAAAATTTCAAAAATTTTTGATTTATTTCAAAAAAGTAAAAAAACCTCCGTTATCTTTTCCAGAATTTAAAAGAATTGAGTAAAATGTATGATTTTTCTCCATTCTTTTGAATTCTGGAAAAGCTAGTCACTTTACGGTCAATTTTCCTTAGGTTTTCCCGAGTTTTCTGTTTATTTGTGAAATCAATAGATTTTAGGTATAAAACAGAAACACTCAAGAAAGGTAGTTAGATTTACCAGAATTTAAACGAATTGAGTAAAATCAAAGTTTTTTCTCTATTCTACAGAATTATTAAAAACCTAGGCATTTGAGTCACTTTACGACACTTGATGGACATTTTTTCATTTATTTTTCAATAAAGAATCAAGTAAACTCAAGATTTTTGCTCGATTCTTTTGAAATTGGGAAAAAATGTGATAAAGAAAAATATTATGTTGAATTTTTCTTCTCTACTGGGGTTTTATTAGATAGGTGCAGGATTTTCAAAACTAAAAGTTATTATCTAGTTATCAAAGTAAACTATTTTTCAGTCAAAGGAGCCCAGTTGTAATGGGTATAATACATGTGTTTAAAGGGTTTATCTCGATATTAGAAGAAAAATTTTATTTTGGAAATTTTCAAAATTGAAATCATTTTTTCACATTTTTGTTTTTTTTTTTCGTTTTTTTTTTTAAACGTTATTCAGTTGCAAAAAATTTTTTTTATTCCAAGATCAATAGTCACTTGGTAAAAATGTGTTATTCAAAGGTTATTGAAACCATGTAAAGATTGTTGAGAAATTATATTGATTTCTATTGTAATTCTATTCGATATTTGATCTTGATATTTGATTAATAAAAGTGAAAAATTTTCACTTCGTTTTCATTTGCTTTTTCAAATAGTGACCACAAATACCAACACACTTCGTTTGGTAACTTGATTTCTAAAAGAAAAGTTTGGAAAATGAAGTGAAAATGTTTCTTATTTATTATTCAAATACTAGTAGAAGTTCAAAACGAAGATTGTTGTTTTTCTTAATAGGGAACTAAGAATTTGAGTTTTTCAATTTTTAAGAAAATCTATTGATTAATTAGTTTTATTTCAGACATATATCAACAATTCTTTGATTTGTATTATTCTGTTTATTTCTTATTTGTTCTTCAAAGGTCAATTGTATAAAATAATTGATATTTGAAAAAAAATTTGGGCTCTTTTAACTGAAACAGAGTTTAGATTAAATTATTTTACCAAACATTCTATGATAAAAATCGATTTTTCTCAAAACATGAAAAAGAAAAAATCTGAAAATATTTTTTTTAGGGGCATATTTCTGATTTATTAGAGGTTTTGATGATAACATTGTTATCATTTTATTAACAATTAATTTAT
The DNA here is from genome assembly GCA_027625915.1 of Anaeramoeba flamelloides. Taxonomy (NCBI): domain Eukaryota; family Anaeramoebidae; genus Anaeramoeba; species Anaeramoeba flamelloides. Next base: position 3,187,730 of record JANTQA010000072.1, read on the forward strand.
GATTATATGAAAAAAAAACCGATTAGTTCAACTTTATCATGAAAAATCATAAAATCGCGATATTCCACATTGATCGCGAAAAAACATAAAATCACGATGAAAAATTATTTTTTTGAAATCACCTAAAAAAACTCTCTAGACTTTTAAGGATTCTCCGAATTTTATTCTCTGTGGTTACTGTAATATAATATCACAAGTAAAATACAACATTTAATTGATTACAGTCAGTTTCACTTTTAAGGCACAAACTTTCAACGAAATTTAAGGTACAAAAAAATCTCAAATTAATGCACAAGATTTGGAATTTTACTTTTTACAATTTATTTTTACTAGAATCTGAATATTGTGCTTTAATTTGAGATTTTTTTTGTGCCTTAAATTTCGTTGAAAGTTTGTGCCTTAAAAGTGAAACTGGCTGTATATCTTAAAGAAAAGCCAAAATATTCCTATTTTAGGATTTTTGAGGAAAATTAAAAAAACAGTTTCATTCAAAAACTTGTATGAATTTTCAAACAAAACAAGGTAGATTTAAAATCGTTTTTTTTTACCCCTTGCAAAACTTTCACTCCGGATTAAATTGATGGGTGTTTATCCCCTTAACTTTTGTTTGATAATACTTGAAAATAAAGTGGAGGGACCGTACTCCAGAGACTTTTGGATTTTTAATTTTTGGTTGGAAATTATTAAAATTTGGTAAAATTTGGAAATGATCTTGACTCTTTTATATTTTCATCCACAAATTTGGTTTTAATGATTAAAATGGTTAAAAGAGTTTGTTATTTTTTTTTATTTTTAAATTTTTAAATATTTTAATTTGACAAAAAAATTGTTTTTAATTTTGTGAAACAAGAAACGAGATTTTTAAACAAACTTCAAAAAAGGCTGAAAACCTTTTCTTTTCAAATTTCTTTGGTTTAGAAAAAAAAAAGAAACCATAAATCATTTGCGAAACTCCATTATCAAATTCAAAAGATCCCTTGATGTGGAAAACAAAAACTTTTTTATTACCAATCTGAACAGCACAGCCCATTGAAATTTTAGATGGGAAGAGAAAAGGAATTAGAAAGTTTGGTATTTTGAATGGTATCACATACCAATAATAGTCACTTTTAATGACACTCTCATAATCGACTGGAAATAAAGAAACCCAAACTACCTTCCTATTGCAAACAAGCTGATCTCTTCACTTATCACATTTACTAAAATTGAGAGAAGTCACAGCACTAACCCAAACATACAAAATCCCCAAAACAAAGGTGAAAAGGAAACAGAATATGTTTATTGATCCCAAAGATTGCAAAATTGAAAAAGTTCAGAAACCATTTCCCTACACTTTCATTTTGAAACACCAACGAAACAGAAATCTATCCCAAAATAAATAAATAACAAAGAATCTGGATTTAGACCCACTAACAAAATTATCAGTAAAAATGAGAATTCAACAACAAAGAATCGAAGTTTGAAACAATGGGAAGAAAGGCAATGGATTCTTAATTTTGAAGAATCGTTGGAGAGAGCTGTGGTTAAAATGACAAAGATGTTAAAATTTATCAAAAAATGGGTTTACCTTTCTCAATTTTTTTGAAAAAAAAATCTTATTTTTTCGAGTTAAAAAGATCTATTTACTCAACCGGATTTTAAGTCAATAAATATGTTTTTACACACCAAACGAGTATTCACAGATCATGAAATTCGGAGAATCCTTAAAAAGTGCTGAGACCTTTACAAGGCTTTCCCCTTTAAAAATGCTAGAAAGTGTTTGCAAGTGTTGTGAATTGTCTTCGAGTGTTTTAAAGTTTTGAAAGACAGAAAACTTTTATAAAGTATAATGAGTTTGGTTTGTAGTAGAAAAATTTTTTTTTCTTTTCATTTTTGTTTTTTAAAAAAATATGAAATCTCAAACGAATTTTATGATTACACTAATAATAACCCATTTCAACAATGACACTGAATATAAAATAGATATGTTTTTTTAAAAGGGAGTTATTATCTTAACAAGTTAAATAACCAAAAAGAAGAAAGAGTAATTTTCCTTCTTAATGGTGATCGATTAGACAAAAAGCTCTCAGCTCTTAGTTATGTTTTCTGACCAATAGAAAGAGAAAAGAAAGAAGAAGAAGAATAAGAAGAAAACAAATGTACAAAAAATCTTAATAATTGGTGATCAATCTGGCTAGGTTGTTGTGAAAGCTGTTGAAAAGTTATCCAACCCCTTTCAGCTTTCCTAGAATATTGAAAATGTTTTCACACAAGAACAAATTCTTTATTTAATGAGTGAAGGGTTGGTTGTTTTAGAAGCTCTTTCATTCAACACAATTTAGAAGAACACCACGATTGACTGTGAAAAGATATTAATTTATCTTTGGTTCTTATTGTTGTTGATCTAAAAAGATCTATAGGTTTGACAACCAAAATCAAAAGAAAACACAATAAAACTCTTTGATCTGATCCTTGATTTAATCAAGTATCTTTTTTGTTGTTTTTTTTTTAAAGAATAACTTTTTTTCACAAAATCTGTTTTTTGATCAAAAAAAATTTTTTTGTCAATATATTTCTCAATTAGCCCCAAAACCCATCAACTATTATATCGTTATTACTTTTTAATCGAGATATTTTGCCATTTATCACGATTTTTAAATAATTATCGTAATTTTATAGAATATCGCGATCTTTCGTATTATCGCGATAATATTGAATCAGAGCGATTTTCTAAAATATCGCGATTTGATAAAAAGAATCACAATTTTTGTAACTTTATCGTAGCTTAAGTCTGGATATATATCATCAATGCCTCTATTATATAAATAATCAGTAATAAAAAAAATTAATGACTTATGAAACAATTAATGATTAGTGATAAAAAATATTGAAGTGAATAAACAGAATGAATTTGACAATCAAATGAAAAAGCTCTCGACTGGTTTGATTATTTATTCCTGTATACATAATTCTGTTCATAATAGATTTTAGCAAAAAATAAATAAAAGCATTTTTAAAATTGAATTACGATTCCAATAATATAAATTTGAATAAAAATGGAGAAAATATAATAAAAAAAAAAGAACCCTTTTCATTTTTATTTGATTATATTATTATGACGATGATTGTTTCCATGGATATATAAATATAAATATATAACCTCAAAAAATATTTTGTAATAAAAAAAAAAAATAATCAATTTAAAAAAAAAATTAAAAAAAAGAAAAGGGAATTAATTGGGCAAATTTAAAGGATTTTTTTCTTTTTAAAGTAATCTTTTAAATAATATGCTTGGAAAACACCTGTAGTAATTAATACTATGATTGAAAGTATTGAAAACCATAATACACGCGAATTTGTTGATTCTATAAATTTGTTATGTAAAAAAGTAGTTAAATAGTTTAAAAGGAAATAAATAAAATGGATTAAAGTTTGTAAAATTTATTTTTTAATTATTTGATAATTGTTTTTTGCTAGTGGATATTCGTCTCTTCTTTTGAACAAAAAATATAATAGATCATTGTAAAAAAAAAATAAAATAAAAAAAAAGTGGTGGTGATCTAAGCTGAAGGTCTCTAAAAATTATTTTTAAAGAAATTGAGTGTTGGTTTAAAACAAAAATAATGTTTTTTGACAATGTTTTTTTTAAAAGTAAAATTAAAAAATGCTTATTTGTCCATGTCAAAACTAGGTAAAAATGTTGATGTTCAGAAACGTGTAGAATTTTTGTAATTTTTGGAAATAAAAGTCTATCTCACTGGTGATCATTTTAATCGTTTTTTTAAAAAATATCAAAATTATTTTTGCTTTATTTTGTTAATCATTAACACTTATCAAATAAAAACTTATCTCGGAACGTCTAATTTAGCTTGTCTTGATTTTTTTTTTAAATTTAATTTTTCCCTGTTGTGTAATGTAACAATTTTTTTTTTTGAATGAAAATAGTTTAGATGATTGGGAAAGTGTTTTCAAAAATAATAAGTTTTTCTTCTTTTTTGATGAAATTTTTATTCTTTTAAGAAGAGTATTGGTGTTTGATGTTATTACAGTAATTTAAAAAAGTGAGAACTTTTTTTTTTAATTTTAATTTTTTTTTTAATTTTTGAGATTGCAAGAAATCAAATTTTTCATAAAAGCCATTTTTTCGGACTTTTTTATTTTGTTAAAAGGAAATAAATAAACTATTGATGGTGTGGGGTAAGCTTGGAGTTGGAAGAAAACCAAATTTAAAGTCCTCAGTTTCATAAAACTTTATTTTTTTGAAAAGTTTTAATTCCGACAATCTAAAAAAAGAAAAAGTCCGACTTTTTTAAAATAACAAACTCCAAAAAAGTTTTAAAATAGCTGTATATTTAAATTTTACTATCTGACACATAATTTGAATTTTCAAAATAGATAAAGTAAAAACGTTTTGTTTCTTATGCTTGTTAGATCTCTGATTTTTAAATCCCCATTATTAGTTTGTTTTAAAATCAATTTAGTGTTGAGAAATGTAAGGTAAAAGATGCAAAATTTAAAAAGGGTTCATCAAAAGAAGAATGAACAGAAACCCAATAAAAAAAAAAATAAAATGAAATGAGAAAGAAAAATAAAGAGAGAGAAGGAATGTTTTACCATTTGTGTTTCTCATTGCTTCTTCTCTGTTTTTAGAATATAAAATTTCTTCGTGGATTTCAAGGACTAAATCTTGCATCTTTCTAATTTCAGTTTCTAAGGGGTTAAGGTGTTCTTTTGTTGCAATGTCTGAATAGTCACGTGCTTCCGATCCCATTTTAAAATCGAATTCAATTCTTTGTGTGGAAGCTATTTAAAACGAAAAGAGGTTAATCAGAAAAAAATCGAGGAATAATAATTGTGTGATTAGAAATAATTTGCGGATCTTGGTTTATTCAAATACCGAATCGAAGAAACAACATTATTTTTTCAACAAGAATGGCGTTTAGTAAAAGTTTTGTAAAATCACACTCAAACTGCTTCAAAAGGGTGAATTGGAATGTTTGAAGTTCCAATTATAAAGCTTTTAGTCTTTTCCTTTTTTAAAAAAGAGCTGTATTTTTTGACTTGAACTTTTATTTTTTTTTTTTTTTCCTTATTTTACGGAAAATTGAATCAAAATCAAGGTAAACCATTTATTAAGAATGGTACTAAAAGGCCTTGAATTTGACAAAGAAAGAGCTTGTTGAAGAAATAGCATGTTAAAAAAAAATAAAAAGTAAAAATTTTTCAAAATTAAAACAGTTGTATTTAAAAAAAGTTAATGTTAAAAGGATTAAAAAGTGTTGTCCAATCTGTTTGGTACATCCTTTTGAAGTTTTTTAAGTGTGACTTTTCAAAATTTTTCAACCACCGTACTTGTCCGAAATGGCTGCACTTGGGATTTCAAGATCTTTTTTTCAAAAGGATAAAAAATTCAAACAAAGAAAAAATAAAAAAGGAATTTAAATTTTACCAGATCCTTGGAATGATTGTTGACGATGTGAAGTAAAACAGAATTTATAGTCACCATGGATGTCAGTTCTAAATGCAAATTTACCGTCTTCAATGGTATGTTTATGCAAAATTGTATGGTGTTTTGAATCATAAATGATTAAATCAACAGCAAGTTGCTTGGGTTCAACAAGAGAATAAGATCCTGTTACTAAGGAATCGTGTTCAATTTCTTCTGAAATACATTTTTCTTGGCGTTCTTTAATGTCGATTTGAAAAGAATTCGTGGCACTTAAAAAAAGAGTGGCTAAAACAAAAAAAAGGAAACAAATTTTCATTGTTACTTTAATTGAAAAAAAAAATTGAAATAAAAAAGGAAAAAATGAACAAACTAGACTTCAAAATCTTGAATTCACATCAATTAATTCAAATTCCAATTTATTTAAAATCACTAAGAGTATGGTTTATGTCTTGTTTAATATTTAAAGATTAGTTTTGATAAAATAGCTTACTTCGGAAATATCATTTTTTTTGGTGTTTTTACTATTTTTTTCCAAATCTTTTTGATGGTTGTTTTTGTTTGTGAAAATGTTTCATTAACAAATCGTTCTAAAATCAGTTTTTGCTTTTATTTGAAACAAAAGACTATTTCAGAACAAAAATTTATGATAAAATAGTTTCGAGTATTTCCAAGTAATACTTTCACCAAAGAGACAATTCTAGAAAACGTATGTGTACCAACAACACTAATTTCTTTTTTTCTTATTATTGTTTGTTAAATTAACTTTTTACAAAGATCTTTTTTCTTATTCTTTATGAAAATTCTTTTATCTTTTGATTTACTCTTCTTTTTTTGAAATCAGTTTTTATTATTAACAACGAAAAAAAAATTAGTTGACTTTGACAACTAATTTACTTGTACAATTTGAATTCAAGATTTTTTTTGGTTTGGTGGTAAATTTCTTTTGGTCAAAATATTATTCTCTTGCCAATTAATTCCACTTCTATTGGAAATAATTGACTCTGAGGGTACTAAGGTTTTTTTCAACACCAACAGAAAAACATTGATGATTGGAAAATTCTAGTCATTTTTAAAACTCCCCAAAATCCTGGAGTCTTGATCCTAAAAGTTTATGACTTTTAAATAACTCAGAGAAACTTTCAAAAATTGGTCTTTAGTGGTTGAGTTAAAAAAATTATACAGGCACAAATCTCCAAACTTTAAAAGTGTTGAAAAGTGTTTGTATAATGTCTAAAAGTGTTTGATAGTTTATAAAAATTCAATCCATTAAAATAACCCTTGGATTTTTGAATGTTTTGATCCTGCAATCTTTCATTTTTTTGTTTTTTTATTTTTTAAAAATCCTTTTATTTTTTTACTCTTTCCTCCCCAAATGTTTGACAAAGCAACAAAAATTATTTATGTATTTCTTGCATTAATTGCAATTTTAAGTACAATCTTAGTTATCTTGGCACCAACTTTGCCACACGAAATTACTTCAGATGCCGAAGACGAATCAGGATCTTCAACGAACCAATTCTCAAACCAAGAAACAGATCAAATTGAACAACAGAAAATGAACCTTCTCTTGAAAGAAACACAAATCACAATTAATTCTGATCCACACAAGTCGAAATAACTTTTTGAATCCAACTGAAAAAAAAAAAAAAAAATTAACAAAAAGAAAAAAAAAACCCAACCTTAATTTTTCTCTTTGTTCAGTGCCTTCTTACTTTTAAAAATAAAGTGAATTGTTTTTTTGAGAACTCAAATTTTCTTTTGTTGTTTTTAATTTTTCTTTTTGTTTTTCTTTCTTTTTTTTTTTTTTATTGTTTTTGTGTTTTTTCATAAAAATTAATTTTTCAAATGATAAACAAAAGAATCCCGTCAAGTATTAAAGCTCCTATTGATCTTATAAAATAACAAATTTATGTCAAAATTTCAGATCACAATTTTTTATTTTTAATTGTAATAAAGGTCCCAGTTTTAAAATTTTTAAGCTTTCAAAAATCAATAAAAATACCAAAGGAATCAGATTCTTTGAAATTAAGCCTACCAATACCAACAGAAAACCGATTCTTTCGAGAATTGGTTCTGAAGGGATTAACACGTCAACATAGATTTTTCTATATTTAAAGTATGTTGTAATTGGGTGTAAATGATTTCAGGGAGTTTAAAAAATCTATTATAAATATTATTACTATATAAATTATTTATTTTTTTACTAAGGATCACAATTTAAAAATGTATTATTTTGGAAATTTTTTTTAATTCCTTTTCCAAATCTAAAAATAGAAACCAAAAATAACAATATTCTGGTATTCAAATAATTTATCTTTAGAACTTCCAAAAGTAACTATTTTTATAATTTTTGAATTTCAAAGATTAACTCAATAATCATCAACATAAAAGCACAAAGACTGATTTTTTTTGTTTGCTTTTTCTAAAATTAGTTGTAACACCAATACATACACACGATTTCAAAATAATTTGTCAAAAAGAACTAATTTATTTATAATTTAATTTTTTACAAAAATTGACTTTTTCACGACCCTTGTGTATTTTGAGACAAATTTAAAAAGATATTTTACAACTTTGAAAAATAAATATTTATAATTCATCCTTTAACTTTCTCCCAAAATGTAGATTTTTTTCTGAAATTTCTCGTGTGTTTTTATTAATAACAGGATCTTTTTTATTGATGAGATCAACAAATTGTACTACTTTACTAATTGATTTTTTCGAGACATTTGAACCATGGGGCATTAAAAATGATTTGACTTTCAATAAAAACATAGTTTAATTTTAAAATTTTATGTTGAGGGATTCTAATCCCTTGACTGTTAGAGTTCACAATAAAAAAGAAACATTACTCCTCATTTGAAACACAAGTTTGCCAAGTCTTCGTGTGTTCGTTGAACAAAAGTAAATAGGAGAACATACTATTTAATTTTCCTTAGTTTTTTTGTCCTGTACTCTTTTACTTACAGTCAATTCCACTTTTAAGACACAAACTTTCAACGAAATTTAAGGCACAAAAAAAATCCCAAATTAAGGCACAAAGAAGTATGATTCTTGTAAAATAATTAGTACATAAAAATTCCAAATAAAGTTCTTTAATTTGGAATAATTTTTCATGTACCTTAAATTTCGTTATGAGTTTGGGTCTTTAAAAGTGGAACTAACTGTAACATGTGCAATATTTGATGTATTAATATTTTGACTTTTTGAAAAAATGACTAATTTAGTAAAAAAAAATTACAATATTAAGACACCAGTAGATTAAAATGCGTCATACGCATATGTGAAAATGATTTGCACCCCTAATTAAAAAAAAATATTTTATAACATCTATATAATATTTTTATCATAAAATTTCCTTTTAAATGATAATTATTTTAATAATTTTTTTGAAAAAAAATTCTTGTAACAGGCTTATAACTCATTACAAAAATTTTAACATATTTATAAACAAATATTTATGTCATAAAAGTTTTTAATAAAATTTTATAACATCTAATGATTTATAACAGCTTTGGAACAGGTTTATAACCTGTTATATGCAGTCAGTTTCACCTTTAAGGCACAAACTTTCAACGAAATTTAAGGCACAAAAAAATCTCAAATTAAGGTACAACATTCAATTTCTAGTAAAATAATTGTAAAAAAAAAAATTCTAAATTTTGTTCCTTAATTTGAGATTTTTTTGTAAACTATCTTTCATAATAATTGGCTCATTAAAAATCAAATTTTAAATAAAAATATTTTTAATAACTGAAATTATCTATTATAATATAAAATTTAGATTTTAATATTCAATCCTATACTCAAGAGATATTTATTTTTTGTCTAAAAATAAAAGAAAAAAAAAAAAAAAACTGTTAAAAAAAATTGGGACATTTATTTTGAAAGAAGCATTACATGAAAAATAGACAATTTAAAAAAGTAAAAAAACCAATTTATCCATTCTCCTTCAATTTGAATACCTAAATCTAATCTCTTTTTCATATTTGAAACCAAATTTTTCATTAATTCATCTGTTACTTTTTTTAAATTTTTCATTTTCATTTTCCATTTTAACAAAACACTTTTGAAAAAATAAAAAAGAGAAAAAATGATTTATTTGTAAACTTTTCATTGTGAGAGGAAAAACTTCAAAACGATACAAAAGAAATTCATTATTCAAATGTAAGGTGGGCAATTTATTTTGAAATTTAGTTTACCTTAAATTTCGTTCAAAGTTTGTGACTTAAAAGTAGAACTGACTGTAATTTTTTTTTATTAGGAAAATCTTCATTCTTTTTTGATAAAATTCGTGATTTTTTTGTTAACTGTGGTACTTTTTTGCTATATACTCAAGGTTCAGGAAACTTTACAAAATATACTTTATATTGGGCAATGTTTTTTTTTTTAATGAAAGGAAAACGTTTAAGAGTAGAAACATATAATGACAATAGAAAATACTTTTATCAAAATGAAACAAACCCAAAGATCTCCAAGGGTTGATAAAAGGGAATAGAATGCCGCTTAAAACATTTAATATATTGTGTCAAGTTACTTTAACCTTGAGTATATAGCAAAAAAGTACTACAGTTAACAAAATAATCACAAAATTTATCAAAAAATCATGAAAAATTAAAAAATTATTTTTGGACAACACTAACATGAAAAAATAAAATTGAAAAAAAAAAATTAAAAAAAACTACACGATTCCTTACCCCCCCATACAGAATAATTAAGTTTAATCACAATATAATCAAAATTCCAGAACTTTAAATTTATGGGGATATTGTATATATTGTTGCCAGTCTAAACACTTTTTTTAAAAGTCTCTAGTCTATAAAAAAGGTATTTTTTCCGGTAAAACAATTCCAAATAAACTGAAGAATGAATTTTAGTTAAATTCAACTTATAGATATTTAATTTAATAGATAATAACTAGTAGTTTTGAAAACATTACACTTATCAAATATAACTAAAACATAGAAAAAAAAATTCTTATGATAAATATTGAACTGTCTTGATTTTCTAGAATTCAAAAGAATTAAGTATAATCAAACATCTTACTTATTTCTTTTGAATTCTGGAAAAATAAAGGAGGTTTTTTTACTTTTTTGAAATAAATGGAAAATTTATTTAATTTTCAGTTTATTCCAAAAAAGTAAAAAAACTAACGGAAAATCAAAAAAAAACAATATTTTTTCCAATTTAAATTAACAAATAATTCATTAATAGTCCAAATAATTGATTTAATATCTAATAGATATTCATTGAATAATAATTTTAAAAATTAATAAAATGAATACTTAGCCATAAAGAAAAAAATATACGAAATTTTCACTATTAAGGAATTAGCAACTACCAAGCAGAAGTATAAGATAAAAGTATGTTGCTATTGGGTGTAAAACACATTAGTGCACCATGATTTAAATATTTCTAAAAAATCAATTAATCAAGTAGTAATATTTGTTGATCTCATCAATTAAAAATGATCCTAGTATTAGTAAAAAACCACAACAATTTCAGAAAAAAATATACATTTCATCACAAATTTAAAGGTTGAATTATCAATATTGAGACTTTAAAGATGTAAAATATTTTTATTAAATTTGTGAAAAAATGTAGATTATTTGCTGAAAAAATTCAATTTTTTTCAAAAATGAAATAATTAATGAATAGATTTTTTTGACAAATTATTTCTGAAATATTGGAAACATATTGATGTTATAATTAGCAGTATCAAAAGTAAATAAAGTTAACTAGTAATTGGGGGTTTTATGTGGATGATTATCGAATTAATATTTGGAATTTAAAAAATTCAAAAATATTTAACTTTAGGAAGGTTCAAATATGATTATTAAATACTAGAATACTGTTATTTTGGTTTCTAATTTTCGATTTGGAAAAGGAATTAAAAAAAAAAATTTTGAAATGAAACTTTTTTAATTGTGATCCTTAGTAAAAAATTTATGGTTTTGTTGTGCAATAGAATTTATAATTGATTTTTTAGAGCTATTTGAACATGGACACTAATATCATTTACACACAATTACAACATATTTTGATTATAGAGAAATCTATAGAGATCATTATTCCTTAAATTTAAAAAAAATATTAATAGAACCTGGAAAATTGGATTTTTCAACTTAAATTGTAAAATATCTTTCAAAATATTTTTTGATCAAAGATCTTTTATTAACCAATACGGTTTAAAATAATTGAAGTTATTGAAAAGTGAAAAATTAGCTCATATTAATTTTTTTATTTGAAAAAATTTTTTCAGGATCAAGATGTGAAAGATCTTTTCAAGAAAAATAAATAAAAAAACTTTGGGGTATTGGGTTACGGTTGTTGTCATTCGAAAACAAATTCCCTAACTTCATAACAATAATATTGGTCTTTGAATTTTAATGGGATCTAATTTCAGCTGATTGTCTGTAGTTTTGTCAACTGCAGTCAAAATAAAGCATGCTAAAAATTTAACCGTGTTTCAAAATAAAAAGAGTGTTTTTTGTTATAGTAAACCTATATCTCAACAGATCAAAGAAACAGATAACAAACCCTCTATAAATATGGTATTTGTTTCTTAAAGTTCTATTATTTAAATAGAAATTTGAAAAAATAAAGGATCAAATTGGTAAAATTTATCTCAAAAAAAAGAGAAAATTTTTAAGAAAATTTTTATCATCAAAATCAACTGAAAAAAAAAAAATTGAAAAAAAAATTTAAAATTTTAAGCAAATTGTATTACTAAATTAAATTTTACTGAAAATCTCCAGATGTTTACTTTCAAAATTGATTTGAACTTAGGTATACTATTGGGAAGTCAATTGGGTTATTTCATTGGTACAAGAAGAAAAAAAAAGCACTTACTATATTTTGAAAAACAGATTATAATCGTTCAACAAATATTATTTTGATCACTGTTGATTTGTTTCACTCTTTTTTTTTTGGAAACAACTGTGTACTAACCTCTATCGAGTGAATTGGCTAGACGAAGAATTCCGAGCTTAAGAAATCTTTTAGAATTGAAAAAATGAAAAGCAGCCCGTAATTTTCAACTTTTTTATAGTCAAATATCAGGATTGGAATTTTGAGAAAAAATTTCAGAAACAACAATTACTGCCGTCTCTTTTCGGAATAGTACCCTTATTTTAAAAATATTTGCAAATCTTAATATTTCATTTTTTCTAAAAATTTTCCTTTACTTTTTGTAAATGAACAAAAGTTTACAAAAGATCGTTTCTTGGTATTTAAACAAATGTTTGTCCGAAGTTTTAGATTTGGTCTCACCTCAACAACTCAATCTTGATTTATGGAACGGGAAATTTGCGCTTCAGGATATCCGAATTAAAACCAATTTTTTTGACCAATTCCAACTCCCAATTAAGGCTAAATTTGGTATTATTTCATTTTATTAATCTATTACGAATATCACAAAACAAAAATTATCTTTGTTCGTATTCAACATTTCTTCAAAGGTGTCCGAAGATTCTTATTCTTATTGTTAAACAAATTGGGAAAAAAAAAGAAAGTTTTTTCTCTGGTTCTTGATGTTGTGTTCAAGTTGTTTCCAAAAACATACAGTTCTGGTGACAAAAAGATTTTCTATACAATTCTGAAAATTGCTAATTCCTTCAGTTGTTTGTGTGATCGTGTTTTGAAACCTTTTTTTAAAGAACAAAAACAATTACAAAATCTACATTTTCAAAAATAGATCAGGGTGTTGATTTTACACTCTGTCAATAAAATCAAAAACCTAATTGAATTGTTTTCTGTTTGAGCACACACAAAGAAATCCAAGAACCGTTTATAACAATTTTCAAAAGATTTACACAAAATGAACAAAGAAAATGTTCCCCTTTAACAAACAAGGGGGGTGACAAATTATATTTTCGATCCTATTTAATACCAAGACTTTGATTTGCACCTTTTTAATTTAAATTATCTCTCTTTCTTATAGGATCGGTTGGACATTTGGGGCTTGAAATACCTTGGAAAAACCTGAGCGAAGAGTCTGTTCATGTTGAATTTAAAGATATTTTTTTAATTCTCGAAAAATACACAAACACCGATTTTAATGAAAAAAAAAATTTCGAGGTAACAAACAAACGAAAAAATAAACTTTTAAGGGACAGAGATTCTCGGCAAACACAAATAAATAACGAAGAAAAGGAATCCAGTTGGGACTTTATGGGCATGCTTTTTGACAATTATTATGTGAGAAAAATTTTGGACAATTTTAAAATTAAACTCCAAAATGTTCATATTAGATTTGAAGATAAAGTTTTTGGGGTATGCAATTGTTTTTTGATTTATTTTTTTTTTTTTTTGGATTCTTTGGGTTAAGGGTCTGCTTTTTGAAAATTAAATTTGCTTTTTTTTCGCCTTATTCTTCAATAATTACACTCTTAAACATGAGTCATCTATTTTGAGAGAAATTTTTTGATTAAAAATCGATTTTTCGAAGAAACTACTTATACCAACTCCAGTGTGATATACGATGTGTGATATAAAACTCTAATTAAGTGTGAATATTTTGAGTGTGTCACATTCGATTTAATTAAAGAATAACTAGGTCTGAAGATAAAATAGATTCCAAAAAAAAAATAATAAAACTGGTAATTTAAAAAAGGTTCAAAGTTGAGTTATTCTTTAATTAAATCGAATGTGACACACTCAAAATATTCACACTTAATTAGAGTTTTATATCACACATCGTATATCACACTGGAGTTGGTATAAGTAGTTTCTTCGAAAAATCGATTCTAATCAAAAAAAACCCAAAAATAGAGAAATCATGTTTCCACTTACGTATAACCACTATCTTACAATCTATAAAGTTTTGAATTAAATTATTATCGGCAACAAAATATTGGGAATCCAATCGGGACCCTTTTAAATATATGGTAAATTCATACAAAATATTTTTCGCACAACAAAGTTTTTTGAGATTTTTTGAACTTAGATCTACAAGAAAATTTTTTGACTCACCATTTATGAAAAAAAATTTTCAAATCGATTTTAATTGCCAAACAGTAGCAAAAATTCTCATTTTCAAATATTTTTTTTCGAATTTTTTTGTTCATTTTAAAAACAAAAACCAAATCCAAAAATTAGATTGATTATTTGGAATTAAATTAAAATTTAAAACATTAAATTAAACCAAAATTTAAGAATCTCCTATTTTCCAAATTTGGGATTTTAATTGAAAACTTTAGTAAAAAGTGAATTTTTTGACTTTTTTTTTGCTATGGTTTTTCTATTCATGTGGTATTAGCTTTTAAGATTTTAACAATAGGTATTAATCAAATTTCAATTCCAGTTTCATATATCTTCATTGATCAGCTGACAATAAGTCAAAAAATAATTGAAAATTTTTTCTTTTCACCTGACCATTTTACAATGAAAACAGATTTGACAATTTTTTCCATTTGACTCTTTTTTTTCTAAATGATGGATTATACTTTTTTGATTTTTTTTGATTTCATTCATAAAATTTTTTGAAATTTAAAGATAAAAAAAATCTGTTCACAACTGAAACTTTGATTAATTATTTGAAAAATCCGAAAGAAACAATGAGATCAAATCTGGTACTTTACACGTGAGCAATAATGAGATAAATTTTATGCTTTGGGAATAAATGTGTTAAAATTATATAAGTTATTAATCTAGATACAAAGCTTTATTGTAAACCGGAAACTATCAAGAAACCATTCAGTATTAAAATTTTCCTACAATTTCATCAAGAAAATAATAATAAAAATTTTATAACAAGACAATTCCCGACTCCACTCCTCAAAATCCTCAAATACACTTTTTAGAGAAAATGATTTACCAATTCTTGATTGGTATTCTAAATCACCAGATTTATTCCACATCGAAAATCTTTAGTATGAATTAAAAAAAGAACCCCACTTAACATAAAAAATAATAGAGATTTAGAGATTTCTGCAATTTAATAAGGGAATAATCTCAACTCTGGAAGTTATAAATAATTAATTGAAGGTATCAAATTAAGATTATATGAAGTTAAAAAATATCGAGGAAGATAAAATTATTCATTATAAAAATAATTTAATTTCATTTTTTGAGTGCATTTTTTTAATTTTTTCTTCTTCTTCATTTCTTTTCGACAGTGGGCAATATTTAAACACAATGTACAGTTGGTACATAAAATAAAAGAAAAATATTATTACACTATTGATTATAATTATATTCACACTTTCAGCCATATTGCTGGAAATATTAACATAAACTTTGCTTCTGTAAAAGTTGCCCAATTTTTTTTTTCAAATATCAATTATTTTTTAAAAGTTACCACTGAAAAAATAAACAAGAAATAAGTAGAATCAAAAAAATCAGAGAATAGTTGGTCCCTAGTGAAATACAACTAAACAAATTCAAATATTTTTTTAAAAATTGAAAAACTAAAATTCTTTAGCACACCATATTAAGAAAAACAACTAGGTTCATTTTGATCTTCAATTGAAGATCAAAGAAAATTCCAATATAAATCAATATGATTTTTCTACAATATATTCTCACCATAAAATCACAATAGAATTACCCCTTTTTACTTTGTGACTATAGATCTTGCAATAAAAAAAAAAAAAAAATACAGTTTGCAAATGAAAAATCGAAAAAAAAACAAAAAAAGAAAAGAAATGATTTCATTTGAAAATTTTCACAATTAATTTTTTTTTATGAATATCCATTCAAAACCTTTAAAGGCATGTAATTCGTTTATTACAACTGGGTCCCCCTTGAATGGAAAATAGTTTATATCAAATTAACAGTATATAAACTTTGTTTCTGTTAAAGGTGACAAAAAAGTTTCCAAATATCAATTTTTTTTTATAATTGACCTTTGAAGATTTAAATAAGAACAAGTAGAATAAAACAAATCAAAGAAGAGTTGGTATCCGTATATATGGAAATCTAACCAAACAATATATTTTTTTATAAATTGAAAAACTCAAAATCCTTAGTGAATAATTGAGAAAAACAAGAAGGTTTATTTTGATCTTCAATTGATGATCAAATAAAATTCCAATAGAAATCAATATGATTTTTCTAAAATCATTTTCACTACTTCAATAATATTTGAATAACACATTTTTGAACAAGTGGATACCGATCTTTGAAAAAAAAAAAAGTGCAAAACAATTACTTAACAAAAAAAAAAAAATCGAAAAAAAAGAAAAAATGTGAAAAAATTATTTTCATTTTTGCTATTTCCCAAATAAATTTTTTTCTTCAAAGATCCATCCGAAACCATTTGAATCCGTGTAATTCAACTATCCACAACTGGGCCCCATTTTTTTGTGAAATAATTTATCATATTTGGCCATTTACGTTCAATATCCAATCTCTGTTCATCAAAGTATTAGAAAAAAAAAAAAAAAAAAAATAGTTACCCAAGGATGATATTTAATTGGGTATTCGAAAAGTATTAATAAAAAAATCTGAAATTAAATAAACTGAATTTATAAATATTTGACCTTTTAACCTACCCCCTTTTTTTTTCTAAATGTTATTTCTTTCTTTCTTAAAATGTGAAATGATATAAACGATTATAATAAAAATAACAAAAGAAAACAAATGCACTTGGTATCACATTAGAATCTTTAACAATTGATGCATGTGATAAAGAATGGAATCGGGCATTTATTAATATTTCTGAAGATTTTTTGTATAAAAATGTTGACTTAAACAAATTTTCAATATATTATGATCTCGATTGTAAAAAAATCAATACGAATAATTTTGATGTGTTTCAAAAAGAAATGAAGAAACTATTACCAAAAATTGAAAAAAAAAATATAGATTCTCCAATTTTTGTTCTTAACCCTTTAAACGCAAGTGTCAGGGCCAAAATAAAAAGAAGTAATTGGAAAACGGGTGACTCATTAGTGGAACCAAAGATCCAATTTGAAACAAACTTTGAAGAAATTAATTTAACGGTATCTAGCGCCCAATTAAATTCTTTGGTATATTCCATAAATCGTTTGATTACTGTACAAAAGGAGTTGCCATATTTAAAGAATGGGAAACCTTCCACAAACCCCGTGAAGAACAACCTAGAATTGAACAAGCGGTGGTGGAAATTTACTTATAGATGTATAAATAATAAATTGAAAGAAAATAAAGGACTATATGATTGGAAAACTTTAGTTGAAAAGAAGGTTCAACAACAAGAATATGTTTCATTATGGAAATATAAACTTTCTACCAAAAAAAATAGCGAGTGGGAAGAATCACAGGAGAAGGATGATTTAGCTTCACTTGAATACAAATTGCCATATCATTATATTATAATGTTTAGATTAATTGCTGAATGTGAATACAAGAAGGAATCTATCTTAAAAAAGGAATTCATTGAAAAAAAAAAAGAGGAATACAACAAAAAAGAAAAGGGCTTTTTTCATTTTGTTACTAAAAATTTTGAAAAAAATGATTATGATGAAGAAGCGAAAAAAATTAAATACTCGTTAAATGGTGAAGAAATATATGATTTAATTGACGAGTCTTTTAATCTTAACAGTGATCAAAATAATTTACAAAATATTGATGTTAGCCCAGAAGAATATATTCGACTATCATTATCTTTAAACATATCGAATATCAATATAAAATTAATTGGCAAATATGACAAATATTTTGATTTGACAACACTTAACGGCAATGATCTTAATTTCCAAATGAAAAGTAGGAAAAAATCACAAAGTTTGTTTTTTACTTTAGGTTCAATACAATTAATTGACAATTTCCATAAAGAAACCAAATTTCCATATATTATCAAATATTATCCAAATATGAAAAATAACAATAACAACAAAAGTAGCAGTGGCGCCAACAATAATAATAATAACAACAATAACAATAACAGCAATACTAATGATAATAATAATATCAATAATAATAAGAAGAATAATAAAGGAAAGGGGAAAATGGTGGGGGGTAGAGAAAAGAAAGGAAAAAATAGAAAAGGAAATAGAAAGACGAAAGAAAAAACTATCAATAATAATAATGAAAACAAAAACAAAATAAGTAAAAAAAATAATAATAAGAGTTTTAATTTTAACCATGAAAAAGAAATTGAACAAGTCGGTGATACTGATAATTCTCAAGAATATGAAACTTCTGAAATAATAAAAGGCCAAGAAGCATTTGAATTGAAAAAAACAAAAGCAAAAAATAATAAAATATTGGTTATTAGTTTCGAAATCGCACCCTTAAATAATAAAGAAATCGATAGCCATTTGGATGTACTTCTTGACAGATTTGAAATTGTTTATTGTGCTTCATATATTCAAAATTTAATTGAATTTTTCACTTTTGTTAATCATGACCAAATAAATCTAATTAATCACGATTCATTAACAAAAATTGACCATAACAATGATGAATATCACGATTTTAATGAAGATGAAATGGAAAAGGATTGTTTAGATATTGGAAATGACATAATAATTCAAAATAAAAAAAAAAAAAAAAACACAATTACTAACTTGAATTTAATCAAATATATGGAAAAACATAATATAATTGATTTAAAATTAAAATTATTATCGCCTGTTATTTTGATTCCAAAGGATATCAATTTAAAAAATTCAACATTATTAATTTTAAATTTAGGCGATCTAAAAGTAAACACTAATTTTAAAAAACAAAAAAAGAAATCAGAACGGAAAAAATTCAAAAAACAAATCAAGATAAATGATTTGTATGATCATTTTAATATCCAATTAACAAGGGTTAATTCACTTTTATTAAAGGATAGCTCAAAATGGGAAATGATTAGAAACAAAGCAAAAAACAGGATGGATTATTTTAAAAAAATAACAAAAAGCAGCCAGATTATCAAACAATTTAACATCAAACTTGAAACTAAACTTTTAATAATACCAGAAAACTCGCAATACCCACGAATTGTGATTAAGGGTAATTTACCATTATTAGAATTTGAGTTAAAATCTCAACAATATCGTCGATTTAGAACCTTATTAAAAAAGTTATTAACACCAAATTCCAAAATTTTAATTTCCAAAGAAAAGCAAAATATCAAAGACAAACAAAAAAAACTGGAACTTTTATTAAAAAAAAAACAAATAATTGACCAAAACAAGATGAATTACTCGGAAAAGATTATAAATTTTTATCAAAAAAATTCAAAAAAAAAAATATTTCAATTGAATTTTAATCTTAAAAAAGTAAATTTTTTAATTCAACAATCCAAAGATGAAGTTAAAGGCGAGAGTAAAGAAGGGAGCGAAGATGAATATATAAATCAAAAGAAACACAAAGGTAAAGTCAAAAGTATAAGTAGAAGTCAAAAAAAAAATAACAAGAAAAATAAAGCAAACAATAAAAATAAAAATAAAAATCAAAATCAAAATCAAAATCAAAATCAAAATAAAAATAAAAATAAAAATAGAGATAAATTTCTAAAATTGATTTCAATTAATTTCCATAATATAAATTTAATAATGAACACAAGAAATTATGATAATTTAATTGAAATTAATCTAAACGATTTTATAATAAATGACCATATCAATTTATTAAATAATAATTATATAATTAAATCTGATCAGAATTTAAAAGATCAAATCAAATTTCAACTTAATTTTTTACAAAAGCATTCACCAAAATTTAAAGGCAATACCTTCGAAATCGAAGCTTTTATACCCCGATTATCAATAAAAGTTAATCCGTTAACCATTCAACAGATAATGAAATATTTTTTTTATAATAACTCCAATGGAACTCCCATTGATGTTAACACAACTGAAAATAAGACAAATAAAAACAATGAAGAAAAAAATTTTTCAAAGGAAGAATTAATGATCCAGAAAGAGATTGAAAAAAATAATAAAAATCATTTTAAATTGATTTTTAATCAAATTGATATTTCTTTGATACGCAATTATCAAAATAAAATAAATAAAAAGGTTATTTTTCTCGCCTTATCTAACATTGATATTAATTATAAAAAAACATTTTACCAAATGATGCTTAATGGGACAATAAAAGAACTGCAAGTAAGCGATTTATCAAAAATGGGAATTATTTTTTCTCATATTTTAAGTATAAAAGACAAATTAAATTTTAATTTTGTTTATCAATTAAATCCTTTAAATGATGATGATAACAAAAATGTGATTAAAATATATAATGAAGACAAAATAATTGCAAGTGGGCGTGACAGTGGAAATCTTTTTCAATTGGACATTAATAATATTAAATTAATATATTTAGAAAGGTTTGTATCTGACATATTAACGTTTTATGAAAAAATTATGAAAATTTTTCAAAAAGAAGAAAATAAAAAAATACTAACAGACCAAAAAGCAATAGAAACATTTTTGAATTTACAGTTCACAATTAATAACATTGAAGCAAAGCTTCCAAAAAACTCATTATCATTAAAATTATTTATCGCTGAAATTGAAAAAATCCAATTAAAAAATAAATTAAAATTAAATCAAAACATTAAAAATTCAATTATGTCACAAATAATGAAAATAAGAGTATATAAATTATCTTTATTTGATTTCGCACTGATTAATAAAAATAAATTCGAACGGCGATTATTTTTATATCCCATTAAATTTTTTAGGGTATATTTAATTTTCCCTAAAGCCCCCAAGGAATTGATTATTAAAGTTAAAATGTCTAGAATGAAATTAATTGCAAATAAGCTTGCTTATGAAAAGGTAATTGATGTTTCATGTGAGAATTTTACGGAATTTACTGAAGAATATAGAAAATTAGAAATAATTAAAAATCAAAAAAATTCAAATTTTTTAAAAAATAAATTTTTTGAAAAGGAAGCCTTAACGAAAAAAATAAGAAAAGAATTAAAAAAACAAATTATTAATTATAATAATAATAATTATAATATTATATCAGAAAATACAAACAATAATGAAGATAATGATAAAGTTAATAATGATGATGATGATGATGATGATTATGATATTAATATCAATTCGAATAATAATGATGATGATAGTAATAATGACAGTAATAATGATAGTAATAGTAATAATGATAGTTATAGTAATAATGATAATAATAAAGATGGTATTAATGAACAAATAATTATTAACAAACAAACAAAAAAAATTGATATTGAGATTAATAAATATATGATTCAAATGGAAGAGTTCATTGAAAATAATTTTAATGGTATGTTTAATACTAGCAATTCAAAAAGAAATATTGATTTAAGCATTTTAATAAATATTCGCAATGTGGAAATTGAATTTATTCAAGGAAATTTGCCAAGTCCAAAAAGAAAAAAAAATAAAAAACTCATTAATAGTATAGCAAAAGTGAAAGTAAATGAGCTAACTTGCAATATTTATAGGAATATAAATTCTGGAATGGATATAAATATATCTGTTCAGGAAATCAAAGCATTCGATACCAATTCAATATATCATAAAAAATATGAAAATTTTTTAAATATTAAAGGTCTCATTAGGGTGATTATTATGCTAAGGGTTGAAAAGCCACTGGTAATAAATGTGGACATCCCACAACTTTCATTAAATAGCCTATGGAATACAATTTTCCCTTTAATCGACTTTTGGATTCCTAGTGAAGAGATTAAATCACCCATAAAGGATTTCCAAAATTCGTTATTTTATTATTTACAAGATAGTTATGAATTTGATTATTTTGAAATGAGTGCTGAATCATCAAATGCATTAAAGCAATATTTAGTCGAGATGAAACAATGTGAACCCGAAAAGTTTGGTATGAAAATCTTTGTATTAATTGATGAATTAAAAATATTTATTCCCCAGGATTTAAAAGAATATACAAAATCGGGATTATTGGTCCAACAGAGAGTATGTTATCAATACTTTGATGATTCGATAGGGCAGTCTGAAATGGATATTACATTGCAGCATTCGAAGGTTTTAAGATTATATGATGAAAAGAACCCCGTTATGCATTCTCTAATTTTACCCTTTAATTTGTCAGCAAAGCTATTATTGGGACAAACAAATTATAACACCTTGATGAAAATAATAGTCAAAATGCAATCACTTGATTTAATGGTTTCTTATAAAGATATTATAATGATATTAAAGATTATCAAAGATTTACAGTGTGATTTAGAAGTCGAAGACGAACCAAAACCAAAACCAAAATTATTATCCCGAATTAAAACAAATATTCGAGCACCTTCATTCATTTTTAAAGAATTTAAACCAATAAATAATAATGATTCATTATTAAAATCAATTCTGAAAAAAAAAAATCATCTAAAAAATAGTAAAAACGATGAGTCGTATTCTCAAAGATTATTACTCCAATCCAATAATAATGGCGAAGATGATTTGAATATTAAAAAAAGAGTAATTGATAAAAAATACCAATCAATATTAAACTTTAAAATAAATCAAGATGATAAGAATGATAAAATCGGCAACAATAATAGATTTGAAAAAAGTACAATTCAACAACCAAAAAAATCACCATTGGAAAAGTTTAAAAGTCAAATGGAAACTAAAACGGCGTTATTATCATCTTTAGACAAAGCGAATACAATCGAACGAAGACCATCTTTACCGAATAAACAAATGGATTCGAAAATTAACATTATTAATAATAATAATAATAAAAATAAATCATACGTAGAAACAGATACAGAAACAGAGACAGAACCCGGCACGAATACGAAAACAGAAACGGAAAACACAATGGATATATTGACCGATACTGATACAGAAACTGAGACGAATACAGAACCAGAAACTCGAATAAAAACACAGACACAAACGGAGGCAAAAATAGAACGAAAGACAGAACCCATTACGAATCGGAGAAAAGATATTAGAAATACAATTGAAATGAATACATATATGAGAAATTCAATTGAAATGGATACAGAAATTGATACGAATACAGAAACCGAAATCGAAATTGAAACGAACACAGGAACTGATTCAGATTCGTATAACGATACAGATACAGATGTATCTAGTGGGTTTGATATCGACAATATTAGAGATATCGACACAAGACGGGGTAGCCAAGATAATTCGGTCAAAGAAAATGACAATTCAAATAAAAATAAGGAACAGGAAAAGGGGAAAGGAAAAGGAAAAGGAAAAGGAAAAGGAAAATTTTTAAAATTGAAAAATATATCCGCAAAAAGTAAATTCAAAAGATTTTTTTTTTCGAAAGACAATCTCAAACAAAAAAACAGTAGTGGCGGCCGAAATAAAACAAATAAAGATATTGGAAACACTGATAAAGATGAAGGATTCATTTGGATAGATCTTAATATACCAGAAAAAACCAATATTAAAGAAAATCTAATCAAACCAAAATTAAAAAAAACTAATAGAATTGATGATAACTCAAAGATTTTTAAACCATTTAATCTCGCTGATCAAAATCAAAATGAGGAAGAAGATTCCACAATAATTGAATACGAGGCTTTAAAAATAAAAATTAATAATATAAAAATCACTTTAATGGATGATCAATTTAATGAATTGCAAATGCAACCACTATTAAATATAGAAATTAATAATTTGGTTTTTTTTTGCTTTAATTGGACCCGTGGGTTAGTTTTAAATTTACAAGGGATTAATTTCTTGATAAATTATTATAATTTAAATGGTTATTGGGAGCCATTTCTTGAGAAATGGGAATTAAATTTTTATTCGTCCACAAGACCCGAGAGAAGAATGGACGAAATGAAAATCATTTCAAATAAAATGGCCAATCTGAATCTTACACCTGCAATGTTTAAAATTATTTCTAAAATCAATAACATTATTATAAAAGATGACGAATTACTCAATTTAAAGAATGATGATAATCATCAAAAGCATCATAAAAATCATGACGACAGCAGCGATGGTGATAGTGGAAACGACAACGATGGCGATGATAACGGTAAAAATGGGGAAGCAATTGAAAATCAATTACAAGTGCACGAGTATCATCCTTATTGGATTAATAACCAGACTGGATTAAATTTTTGGTATATTACGATCACCGATCATTACAAAGATGATCACTTTATAACAAAAAAACTATTTAAAAAAAAAAAAAGAATTTCTGCTAGTCAAAAGTTACCAATTAGCTTTGGTAATGAAAAAAATAATTCGAAGGCAAGAAGTTTTTTTATTTCGGAAAATAATAATAGTGAGAAATTAATTGTGTGTGGATATAAAAAGAAATTTTTTAAAATAATTATTGATAATTATCAATCAAAAATTCTAACAATTAATTCAATATTGGATTTTAGTATTTTAATTAATATAAAAATAGTCAACGGTTGTAAGGTTTTGTCTTTAATTTCGGATATAATTTTGAAAAATAATACTATTTTTGATTTTGATGTTAGATTTAAAAAAAAATTATTATCATCATTTCATTTACAACCAAAGAAAAAAATTGGAGTTCCCTTTATTTACCATTCGGATTTGGATAATAGTTGGGAAATAATTGATCCCAAATTATTAAATTTACAAATAACTAATTATAAAAACCATTTGTCATTCCCTATATATGATTGTTTAAAAAATAAAAAAAATCAAAAAATCCTTTATTTGAAATCAAAGAGTAAATTTAATAACAATCAGAACAATAAATTATATTTTATTGCTTCAGCTAAGCTAACAAAGTCTGCACGTGATGATGTTTTTTATAACAATAAATATAATGCCGATGGAATTAGAAGGGTGGATAACCATAGTGGTAACATTGATGATGATTATGAAAGTAACGATTACGAGAAAAATAATGATAATAGTAATAGTTTTAATAGCAATAAGTATAATAATAATAATATTAATAATAATATTAATAATAATGATAATAATGATAATAGTGGTTCTGGTGATGATGATAGTACTAGTAATTATGATGTTTCTAATAATACAAATCGGGATGATAAGAGTATTAATGAAAGTCAAAATAAAATTAAAAATAATAACAATACAATTAATAAAAAATTAAATAATAATAAAAAATTAGAACTAAATAAATTATTTGAAAATAGATTTAAATCTAATAGAATTTTTTGGACTTTAAATATCAACTGCCCTTTAATCATTAAAAACGTTTTGCCAAGAGTCTTACAAATTAAATTTAAAAATAAAAAAAATAATTCTATTCAAAAATATTTAATTGATCCAGGAGAAAAAATCCAAATATATGAAATGAATTTAAAACAATTAAATGATATTTATATTTCAATCAAATTAACTGAATTTGATTATAGTAGATATCAATTATTAATACCAAAATTAAAATCTATTCAAAATGAGAAAATGAAAACGTTTGAAATTCTGTTAAATGATAAAAATTCTAGAGAATTAAATGTTTTAATTGATACAAAAATGCTATTTTGCGGGCAAATTATTTTGGAATTCTATTGCTTAGTTTGGTTGATCAATAAATCTGGTATTCCATTACATTATAGTAAAAAAAATAAAATATCTGGATTGTTACCGCAGTTAAAAAATTTTCAGAAAGGCAAATTAAACTGTCCAGAAAGCATTGAAGAATTAAAGAAAAAAATAAACAAATACCAATTACCAATACTATATGATAATTATAAAATTTATTTAAGAACAATAGATTCTAAATGGAGTAGGTACTTAAAAATTAATGTGCCAGGTGCTTCGGGTGTAATTAATATGAAATTGAAGAACAAATATATCAGAATTGGCTGGGAAATTCAAAAGGGCTTAACAAGGACATTTAATAAAAGTTTAATAGTAATTTTTACTCCGAGTATATTGTTAATAAATAAATTTAGTAAAAATATTAAAATTAAATGGAAAAAAATAAATCAAAAAGAGGCAAATATTAATGATAACGATGGTAACAACAACGAGGATGATCTTGATAAAATAATGGATGATAAAATAGATCAAGATATCAATAATAATAATAATAATAATAATAATAATAATAATAATAATAATAATAATAATAATAATAATAATAATAATAATAATAATAATAATAATAATAATAATGATGATGATGATGATAAAAATGGAGAGGGTGGTAACAAGATCAGTAATGTTCACAAGAAAATTGAAATTGATGAGCTTGATGGCGGTAGCTGTATAAATAACATTAATGATAAGTTATATTTATTAAAAGAATTTAAAGCCAATGAAAGGTTCCCATTATATTATCGGCCAATATTAAATGAACATGGCGAAGTTCAAATTAAAATCAAAAATTATGAATGGTCGCATTGCTTTTCACTGGATTCACTTGGCTTTGAAATCATTAAGCTGTGGGATAAAACAAAACATAAATCGATATTTGTTCATCTACAGATCAAAATAGATGGGCCAACGACTTATATTATCTTCAAACGGCAAGATATTACCTGTCCAAAATATTTAATTTATAATACCACTTCATTAGATTTCATTATTGGACAGTATGGTTTTGATTGGTACGAATATTTGGAAACGAGTAAAGAGATGTATTATTATTGGCAAAACCCAACAAAAAAGCACAAAATCATTATTAGCTCTGCTTCCAAGGAAAACGACAGCACGTTTATCATAAATTTAGATAAATTTAATAAAAAGAAATCAAAGTACGATTATAAATTTGGCAATTATTTAATAGATTTCCGGATCTATAAAAATGGGGCTACAATTTTTTTAGCGATATCAACTTCGTTGACTCGGCAGATAAGGTCAAGCTATGAAATTAGAGCCTCGAAAAGGCAAATGGATATCAATACAAAGAGCGATATTGAAATCCATTTAAAAGGGTTGGGCGTCTCGTTATCCACATTCCAAAATGAATTGCTTTATTTACAATTAACTGGGTTTAAATTCATATTAAACAATTCTAACAGAAATCAATCATTGATATTGACCCTAAACCGATTACAGATCGACAACCAATTAAAAAGCCAATTTACTCCTGTAGTTGTGGAGATGGCGCCGAGGGACGTGAAAAAGCAATTTTTAATCGTACAATATGAAATTTCCAAGATTTGGGGTAACATTTTATATTTTACTAGCTTTGCGGTTTTCCTTCATCCAGTGGTATTAAATATCGAGGAAAAGTTTCTCGGCAAAATGTTTAAGAAATTAAAAAAATCTGGGGTCGTTTCGCATATCAAAAAATTACTTGTGACTTCCAAGGGAAAAAAAAATTTATATAAGCAATTAAACAATACTCGAAATGTAATTACTCAATTGTCGTCATATGAACAAATTTTAACACAAAAGGACCCTTTAATTTATTTTGAAAACTTTTGTGTTTACCCGATACAATTGATAATCAATTTTGAAATGAGCAATAGCACAAGCTCAATAAACCCAATCACAAATTTCTTACGGATCATCGGCACATCCTTTGCTTCGATACATGATGCCCACATAGATCTTTTGGCCCTGCAGCTTCGCGATTGCTCGACGTCTCCAGAGCTGCTAAAGGACATTCTCAACCACCATTATAAGAAGGAATTCATCTCGCAGACATATAAAATTTTGACGGGCTCAGGCCTAATCGGCGCTTCTCTTTCCATTTTCCAAGGAATCGGGCAGGGGATGTCCCTTTTTTGGGTGGAGCCCATACTCTCGTCAAAGTCACAATCCCCAAAGGAAGTGATCAAGGGTTTGCAAAAGGGATCATACCAGGCGGTCTCCGTGACGCTGTACGGCGTGTTTGGCACGATCGAGAAGCTATTTTACTCCATCGGCTCTGGGGTTTCGATTCTGTCAATGGACCCAAAATTCCAAAAGCAAAGATACAAAGATCGACAAGAAAAGCCCAAGCATTTCCGCGATGGGCTGCTCAATGGCGCCTCCTTGCTGGGGAAAAACATTTGGTCGGGCGTATCGGGGATCGTAAGGCAGCCGTTCCGCGGATACCAGAGCAAGGGATCAAAGGGGGCCATGAAGGGTGTCTTCAGGGGGATTTTCGGCGCTGTGGCCAAGCCTCTCGTGGGGTTTACAGATCTCGTTTCAAATGTGTCCTCGGGCATCACGAACACCGCGCCGCCCCTGCAGCCTTCCAGCAAAGGCAGAACGAGACCCCCGCGGGTCTTCGAAAATAATAGACTGGTGCCTTACAACTATGATAAGGCATTGGTACAGCATATATTCAATGCCCACCCATTCCCCAAACACGAAACAATAATTCACCATCTTTATTGCTCCACCGTAAAAAAAAATAAACTGATCATAATCACAACCAATTTCATTCTTTTCTTTGACAATTTAAACCTCATTTGGAAATTCAAATTATCAAAACTATTAGAAATCAAAATTTTGGAAAGGAACAAAATATTGTTAGTGTTTCAAAATAATATGTTGAAAAAGAAAACCATTCAAAAAAAAATCATAATACAAAAAAAAGAGGATATTCATCAAATAGTGGAAATTTTGGGAATACAAATTAAAATAAATATTCTGTTTAATCAACAATTAAAGCAAAAGAGAAGTTTTCTTTTGAAAAAAAATAAACGAAATGACACAGTAAACAATATTGAGCTGTTACAAAACAATCAGACGCAGAAGAAAAATATCACATTGGATGACAACCGTACAGGCCTTGATGTTAGTGTTGGTGTATATACGCAAGTTGATCTGGATATAAGTTCTGGTGTTGATGTCGATACAGATACAATACAAAATTAAATACTTTGTACACAAATTAATTAAAATAAATATTTTAAAATTTATCCATTTTTTTATTTTTATTTTTATTTTTTTTTTACCTTGCATAATCAGTTTTGAATCCATAATTTTGTTGGTTTAAATTTGAAAAACTTTAGAATATAAGTTGTTCTTTGAAAAGTTCTTTGTAAAGAATGATTCCGAAGCTTGATTTGATTGAATTTAATAAAACAAGAAAATTAAACTAAAAATTATTTCGTATTTTTCATAATATGTCCCTACGACACAAAAACACTAAAAATGGAAAACTGATCAAATACATTCAATTAAAAAATTAAAAAAACTAAATGAAAAAATAACAATAAATAAAATTTCCAGTTAACTTTTTCTTAAAAACATTTTTTGCGAAATTATTGAATTCAAACTTGAAATTATGTATATTTTTATATACAATCTCTTATTTTAACTCATTTACTAAAACAAATTCTAAATTATGGGAATTTTATTTTCCCAAAACGGACTAATTTGGTCCTCAAATGTTTATTTTTATTTTTAAATGGTAAAATTATAAAAAAAAGTTATTTAAAACAGATAAACTCTCTAGAAAATCTTCTAATTTAATATATCAACTTATTCTTTGATTTCAAAATTTTCTCAACACCAATTTTTCAAAAATAAAATCAAAAAGTGCATAGTAATTTTAAAAATTATTTTCGATATTCAAAAGTTGAGAGTGTTTTTATTCTAAAAAAATTTATCTCAGTGTTTAATTGAATTAAATTATCAAGTTAGATTTAGAAATATATTAATCAGAAAAAAATAGTATTTTTTATAATGAGGATATATTATCATTAGTAAGTGATAATATAATTTGTATTTTGATAACAAAATTCCTAAAAAAAAGTTTAGAAATTAGGGAAGTTCCGAGTGGTGTCCTAGAGTGCCTAGATTTTCTTGAATTTTTCTGTTTTATTTGTTAAGTTTTCTAGGTTTTTTGAGTTTTCTATTTATTTCTAAAGTAAAAAAAACCTAGAACACTTCACAAATAAAATAGAATACTTAAAAAAAACTTAGAACACTTCACAAATAAACAGAAAATTTATTAAAATTTTCGGTTTATTTCTAAAGTAAAAAAAACCTAACGAAAATCTATTGATTTTAGAAATGAATAGAAAAGTCAAAAAAACCTAACGAAAATCTATTGATTTTCCAAATAAAAAGAAAACTCAAGAAAAGCTAACGGTGTTTTTTTTTAATTTGAGAAATAAAAAGAAAGATTCATCAATTTTCTTTTTATTTCTCAAATTAAAAAAAACTGAACGACACAGAATAGAAAAGTAATTTAATTTCTTCAAAAATAAATAAAATAAATAAATAACAGATTTTTTAAATTGATTCTTAACAAAATCAAAACAATTATACTTTAAATATATTTTACGTAAAGATTATTTTCCGAAATCGTTTTAATTGTGCTTGAAACATTTATTTTTATATCAATCTCCCAATAGGATACAATATGTAATTTTCAAATTTTGTACAAGATAAAAAAAAAATTCGAAGGATAAAAAAGATTCAATTTGAACTGTTACATAAGAAGTAACTTAATTATTTTATTAAGGAAAACAATATTACTATTGTGAATATTTTTATAAAAATTTAAAATTTTGAAATTTTTGTAATAGAGTTTGACAAAATTCTTGATAAGTTAATTGTAAAGTTAATTTATCTTCAATTAACCAATTAAAGATTTTTTTCTGCTGAACATCACCTTCTTTTATTATTCTTACGATCAGGTTTCTCAAGAATTTATTGTTTAAAATTTTAATAAATTTTCTGACTGATTTATTATAATTATTTTCAAGTTTTGGTAAAAATATTGATTCGGAAGGTATATTAGCAATATTTTCAGTCCCGAATAACAGGAATAACACGTTTTCTTCTACCTTTTTACCGATATATATATATATTTCCAGGCTATTTACAAACAAGTAAATGCCAGTATTTTGGATATTTTGAATGCTTAATGATAATCTATTTGGAAGCTGATCTTGTAATATATTAATATCAAAATTATTTATCTGATATAAATGTGGACATAGAAACGAAGTTGTGTCATTATATGCACGGGAATTAAAATGTATTAATAAATATGAGACTTCATCAAAGGCAAAATCTTTTTCATTCATAATTTTTTTTTTTTTTGTATTTATCATCTCATTTTCATTTTCATTTTCATTCTTCTTTTCATTTCCATTCTTTTTTTTTACATTCTTCTCATTCTCATTTTTGATATTTCTAAAAATAATAATATTTTTTAATAAAGCCTGTATAAAAAAGGGAAATAAATTTAGATTATTTGGCAAAATTATTTGGTTTCCTCCTTGTTCAAAAGAAGAGTTCACATATGATCTCCCCTCTTTTAACATAAAAAATTGTGTTAAGGGTTTTAAACATTCCTCAATAACTTGATTAATAATAATTTTTTTCCCCTTTAGAATATCATTAGTATAAAATCTAACATAATAATTAAATAAAATTTCAACATTTAAAGTATTAAAAATATCCCATACATTTGATGTTGTTTTGATTGCACTCGTTAGTATTCGAACCCTTCTTGTTTGCTTCGAGTCAGTATATCTATATAATAAATGTGGATATTTTTAGAAATATATATATTAAATTTACGATTTGATTAATATTTCAATATAATATTTATAATTTATTTTAAGACAGATATCATTTATTTTTTTTTTTTATTTGAAATTATTAAAACAAGTTAACAACAAAAAATATTAAAATGTAAGCAAAATGCTTCCATATTAAAATTAAGAAACTTCACAAATAATCTAAAGAGATATTATGATGTTTATGAGAAGAATAAAGTAAAAACTCAAACTCTTGTAATTTGTGGATAAAATATTTCATAATTTATAAATAGATGAAGATATAGATCATTTTTTATGGTACTGTGCATTCTATAAAGAAAATCTAACGATTTGGATTAAAGAATTAATTCAAATTCACAAAGGTAAAATAAAGAATAATACCTTTGATATTATTCCAAATAACGAATCATTATTTATCTTGTCATTGGCAAATGATAAAAAAAATTATAATTCTTTATTAAAATTTCGAAATAAAAATTTAGAAATTAGGGAAGTACCGTAGAGTGCCTAACTTTTCCAGAATTTGAAAGAATAGAGAAAAATCAAATATTTTACACAATTCTTTTAAATTCTGGAAAAATTAATGTTGTTTTTTTTTTTAATTTTTGAAATAAACCGAAAATTTTAAGAAATTTTCTTTTTATTTCAAAAATTAAAAAAAAAAAGCTAACGACAAGTGCTTAGGTTTTCAGGAATTTAAAAGAATTGAGTTAAATCTTTTGATTTTACTCAATTCTTTTGAATTCTGGAAAACATAATGGCCGTAAGTGGGAATTAATTTCCTCTTTTCAGGATAAAGAAAAAATAAAGAAAAAAATAAAAAAAATAAAAATTATCATTTTGGAAATTTTTTTTAAAATCCAAATCTCTAAAGAATGAAACCAAATTAAATATTATTCAAACTATTTAATAATTAATATTTAAAATCACCAAAAGTAATGGTTTTTTCAATTTTTTATTCCAAGATTAACTCAGATTATCATCAACATAAAAACCTAAACAATGATTATTTTAGTTTCTCTTTCAATGAAATTAGTTGTATTTTAAATCTATTTCAAAAATTTCAGAAATAATTTGTCAAAAATATTTATTAGTTAAAGATTTAATTTTTTAAAAAAATTGAATTTTTTATCTATTAATCGATATTTTGAGACGAAAAAATAAGAAAGATATTTTGCAACTTTATAGTATGAAAATTGATTATTCAACCTTTAAATTTGTCTCGAAGTTCAGACTGTTTTCCAAAATCCTTCGAGTTTTTGACTAATGCAAGGATCATTTTTAATTGATGTGATCAACAACTACAGTCAGTTTCAAATTTAAGGCACAAACTTTCAACGAAACTTAAGGCACAAAAAAATCTCAAATTAAGGCACAAAATTTGGAATTTTTTTTTTTACAATTTATTTTTACTAGAATTTGAATTTTGTGCTTTAATTTGAGATTTTTATTGTGCCTTAAGTTTCGTTGAAAGTTTGTGCCTTAAATTTGAAACTGACTGTAGTACCAATTCAAAAATCGAATTTTTAGAGGCATCTGAACCATGGTGAACTAATCTGGTTTACTTTCGATGGCAACACACTTTAATTTTAGACTTCTCCGTGTTAGAAGCTTGCCTCTTAAGAGATGATTCAGCTTAATGTTATCAATTATCAAAAAATTTCCTTTCAGATAATATTAGTTTGATGTAAATCGAGAAAATATCTTTTAGTATTTTATTCAAACTTATATTCAGTCACTATTTAGCTCTTTAAGGAATTGGGATTATGGGAAAATTTAAAAAAAAAATAAATAAAAAAAATAAATAAAAAAATGAGAAAAAAAACTTACACAGTCGCAATTTGTATGATGAAGGGCCTTTTAAAATTAAAATTGTCTTTTAATTTTACGTCTAATAATATAGAGTGGTCTGGTGAAATATTGGGCATTTGGATTAATTTCGTATTTGAGACTAGAAAGTTTCCATACATTTGCTTCACTTCAAACTCTTTAGATGTTCTGCACTTTATTACGGATTCCCACGTGGTATTTCTACTCAACACATAAGCAAAATCCTTTTCAAATGCTCTGCCTGTCCCGTTTCTATGATCAAAATCAGAATAATAAAATAATTCGCCACCAGTATTTTTTGAAAGCAAACCGAGGGTTTCTATATTGAGGTAATCATTCGGAAAAACAAAAAGATCGACAGAGATATGGCTACTGTTAAACAGTTTGGACATATTTTGATAAAAACCCTTTGGAGAAAATTCCGAGGAGTCTTCACCTAAGAAAGGCTCTAGTGACTTTACAATTCGCCATTGCTCTTCTTCAAGTAGAATTTGCTCTCGATTTGAAATCTTATATTTTCCTAAAGACGGCCTTGACGTTAAGGTGAAAAACACTTTACCACCAGTATCAGACATGATTAAATAAGTAGCCTGTAGTGCAAGAGAAAATGCGGAGTCTTCAAACGTGTTGTTTTTTATTGACAGAAGGCTGTTATTGTTCTTGTTATCAAAGAGCTCTGGTAAAGAATGTAAAAATTGTAATATTTTTTCCTTTTGGGAATTGGGATTAACTAACAAATATTCCTTAGATGTTGGTAAAAAGTCCTCGTCAATGTCAGACAGAACATACATGTGGGGCTTTTCCTTTTCTGGGTGGAAAGACCAAATGTGGACTGTTGAATTAAATGTAATAAAGCCAATTTTTGCAATGCCTTGTCCCTTCAATTCTTCATTTTCGAGGGCTGCACATAGCTGCTGAACAATGCCTATAAGCCTTCCTGTCTTTATTGATTCCAAAGTGACGTCAAAAACAAAGAAATAGGCCGGTGCGATTGGATCTCGGTTCATAAATGCGTTCACCGCAATAAATTCATAAACCCCTGAATTTAGCTCTGATCTGTTTTCTAAGTCCTCCCTTTTCCCCTCCTGATCGAGGGTGCTCGAATACCAGAACGGTACTGTGTTTAATTTTTCACACATCGCACATTTCCAAGTTCTTCCCTCGTCATGAAAGCCACAAAAGCTTGAAATGTATGCATTACAACCGTCACACCGAATTATTCCTTCTTTTTTAAAGAGATCAACAACAGGCACAATACCCAAGTTTGATCCCTTCTTTTGCTCAGCAAATGGATCAATTGACAAACAAAGCGGTGTTCTTAAATTGTCATTTGCAATGTCTGAACTTGGAAAAAGTTGAAAATTACTTTGAATATAACCCCTTGGTGCAGAGAGTAAATTTAATTCTTTATGGAAAGTTTGAAGGTTTTTTTTTTTATTTTTGTTGAAATTTGTTTTGTCATTTAGCTCAAAGAAAAAAAAGAAAAGAAAAAGTTTTTTCTAAATTGTTATGAAGAACAAACCTGTTTGAGTGAATTCTGTTAATTGTTTAGTTTTTTTTGGTTGAAGTTGTGGTTGTAACTGAGAAGAAAATACATTATTATTGAATATTTGATTGTTCATTGATTTTTTATTTATTCAAATTTGCAATTGTAATTGCAAGGAAAATGGTTTTGTTAATTAAAGAGTTTGTTTGTTGTTCAAAAATATGATAGAAGATCTTGAGTTCTTAAAAGATTGATTTGTTTTGTTTGCAAAATAAAAATATTGACAGTATATTTTAATTAATAAGGGAGTTCAGTTAAAAAAATGAATTTAAATCTCAGATTTAATTTTATTTTGAGACTTTATATAAACACTGATCCTTTTCAGACTTAAATCTTGAAATTCAAGTGCAATTAAAATGGATAAACCGTTTTGGAAAAAAAGTGAAACAGGTAAAAAAGTTAAACACGGTTTTTAATTGGGAACATTACTGAAAATGAAAAGTAAAATCAATGAAAAGAAGAAATCAATTTACTTCAAATAATAATCCGTTATATTATTTTCAATAAATCCAACAAATACAATTTAAATCTACTTAATAAGGAAATTGTTTGTGTGGTTTTGGAGATCTCAAAAAAATTCAATTTTATGAACAAATTTTAACTTATTGATAGATCTAAAAAAAAACCCATACTAAAAGAGAGTGTTAAAAAAACTGTTATTGTGCTGAGTCCTTCATTTTGTCTTTAGTTATTTATTCTTTTTTTAATTGATCTTCCTTTTCATTCTTCGATTAATGTTCCGAATTAAAAACTGTGTTTCACTTTTTTTCCACAATGGTAAAGAAATTTAATTATATTTTTTGATAATTTGAAAGAAATTTGTTTTTACTATTTGTCGCAAAAATAAATGTAAAAAAATTTCGATTCAGCTTTCTGAAAAAATATTTTTAATTAGATTTAAACTTGTAAATTTTCTAGTATTTAATAGAATTTGATATTATTCATAACGTTTTTAGAATTGGGGGTTTTGTAGACATATTTTAATTTGTGGTATGATGATTTTTTTGGAAATCTGATTGAAAATTTTGATCTTTTTTATTTTACAATTTAGAATAGTTTTAAAGACTGTGACTAAAATTTAAAAAGTTGTAATAAATTCTATGAGTAAAAAGTTGGTATTTTGATTCAATTTCAAATTCTTTCCATCTGATAAAAAAGTTGAATTTGATTAAAAGTAAATAATTTATGTTTAATCTAGAAGTTAATAGTTGAATAGAATTAATTTGGAAGAGTATATATATATACTAAATAAATCTAACTGAGATAAATTTTATAAATTTTTAAAGATATTTTTAATTATTGTTTAATTCCTTTTGATATATATTTAACATTTATAGTTCATTGGCTTTTAAAAACTATTAGTATGAGAAGTGATTTTTTTTTTTTTTTTTTTTTCATTTCTGTTCTTTATTCATCCAATAAAAAAAGATTCAAGAAATAATATTTGTTTGTATTGAAGATTTACAAATTAAAAAAATGGGAAAAGAAAAAAATTTCTATTTTTTTAATTTTTAACTTTTTCTTGTTAAAAACAAATCCGTTAAGAATCTTTATAGAATTTCATAAAAAAAATTATAATTAAATTATTTCGTGAGGTGAGTTAGAAGGCAAAAATTAATTGTGTTTGACATTTCAAATGTCTCTATAAATTGAATCTGTAAATTAGAACGAGTTGTTGATGGCTTCAATAAAAAAAAATACTTTATTTTTCTGGAAAAATTCAATAATTTTAGAAAACAATATGTGTTTTATTTAAGATTTAAAGGTTTAATTATCATTACTCAGATTTTAAAAAACAAAAAATTATTCTTAAATTAGTCATTAAATGTAGATTATTTGCTAAAAATTTCTTTTTTTAATTAAAATCATATAATGAACCAAGAGATACTTTTAACAAATTATTTATCACATTTTGGAAACATATGAACAATAAACAACTAATTTTATAAACATTAAAACAAATTTTTCCTTTTTTTTTTTGGTTTTTTAGGTGAATAATTGTTGAGTAAATCTTGAAATTAATAAATAATGTAAAAATAGTACTTTGTGGGTTTCCAAATAGAATTCTTGAATACTGAAAGTATCTGTTTCAATATAAACCCGAATTCAAAATTGTTAACTTGTAAAAATTCAATTTTTAAAAAAAAATCTTATTTATTAAATTCTAGAGGAAATACCAAATTATAACCATTCACTAAATGATATATTAATCTTCATTCCTAAAGTTCCATAGTGTTAAAAAAAACAAAACAAAAAATTATCAATACACAATCCAGAAAAAATTTTATCAAAAAAAAAAATAAAATATTTTCTAATTTTACCCTTTTTAAGAACTTCAATTAGAATAAAAACAATTGGTTAATAAAAGATCTATGATCAAAAAAAATAGTTTGAAAGATATTTTACAATTTCAGTCAAAAAATCTAATTTACTAATTTTTCATAAGATTTTTTTTCAATTTGATAGCTAAAAAAAAATGAATATTTTTTTGCTCACAGCTAAGAGGTCATTTTATTAGATGTTAAAAGTAAATTATTTCTAATTATTACTTTTCAATCTGATAAATATCTTTAAATAATGAATGAGTATTTGGATTATTAAAGAATTATTTGTACTTTAATATTTAAAAAAAAAATATTTTTTTGTCGGAAACTTCCGTTAGATTTTTTTAACTTTATGTAATAAACAGAAAATCTCAGAAATTTTCGATTTATTTCAAAAATTAAAAATAAAATATAGGATACTTTCATTGTTTATCATAGTTATTTTTTTTTCCCTATTTGAGTTTTTTTATATGATAAGAGTGTTTTCCAAATTATTAGTTATTATCTATTTAAAAAAATATCCTAAAGTTGAAATTAAGTAAAATTCCTTGTATTATCAATTAAAATTTTTTATCCCAAATAAGAGCTTTTTTCTAGATATAAGATTTGTAAGAATCGTGGTTATACATAGAACAATAAATATATAAACCCCATGTATTTGAAGTTCTGTAATATAGGTTCTATTATAAATAAAGTTTATTATTAAAGATGATAGATTAAGGAACAGGAGTAGTTTTGTCAAACTTTTTTTTTTCAATTTTATTTTTTCATGTTAGTGACCAGAAAATCTTTACTCATAAATTACATTTTTTTTAATTTTATTTTAAATTTTCCTAAAAGAGAAAATTCAAAATCTATAAATTGTTTTTATCTTTTCCATTTTAGATAGAAATGAAAAAAATCGGTAATATTTAGCAATTTTAAAAGGTTCCTAAAATACAAAAATAATAAATTCCAAGCATGAATATAATTTGTTACAAATTTAAAGTATTATTATTAAATTTGAAAATAATAGTTTTAAAACTTTTTTATAAATTAATATAGATGACCTGTGTATTTTAGAAATCTTAAATTTAAAAAATTGTCAAAAAGAGAGCAGAAGATTTCAGAATTATTAGCAAAATTTATTTTTATTAATAAAATGTTTTTTTTATTATTATGATTTTTTTTTGTTTATTTAGATAATACATTTTACTGTTTGGGCTTTCTTATTTTAATTTATTAATTTTTCCATTGTCATTTCATAGATATTTAACGTTATCAAAAATTTTAATTCATTTTTTACTATAATTAGGGTTGGAAAAAGTATTTTTCTAATATCAAAAATTTGTAAATACATTAGATATTTCTCTTAGAATATATTAGTTGTCTTGAAGTTTAAACACATGATAATTACTACATTATTTTTTTCATGTTCATGTTACATTCGAATGAGTTTTTATTTTTTTCAATATCTGTAATAATTTTTTGTTCTTATTTTTTTTTTTTTTTTTTTACAAATTTTATTACTCTCAGTTTTTTGATTAATGGTTTACTTGTTAGAATAATTTTTTTTTTTTTTTTTTGAATTGATTATAAAAATCAACAAAAAGAAATAATTAAAATAAAATAATTTTTTCCGAAAAAGGAATTTTGTTCGAAAAAAAAAAAACCATTTAGACTAGACTTCTAAACTCCATAAAAAAGACAAAGTTGTAAAACTTTTACCAATTAAAAAACTTTCAAAAAATTTAGAATCTTATAAAAAAAAATCTCATTTTGGGTGTTCACCAACACATTATTGGTAATATATTCCAAACACAAAATAAAAACATAATAATGATTATGTTTACAATTATTCGATTTTGAAATACTAACATTTTGAAAACTTTTATAAAAAGTAAAATAAAATTATAAATAAATAAAATTCTTTAAAATATCAAAAAAAAAAAAAAAAAAAAAAAAAAGATTAATTCCTCATTGAATATTAAATATCTACCAAATTGTTGAAGCTTTCCTCCATAAATTCGGATTTCAAAAACAATGTTTATAAAAAAAATACATTTTTTAACAAGCTTTAAAATCCATCCAAAGTTGCGGATTGATCAACTACAAATGTAAAATAATAATACTATCTACCTAAGCACAAGAAAATCTTTTTTCCCCTTTCAAGTTTATTAATCCTTAATTGTTTAAATATTGTCTGAAAAAATGTTTAATTATATTCAAATCTTCTCAATTAATAAAAATTAAAGATATAAAAGTACACTTTTTTCACTTAAAATCAAAATCTACAACAGCACTAAAAAAATTTTTTTTTTTAAAAATAGAAGAATTCAAAATGAAAAATGTTTATAATTATTTTTTGATTTCTGGAAGAGTAACATTATTATTGATTAAGCTGGTTTCACTAAAAAAAAAAAATCTAATTATTCTTTAATAAGAAATATTTTGATGTATCAATAAATAATAATTATTTTAAATTCAATCAAAAAAAAAAAATAAAAAAACAAACACAAAAACCATATATATAATATAAAGCCTTATGAAAGTTTTTTAGTCAATTGAAATTCTTTATTTTTCTTCTTCTTTTTTCTCTTCCTTTTTCTCTTCCTTTTTCTCTTCCTTTTTTTCTTCTTCTTTTTCTTCTTCTTTTTCTTCTTTTTCTTCTTCTTTTTTTTCTTCTTTTTTTTCTTCTTCTTTTTCTTCTTTTTTTTCTTCTTCGTCTTCATTTACTTTGAAAGTTTCAAGATCTGGGATACCTTCTTCGTCTTCTTGTGTTTCATTAAGACCTTCACCCATTTCACCACTTTTGTCCTTTAATTGTTTCAAAAATTCTTCAAGTGTCAAACCTTGTGCTTTAGCAAGTTCTTCTAATTGTTTCATTGAAATTTGTGGCTGTCCGCCAGTTCCAAAACCAGAGGACGGAAGTGGTTTGTTTTCTCCTTTTCCAATGAGTAAATAAGTGTTTCCGTTGTAATTATATTTAAGTCTTGGTGTGCCGAAATGGATCATTTTGTCATCCATGATGAAATCAACAGACTGGACACCAGACATGTCGGTGACCTTTTGCTTTTCTAAGGTTTGGACTAGTCTTTTGCTTGTGTTTGATGCATTATTTCTAACAATCTTTTTTTTTCTTCTGACAGATCCTTTTCCTCCGGTACGTACATTTCTTTTTAATCTTTTAAGTTTTTCTGGGTTCATCTAATAATTTTTTTTTTTCAAAGAACCAAATTAAAAAAGAAAGATTACGAAAAAGGAAAGATATTTAATTCCAAACCAAATTATTGTTATTAGTCTTATGAATTTTTTTTGATTGAATTTTCACCAAAAGCAAAAAGCAGAATAAAAAAAAAAATTAAAAAAAAAAAAAGAAAAAAAAGCAACCTAATTTTTATTCTTTTTATTTTTGAAAAATAATAAAAAAAAGGGTGCTTCTCTAATTCTTGTTTGTTTTTTTTTTTAATCCAGTAAATGAATCAATTAAAACACTTTTAAAAAAGCCTTGAGAGTGAAAAGTTAAAAACTTACTTTATGTTAATTATTTTGAGACTATTTATTTAAGATAACAAATAAAAAAAAATGAAAACTGATCTAAGAAAATATTAACTAATAACATTTTTTTCAGATAAAGATCAATACTGTTGCTTTTTCATGGTACCAATTTGGACCAAGATCAAAAAAATCTTTGAAAGAATAATCCAGATTATCATTTCAATAACATAATAAAGTTTAAAACTTGAAAGAATTATAGTAGATTTAAGTGTTAGAATGAAAAATATTCTTTTGTAAAATAAGGTGCAATAACTTTTGTTTTTGTTTTTTATTTTTTTTTAAACTCATTCAAATATTACAGTGATCAAAATAATGCATGTACAAATACTATAATCCGTGTTTCAAAATATTGTCCGTGCTTTTTTTTCTTCTTGTACCAAGGCAACTTACTGTAGTCAAAATAAAGCGTGCAAAAAAATTTAATACGTGTTTCAAAATAAATAGCGTGTTTTTTTGTTATAGAAGACCTATACATTAACCAATCAAAGAAACCAATAATAAACCCTAAAAAAATATGGTATTGGTTTCTTAAAGTTTTATTATTTAAAAAGAAATCCTAAAAATGAAGGATCAAATTACAAAATATCTATCAAAAAATAGAGTTAATTTTTAGGATTATTTTTATCTTCAAAAAAACAAAAAATTTCAAAAAAATTGAGAATATTATAAAAAATTTTCAACTATTTGTATGAATAATTTAAATTTTACTGAAAATAACGAGACCTTTACTTTCAAAATTGATTTGTACTTAGGTATATTATTTAGTAGTAGCTTGGGCCTTGTCTTGGTATAAGAATAAAAAAAAGCACGGATAATATTTTGAAACACAGATTATAGTCGTTGTGCACGCATTATTTTGATCACTGTATAATCTATTACCAAATGTATACCTCAGTTTAAATTAAATTTGAAAGTAAAGGTCTGGTTATTTTCTTAAAATTTAAATTATTAATGCAATTTGTTCAATTTTTTTCAATACTAATTTTCAATTTTTTTGAATTTTTTGTTTTTTTGATGATAAATTTCTTAAAAATTAACTCTATTTTTTGATAGATATTTTGTAATTTGATCCTTCATTTTTAGGATTTCTTTTTAAATAATAAAACTTTAAGAAACCAATACCATATTTTTTTAGGGTTTATTATTGGTTTCTTTGATTGGTTAATGTATAGGTTTTCTATAACAAAAAAAACACGCTTTTTCTTTTGAAACAGGTATTAATTTTTTTTTGCAGGCTTTATTTTGACTACAGTAAGTTTTGAAATTTAGTTGTAATTGTATTTTTTCAATTTGACTTTATGGATATTTGAAATATTTGTGGGTTTTTATTTAAATATTGAAGATCTTCAAAACTTTCAATGCAAATCCTTGAATTTTACATTTTCTTGTGTGTTTTATCTAATTAAAAGGAATTTTTTTGTAAAAACAACTCCTTTCTTTGATTAAAAGAAAAGTAAATCGAAATTTTTTTTTCTATTTTTGTCGTGGTGTTATTTCACATTTTTCATCAAGTTAGTTTCTCAAAATAATGGTTAACAAGTGTATGTGTAAAATTTAAAGTTGATTTTTTTTTATAAAAAACAAAATTTATAATGAATACAATACTTTATCAAAAAAAATCAATTATTAAATAAAGAAAAAATAATCATTTTTTTTAACTCTATTTAATATAAGAAAAACACAAAGAAACCAAAAGAACTATTTATTAAACATATTTTAGTTTGAAAGGTTACTCTAATTTTGAGATATGAAAAATAGATCTTTAAAAGATCTATAAGTATTAAAATCTAAAAAATGCTAATAATATGTTCAACAAAGGATCTTGAATTTAGAAAAAAATAAAAACTAATACATTCTCAAAAATAAAATGGTTACCCCTTCATATACAGTCAGTTTCACTTTTAAGGCACAAACTTTCAACGAAATTTAAGGCACAAAAAAATCTCAAATTAAGGCACAAAATTTGGAATTTTTTTTTTACAATTTATTTTTACTAGAATTTGAATGTTGTGCTCTAATTTGAGATTTTTTTGTGCCTTAAATTTTGTTGAAAATTTGTGCCTTAAAAGTGAAACTGAATGTATAAAGGTCTCTCAGAATTTTTAATATTTGGAGCAAATTGAAAAATCTCAATAAAATTAAAATAAATTAATTATTTGTATTAATTACTCAAAAAGATTGGGCACAGAACA
Source organism: Anaeramoeba flamelloides (assembly GCA_027625915.1). Classification (NCBI taxonomy): domain Eukaryota; family Anaeramoebidae; genus Anaeramoeba; species Anaeramoeba flamelloides. Next base: position 3,230,877 of record JANTQA010000072.1, read on the forward strand.
AAAAAGGTATTTATAAAAGAATTATATTGAATAGTATTTTCAATTAGTTCGATAAATAACTATAATATAAGATTTTAAATTCTGAAAAGTGCCCTTTTGGCTTTAAGATAAATATTTCCTTAAAAGTTCAATAAAATAAAATCTCAAAATTGAAAGTAACCTTTCAAACTATATTAAAACTTTGGAATAACTTCTAATTCTACTATTTAAATCCACCCACAATCGGTATAAACATCACTTCCTAAGCAATTGGACTCAAAATAATACCAACTCAAATTGAATTATAAGATAATTTATTAAAAATTCGATAGAATATCTTATGTCATAGCCACTTCAAAAAAATTTTTCAAAAAAATAAATGAAATAATTTTGATTTAACAAATATTAACAATTAAAATCCAAGAAAAAAAAAACTTAACAAAAAAAAACAATCAAAAAATAAAAACTAATTGTGATTTTTTTTCTGTTAAGTTGGTATATTGAACCAAAACCAAAAATAAAAAGCTTATTTAAAATTCATTTTAAAGCTTATAATTATTTTTGAAGGGGATTAAAATTGAATTCATTTGAGTAATATAAAGAATGAATATTTTGATAAATTTTGTTTATTCATTAACCAAATATGTTCTCTCTTTAAGAAAATCCAAAAATAATATATTTTCGGAGTATTAATTTCAAAATATTCACTTTTGAAAAAAAAAAAAATAAATGATAAAATATATTGATCTAAATTAATTTTTTTTTTTTTTTTAAGAATTAATCTTCAATTATTAACTAAATTTCATAATTTTCAACTTAGTTCAAACAGTTCAAAGAATTAAAATAATATAGATTCATACAAATTGGAAATATTTTTAATTTTAGATAAATAGAAGATCATTTTTTCATCTTTTAGTTTTTTGTATTTCTTTTTTCTTTTTGAATTAGTTAAAACGTTTCATTTGAGTAATATTTTTTTCGAACAATTTATATAAGATTAATTTTTTAAAAAAAAAAAAAATAAGAACTTAGATAAAATTAGTTTTATTGTATCGGATATATTGACAAGTTAATTAAGATTAATAGAATTTTAACAAATTTACAAATGTATTTTTTTGTTAGCCAATCTCCCAAAATTTTAACCTCTTTATTTATTAGCATTGATAATAATTTAGCTTTTCTTTTGTGATTATTGTAATTTTCCAATGATTTTTAATCTTTTAATTCTACCTGGTTATAATTTGGTCTTGTTTTAGCATTTATTTAATAATATTTTTTTTTCATAAAATTGAATTTTGGAGGATGATAATATTGAAAATGGGTTTAGTATTGAAAAAAAAAACCCAACATGCAAATAATTCCTGTATTGTTAATCAAAGTAACTGTTTTGAAAATTGTTGTGTGATTATATGGATATTTAATTATAATTATTTTCCTAAATAAACAAAGTTGATATGGACTCAGGAATAAACCTAAAGTAAGTTAATCACAATGAGGTTTCCAAAAGAAGACTCATACAATTGTTTTATAAACTAAAGTTAATCTCTCAATATTTTTAAAAAAAAAATAAGATTTTTTTAGGGTTTTATATGGATTTGTTAATAATAATATTTATTCTTGTTTACGATGATTAAATATTATTTTGAACAAGTGTTATTTATTTAATCATCGTTATAATAAATATGTAATCATGATTTTCAAGATTTGATTCTCTAAAATAAGAGAAATTGTTAATCTAAAATAATGAGTTTTTCTAATATTAATAATTATAAATCAATTCAGGATATATTTTCATTGTAAAGGTTTTTTTCTTCAATTTTAATAATAAATAAATATAGTCATTTTTATTGGTTATTATTTATTAAAAAAAAAAAAAAAATAGATGTGATTAAATATTATTACATTCTATTGATCTGAACATCTTTAACTTTATTTTGAATTTTTTTATCCGAACATAAATTTAGATAAAAAAATATATTTAATAATACAATATATTTTCTTTAAAAAAGCAAATTAAATTTTTATGTTTGAAAAAATGCAAAAAAATACGAAAAACATACAGATACACAAAAAAAAATGGATTCATCAAGTTTATTAATAGTTGTGAATTTTATGCATACATATATACATACATACATACATATATACTTTAAGGGTCAAGTAATTACAGTGAAATTTTTTTTTCTGAAATTGAAAAAAACTTTTAAGTAATTTTTATGATGACCTAACACCAATCAAAAACCAACCAACCTATTATATATAATCGATCTCCAAAAATCAACAACTAAAGATGAGTACATTTTTAGAAAAAAGAGCTAAAGAGCGACACTGAAATTCCAATTAGAATGGTTGTTAATTACAATTTTGAAAACAACTATGTCAGTTTTGAAGTGTTGCTCTTTGGCACCTTTTGAGATCTCGTTGATTTTTTTTTTCTTTTTTTTGCATTTTTCAAATGAGTTATTTTTATTTCAAGAATATCCCATAACTTACTTAGTCAAATTTAGAGGGTTACAAAATAACCACAAATAAGATTAAATCGAATCAAATTGATTGTGAACTTCAAGAAAGTAATTTGTTTTAAATTAAAGAAATTTAACATTTGGAAATAGAAAATGAGAAACAAAATGAATTATTTTTTTAAAATTTGATTTTTGAAATTGAGAATTCTTTTAAACATATTTTTCTTCGTTTAATTATTTGTCAAAGAGATCCAATGAAAATTTTTTTTTGTTATTTGAATTTTGACAAAGAAAAGAAAGGGTAGTTCAGAATACCCTTTTTGGTCTCAGGTCACCCCTTGAGGATGGAGCATTTTCATGGTAAATGATTAGACCCTTAAAGACAATTTTTTTTTTTTTTTTTTTTTGAGAGATTGAGCTAAAATATGATGATCAACAACTTCTCCACAAAACATTATAATAAGAATAAAAATAAGGGATTTTTTTCTTCTTTTTCAAGATATTTTTATGGATTTAACAGAAAATTGATTTAACCAACCAATTTAAAAAAAAAATATTTCTGAACAAATAATTATTCTAAATAAATCAATTTTTGAAGTCATTTGCAAATTTTACTTAGAAATTCTTCTTTTATTTTAATCTGAAATTATATATTCAAAAAAATAAAATTTTCTCAAATATAATTATTAATTAGGTAATTTTACCCTCAAAATCCAAAATCAATTCTTTTATTCGTAATATCATTTAAATCGTGATAATTATTCTTGCAAATAATACCAAACTATTTGTTAAAAAAAAACTAAAAAATGCTTTTTCTTTTGGATTTTTTTTGAATTTTTTGAAAACCCGAATACTTGCTTATTTTAAAATTATTGAAGAATAAATAAATATTGACTTGATAAATTTCAATTTCATTGATAAAATTTTGTTAGGATTCTATTAAAATTTCATTTATTAAACTACATATACAACAATTAATTTCATTAGTTGAGATTTGAATTGAAATATCAATATTTTAAAAATTATAACAAAATAAAAAATATTAGTAACTTGTAATAAAGATGTTGACTAATCAAAAAAAATCTCAATTTTTTTGAAATGGTGGTAATAAGAAATGGAAAAAGAAATTTATTTATATGTACTTTCTATGTAAAAAATAATAATAATAATAACGTCGGTAATAAAGAATAGAAAAAGAAAATCACACAAAAGCAAGGAGAAAAAGAAGAAAAAAAAGATTGGTTAATCCAAATCGGCAACCATTTGCTGTAAATCCAATCCACTTTTCAACAATTTCTCAATAATTTGTTTGAAAACGAGGATTTGATTCTGTAAAATTTGATTTGTTTTGGAATTTTGTTTCTTTGTTTGGAATTCCTTTAATCTTTTTTGGTAATGTTTTTCCAATTTTTTCAAATTCTCACTATAGGTTTTTTTTTCAATGGTTAACCGCATGTTTAGATCTTCAATGTGCTTAATTTTTTCAGAAAATGATTTGATAAAAATGGTATTAACTTTTTGAAGGTTTGAAAAAAATTCCTTCTTTGGTTGGTAATTTAGTTTCATTTGGTTGATAAATAAATTTGTATATTGAATACAAAAATTAAAAAAATTGTTGATTGACATTGTTTCAAAATTGATTTGTTGGTTTGTTTGATCGGCTTGAAGGAAAAAATTATCAACATCTTCTTCGTCTTTTGTACTTGAAAGTTCTTCGTCTTTTTTGCTTGAATTTTCTTGGTTTGTTTTATTCTTTGGAACATTACTATGATGGATATTGTTATTGTTGTTATTTTTTAAAATTTTTTTTGTATTTTTTTCGTTCTGCTTGTCTGCTTTTTTACTTTTTTTCAATTTTATTTTTTTATTTTTGTTCTTTTCATTAAAATTTTCATTTTTCTTCTCAAGTTCATTTTTCGGAGAAAGTTGTTTCAAGTCAGAATAAATTTTGGAATTGTTCTCAGATCCGTTTTTATTTGGACTGTTGTCAGAATTCGTTTCTTTCATAATTTCATTGTCTGAGTTTTTTGGTTTATTCTGAGAAAGTATTTGAAAAGCCATTTCAAAATTTATATACTTTGGTTGATTTTTTTTTTGCTTCCCTTCAGATAAATTGTTTGTTTGAAAATTATTTTCTTTATTGTCGACTTTTGAAAAATCAACTTTTTTATCGATCAGTTCATCAAGTACACTATTTTCAAAGTCTGGTGTACTTTGTGACTCTTCCGTTGATAAATAAAACTCGCCACCAGTTATTGAAGTAGTCTTTTCAATTTGTGAAATGGGAGTTGTTACAGGATCAAGGTTCGTTTGTTTATTTGTTTGTTTGTTTTTCAGTACAGAAAAAAGACATTGGATCCCTTTTCCTTTTTTAAATTGGATAGGAACACTCCAGCATTGGAGTCTCAGTTTTTTCCAATTTTTTGTTACGAAAACACATTTAGAACATGCTGATCCAGTTCTAGATCTTTTTGAGATCATTTTACACAAAAAGAGTATAATTTGTTTTTTTTTTTTTTGAATATTGTTAGATAATTTTTGGGTGAGAAAACACTAAATAAAAAAAAATAAGACAACGGTGAGGAACAATTACTCGAGTGTTTTTTGAAGAACGATCTCTTTGAGTGTTTTGACGAGATTTGGAATTAAAAAAACAGCACTTTTCTTATTAATATTAAAAATGACGGAGAATGCCTTGTTGTATTTAAACCATTTCTTTTGTAATTGAAATAAACAAATTGGACTTTTTGATTTTTTGATTCTTTTTAGGTGGCTCTCCAGTTTTTTGTTTTTCAATATCAAAAGAATTTCTCGTTGCATTTGTCCAATCGAAAAATGTTTGAAAAAGTTAAAAATGAAAAATATTATTTCTTCTCAAAATTTATCATATTCCATTTTAAACTGAACTTTTAAATGTAAGTTGAGAAAATTTTATATCTAAAAACTAATAGTTGGTTCGTTTTCGAATCTTAATTCTTGGCACTTTTAAATACTGGTATTTAAATTATAAATGGGAAAAAATTCTCACTTCCTTTTGGATATTTATCTTTACTAAATTGAGTTCTCAACAGAGTACGTTGTAGTTTGTGTCGGTGGCTTATTTGAAAATTGGAAATTGAAAATAAAGTGAAAATTTTTTAGGTTCAGAATCCAAATACCTGTACTGAAATTTGCACAATAAGAGTGAAAAAATAATCAATTCCTTTTTATTATTGTTCTTTTTCAAATAGAGTTTACCAAGAAGTTTAGTCAGTAGTTTGTGACAGAATTCAAAAAAGGATAAATGCATTCTGAAATGAAAATTTTTTCTGATTTATCTAGTAAAAAAGAGTAATTTTTGGGAACCGAAATTTTTCTATTCATTTTTTTGAATGAATTAGTACAAAATTGATTTTGTTTCAAATTACAATAAAAAATCAAAAAGTTTTATTTTACCGGACTGTTGTGGAAAAAAATCGGTAAATGTTAAAAAAGATGGAATACTTATTTTGTCCAAATTTCAAAATTTTAATGTCAACATTAGTAAAACTGATCAAAATCATCAGATTTTTTTCAAGATAATAAGAATCCAAATGGGGACTAAAACGTTTAAAGAAATATAGTATCTAAATTGATTTGTTTTGATTTCAATTTCAACATGATCCTGCAGATAGAATGTCTAAAAAATCAAATTATCTTTTTTTTTGAATGTAAAAAATAGCAAAAATGAGTAAAAATGACCTTTTCAGGACAATTCATAGCAGGTAAATTACAACTTTCAGAGACTACCCTTAATATTTAGCCCACAACTATTTTGTGGGTTACTTGTGAAAAACTCTATTCTTGTTATATAAAGCAAGGTGAAAAAGACTAATTTCGAATTTTTCAATTTTCATTGTAAATCTTAAGAGAACCTGAAAACTTTCTTTTTTTAAAAACAGTATTGAATATCAAGATTAAGGATTAAAGGAACAAACTAATGGAGAAAAAATTCAAAGAACTCAAGCAAGAAAAACTTTATTTCCAAAAAAACAAATAAGACTTCAAATGACAAAGATAAAAAATGGTGATAATTCTTCTTTTTCACTTTTGATTAATTCTCAAATAAAAATTTAATTTTTAAGTATTCTATTTGAAGGATCATGTTGAAATTGAAATCAAAACAAATCAATTTAGATACTATATTTCTTTAAACGTTTTAGTCCCCATTTGGATTCTTATTATCTTGAAAAAAATCTGATGATTTTGATCAGTTTTACTAATGTTGACATTAAAATTTTGAAATTTGGACAAAATAAGTATTCCATCTTTTTTTACATTTCCCAATTTTTTTGCACAATGGTCTTAGAACTTTATAAATAACCAACGTTTACACCATTTAACCATTTACCAAAATTTAAACCGATATCATTTTCCAATTAAAATTGAAGAATTTTTATTTCAGATTTACCTTTATTTATCAAACTTTTATATCTATCTTAGAAAAAAAACAGATCTTCTCAAGATCATTTGATCCTGATAATCTTGATTTTCCTTAGATCGGTTTTGGGAACTTTGAGATACAATTTATTGTTTTAAATTTGAAAATAACAGTTTTAAGAATAAATTGAATACTCTGGAGAGATCAAAGAAAGATTTACAAATAGGCTGATAACAGATATAAACAAGAAACAAGGATATTAAAATACATTTTAAAAAAGAATTCTCAAGTTATCAATGAAATCAGTCCTAAAAAATGAGTTTTAGGAAGAGTATTTTTTTAAAAATAAAACGAAATCGAGCCAAGATCATGAAAAAACTATTTTTTGTAATTTGTGTTTTCACTTTTCGAATGATGAGTTAACCTCATCAAAACAATTTACCCATTTGAGTCTATTTTTAAAATCCAATATTTCACATGTTTTCAATATAAAATTATTTTCCAATTAAAAAAAAATTTTTTTAATTCATTTTACAAAATATTTTTTTAGTTTCAAAGTTGAAGTAAATCCATGAATCTTTATAACATAGTTTAGAATTGATATTTTTAGATAAAAAATTGAATTTCCTTTTTGAACCTAATACAAAATTTTTACTCTGCAAATTTGATTGAGCAGGAATAAATAATATTTATTTTGGAAATTGAAATAAAAATATGTATTTCTTAATTAGAAAATAACAGTAAAACCAAAGGACAGTAGACTATTATTTTTATTAAGAAACAAGTTAATTCTTGAAATTGTTGGAAAAGATATTTTTTGTTTTCTGTGTAAAGTATCGATTTCGAAAGAAAATTTTTTTATTTTCATATTACAGATAAATCTTTCAATTCAAATCTCAACAATTAAAACTAATTACGGTCTAGATTATTAAATATATGAAATTTTGATAGATTTTTTTTAAAAGTTTCGCAATGAAATTTTCATCTATTAAGAAAAAATTTTTTATACTTTAAAGTTTGAAGAAAGTGGTTTTCTCATTTTTAAAAATTGTAAAAAATTTTCACTTTTGAAAAATTTTTTTACAAATTGTTTGATCTTATTCACAAAAAGCATTTTAGAACAATTCAATCATTTTTCTGAAAAATAATTAATTTTAAATTTTGAGGGTAAAATTCCAAAATATCTTCAAGAAAATATTTAATCCAAAAATCCAATTTCATCTGAAAACACCATTTCAAAATAAAAATTGAAAATGACTTTAAATATTTAATATTTATAACTATCTTTCTGAAACCAATATAAATATTTTTCGATGATTAATAAATCAATTTTTTTGGTGAACCAAAAGAATATATCTCAAAAGAAAATAAAATTCTGTTATTCATATTCCTGTCAAAAAAGACATGGTATTGTATTTTAATAATGATGAAATTGGTAATAAACAAGGTAAAAATTATTTATAAAGTAAAAAAATAAATAGAATTCAAAGGTTTTCTTTTTCAGAAAAAAAGGAAAAAAAAAAGTTAATCTCACTAAACAAATTTTTTGTTTGGGTTTTTAAGTTGATAAGAATTTATTTACACTTTTCATGTAAAAATTTGTTAGTAAAGAGTATATCCAATAAAATAGAAGATAATTTTTACCATGTTGCCCTAGATTACTGATCTCTTAAATTCTTTTAAAATGACATAAAATATCTTTTTGGAAAAATTAAATTTAATAGTAAAAAGACTTATTATTCTGCTCAAAAAGAATTGAAAAGAAAAAGATCAGAAAATTTTCAAACTATATCTACGAACTCAATATCTTGACATAATCTTTCCAGATAAAATACATTACAATCTCAAACTTTTTAGAGATCAACTCTCTTTCGTATCTGTATTTGTTTAAAATTATTTACTTAAACTTTCACAAATAAAAAGTTTTTGTTTAAAAGAAAAACACATAGCTGAATAATTGATTTTATAAAAAGTAGTGTTCAGAAAACAAATTTTATTTAAAAAAATAATAATAATCCCAAAAAAAATGATAATTTCAAGAAAAAAAAAATTATTTATGCCAAAAAATATTCTAATTGTATATATATATATATATATATATATATATATGGATAATAAAACACATAATCTTACTCAGTTTTTCCATTTACGAGAAAAAGAAAATAATAATTATAAAAATAAAAATGAAAAGCAAATTAATCACATTCGACATTGTCTGGGATTTTTTCAATTTCAACTTTATTGTTTGTTCGAAAAGTTAAAGTGAACTTTGATTCTTGATAGGCTCTAAAAGTGGAAACCAAAACTGTGTATGGCTGTTTTTCCGGATCTAATGTCACTTCAACGAATACCTCTTGATGATTTTTATAATCGCCTGATGAGGCAACCTCTTCGCCAAGATACAGGTATTTAATCCTTTTCCCTTTTTTTCTCGCTATTACGATTCCTATACCGTAGAAATGTCTATGCGCCATTCTCGGGTCTTCCTGGGTTAACGAGATGAAGCATTGTGTCTTTTTTTTGATTGTTAACCAATATTGGGGATTTTTGTCACAATTTTCGTTATTGGTGCACCCAGCAGCAGATTCTCCAACCCACTCATCATTAAAGATTTTTTTATTCCAAAGATTTGGATCAAAGATTCTACAGATGTAAATATTTTTGAAATTTTGCGTAAAGTCGGCAAAGGTCATCCAAAAGGATCCATCTGATACACCCTTCTTGGGGAAATAGTTTAATCTAGTTTTTAAAGATCGTGTCCAGTCCTTTGAATCCCTTGAAAAGGCGCCGTTCCATTCTTGTTTACCCCAAGGGTTTCTTAATTTCAATAATTTAATATTGTTGATATATCTTATATCCAGTATCGCGTATGCGTGGCCATAGACGATGCCATATTCTGAGACATTGGAATCCTTCCCTGCGTTTGATCCAGCGCCCAGTAGATAGCCGGATTGATGATAGGTAAACAATTTATTCCAGATTTTGCCCGTTCTTAGTTCTTGGATTATATGCGCATCAAATAACGAAACTAATTCACTTGACCCACCTGTCAAGGTTACTAAAGTCGAATGTATAAACCCACCTTGGATGGCTTCATAGGAACCATACAATTTGGCAAATGCCTTCTCCAATATCTGCGGCCAAATTTCAAAGGCCTGAGAAGATTTTGCAAATGCAAATGAGCCTTTATTATTTATTGGTAAATAATCGTCAACTGCAATTTTGACCCATTTGCCATCAACAAAAAACTGGACAATATAATAGCATTGATCGTTATAACGCTTTGTGACAAATATGTTTTTAAAAATTTCTGGCTTTGTAGTTAACACCGATAATGAACTTAATAAATAACAATCCCCAATCATCCCCTGTTCAATATTTTCTGCTTTTATGGTTGTGGGGAAAAATTCTATTTTTTTTTCATCAAAATCAATACCATCATTTTGACATGTTGTATTTATAATGTCCTTTATTCTTTTAAATCCTGCTATCCTTCTAAATCTAGGTGGAATGATTTTCCCACTAATTAAACAATTTTTTGTTCGCCAATTAACGTCCTTATATACACCGTCAACACACGACCAATCTGATAATAATTTTTTTTCAAATTGTTCAATTTCATTTTTATTTTCAAATTCCTCCTCGTTTATTGAGTTATTAATGTCAGAAGTATCTTTTTCCTTTCCGTGTTCTTGAGCTTTGTTACTTTCACTCTTTTTTTTGTCATCTTTAGTACTAATATCTTTTTTATCAATAATATCACTATCACCACCATCACCATCACCATCACCATCACCATCACCATCACCATCACCATTATCTTCACCATCATCTTCGTTTCCATTATCATCATCGTCACCGTCGTTATTATTATTGTCATCATTATCATCATCATTACTGTTATCAGTATTGGTACTGGTATTTGAATCAGATTTTTTAAGGTTGATTTGTGAATATCTGTCGACTAAAGAAAGTTTTTTAACATCTAGATATTGCGAACTAGAATCAGAATTAGTTTCATCTTGACTAGTCGGCGTTGTTGAACCAGTTGATCCTGTTGTTGTTGATGTTGTTGATGTTGTTGATGTTTCATCGGTATAGTTCCCATAATTTAATTTAACCATTCCTTTCTTTTTTGAATAACCTTTACCAAAGGAACGATAATCATCATGCCCGTCACCATAAATTTGCTTTTTATATTTATGGAATTTGTTTGTGATATTATCTCTAAAATTATTTCTCAAATAAGAAAATTCACTTGAAATTAACTTATAAATGTTCGATTCTGCCCCTTTTAATCGATTCAAATCTTCTTCCTTCAAATATTCAACATCATCGATGTCGCCTATCTTTTCTGGTAACATGGAAAAAATTTCATTTTTTCTTCTTCTTAAGTTATCTCTCGCCACTTTTATTATTTCAATTTGAAATTGCGCTTCGAATTTTAATTTGTTCTCATATTCAATATTCGCTTCTTCTTCCATAATGTAACTCTCTTGATATAATTTTTTTTTCGTGACCTGATCTCTTTTCGAATTTTCATGAGACTCTTTCCAGCTTAATTTTTTTAATTTTTTTCTTGTATTTTTAACTTTTTGATATATTTTTTCAGTTTTTTGTAAATAATTATCCACCAAATTTTCTTTTCTGTTATTTAAATTTTTCGAACAAATTTGATTTTCAATATCAATTAATGTTATTAAAGTTTCTTCATTTATATTATTTATTTTTTTTTTTTTTAAAGTCTGAAAAAAATCAAGTTCAGGTTCGCTATCATCCTGATTATCTTTTTTAGGAGTTTTCGATTTATTTTTTCTCTCTGATTTTCTTTTCTTTTCCATTATAACTGAATTATCTTTGTTATCTTCATTTTCCCATCCCTTTGCAAACCTAGATTCTGTTTTCTTTCTTTTAATATCTTTATTTTCATCATCATCATCATCATCATCATCATCATCATCATCATTATCATAATCGCCATCGTCATCATTTTCATCATCATCATTTTCATCTTTTATGACTTGATTTTTTTTCTTATTATCATTTGGTTCTCCCCAGCCATCTAAAAGTTTAAATTCAGTTTTTTTTTGAATTAATTTATTATTTTTATTTTTACTTTTACTTTTTTTTTTTTTTTTCATTTTAAATGAATTGTCTTTATTTTTTTCATCTTCCCATCCTTTTGAAAATTTATATTCTGTTTTTTTTCTTTTAATATCTTTATTTTCATCATCATCATCATCATCATCTTCATTATCTTCATCATCATTTTCGTCTTTTAAAAAATGATCTTTTTTCTTATTATCATTTGGTTCTCCCCAGCCATCTAAAAGTTTAAATTCAGTTTTTTTTTGAATTAATTTATTATTTTTATTTTTACTTTTACTTTTACTTTTTTTTTTTTTTTTCATTTTAAATGAATTGTCTTTATTTTTTTCATCTTCCCATCCTTTTGAAAATTTATATTCTGTTTTTTTTCTTTTAATATCTGAATTTTTATCATCATCATCATCATCATCATCATCATCTTCATCATCATTATCATCTAAATCTACATCATCTTTTATGTCTTGGTTTTTTTTCTTATTATCATTTGGTTCTCCCCAGCCATCTAAAAGTTTAAATTCAGTTTTTTTTTGAATTAATTTATTATTTTTATTTTTACTTTTACTTTTCTTTTTCTTTTTACTTTTCTTTTTAAATGAATTGTCTTTAGTTTTTTCATCTTCCCATCCTTTTGAAAATATAAATTCTGTTTTTTTTCTTTTAATATCTTTATTTTCATCATCATCATTTTTTAAAAAATGATCTTTTTTCTTATTATCATTTGGTTTTCCCCATCCATCTAAAAGCTTAAATTCAGTTTTTTTTCGATCTTTATTTTTCTGATTTTTTCTTTTTTGATCTTTCCGTTTCTCATTATCCTCCTGTTTTTTTAAAGAACCATTTGTTACCATTTTCTTTAATTCAATCTCTGATTCGTTTGATGTTAATTCTGAAGAGCTTGTAGAATAATCTTCATTAATTATATTTTCATATATTAGGAAATCATCGTTCACAAAAGGATTTTTTTTGATATTTGTTAAATTTTTATTATTAATGAAATTTGAAAATGTTTGTCTGGTTGCTAATTTGGTTTTTTTAATTAATTTTATTCTACCATTTTCACCTTTTCTAACTTCGGTTTCCAAATTGTCAATATTATCGTTATAAGTGGTTTTAATGTTGTCATCATTGCATAAATCTAAAGAATGAGAAAATTGTGCTTTTGTTTGATAAATTCTGGAAATAGTCCAGAAAAACATTGTTATTATCGAAAACATTGAAAGGAAATGGGAAGTTTGTTGAAATTTCATTTTAATTTGCCCAAATAGTGACCAACACCATAAAATAAGTACACCAAATATAAAACATATTCCACTAGAATTCAAAGACTGAATGGAATTTTTTTGATAATCAAACCAATATATTGGGAAAAGGGTTGAAGAATAAATTGCCACAGAATTATCAGTGATTTTTGTTTGAGCAAAAATCAAATTGGAAAAAAATCCCAGTAATATTGTTATCGTGAAAAACATACTACTTATAACCATAAAGATTGCTTTAGGGAAAACTTGCCAATATATAAGTAATATTAAAAGCATGGTAAAAAATAATATCATAACGATTGCCACCTTTTCCCTTTTATTGAAATAGCCATGCTTTCTACTCCAGATTATAAGAATAACATTCATTTCAACAAAACAAACGAAAAATGAAATTAAAAAATCAAAAAATCCTTCTTGGTTGGTATCAATTATCACGAAACACAAAAATATAATAAAAAAACCACACGAAAGAAATAATAAAATCCCATTAACTTTTGATATTCTGCATTGCTCTGCTTTCCATTTGTTATAAAAAATAATAAAGAAGGCGGTCCCGGGTATTAAGCATGTAATTGTTGAATACATCAAAAAATAATCATCAAAATATCGATCAAGATCTGGATCAAACGTACTAGCAAATATTTCCGGAATAGTAAATACTTGATATATAATAAACACTGTTAAAAATATTGCAAAATTAATTAAAATTGATTTGTCGAGTTTCAGGATAACTAAAAATTTCATGATAATTAATGTAAATAATTCTATTTCAACTATGAATACAAAGATATTTTCATCATAAATATTATCATCGGCGCTACTAAACAAATACATTAATAGGCTGAAATAGATGATTGAAAAATATGGAAACAAAATAACAAAATAATCCAATGCGGATAGTTTGAGAGTGAAAAATCTTACAATATTGGATTGTTTTTGACTTTTTGTTGTAATTAATTCAAAGTCTCTTGATTTCCAGGTAGCAAGATGTATGAGACACAGAAAAACCATAAATAAAAAACCAAGTATATAATTTGCAAATGTTTTGTTAACAACAATTGCATTAAACAGAATAAATAAAAATACCCATGGAATGAAACTTAATAAAATGATCTTTCTGATTTTTTTCCATTTGGTTTTTCTCTTCCTTAATCGATATACTAAAGGAATCGGCGCAAATGCTGTAATGATAAACTATTTTATTATTATTTTTTTTTTGGAATTTTTTATTTTGTAATTTTTGAGGTAAATAATAGATATATTAATTGTCAAATTAAAGAATTTGTTGTATATATTATATGTGTGTATAAGTGAATAAAATTGAGAGTCATGGTTTTTTATAAAAAGTTTTAATTAATGGTCAAAAAGATTGCAAGGAGTGTATTCAATAATCAATGAAAAAAAAAAAATATTCTAGATTTTTTTTTTTCTTCAATCTATTTCCAAAAGAGCATTCTAAATTTATTTAAAAAAACTTTTGTAAGCTCAATCCTAAAAAAAAAAAAAACGTTTTAAATATTGCAAATTATTATTGATTCTTGATCTTTTAGAATAATCCGATTTGTTTAATAATGTGAAATTACTGTTTTGGAAAAAAAGTTCAACATGGTTTTTTCATTGGGAACATTACTGAAAATGAAAAGTAAAATTAATAAAAAGAAGATACCAATTTACTTCAAATAATAACCCATTATATTATATTTTCAATCAACCCAACAAATACAATTTAAATCTACTTGATTTATCGAAATTGTTGGTGTGGTTTTGGAGATCGCAAAAATAGTCAATTTTTTGAACAAATTTTTAATAATATATCAATCAAAGAAAAGCCCTGACCAAAAGATAGTATTAAAAAAACTATTATTGTGGCGAATACTTAATTTTGTCTTTATTTATTTATTTATTTCTTTTATTAATTATTTTTTTTGTTAATCTCTGATCTTACTTTGAATTTTCAGGTTCTATTAAGGTTCCCAATTAAAAATCGTGTTTCACTTTTTTTACCTGTTTCACTTTTTTTCCATAATGGTTACTTAAATAAAAGTTTTCTACTCTCAATATTATTTGATATTTTCCAGGGTGGAAATTGGTAGATTATTTGTTTCTTTCATTTTTTCTGTTTTTATTTAAAAAGATTTTTTTTTCTTTTTTTTAAAAAGGAAAAGCTATTTCATGGATTTTAATCCTACCTAGATTGTAGCTAAAATTAAAACTCAAAAGGGAGTTTAGTTTGAGGTAAATAAGAGGTAATTTTGTTATATGAACTCTCTTCAATAATAAATATAAAAAAAAAATTAATTTTTTAAATGAGATTGGATCAAAGCTTATTTTGGTAAAATAATGCAGAATTTCTAATAATGCAGCAACAAAAAAAAACATATTAATTATTATTATTGAGAAAAGGTGTGTAAATTACACTATAGGACCCTTATACTTTTTTTTTTTTTTATTTCTAAATAAATTAAGCATAAAATCATAGATTTTACGATTATTAATTAACAAAAATAATTTTAAACTATCAGATTTTAAAATTACTGCGTTAAAGTTTATTTCTTTTAATTTATTTAGAAATATTAATCTAGCATTTTCATAAGAAGGACATACCCATAAAAAATGATCAATATTTCAATTATTTCCTTCTGTTCATATTTTAAACATAGCTAACAAATTTTATCTGAAATTCTATTTATTACATATGTAATACCTCTTTAGGGCAGTTAGTAAATGTACTGAATTTTATAATTGTTGAAACTTTACGAATTAACTTATATATTTTTGGGTTTTATACAAATAATTTTGATATTTTATTTATTATTTTGGATATTCTTGTCAAGTGCCGAAGAGTACCATAGAGTGCCCATGTTTTTTTTTTTTTTTTTTTTTTTTTTGAGTTTCTAAGTTTTTTGAGGTTTTCTATTTACTTGTGAAGTGTTCTAGATTTTTTTGAGGTTTTCTATTTTATTTGTAAAATCTATCGATTTTCGTAAGGTTTTTTTTACTTTTTGAAATAAACCGAAAATTTATTAAAATTTTCTATTTTTTTTGAAAAAAAACCTAGAACACTTCACAAGTAAATAGAAAACTCGAAAAAAACCTAGAACACTTCACAAATAAAACAGAAAACTCAAGAAAACCTAACAGTGGTTTTTTTAATTTGAGAAATTAAACAAAATTTTATAAAATTTTCTTTTGATTTTAAAAAATTTCTTAAAATAAAAAAAAAAGATAAACACGGTTTTCCAGTATTCAAAAGAATAGAGTTAAAACTTCAGATTTTTGTCTATTCTTTCAAATTTTGGAAAATCTAACATTAATAAATACGTTTTTAATTTGGTCATACAAATGATATTATTATTTTTTATAGATTTTAATTATTTTTCTTCTATCTCTTTTTTTTTTTTATTTGATAAAATTTGTTTTAATTACTCCCTTCTTAAAATAAATAAATAAGCTATTTCTCAAAATTTTTGATTCACTTTATAATGTTATTGGAAGCGGATTTGAGGATTTTATCCATGCATTCTTATCAAAAAAATATTTTCAAATTTTTGGATCCGAATCATTTTTTCTAATTTTTTCATTTTTTTTTCTTTTTCTCTTTTAAAATTTTTTTTGACTTTTTTTTTTCGATTTCTTTTTCTTTTTCTTTTTTTTTCTTTTCCTTTTTATTTTTTTGCAAAAGATCATGTGGAAAATTAAAAGATCTTCGAAAATACCAAGAAACATTAAGGAAATTTGAGACTATGTAATTTCTTTGAAAATGAATTTAATTATTAGTAAAAAATCTTCTTCTTGTTAACTTTTTTTCAGTGAAAAGTTTCATTTATAAAAAATAGCAATTATCATTTCAAAAATTGTTATTGACTTTTTTTTAGTTTTTGGTTTTTATTTTTTTTAATTTTTAAAATATCAGGTTTTTATATATTCAGAAAGATTTAAAAGTAAATTATTAATCAGATTTAATTATTATTTGTTCTTGAACACTAAAGGACATCTATATATATATATATATATATTTCAATTTATTCTTTAAGGTGAGTTACAATTTTTGAAATGGAGTTTAGTTATTGTAATTTTTTTTTTTTTGTTTCATTGAGAATTCTCAATATTTTGCTTATAATAAAAGAATTTGGTTAAATTTTCAAAGTGCATGTTATTAAATTTCAAATAATGAATATTAACAATTCTGTAATTCCACGAATTATCAAAATTACCAAAATAAAGAAAAGAAAATTAACTTTTTCTGAAAATAATAAAAAAAAATTATTTCAAAACAAAAAAAGAACTTACGATACTTATTGGGCATGAATAAAATTGACGAAGTTTAAAAATTGGTAGTAAGAAATCATTCTTAAGAATTGCAACTACCATAGATAAAAGTAAAGCAACTGTGCACACTATTAACCCATTTAATGGGCGTATTACATAGTTTGTCATTTTCTGGAAAAAGGAAGGTTTTTGTTCCGTTCTTTCGTCATTCTCTTGATTAACTTTTACCCCTAATCCCAAAAACTTTTTCTTTTTTATTGATAAAATTGGAGATCTTTCAATGATCCAAGTATAAATTATTACTGAACAAATTATGATGTAAATTAAGCAATGGCTTAAGTGCCAGAAACTATATATATTAAATAATAATAAGAAGAAAACAAAATTAAATACAGAAAAAATTGATTTAATTCATAAAAATAATAGTCAAAAATGTTTTGAAAATAATCTATGATTTTTCTTACCTTACAGGACAAATAGTTATTATTAATCTAATTGATAGCAATACAAGACAATAATAAGAAGGGTGTATAAATTTTCTCAGAATTGCACTTTTCAAAACCAAAAGATCACTTGCAAAAATTGAAAAGGAATTAATTATTGCAAGTGCCTGAACTCCTTTAACATATTTCATATTTAAGTAACAATAAATTACTAAAAATATAAAGGAAAGTACGGATAATAAAATAATTTTTTTTGTATGTTTTTTTTTCGTAATCATATCTTTTGATGGTATTTTTTGTTGAACTAATATATCTTTTAAAGGATATAAGTACTGATCGGCTTTTAAATATATTATCGTTGATAAAAAAATGAAATGAAAGCCAAGAAACGATAGCCCAATTGTTTGGTAATTTATTTCATTCGCCAATGTTACAAGAACATTTTGAAGAACGATTATTAGTATTAACCCCATTATACCGATTTTTATATGTTCTATTTAATATAAAATTATTTTTTTCATTTAAAAAGATGAATAATAATTTAATTTTTATAAAAAATTAATATTGATTATGTTATGAAAAGAAATTACCCGAGGTCTTCCAATGATTGCTATACAAATAATTGATTAAATAAACAAAGCCATTAACAACGATAATTAGTGAAAAGGCATTTAAAATTATAATATTTTCTCTAAAACCTAGTGCAATCTATTTCGATAAAAAAAAAAAAAAATAAAATAAAAAAAAAAAAATGAATAAAAAGTGATTTAAAATATCAAATTTTGGATGTTTTAATTTAATACGCCTAATTAGATATAAATTTTGATTTTGGGATCAAAGGAAGAATTATTGAAATGCTCAAATAAGAAATAGTGTCATGAGAAAAATTACAAATTCAGTTTATTCAAAAAAATTTTTATTACAAAGTCTTTTTTTGTTTTTTTTTAAATCTAACTTTAGATCATTTTATTGTAACCGATCAATTGTAATTTGATAGTGAGTCAATATACCCAAATAATTGGTTTATATTTTGAAAAGTAATTATTTAAAGTGATAAACCAAATTTTATTTTACCTTACTTGTTAAAGAATTTGCTTTATCTATAGCTTTAAAAATAAATTTGAAAAAAGAAAAAAAAATAGCACTTAATTATTGTCTTTAATTGAATGATTTGTTTGATATTAAAAAGTTTGAGAAAAAAACAATATAAAGACAAATAGATTTTTCATTGTTAGTATTTACAGAGTTGTATATTTTGGGATTAATTAAGAATTTTTAATTTGTTAATATGTTTATTTTTTATACTTTTTACTTTTTCCAAATTTCCCTTTTTAAGTTGTTAAGGTTCCTTTGGTTCCTTTTTTTTCAAGTTATTTGGTTTCTACTCTTTTTCTTATTTTTTAAGTGTTTGGAAGAGGACAAAAGGGTTAAAAAAATCATTATTAGAATTGGTAAACTTGTTCATGATTAGTTCTTAAACAAATTAGACTTGATCAGATCTTGAACAAACTGAACTTGTTCTAATTAGATGTTAAACAAATCTAACTGTAGTGATTTGATCCAACTGAAGCAATTTGAATCGAATTTTCATTATAGTCTATGAATCCAGTACTCGGGACGGGTAAGATTGTCAATTTGGTGTATTATCTAATGGTTTTGCAAAAATATGATTTGGGAAACTTACACAAATCAATAAATAAAAATCAATAAAAAAAAATAAAAAGTTAGCAAAAAAAAAAAAAAAAAAAATACATAAACAAATTCTTTTTCTTAAAAACTGAAAAAATATCAATTTAAATTTATCAATAAAGTTCTAAATTAAAACTTAATAAACTAACCTACTTCATTTTATCTATAGTTGGTCAAATAGTTAAACCTTTTTATTAAAACAAATTATGGCAGTGATCCAGAAATTATTTGACATAAAAGGAAACAACTATCAATTCATTCAACAAACAGAGTAACAAAAAAAACATTTTAATTTAAATTTTTACTTTTTTTTTTATTATTTTTTTAGTCACTTTCATTTCTTGCTTTGTTTTCTCTTTTTCGAGTCTTTGTTTCAAAAGTATATTTTTTTCTTTTCATTTTTATAAAGAAAAGATAACATTATGAATAATAATCCTATCTACCTTATCAAGGATAAAAAACTCATAATAAAATTTAGAGTTTTAGAAGGTACCATAAAGTGCCGTAGAGTGTCTAGGTTTCTTTTTATTACAAAAAGTAAAAAAAAAAACACCTTTTGATTGTAAACAATTCTTTAAAATTCCGGAAACCTTATCGGAAGTATCCTCGATAATCTTCAAGTGCCGTAGAGTACCAATCTTTTCTTGAGGTTTAATGTTTTATTTGTGAAGTGTTCTAGTTTATTTCTAAAGTAAAAAAAACCTAACGAAAATCTATTGATTTTTCAAATTAACAGAAAACTCAAGAAAACCTAATTGTAAACAGGAGGTAATTTGGTTGAATTACCCATCTTCAATAATAATAAAAAATAAATAAAAATGTTCATATTTTTTTTTGGCTAATGTGCAATAGTCTGGTTTGAAAATAATTAAAAAAGTTATCGGTTTGTTTTTTTTTTAGAATCTTTTCTTTTTTCTTAAAAATAACTTTTTAAATTTTCTATTCGAATGAATTTTGATCAAAATAAATCTGAGTTTTTTTTGAAAAAAAATAATTGTTTGTTTTTCTTCTCTCATCTAAAATTGGTTGTGAAAAACAAACAATATTTTTTTTTTAATCAATATTTCATAGAAATCCATTATTAAAATTATTTTATTTTTTTTTTTCTTTGAAACTAAAAAGAGGTTGTTACAAGAAAAAAAAAGAACAGCACAAAAGAAAAATTCAGATTTCAGAAAAAAAAAAACAAAGTGCACAATCTTTTTGTTCAGGAAAATCAAACCGTCATGTTATTGAGAATCAAAAACATTCAAAAAATGATTGGTATCTTTGATCTTTTTTCTGGACAAGCAAATATACTCTCAATTAAAATTGCATCATAGTCTTCATTTTATTTTTAGAAGCATAATTTTATACTTTTCGAAAATATTTTGTTGCAAAAAAATGTGGATTAAAATTTTTGAAATGGTATTTCATTATTTTTGTTTTTCTATAGTGATGAAAACAAAAATAAATAAATTTCTTTTCTACTGGAAGGATCTCTTACTTTTCACTAAACCTTTCTGAAAACTTAATATTGTATAGTTCTCAATAATTTTTATAAATCCTTCATACTTTTTTATTTTTGTTTGTGGTTCCAGATTGTTATGTTTCGTTCATTCTTTTTTTTTTTTTTTTGATCAATTTGTGTTCATTTTAAAAACAGTTTACAGTCAAAAAAAAGGGTAAAAAGATTAAAGATCTTTGTAGATCCAACTATTTTTGTTTTCAAAAAACACTGTTGAGCATTTCTTCATGATGTTTAAAATAAAATTTAGAAATAATTTTCTCGATAAGTCTTAGGGATACGATCTGGGTATTGATGTGATTTGATATCTTATTTTTTTGTTTCACAGCCTCAAATTTTCAATTTTATTTTTTTTTTTTTTTATATTATTTATTATTTTTCCTTGTTGTTAGGTGTTAAATATTGATATTTTGCTAAATTTTATTTAAATGATTGTATTATCCAATAATTTTTTTTACGAAAGAACAATAATGATTTTATAAAAATGATTAGAGAGGTACTTACAAATAAGAATGTTAAAAACCAGAATATCCAAATTAAACAAAAAAGAATAAATATTATAGCCATAACCAATAAAGAGGAAAAACGAAAATGTTTTTCTGGGAGAAAAGTGGAAGTCCAGCTAATTAATAATTTAATAATAATAATCATTATTGTTTGTTATTTGTTTTTGAATTTAGAGTAAATTTTTTAAAGGGGTTATGTATTTATCATTATAAAGAATATATGTCTATACCTTCTAATTCTGCTCAGTCTCCATCTACATTTTACTAAAATAATGATTACAATAATTTCAACTACAATTGCACACGCACCCATAATAATTGCTATATCTAACGACCTGTTTGATTGAAATTGTCGAAGCTGTTCATAAGCGAAAACATCAATAAATGACATAATACCATGAGGGGCTATAATAAATTTATCGTATATATAAATTAAAGAAAAATAAGTATTGTTTATTTTAAGATTTTTAATATTTAATGTTTTTGTGTTGTTTTTTTGGAATTTCATTTTTGTTTTAATATGAAATTTTATTTAATTTCATATTTTCTTGTTTATAAACTATTTTCCAGTCAAGGTGGTACAGTTGTAATCAGTAAAATTGCATGTGTTTAAAGAGTTTGAATGAATATTAAAGAAAAAATTTATTTTGGAAATTTTCCAAAATTAAAATCATTTTTCCACATTTTAGTTATTTTTTTTTTTTTGAAATGTAATTATTTTGCAAATTTTTTTTTATTGTTAGATCTATAGTCACTTGGTAAAGATAGTGTTATTCTAATATTATTGAAAGTATGAGAAAATGGTTTTAGAAAAATCATATTGATTTCTATTGGAATTTTATTTGATCTTCAATAGAAGATCAAAATGAGCATTATTGTTTTTCTCAATGGTTCAATAAGAATTTGGGTTTTTCTATTTTTTAAGAAAATATATTAAATTGACTTCATATGGATATCAACTTTTCTCAAAGGTGTATTATTCTACTTATTTGTTATTTATTCTTCAAAGTTCAATTATCAATAATAGTTTATATTTGGAAAAAAAATTTTGGGCAACCTTTGACAAAAACAAAATTTAGGTATGTAAATATTTGTCTATATATATTCTTTTTTTTCTTCTTGTTTTTTATATATGCCTTACTATACTGAAGTAATGTCTTTTTAGAAAAGTTTGTTTTGATGGTTATAATCGCCTAAATTCGATTAAGATATAGTTTGGTTCAACTATTGATTTGCTATTTGAGTTCAATAAACCTCCAGAATCTTTAGCTGAAAATTGAAAAAAAATAAAAAATATTTCCAACACTTTCTGATTTTTGAGTTAGTAAAATCAAATTAATTTAAAGATCAGGCAAAGTTGGGGAGGGGAAATTCACTTGTTTTTCTTAGAAATTTAAATAAATATGGAAAACCATTTTATTTTTTTTTGGAAAAATTGAAATTTCATTGCAATTTTTTGCTGAAAAACAAAATTCAACTCCTTTTTTTCAGTGCTAAATACAAACCACCAAAACAAAAGAATTTTAAAACCAAAATGGAAATTAAACTAATCTTTCTAATGGATTGTAGATTGAACTTTGTCTTTTGTTTTACTTTCTTCAGTCAAAAAAAAAATATAAAATCCTAATAACATTCAAGTTATAAATGGTTTTCTTTTAAGAGCATATTTGTAAAATTTTCAAACTCACTTGGAAATAAATAATCACAAAAAGTAAATTTCTTTTTTTGAAGAGAAATTTTGTTTTAAAAAATTTCAATCTTTATACAGACATCTGGGGTTTGGCACTCGTTTTCATTTAAAGCAATTAAATACGGTTTTCAAGCTTACTCTCTCGAAACTAAATAATATTTTCGTACTTTCGAATTCAAAGTTGTTAAGATAGTTTTCAAAAAAAAAATTGATTTAAAATAATAAATGCCTTCTTATGTTTTTTCAAATTCAAGTATTTCAATACATTTTATTTTTCCAATCCAAATCTGTTTTGGATAAATCTCTTATCATCAAAAAAATTATTACTTAAACTTTTTTAACCAAGTTGCATTCAAATTTCTATTTGTAACTCTTAATTCAATTATAAATTAATATGTTTTTGATTTGTCTTTCAAAATAAATTAAAAATCGTTTCAGTTTAATTTACTAGGTATTTTATTTTTTTTTTTGTTGATTGGTTTATTGATCAACAATTCTCATCAAATTATTTGATATTGTAATAAGAACAAAATTTTTTTTTGGCGTTGTTCTCTGTAAATTATCAAAAATAAAAAAAAACCGAAATTGTAGCAAAAGTATATACAGTCTTTTTTGTTAAAGTTATTAAAAATGTTATTATTTTTGACAATAATAAAAAAATTCTTTTTTTTTAATTCAAAAAAACAGATTTTACAATTATTTTCATAGGCTGGGTAATTTCCAACTTGGAATATTTTCATGTTATTTGGTTCATTATTTATCAAGTTCAATTTCTATTTTTTTTTTTATTATTTGATTGTTAGTTAATACTTTCTAATTTCTGTTCTCTGAATTGAATAATATTAACTATTTTATTGAATCAATCTCGATTAAAATTTTTGTTTCGGTTTTCCTCTGTTTGGAAACAATTTGTTATTTTTGTTCAGAGAAGAATGTGTGGGTCAGTTTCTTGTCTTTAATGAGTTGATCATTAAAGTAGATAACTTTTTTTTTAATTCCAAACAAAGTTATTCTCTCATTTTCAATTTTCAGTGTTTCTTCATTTGGTAATAATTTCTCTCATCTTTGAAATATTCCAAAACTAAATCAATATTTAAAGAGGTGTGCTGTTATATTTGTTGTTTGAATTATCAGTTTTGGAGATTCTTTTTATTGTTCTATTTTTAAAAATTTAATTTCTTTTGGATTTTTTTATTTGTCAAAAATTACCTTTGATTTTTAAAAAGTTTTTAATTTGGCAAATAAATTTAAAATCAAATTTTAGTTAAATAAAATACTCAAAATGATTTCTGCTAAGATGAAATTAATTTAGTCTATAAAAAAAAATTATTTCAGATATCTAAGAATAAAAAATATTGGATATTTTTTGGGTTGGTTGGATGGGATTATTTTATACAATAAAGCCCCTTTAATTAATATTTTGAAGAACTGATATAGCTTTTTTAAAAAAGTGTGGACTCGAAGTTTTATCAGTAGGGCTTAAAACTGTCTAATTCATATGTTTTAATCAGTTCAG
This sequence comes from Anaeramoeba flamelloides, assembly GCA_027625915.1. NCBI lineage: Eukaryota > Anaeramoebidae > Anaeramoeba > Anaeramoeba flamelloides. The sequence continues at coordinate 3,255,705 of JANTQA010000072.1, forward strand.
TCAACATCTAATAAAACGTTTGGTACACACTTCTCTAAAACAGCTGTAGTCCTGACATTTTTATTTTTGTAATTCTAATAGTATTTGGGAGAACAAAAGCAAATTTAAAATTTGATCATAAATCGGTTTCATTATTAAAGAATTTCCAAAATAATTGTGGTCGGTCCATTAAAATACAAAATTTTTAATTTTTGAATTAATTTAAATTTTCTTTTGGATATTGTGGCCATTACTGAATCAATTTTTAGATTTAAAAATAAGTATTGGAGAATGTTAGGGAAAGTTATAAATTGATTTCCATTCAGGATCGAGTCGTTATGATGAAAAATAATTTTCTAAAATTAAAAAAAAATTGTTTATAATTTTTATGAGTTGCTTAAAACCAATAACAGTAAAAACCAAACAAACCTGTGATTCAATTCGATCTTTTAATAATCGGCAAATAAAAAACCCGGGCAGTTTAAAAAAAAAAAAAACCTCAAAGAATCAATTGTTAATTTCAAATTTAAATTGTTTTGAATTTTAATTTTGAAAACAACTGTGTTAGTTTTGAGGTGCCTCTCGTTGAATCTTTTTGAGGTCTAGAAGATTTTTTTTTTAAGTATTTAACTATTCTCAAAAGAGTTATTTTTTTATCTAAAGAAACTTTGATAATCCTTACTCTGTCAAATTTAGAGTGTGTTCAAAATAACCACAAATTAAGAATAAATCGAATTAAATTGATTGTGTACTTTAAGGAAACAATTTGTTTTAATTGAAGAAATTTAACCCTTTGAAAATTTAAAAAAAAGTAACAAGTAATTTTTTTTTTAAATTTTTGAGTTTTGGAATTAGAGAATCCCTTTTAAACTTTTTTTTTGTAATTGAATTTTTTGGAATTAAGAATTCCTTTCAACTTTTTTTGTTTTTGAAAATTGAATTTTTGAGAAGAGAGTGTTCCAAAACGATATACAGTTGATTTATTTTGGAGTTTTTTCAATTAAAAGAAAGGCAATTTCGCAATACCCTTTTTCATGTTAACAAACTAATGGGGTATGAAACAAATTTGTGACAAGTGACTAGTCCCTTCTGGGTACCATTTAAAAAGCTAAAGATTTGGAATCAAGATTAACTGTTCTAAAAAAAGTTGTTTCTTCAAAGACATTGAATGGACTGAATTTAAATTGAAAGTTAATCAAAAAAAAAAAAGAAACAAGAATTTTTGTCAAGTGAAAAATCAATAAGGGTTTTTTTTTGTTCTTTTGAAAAAAAGTTGTCTTTTATATATTGATCCCTCAAAAGGGAAATTTAATGAAAACATAAAAAAGTACATTTGTGTAAGTTATATGAATTTTCTCTTCAAGTGTTTGTGTTTGTGTAGATTTAAAAAAAAAGAAAGAGGGATAAATGAGTTGTTTTTTTATTAATATTTTGAGAAGGTACAAATTTAACATAATTTTGAGAGCACCAAAAAACAAGTTACACCAAAAAAGAGTTCCAGATAACAACTGGTTGACTAGTATTAATTGAAAAATAAAAGGAACAAAATTTTAAATAGCTTTCTCCAGAAAAACAAAAAAGGATTAAACATTAAAAGATCAGATCTCGAAACGAGAAATTAAAAACAGAACCAAGGCTTTGTAAATTCAAGAATTTAAATTGGCTTTGATTTTTGTAACCGTTTTTGGAAAGTTGAATGGGAATTGTATTCCTTTTATTTTTCAATTAAAAGCAAATTAAATTCAAGTAAAGGAAAGATTTTTTCAAAAGCAAACAAGAAGCAAAATTTTTTTTGTTCTTTTGTTTTGAAAAAATACAACAGCTTGTTTCCTTTAGTTTGAAATTTTTTTAACTCTGTCTTAATAAACACGAACGTTTATAAGTGTGCTCTTTTGTGGTTATTGGCCCAAAAAAGTCGATCTGTTTTTCATTGAAAAAAGAAAAGAAAATATACGCAATTTTTCTAAAAGTGATCACATAAAGTTTTGAAAAGTATTACTTAAGCTGTTTGGTTCAGTTTTTAAGAAGTTTGAGTAATACCTTTGAAAATTTCTGTACCTCACTTTTTTATTATTGTTCGACAACTTTTTTTCACGCTTTGTTAAATTAATGTAAAGGTTTGGTTTGTTTTGTTTTTCTAATAATTATTCGAAAATTTTTTTGATAAAAATTTCGTTCTGAACACTTTACATTTCTTTTTGAATTGGAAGACCAATTATAATTAGAAAAATATTTCTTTGTTTTTTCATTTTGGAGAGGGTGTTGTTGTGATCTGTAAGAATTAATTGCTAAATTTTTGTTTACAAATTTTAAAAAAGGAAAAAATCGCGAAATTATTTTGAACAAACCTTCTGCTGTTGTGTCCTGATCGTTAGAAGGGTACGAGTTCTCTGTTGAAAGAAAGGGCTGATCCATTTTTCTAATTTATTAAAAAATGTTTTATTTAACTTAAAATTTAGGTTTTAATTGCCAAAAAGACAAAATATTTTATCTGATCTTTGTCATAAAAAATGGCTTTTGAAGATTTTCTGTCACACACCGTTCTTCTACTTTTTTTTTTTTTTTTTTTTTTTTATCAAAAATCAGGAAATGTCTCATAAATCAAATTTAAAAGGAAAATTTATTTTGCATTTTTTGAAATATTTTCCTAATTGTGATATTAAAACCTCCCAAAGTTCTGAAAATGGAATTGAAATGAAAAATTTTTGGAAATTTAAATTGGCTCTTCTGTTTGTAACTCTTGTTGAAATTTTTTGTTTATTTGAATTTGCTTTTCTCAGGAAAAGTTAGAGAGAAGAAAAGTTTCTTTGAAAATAACAATTTCTATGAAGAACCTTATAAATCTTCATGAAGAAAGTTCTTGTTTTTCAAAATATTGATAAAGTTTAAAACTTAAACATTTAGGGTCGAGTTGTTGCGGTTAAAAATAATTTTCTGAAATGTATTAAAATAATTTGTAATTTTAAACAGATGCTAAAAAATAATCCAAAACCAACCAACCTGTGAATGTAGTATCGACCTCGAAAAATCAACAATCAAAGAAGAGGAAATTTTTAGAAAAAAATTCCAAAGAGCGACACTCAATTTCCAATTAGAATGGTTGTGGTTTATCATTTTGAAAGCAGGTGTGTTTATTTTGAATTTCTAATTGGCACTTATTGAGATCTCTATGATTAATTTTTTTCATTTTTAACTCTTCTCAAACGAGTTATATTATCTAAAAAATGTTTCAAAATCTGTACTCTGTCAAATTTAGAGTGTGTTCAAAATAACCACAAATTAGATGAAATCAAATTAAATTGTTGTATACTGAAAGAAAGCAATTTGTTTTATTTTAAAAAAATTTAACCCTTTGGAAATTTAAAAAAAGAAACAAGTAATTTTTTTTTTAAGGGTTAAGTACTTACCTTGAAATTTTTTTTTCTGAAATGGAAAAAAACTTTTAAGTAATTTTTATGAGGGCCCAATACAAATCAAAAACCAACCAACCTATGGTGTAGGATCGATCTCCAAAATCAACAACCAAATACGAGGACATTTTTAGAAAAAAACACCAAAGAACTACACTCAATTCCCAATTAGAATGGTTATGAATTACAATTTTGAAAACATCTATGTCGGTTTTGAAGTGTCACTCTTTGGCCCTTTTTGAGATTACAGTGATTTTTTTTTTCTTTTTTTTCATTTTTCAGATGAGTTATTTTTAAGGAAAGAATATAACATAATCCTTACTTGGTCAAATTTCGAGGGTTAATTAATAATCACAAATCAGACAGAATCAGAATAAATTGAGTGTGTAATTCAAGAAAGTAATTTGTTTTAAATGAAAGAAATTTAACCATTTGGAAATATATGTTGAGAAAAGATGAATTATTTTTTTAAAATTTGATTTTTTGAAATTAAGAGAACTCTTTTAAGGGAGTAGTATTTTTTGAAAATAAAAAGAAATCTGGTTAAGATCTTGAAAAATTTTTTTTTTGTAATTTGTTTTTTGATTTATGAAATGGATGAGTTAACCACATCTAAACAATTTATTGATTTGAGTCTCTTTTTTGAAATTCAAAATTTGAGTGTTTCCAATATAAAACAAAAAAAACTAACATATTATTTTGTTTAAGAATTAAGTTAATTCTTGAAAATGGGAAAAGATATTTTCAGTTTTATGTTGGAAAGTATTGATTTTGAAAGCAAATTTTTTATTTGATTTCTTTTTCTTTGATTAATATTTCATTTCAAATCTTAGCCAATAAAACTAATTGTGGAAGATGTGATTCAATAAATGAATATTAGGTAGAAGTTTAACTAAATTATCTCAATTAAATTGAGATCTATTATGCAAAAAAAAATTTGTCTTTAATATTTTAAAAAAGTTCTGTTCTGGCTTTCAAAAAATGAAAAAAATTGCAAAAAAATTTATAATTTTGAAAAATATTTTAATTTAATTGTTTGTTCTTATTCACAAGAATCCTTATAACAATTCAATCATTTTTGGCAGAAAAAAATTGATTTTGAATTTTGAGGAGAAAATTTACGATTCCCAAATATCTTCAAGAAAATTTTATTTTGAAAAAAACGAATTTCATCTTAAAACAAAAACAAAATTTATTTGAAACTTTTTAAACGACTTTAAAACTTTAATTATTATAACTATTATTAAAAAAATACAATTGTTTTTTAATCTGTTGAATATATCAATTTTTGTGGTCAACTAAAAGTTTTATCTCAAAAAATAAAATAAATCTTTATATTAATATCCCTAGTAACAAAGACTTGTTATAGTATAATAATGATCAAAACCACAATAAATGGTGTAAAAAATTAGTTATAATGTGAGAAATAAAATGAATTTAATAGTAATCTTTTTCAGAAAAAATGGAAAAAAAAAATTGATCTCACTAAAATAATTTTCTTTTATCGCTTCCTTACTCGATCATAATTTTTTGATACTTGTCGAACACAAAATTTGTTATTAGAGAATACCACCAATAACATATTATAAATTTGTGGATTATTTTCTTAAAAGACTGATCCCTTTAGTTTTTTTTTTATTTGTTGATTTTTTTGTAGAGATCCAATGTAATTTTTTGTTTGATATCTGAATTTTGTCAAGTAAAAGAAGGTAAATTTCAAAATACCCTTTTATGGTCTCAGATCACCCCTTTTGTATGGTGAAAATCCACGGTAAATCAATAGATCCTTAATTTTAATTTTTTGAAATTGAGAAAGCTTTGCGACTTTTTTTTTTTTTTATTTAATTATTTACCAATAAGATCGTTTGAAAATTTTTTATTTGAATTTTTTCAATAAAAAGAAGGCCAATTTCACAATACCCTTTTTGATTTCAAATTACTCCTTGAGAATGAGGCAAACCCACGGTAAATAACTTGACCATTAAAAACCCAAAAAACTAGGATTCCAATTTTTGTCCGATTTAATTGAAAAATATTAGCAAAAATTCACAGAATTTATTCATATTTTACAGATAAAGCTATATATTACGGGCGACAATTAAACTTTCAAATTGGGATCTTGTATAACTATTCTAGATCTTTCAATTTTAACTATTTTTTAAAAGTGGAAATCAAAAAAAAAAAACTAAAATAACTGTAAAATTAAAAGATAGCACAAATAAAAATAAAAAAAAAAAGTTTAATATAAAATTTTAGAATAAAAATCATTTTGGTCAATTTAAAATATATCAAGGAATTTTAATTTTGGAAAGGGATTCGATTATTCAAGATTTACATCAAATTAAGAAAAAATAATTTTGTATATATTTTTTTCTTCCTGGTTAACCAATTTCAATATAAAAAGTATTCTGAATCTAATGGAATAATCACCATACAAATAAAATTCTTATTTTCTGAACCTAAAAGCAATTAATTTATTATAAAGGGTTTTTTTCTAATAGATATATTTTGTATCTAGGTAATAATTCTAATAAATTAGATTTTATTTTTCAGGTATTTTCTCAATTAATTTTGAAGATTTCGGATGAATTTTGTATATCAAAATTAATCTAAGGGGTAAAATTAATATATTTAGAATATTTAAATGATTTATCAATTTGAAAGGTTAATGTATTTTTGGTAATTTATATAAACTTTGTTTCTGTCAAAGAATTCCAACATTTCTTTCAAATTTGCATTATTTTTGATAATTGGACTTTGATGAATAAATAAAAAAATAAGTAAAAGAATATACATCAGATAAAAGTCGATATCTTCTTGGAATAAATCTAATCCTAATATCTCATTTTATTTTCTTCAGAAAACAAAAAAAAATCTTTGGTAATACCAATGAAAGGAAATAACAATGTTCATTTTTATCGGTAATTGAAAATCAAAGATAATTCCAATAGGAACCATTTTTTTCCATACAACCATTATAACCCTTCCAATAACATTAGAATAACATAGTTTCTCCTCGATGTTATAGACACGATATTAAAAAAAAATGTATTACAATTATCTGTCATAAAAAAATAGGATTCATGAGGGGAATATATAAAAAATATTTTGAATTTTGAATATTTTCAAAATAAATTTTTTCTTGGACTTTACCTTTAAAACCATTTTGACACATACAATTAATCCATTATAACTGTATCTATTTGGCTTGATAATATACTCTATTTCACCCAAAGTCATCCCATCCAAAAATGAAAAAATAATTTATTTTTAAAGAGCCAACCAATATACAATTGTTTAGAAATACGAGAAATTATAAACTTTGGATTAGAGTCGATGTTCATAAAAGGACCACTAAACAAAATATTCTTTTCAAAAAAAGAAAAAATAAAATGTTTAAAAAAAGTTTTTGGGCCACTTTCATTACAAATTTTGGTTGAAAACTTCTTTTTTTATTGAAATTTAAATTTTTCACAATAAGATTTTTTAAATGTAACTATATTGATTTTAAAATAAATTACAAAACCTCAATTTATTAATGTTAATTTGGAGTTTCAAACAATATTTTTTTTCTAATTGACTTTTCAATAAAAAAAAAAGAGAAAAGAAGAAAAATTATTAAATATTAAGTTTGTATATACAATGAAAAACAATATCTTTTGAAAAATAATATAATTTTTTTAGAGTTTTTCAATTATTATTTATTTTAGAATATAAATGATAGATTTTAATTTATTCTTTTAAAATCATCACCAATTTCTTGATCAAGATTTAAAAAAAAATAATACCACCACATATCAACTATACTTATCAGATATCATTCCCCACCAAAATACCCATTCTATAATTATTCGTTGCAAATTTAAATTGAAATCCAGATAATTTGAAAGAATTTATATCATCATACACCTTTCCTTATCATGGCTATAATTACACTTCTACTTTAATGTATGATAGAATAATAAAAAAAGAGAAGAACTCGAAAAAAAAAAATAAAAAATTAAAGTAAACTAAAAATAAAATTTTTCCACACAGCTAAAACAGCCCAAACAATAACAATGATACAATTTCAAAAAAATTGGGAGAAAATTTTGATTTTGGTAAAATATGAAAATCATTTTTTCATCTAATAGTTTTTATTTTCATTTCATTTTTTTAATTACGTAACTTATATTGTTTAATCAATTTTTTTTTCAACAATTGATATTAGATTAAAGTTAAGTTGTTCAAAATAGAAATACTCAAATAAAATTAGTTCATGGTATCTAACCTTTTGATCGATCAATAATCCTAATAGAATTTAGACAAATTTATCAATGCATTTTTTTGTTTTGCTCTCTCCAAATTTTTAACACACCCTTAATTTATTTGTATTGATAATTATTTATTTTTTGTTTTACAAGTATTGTAATTTATATATAAATGTTAACTTATCAATTAGCGGATGGTTCTCATTTTGTATTTCTTCTTGAGCAGATTAAATAAGATTTTTTTTTTAACAATTGAATTTTGGTGTGTTCAAAAATTATGAATTGGGGTTTACAAAAAATAAAATGAAAAAAAATCAAAATACAAATTAAAATTGATATTCAAAGAATTAAATCAATATTTTAATTATTAACCAGAAACATTCTTCTATTTTGATTTTGAGGGGCTTACAAATGTAAAATCTTTTTTAAATTATTGATTTTTGATAATTTTTATTTATAAATTCAAATTTAAAAAATTTTGTACTTTGAGAAATTGTTAGTCTATTATAAAATTTTAAAGTTTATAGTCTGATATCATATTACCTTAAAACCCCATTCCAAAAAAAAAGAGGAATTATCCAATATAAATATTGGTTTCTTTTTACCATGAATTTCAGGGTAGGTTTATATGGTAGGTGGGGGTATAGATAGAGACGATTAAAAGAAACATTTATGAGGATTATCGAACATTTTAAAGATTATAAAATAAAAACATGATAGCTATTTCTTTAAAAAAAAAGTCAATGCTAAATAAAAACGTAGTTTGTTTTATTTGGGTTATTATTTCTCTATATTATTATTATAACTTTTATAATGTAATAATATAACAAAAATGATAAATTAATAAAATGAAAAAAAAAAATAAAAAAAAAAAAAGATTAGATTTGAATGATAATTTAATAAAATTAATTTTTGTTTTGGATTTGGTTTTCATTTTCTGTTTCCATTTCTTTTTTATCATCATTCTCGAATAAATTTAAAGTGTATTTGATTTCTTTTTGGATTAATTGTTGTAAGGAATATGAAGCATTTAAAATTATTTGCTTTTGATCTTTGGATTTACAATCTATAGCCAATAGATAAAGACTATGTTGCCTTTCTTGAAGTTTTAAAATAAAATTGTCTTCAAGTATTGAGTTATTTATCTTAAAACCTTCAATTAATAACCCATCCTTATTAATTCCAAAATCATATAATTTTTCCATTTCATTTTCCAATTCTTGGTTATTGTGCCCCTCTCTATCTTCGTCAATATCGTCATTAATATCATCATCAGAAACATCTTCTTTTTGTTCAATTTTATGATCTATTTCCTTTTGATGTGTCTTTCTTTTGCTTCTATGTCTTTCTTTAGATTTATTAATTCGTTTGTCTTCATATTCACTTCCACTTCCATTTTCGCCATCACTTCCACTTTCAACTTTATGTCTCCTTCCACTTTCACTTCCATGTCTTCTTTTACGTTTATCTTCATACTCGCTTCTATGTCTTCTTTTACCTTTGCTTTCATTTTCAGTTTCATTTTCATTTTCACTTTCACTTTTATTTTTACTTTTACTTTTACTTTCAGTATTTGATAAGGAATTATGATGCCTTCTTTTTTCATATTTCTTCTCTTCTCTTTTGCTTCTTCTTTTTTTCTGATCTTTTTGATCTTCAACATCTTGCTCCGATGAAGAGACTTGGTCAGATTTCTTTTTTGGTGATCGGTATTTATCTCTTTTTTGATCTTCTTTACTATAACGTTGACTTTTTTTTGATTCGCCATTTTTTGAATTTTTTGAAGAATGGGAAGATCGTGAAGAAGAAGAAGAAGAAGTTTTTTGTTTTTGATATTTGGATTCGATATTTTTAATGCTTTTTTTAATTTCATAAACCAGATCTTTAATTTCTCGATCAATTTCATAGTCATGGGTTTTTGGTTCAATTATTTTCCCAAAGTTATTCTCTTCTTCGTCTTTAAGCCTTCTCTGATCTTGTGACCTTTCTTTAATTCTTAAGTATGGCCATTGGATTCTTATTTGGTATTTTTCTTGTAAATCTATCAAGTTTTTATAGGTTCTTCTTGCACACTGGAAACTTTTAAAACGGATCCATGATGTTCGATCTGGGTTAATAATAATTTTAATAACTTGGCCATATTTTCCTACAAGCTTTGACAAAGATAGAATATCAAATAATTCATTCGGCAAATCAAATATTTTTAGTGAAGTTAGCTGCCTTTGGAAATTTCGATTGTCTCTTCGATCACCACCACCCACACCACCTTCGCCCCTACCACCTCTGCTTATACTTTGATCTCTATTCCTGTATCTTAATGTTTCTGTATTTTGATTTACTCTTTCTTGATTTTTCCAATTGACATTTTGGTTCAATCTATTTTCTCGTGGTAGGAAATTATTGCCACGATCATAACTTCGTTCCTTATAATCGTTGTGAGTTAGCCGCTGTGGATTACTTTCGTTCTCATAAACGTTGTAGTTTGATTGGCTCCTATTTGATCGAATAGTTGAATTCTGCTTTTCCCAATCCGTTGAGTTGTCATATTCTGGGTTAATGCCATATGATCCCCTTTGGTTTCGATGGCTGTATTCGTTGTTGCTGACGTTGTTGTTGTGGTTTGAATATAGTTCGTTTGAGCGCTGTGATTGTTTTTCTCGCATTTTCCACTCATCTTTTCTCGAATAAGAGTGATGGTAATTGGGTTCGTTGTTGTCGTACGATACATTCCTTGAGTTTTGTGGTTCATAACGATTGCTACTTGATAAAACTTGGTTTGAATTATACACTGGTGAGTTTTCAGAAGAGCGTTCGTTGTAATGGCTTTCGTTTGATCGTCTCATTTAATTAAAATAACGGAAAATTATTTTAAGCTCTTGGTCTTTTTGGGAAAAAAGAAAGATTCAAAAAGAAACAAAATAAATAAAAAAAGCAAAAAAATAAAAAAAGTTTTTTTTTTATTTCCTCACAAAGAACCCTTGACTTCTGTCCGTCTTTTAGACAATTTCAAAATCTCTCTAACACTTCCCAGCACTTTGAAAGCTCAAAAAGCATTCAAAAAGTGTCATTTTATATGGCGCTTTTTTTTATGAAATTTACTCCTATTATTTCAGTACCCAATGCCATCTATCAAAGAGAAGTTTCTAATTAAAAGCCATCTTTCTGTTTTTCTCAAAGGCTCGTACAACAAAATGATCAAAGAAACATAAAATCAAACAGAAGTAAAGAATGTGTTGATCTGTTAAAGTACTCTTATGAAAAGATAAATTCCTAATATTAATGATCACAGGCACATTTTAGTTTTCAAAAAATCAAGATAAATACATAGAAAATTTCTTGAAAAAAACAAATTTCATTAAAAATTGAAATAATTACGAAAAAAATTGAACAAATTTCATGCATAATTTAAAATTTTACTAACACTAACTGGGAATTAACGGAAAAAATCGTATCGTTGTGTATAATATTAGGTAGTAGATTAGATGTTGTATTCGAACAAGAAGAAAAAAATAGATGGTTTTATTTTTTCAACAAGTGTTTTATTTTCTGATTACAGTTTTTTTTTTTTTTTTTTTGATACATAGGTTTTTTAAATCTTGGAAAATGAGTATTTTAGATTAAAGTAGTAATAAATTGTAGCCTTTGTCTTAATTAGCTAGATTTTTCAGAATTTATATTTATTGAAAGGAATTTTTCTCATTATTGATTGCGATTGAATAATCGTAAATAAAAACTTTGTAGATTTTTCGCTTTTTAACTAAAATCCTACTGAATATTTAAAAGATATTCATTGTACATTAAAACCCCAATTGAAAGATTAAATTCTGAACAAAAGATTTAAGATTAACCAAGTCATACAATTCAATGATAATTTTAATAGGGTGGGGGCTCTTAACTTTAAAAGAAAATTTTTATAAAAAAAGATAATAGTTCACAATTTGTTTATAAATAAAATCAAACAAAAAATTTTTGAATCAAAGAAAACAAATTAAATGCTAATGAATTATTTTAAATTTTTATTCAATTAGAATCGATTTTTTTTTATTTTTTTATTTTTAAACAATTTTATTCTAAAATTTAAAACCAAAACAAATTTCATTTTATCTTTATTTTTTCAAATATTTATACCTCTTTATTGTAACCAATTATAATACTGATCAAAATAAAAAATTGAACAATTAGGGAAATAACTACCAAGCCATTCAACATACTTGGACTGTAATAAAAGTTTTCAAAGAAATTCAAATTTTTCTTTTATTATTTTTTAATTACTTCTTTATTTCTTGCTTTTTTTTTCCTTTTCTTGTATTTTTTTCTATATATATATATATATATATATATATTTCATTTTTTAAAGAAAGGATATTTTTTTGGATTTTAAAATTACAGCCATTAAAAATCGGATAAAAAAATCTAAATAAAATATAGAGTCTGGGAAAGTACCACCAAGTGCTGTAGAGTAACATAGAGTACCTAGTTTTTTTTTGTAATTTTATAATATTTTCTATTAATTTCTATAATTAAAAAAAATTAAAAAAACGCAGTTTTATTGGCGTTTTCTGTTCTATATGCACTATCTATCGATTTTTCAAATAAACAAAAAACTTCAAAAAAAAATTTTTACTGTATTTTTTTTTTTAATTTGGGAAAGAAACAGAAAATTTAATAAATATAATGATTTATTTTTCAAATTAAAAAAAAAAATATCGTCAAGACTTATAGTAATTTTTAAATCCCATCTCTCTGTAAATTAATAAAAAGTATGTAAAATAACCTTTCAATAATTGAAAAAACAATAGTTTGATTTATTTTAAACAAAAAAACATGTATTTTAAGTAAAAATCGATCTAAATAAATTAAAAAGGGAATAATATTAATAATTAAAATAAACTCTAATATAGTCAAAGAAATACATTTTTATTGAATAAATAGAATATATCCTATGAATTTAATTCATTATTCTTCTCAAAATAAATTTTCAAATTTTAAATCTAATTTTTTTTCTGATATATATATATTGTGTTTTGCTTTTTTTTTTCAATACTAGAAAACTCAAATGCTACAAAAAATATTTGAAACTCCAAATTAACATAGAGAAAATTGAGGCTTTACATTTTATTTTAAAATAAATACACTTACAATTCAAAAATTTTGTTATGAACTATTTTGATTTTCCAAAAGAAATTGATAAATTTTGCACGAGAGTAATTCCGAGGAAAGGGGCATAAAAATTTTTTAAACATTTTTTTTTTTTTTTTTGGATAATTTAGAGTTAATCTAGACATTACATTTATCAACACCAACTCTAAACCGAAGTTTATTATTATGTTATTTATAAACTATCTAGGTTTAGCTGATTCTTAAAAAAAGTGAATTTTTCTTTTTTGGGTGGGACACTTTGAGTGAAATAGAGTTTAGTATAATATAATTATAATGAAATCTTTTACAGGAAAAAATTAAAAATATTTTATGTAAAGCCAGTTTCACTTTTAAGGCACAAACTTTCAACAAAATTTAAGGCACAAAAAAAATCTCAAATTAAGGTACAAAATTCAGATTCTAGTAAAATAAATTGTAAAAAAAAAAATTCCAAATTTTGTGCATTAATTTGAGATTTTTTTTGTACCTTAATTTTTGTTGGAGTTTGTGTCTTAAAAGTGGAACTGACTGTAACAAATTATAAGAAATAAATCATTAATGAATGAATTTTAAATCAAGGTACTTTGAAATTATTTTCATTAATTAATAATTGTGAAATATTTTATTTTACCCTTCAATATCTGAAAGGGAATTTAAATATAAGGGTAAATAGAGTGTAATTTACATTTATTCAATGTAAAAACAAAAATAATAATATTTTTTTATGAAATAATTTGGAAAAAATGTTGACTTTTGGTATTTTTGAAAATGAGAAAAAGGCATTAAAATTTTAAACACAACAATTTTTTTTATTACAAAAGTTAATCTATCAAGAAAATCTATGGTATTTTGGTAATCAGACTTCTACTTTATTTTACAATTTCATAAAGTAATAAAAACTTTTTTTGAGTTTACCAATTATCTTACAAGGAGACAAAAGTATCGTATCCATAACATAAAGACGAGTTTTGTTTTTTGTCTTGTTCCAATATACATCTGGTTAAGAAAAAAATTGTGTATATTAAGTTTAAATTAATTATAAAGGTTAATCAGTAGATACTCATGTTAATTATTCAATTATTAAGGATGAACTTTCTCAATAAATTCTTCCGATACATTGCAACTTCTCGCATTTTATTTTAGGATTTGGCAGAAAAAATCTTTTATCAAGGAAAATAAAATAATTTTTTTTTAGTATATAATGGAACTTTTTCTGATTTTTGTTTGTTATTTCCTGTTCTTTATAAATAACGGCTTTCCACAGGGAAAAGATGAAGAAGAGTCTTGACATATGGGGATTGTATTAAATTTTTTTTGAGTTCTTAGTATTTTTATATTCCTCAATATATACTTCATTTTTCTCAAGCCTTGATAATTTCCAAACTTTTTAAACACTTTACAAAACTTTCAATCACTTTTCAACACTATCCTAAATCTGGAAAGCGCTGTAAAAGAAATGAGCATTGCTTAAGAGCAATGTGTTCATATGTATAAAAATTACGGATAGAATAGCACAACCTATACAACACTTTCAAGACTTTTTTGAACTTTCAGAATGACATCGTGCAAGATTTAAGTCTCTTATATTCTTACATATTTTTTCAAATTTCAAATACATGATACAAATTTTTATATAGTTAAAAAAGGGTAAAAAAGAAAATTATACAAAAGATAACCTTTTAGATATAATTGAAATTTTTAAAAGTTATCTAAAAGAAAAATATTTGTTAACTTTCAAATAACCTGAAACTCTTTTTTTGAAAACCAAAAATTGGAAAGTTGTTTAAATTACATGTTTTTCAAAGTTTCAATTTAACAACTTTTAAAATTGAGAGTTCTTGAATATTGATCTTGAAATTTCATTCAAATTTGGGGACAATTTCAGAAAAATAAAATTGTTGTCAAGTCAAAAAAAGGGACTACAATTGTTCTGCTATTTTTGTCTGTATTGTTTTCATTTTTTAACATTTTTTCTCAGTTTTCTTGTTTTTCGAAAAAAAAATAATTTTTTCCTCACTCAAAAATAAACAACACAAATCACAAAATGACTTGTATAATCTTTGGGAACTTTCAAAGCAAATTTCCACATTCAAAAACAAACGAGACTTTTACAATAAGCACCGAAACAGCAATTAAAACCAAACGTAGCATTTTAGAAATCTATTTTGATTGTAACTCAAGTTTGGTGCTGACCGTTGATAGCGAATTATATTTATACGAAAGAAATCTCGAAATTCCAATCAAAGTCCCAGTCAATGAGGAAATCTCCAAAATCGTCGGAGGGTATCAACACTATTTTATGTTGGCCCAGTCCGGCTCTGTTTATGTAATGGCACGAAGTTATAATAAAAAGCTCGGTATAACTAATTCCGATTTCAAGGGTGCGCACCAATTTATCAAATTAAACGAATTCACAAAGCAAAAGGTAGTAATCACTGACATCAGTGCTTCGAGCGACAACAGTTTATTCCTTGACAGCGACGATTTCTTGTGGATGTGTGGCAATCAAAAAACTTTTTTTAAAGACTATATTCCAAGTAATTCAGGGATACCAAATAAAGTACCAAATCTGAAAATTAAAAAAATGTTTTGTGGCATCAAGGCAAGCCATTTTTTTTTTATTGACAAGGAGAATAAATTGTATGTGGTCGGCAGTGATTCTGACAGCAGATCAGGGTCTGGTAAGAATTGCAATACGCAACCAGGGCAAATTACCAAGTTTAAGCCCGAAATTGAAAACTTTGATACGGATTTAATCCAAAAGCTTTTTCCAACAAACCGAAACAGTGCCATGCTCTATGACTCCAAAATATATTCCTGTGGCTATAAGGACTTTTCTGGCAACCCAGAGAACCCACAAATATTAACATTGATCCCAGAAACGAAGGACAAGACGTTTGTTGATTTGTTTGCAGGATCTTCTCATTTTGTTGCCGAGGACGATCAGGGATTTTTTTGGATCTGGGGCTATAACGACAGAAAGCAATGCAACACGGCCACTGATGTCCACGTCCCATACACATACAAATCAAAATTGTTTGATGAGTCTCTCAAATACACCGCAGCCCTGGGGCCCTATTGTACAATCTTCTTTCCTGATCTCAGGGGCAGCGCCGACACGGGATTCATGGAATTATTTGAAAAGCAAGCCATTTATGATTCCCAAATCAAAGACACCAAATTCATAAGTGCATTGTTCAATGCCAGAACGGAAGGCGCAAGCGAAGAAATTAAAAACATATTGGACAACAGTTCCAATAATGAGCAAGTTGAAGAGTTTTTCATATGGGTTTATGGAGAAACAAAACGTTCATATTTATCAATTTTTGAACAATTTAATTCCATTTACGAGAATCTCAAGGCAAGAAAATTTAAGGACGACATTGCAAAATTATATAAAGATGAAAATTCAAAAGATTTTAAATTATTGGTCAATACCAACGACGAAGACGACGTCGTCGAGGATGAAGACGAAGACGAATTTGAGGAAATCCCTGTACATAAATTCATTTTGTATGCAAGATCTGGGCTATTTAGGGAAATGTTTCATAATGTTAACGAAAAAAATATTAATAATGTTCAAGACTTTTCGGGCAAAACAATTGAAAGTCTGGAACTGTTAATCAAATATTTTTATACCAATTCAATTGAATTGACAGCTGACGACGATCCAGAATTGGTTGTTGAAGAACTAAGTGATGCAATTGAATATTACCAACTTGAGAAAAATTCTAATCTTTATTCTGAATTGAAAAAAATTAAAAATCAATTTGATTTGAATTAAATTTTATTTAGATCATTTCTTTAATTGTTAGTATCACGTGCTCTTTCAATATTACTATTAATATTATTAATTCTTCTTATTACTGGTTCTCTTTTATTATCATCTATCTATCTCTTAAAATCTTTAGTTCATTTTTTTTTTATGAATACGAGTATTATTATTACAATTATTTTCTTTTCTTGTTCAATGAAATACAGTTTTATTGGATATGTTAATTCTTTACATTTTATTTTTGTTGTAATAATTTTTATTTTTTAATTAAAGCGAATTCCAAAAAAGCAGAGCCATTTTTTTTTTAAAAGATCTAAATTAAACTTAAGGTTTACAATCCCTGAAATTTGAAAAAAAGATTATCTTGTGTCGAGTATAGTGACTTGTTAATTTGGTTCTTAGCTGATCCATTTTGTTCTTGGTATGGGGTTTTAATAGTGGTTCAAAATGGCAATTTTTGTCAATTTTTTTTTTTTTTTCCGAAATCCGAATTGAAGAGTGTAAGATTAATAGATTGGTAGGTGTTTAAGAATAAATTTTCATTTTTGGGTTGTAGAAGAAAATTTTGATTTAATTTTTTGTCAATTAAACTAAATTAAAAAAAAATATTTTTTTTGAAAGGTTCCAAATAAAATCAAAAATAATTTCAATTTCAATCAAAGAAACAAAAAATTAAAATTTCTTATAATTTCCCTTTCAATCAATTAGAGCAATACTCTTTGATTCTGATTTCGGAAAAAAAAAAAGAAATTGACAAAAATTGTCTTTTTGAACCACTTTTGAAATTTTTACTAAGTCCAAGATCGAACATCCAAGAAATAAATTAACAAGTCACTATACTCGACACAAGATTATTTTTTTTTTTCAAATTTCAGGGATTGTAAACCTTTGGGGGAATATAACTTATTGAAATATTGACAAAATTGTTATTCCCAATTTATTGAATACATAATAATAATCTAATTATTTATTGCTAGTATCACATTGTCTAAAGAAAAGATAGGAAAAGTTTCTGATAGCTGTTTTATCTAATATTTTTCCAAAGTGGCAAAATATTTGACTATTGTTTTTTATTTTGAGAATAAAAAAAATTACTAAGTGAAATAATCTATTGATAACATTTCCAAAAGAATGAAAATCCTATAAGAAAATTTAGAGTGTAGGAAATTTGAAACAATTTTCATTTTTTTTTTTTTTGGAATTTTGTTGCCGTTTTTTTTATTTTGTTTCGAACATTATGATTGTATGTGTGGACTTATAAGTTTCTGTTCAATTCTTTTATCTACTTTAATAATGTTTTATATTAATAAAAACAAACTGAAAATCGGAAATTAGAAATCATAAAAAAAAATATAATATTTATCAATTTTTTTTTTTTTTTGAAGTAAATATTAAAAAGTAAAAAAATGGTTTTTGGTTTACCAAATTAATCCCTAAATAGAGTATGCAGATTATTTTAGTTTCTTGACTTTATTGGAAATATCTCTTTTGATTTTAATTCTCTCGAATTTCTAATCTTTTAAGCATTATTTTTCTTAAATTTAACCAAATATCAAATTTTTATTTTTCTTTGCTATTTTTATTTTTTTTTTTTTCATCTTTTTTTTCTTTTTTACTTTTTTTTTTAGAAGTTCAATTTGAAAAATAATATTTAGGAAAATTCAAATTAACTTTCAGAATATTTATGGTTTGTTATTCCTTAAAAAACGAATATATTGATTTGAAAAAAAAAGCAAATGTCAACAATTTTAATTTAATGAAGAAATTTATAAATTTTGAATCTAATCTTTCAAACAAAAGCCTACAGAAAAATTTTTTATTGTTTAATTTTTTTATAAAATTCATAATTTCAACAGGTATTTCTTTTTTGATCATAAATCCTAATTTGGTCTATATTATTTTTCTCATTTTAACACATTTATGTGTTGGTTGGAAATTATAATTGAGTCAGTTCCAATTTTAAGGCACAAACTTTCAACGGAATTTAAGGTACAATAAAAATCTCAAATAAAACACAAAGTCCAGATTCTGGTAAAATAAATTATAAAAAAAAAATTTCAAATTTTATTCCTTAATTTTAGATTTTTATTGTGCCTTAAATTTTGTTGGAAGTTTGTGCCTTAAAAGTGGAACTGGATGTGAAGTGAATTTTCATTTTTTGGCTGTACTACGATGGTGAAATAGGGTTTAAATCAAAATATTATTCTATATTAATCTTGAATAATTATTTGATAAATATCAGTATTTTTTGACCAAATTTTATAATAAATCTTATAATAAGATAAATGTACTACTTTTCATAGTTCAAATTGGTTTTACCACCTCACGAGAGATATTTATAATATTTTTTTTTATCAAGTTGTCGTTCAAATAGTATACTAATCTTAATGGGAATTATTTAGCTTCTCGAATAATTTAAAATATTTTGTTAAAAAATTTTTCACCTGTATTTCAAATAAAATTAAAAAAAAACATGTTTAATTGGTTTTATAGTATATAATCAAAGTAATCATATATATATTGTTGGTTAAAACCCAAAACATCTCAAACAAATTATACTAGTTACTAAATTACTCCAAATATACCAATCTAATAATTGATTATGAAAATATGATTTAATACTGTGA
Organism: Anaeramoeba flamelloides; assembly: GCA_027625915.1. NCBI lineage: Eukaryota > Anaeramoebidae > Anaeramoeba > Anaeramoeba flamelloides. The sequence continues at coordinate 3,274,885 of JANTQA010000072.1, forward strand.
GAACAAACTCTCACATGAAAAAAAACCTTAAAAAATTTTTTTTTTTTGAAATTTTCAAAATCTAATTGTTCATCGTTCATTAAAAACTAATTCTCAAAATCATCCGAATATTTTTCAAATTAATATGAAGAATTAAAAATTTTAAAAAGTATGTAATTCCACTTGGATTCTCTTTATTTTGATATGATCAAGATCTTTCAAGTCCATTTTGGTTAACAAAAATACTTACTTTGAAAACTAAATACTAATAAAAATAAAAATGAAGAATAATCACTATATTTTATTTTTGAAATTAGAAATCTTATTTTAAAAGAAAGTATTTAATGGTTTGGCCATTTGAATTTTATTAGAAATACTTTGGTGGCCTTAGTCCTTTGTCCTGATATTGCAAGATATCTTTTAAAAAATAGATTTTTCAGGTTATAATATGATTTATATATCAAAATGAAGAATTCAGAAATTGATCATTTTAACAATTGCTATATCTTAAAAAGAAAAGTTTTCTCAAATGCTAACAAAATAATACAGATTAAATATTAAAGGGTTGTCTCTGAAAGCTGCAATTTATCTGATATGAGTTGTCCTAAAAATGAACTTTTTACTCATTTTTGCTACTGTTTAGAATCAAAAATAAACTATTTTGTTTTTTAAAAGACAATTTACTTTATGGATCTTAAATCCGAATTAAGAAAATCTAATTTAGATGACATACTTTATAAAAGTTTTTAGTCTTCATTTTAATTCTGACTATGAAAAAAAGAGATAATTTGATCATTTTTTGAACATAGAACAATCAAATTTTTTGAATTTCAACAAAAAAAAATGTTTCAGGTTTTTTTTTCAATCAAGCCCTTTTTCAAGACAGTAAGCCAGTTTTGAAAAATTGATATTTTTTTCATTTTTTGTTTTTTTCCTTTTTTATTGCACTTTCAGAAATAATTTATATTTTTAATGACCCAAATTGGTGGATTAATTAGCCAACGTTTTACCAATTTAAAAAAAATTGGATCTGGAACATATGGAATTGTTTATAAAGTAATTTTTCATCTTCTTCATCAACACTTGTTGAAATATATATTTTTCTATCAAATAAATTAAACAAAACAAAAATTTGATCTTATTGGTAATGTCTTTCTGTTGGCTTTTGCTTCAACAAAAATCCCTTTCTATCTTCTTTTTGATTAGGCAACATCAAAAAAAACAGGTGAAATTTTTGCACTTAAAAACATTCGGTTAGATAGTGTCGATGAGGGTGTTCCATCAACTGCGATTCGTGAAATTAGTCTTTTAAAAGATCTTCGACATCCCAATATCGTAAGGTTTGTATTTTCAACAACAGCTTTCTTTTCTTCCAATACGTTCTGATTTACAATTACCACCTTGTCTTGTTATTTATTTTTATTTTTTTTTTTTTTTTTTTGTGTTTTTTGCAAATTGTCAAATTAAAAATTTTTATTGAAATTCAAAAACAAACAAAAAGAAAAAAATTGATGAGCAAAAGTTCAAATATTTTTAAAATTTTATTAACAAAAGTGTCACCAAACACTATTACCTCTTTTATTTTTTCCTTGAATATTTTTTTATGACAAAACAAACAAAATCTTTTGAAAAAAAAAAAAAAAAAAAAAATAACAAACAACCAACAAAATGAAAAATACGAAACCAATTAAAAGACTAACAGACGTTCTTCATTCAAACAGAAAACTGACGCTTGTTTTTGAATATTTAGATCACGATTTAAAAAAATATATGGACAGCCTAAATTCACCCTTGCCTGTAAGACAAATCAAGTCCTTTACTTTCCAAATTTTAAGAGGGCTAGCTTATTGTGCAGAGCAAAGGGTACTCCACCGTGATTTGAAACCACAGAATTTATTAATTAACCAAACAGGGGAGTTAAAATTAGCAGATTTTGGTTTAGCTCGTGCATTTGGTATCCCCATGAAGGCATACTCAAGTGAGGTTGTTACGCTTTGGTATAGGCCACCAGACGTCTTACTTGGGAACCAAAAATACGGAACAAGTGTGGATATCTGGGGTGCAGGGTGTATTTTTGCAGAAATGTATCTCGGAAAGCCACTCTTCAAAGGAAGAGATGCACCAAGCCAACTGAAAAAAATCTTTACTAAATTGGGAACACCAACAAAAGAGGAATGGCCAGAGATGACAGAATTACCAGAGTGGAAAAACTTTAACCCAAAGGAATGTAAGGGCTATTCTTTACGAGATCTTGTCCCTTCAATTGATGATGAAGACGGTTATGATCTTTTATCGGTAAATTACTATTTTTTTTTTTTTTTTTTGAATAACAACTCCCAAACACAACTTTTATTAACCACTCCTGAAAAAAAGTGTCAAATCGAAAATATTTGTCAAATCGGTTTATATTGTTAGACGGATAGTTAAAAGGAAAAAATTTTCAAATATTATTTTTGTTTTTTTTCACTTAGCAATAAAGATATCTGAAACTGAAATTCCACAAACTGGATTAACACCTATTATTAAAATCTTAAATACTAATTCACAATGAATAAAAAAATCATAACAACAAAAAAATCACAAAAAAAGTCGATTTTAACAAAAGTCTAAAATTTTAATTTCAAATCTGTCAAATTGAAAATTCTTAAATTTTAATGTACTTTGATGTTTTGAATTCGATTTTTATTTCAAATAATCAATCTATTTTTTTGTACTTGGTTTTTTTTTTTTAAAAATGAAGGAAAAAAGACACTAAAAAAATATTTGAAAAATGAGAACTTTTACAACTATTTTACAATTAAAACAGATTTGACAATTTTTTTCCAGAGTGGTAATTTTAATTCGGATCTTGCTCAGTTATTGTTTAATCAATTTTAAATTTTTTATTGGGGTTATTTAAATTATAAATAAGTTTTCTCATTTGAAAAAATTAAAACAAATAAAGTTTTCAAAAGCATTCTATAAAATAGTGGACAAACTTCAATAGAAGTGTGTTCAATATAATCTCCCTTTAGGAACGAAAATCGACAGTCTTCGATTTTTAGAATTTTGGTGTTTTCAAATTCTATTTTGTGAGTGTGTCAAAATTTGATATAGTCCGAAAGTGAAAGGGATGAAATTTTGTATATTTATCGATCTTGCTGACTTTATGTTTTGGCTTATCAAATAAGTAGTGAAATTCTCATAAATTTCAAAAATATTCAAAAATCAAAAATTCTCAAAATATATGATTATTATGCAGCTTTGTGAGTGTAAAAAGAAATGATTTTTCCAGGTTTTATGATATATCTATCAAAAGAGATAATTAAGTGAAATATAATATTTGATATTTTCAGTAAAACGTATCCTAAAGGAGGATTTACCTAGCAAAAAAAATTCGGAATATTTCAAAAAAGTATAAATAATAAATAATTACTTTTTCATAGGATAATCATCAAAAAAGTTGTGAAAAAATCCAAAATTTTTGACAATTTGATGTTTTTCTTCCCCAGAAGATCAAAAAATATACACAATTCTATCCCTTTCACTTTCGGACTATATCAAATTTTGACACGCTCACAAAACAGAATTTGAAAATACCAAAATTCTGAAAATCGAATACTGTCGATTTTCGCCCCTAAAGGGATATTGGAATCTTTTTAGTTGCACAATCGTTGGAACCAACACTTTAAGTTGATTTTATATCTGCCTTTCTTACGGGATTAGCGTTACCATAGATTCGTATATATTTAAAGTATGTTGCAATTGGTGGTTAATGATATTAGGGCTTCATAGTTCAAATGGTTTATGTGACTCTCAAAAAATCTATTTTAACTATTATTGGACAATGAATTATTGGATTTTTTTCAAAATATCACAATTAAAAATTATCATTTCTCGAAATTTTATTTTAAATTACTTTTTTAACTGAAGAAAAATTTTCAGATTTTGATAGAATATAACAACTATCATCACAATATTTAAATTGGTAAATTTTGGATAGTGTTTCATTTAAAGCAATTAAAAAAAAAAAAAAAATTGTATTAAAAATTGAGTTATTTTTGTTTTCATATCCCCTTTCCGCGTTATATTGTTTATAGTATGGACAGTATAATTAATAATATTTTGTATTTGGTTTAAAATTATATATATATATATATATAGATAGATAGATAGATAGATAGATGGATGGATATATCTTATGGATAGATATATCTTATTCATTTATTTAAATTATTGTTTTTTTTTGTTCTTTTAATGATTTTAATTTGGTTAGATTCTAATTAAAAAAAAAGGAAATTTTTTTCTTATTTTTTAATTATTGATAAGAGTCTTAATATTATTCTATAAGACAAGCCGTTTCACAAACGAACAATCTTGATAAAAATATTTTTCACTCTCCTTTTTTAAAAAAAAAAATTAATTCGAATCTTCTTTTCTTTACTCATTCTTATATATTTATTTTTTTATTTATTTACAACTAATTATTGATTTATTTTATTTTATATCTTATAATTCTAAAACCTAAACAGAAAATGCTACAATGTGATCCAAATAAACGAATCAGTGCATTGGATGCCTTGGACCATGATTATTTTAATGATATCATTCAAAATGATTAAAAACCTCAACTTTTTCATTTTTTATTAATTTCTTTATTTTAATTTTTTTTTTGGAAGCCAATTTATTTGCTTTTTCTTTAAATTCATTGATAAATTTTATTTTCTCATTTTTTAAAAATTCTTGAGATTGTTTATAAGACAAAAAAAGTTTTAATAAAGATTATTTTTATTTAAAAAAATATCTATTTTTTTTCCCATTCAAATTTTTTAAAATCAAATAAATTTTCGGTGTTGAGATAAATTTATTAGGAATTGTATTTCAAAATAATAAGAATAAAAATAAGATGAAATCAATTTATTGGATTTAAAAATGATAGATTATATTTGTATATATGACTTAGAATCCGGGGATAATGTACTCTTTGCCCAAATCTTAAAATCGATTCATTATCAAAAAAAAGCAGTATTTTGGAGAGCCAAGTTGTTTTTTTTAAATGATTGGCAAGATCAAATTAATAGAACCAGAAAGAAGGTAAAGATAAAAAATGTTTTCATTGATCAAGTTTACCACTCACTACCAAAATAAAATTTTATTCCCCATTTCTCATTTTATTTTTTTTTAGACTCATATTTCGCTTTAGTACAGAGAGGGTTGCACACACCCAATGGTAAACAAAAACGTGAGTGCTCTAACTTTTCAAGAACTGTAAATGTAACCTAAAATTTCATAATCCATTTTGAGAAAAATAAAAGTCCTCTAATCAACCTGAAATACCTAAAGTATTCCAACTTTAAGACTCATTATTTCTTCATTGTCATTTAAAAAAAACGAATAGATACCTTTTACTTCTTGAATTGTTTTATTTATTGCTAAAACAATAGCTAATTTTAGTACATTATCACCTGACTCAAATCAGATTTTAAAAATTTTTTTGAAATTTATTTCGTCAATTTTCAAAAACAAGTCCGATTCCATTCATTCCTCATCAAATGATAAAACTTTTGTTTTGAAACTGATCAGCTTAAAATTTTTTTTTACGAAAAAAAAAATTACTCATTACAAAGTTGGTATTTTTGAAAAAAATATGTTTGAAAAACGTAAAGCACTTCATTTAAAAATTGTTGGATTGCTTTATTGAATAAAATACCCAAAAGAAAAAAATAAATAAAATAGTACTGACATCGTATCGTAAGACATAAAGAGCTTTGAATCTTTATAATTATTTTAGTAATTATAATTTTTATTATTTATTTGGAAAAAGGTAATTTTAAATTGAAACTAAACCTTTTTTCAAATATGTTGGCCCACGTTATAATGTTACTGGTAGTGCTTTTGTCAAGTTTTATCCCCCTATTATTATCAAAAGAAATTCTTCAAATTTTTTTTTTTTTTTTTCTTTTAATTTCATCAAATTTTGTTTTTCTTTCTTTTTTTAATTTTTTTTATTGTCTTTTTTCTTTTCTTTTCAAATTTTTTTTTTTAGTTTTTTTTTTTTTTTATTATAAAGTCAAGTTGTAAAAAAAAAGAGAGATCTTAGAAAATATAATAAAGATTTAAAAAATTGATAAACTGAAACAGGTTTTTACATTTAAATGTAGCAAATTAGATGATATGGTTACTTGTTCACAAAAGACTCTATTTTTCACGAGCAAATACTTTTTTTTTTTGTGAATATGCGTTATCATCATATTGGTCTGTTTTTTTATAAAGGGTAGTATTTTTCCACGAACATAACAAATTGAATAATAGGGTTTGTTGAAAATAATACTAAATCAATTCGAAAGTCGTTTTATTTCCGATCTTGAGTTAAAAAATAACTTTTCTTATAGATGAACCAAAATAAAAGATTTCAAACCATCAATTGTATCTTTATTTATACTATTGATTAAAAATAAAAGAAAGGTAAAGTAATAAAAAATTTTGAAACCATAATTAAAATTCCAAATTTCAAGACAAAACAATTTATTTAAAGCCAATTGAGAAAATGGGTTGAAATCTAGAATTGATCAGTTTTTTTAAAAAAGTGCCTCAACTTTAAAAGTTAAATTCTTCGAAATGGGAGAAAGTACCGATAAATCTAAAAGATTAATTAAAAAAAACAAATCATTCTATTTTCCTTAAGTGTTGAATTTCTTCAAAATTTAAAATTTTGGAAAATGGAAATATAACAAGCTTTTCAAAGATTCATTCTTTAATTTGTAGCTATATTGTTTTGATATTGAAAAGGCTGAAAAAAAATATAATACCCCCTTTAATATCGTAGATTCTTTTTGATAATCAAAGTATGTTGTAATTGGGTATGAATGATATTAGTACACCATGACTCAAATAACTCGAAAAAATCTATTATAAATCTTATTAAACAATTAATTCTAACAGTTTTTACTAAATGATTCCAATTAAAAATAAAAGTTTTTTTTGAAATTTTTTTTTTATTAATTCCTTTTCCGAATCTATAAATAGTTAACCAAAACAATAGTAAAACAGTATCCAATAATTCATATCTAGAACTTCCAAAAGTAACTATTTTTAGAATTTTTTACTTTCAAAGATTAACTCAATAATCAACAACATAAAGGTTCAAAGACTAATTAATTTTGTTTCATTTTTATAAATCTACTTGTAGTATTTTCTGTATATTTCTAATGATTTGAGAAATAATTTGTCAAAAAAATTTATTGGTTTATTATTTGGATCCTTAAAACAATAGCGAACGAATCTACCTTTTGTGACAATTTAACAAAGACATTTTGCAACTTTGTAATCTGGATATTGATGATTAATCCTTTAAATTTATTATGAGATCCAGATTTTTTTCTAAAATTTTTAAAGTTTTTTGCTAATACAGAAATCATTTTTAATTGATAAGATCAACAAATATTACTAGTTGACGAATCGAATTTTTAGAGATGTTTGAACCATTTAGCACCTATGTGAGTTAAACTCAATAAAAACATACTTTGATCTTTGGCTTCTCCTCGGTAGACGCTAATCCCTTAAAGTATTATATTCACAGCAAAAAGCGAAATATTGATAAATTATTGTTTCCTTCAGTAACCAAATGTTTAATTGACATTTAAAGTGTCTATTTTTGAGATAATTAATCAGTTCAGTGATTATTTTATTGGTTTGAATAAATAAACTGTTTTAAACTCGAAATTAACATTAAGGGAAAAATGGGTCTTAAAAATTCTTTTAAAATTCATCCATTTACAATTAAAAAAATCTTATTAGCCATTTTGATTTGTTTTCTTGTAAATAAACCCGAAAGCGAGCAATAGGGGATTTAATCAAGTCAATAAACACAAAACTATCTATATTTTTTTCATTTTTTGTATTTTCTTGTCAGAATAAAAAAACTTCTTAAAACAAAAAGAATTTCTAAAATGTCATTATGGATCGACAAATACAGACCAAAAACTTTTGAAGATTTAACTATTCACCCAAAATTAACAAAAAGATTAAAAAAAATTGTAAGCTAAATTCCTCAAGCATTCTTTCTTTTGTTTCCGTCTTCTTCGAAAAAAGCAATTACATTAAAAAAAAAAATAAAAAATATTAACGTTAAATTTTCTTCATGAAAATAAAAAACTTCTTCTTTTCTCATCTATAGTCCACAACTAAAGACATTCCACATTTATTATTTTATGGACCATCAGGCTCTGGTAAAAAAACAAGAATTTTGTGTTTATTACGAGATCTTTATGGACCTGATGTTGATCATGTCCATTCTTCAAGGAAAGATTACAAATTTAAATCCGGAGGCACTGCAGAACTCTCAATTTTATCTTCATCGTATCACATTGAACTCAACCCATCAGATGTTGGTGTTAAGGATCGAAAAGTGATTCAGGAAACTTTAAAAGAAATTGCACAAACTACACCTATTTCTTCATACACATCGTTAAAAGACATGATGAAAAAAGGAACAAAGAAGAACTTTTTCCAGAAACAGAAAAAGGATGAAAATAAAAAAGAAAAAGAAAAGGAAAAAGAGAACGAAAAAGGAAAAAAAACGAACAAAATTGGCTATCGGGTTGTAATTTTAAATGAAGTTGATCTCTTAACGAGAGAAGCACAGCAGGCGCTTCGTCGGACGATGGAGAAATACACTAAAACTTGCAGACTGATTCTAGTTTGTGTCAATGTGTCTGCAATTATTGAACCCTTGCGCTCAAGGTGTTTGTTGATCCGTGTTCCCGCGCCCAATAAAAATGAAGTACAGACACTTTTAGAAGGCGTTGTTAAACGGCAAAAGTTAACTGCCCCCACGTTGTTTCTCAAAAAAATTGTAAACAATTCCGACCTAAACATAAGAAGAGCAATTTTGATGCTCCAATCCGCAAAGATTGATCAGTACCCCTTTAAGGAACACCAATTTGTTCCCTTGCCGGATTGGCAGATCTATATAGCAGATCTTGCAAGGTCAATCGTAGAAGAGCCACAGTCACCAAAGCAACTACTCGTCATTAGAAATAAATTATATGAGCTGATCACGCATTGTATACCAACAGATGTGATTTTCAGTGTCCTTTTACAGGAACTACTATTAAAAGTAGACACAGGACTACAAAAAGAAACAATTTCATTGGCTGCCTATTACGAACACAAATCTAAACTTGGATCGAAGCCAATCATCCATTTGGAGGCTTTTATTTCACATTTTATGGTTATTTTTAAAAAATTCTTAACAGATTTTTATTAATAAATTTCCCTCATTTATTTGTTTTTTATTTGTTTTTTATTTTGTTGTCATTTGTTTAAATTCTCATTAGATAGAGCACAATTAAGAAACAAACTAGCTATTTTTTTTTTTTTTTTGTAGCCAAATCAAGCATTATGACAACACCTATTTTACTGTTGAGAGAAAAATGTTGGAATCAGAAAAATGGTTCGACACCATTTTTAATTGGAACCATTATTAAAATTGAAAATCAAATCCTATTGATAACTGGTGAATTTTATATAAATCCAGGTTTAAAGGTGTTCTAAGTTCATTAATCTGTGATGTGTGTAGAATACTCATTTGAATGGTTGCTAACTCAAGTAATCATGTTATTTTAACAAAAATCCAAGTTGTAGTAAAGTTTATTATTAATTCTGAAAATTGGTAATTTTTAAACTTGACATAGTTTATAAGAGATAATGTTTTGAAAAAGTAGAATTACATTAATCGTTATTCTAATAAGTAGATTATTGTTATTTTCTTTAGTTATTTCACAAACGAATGAAAGTAAAAATCATTTTCAGTTAGGTTCCCAATTAAAATTGCTGTACAACTATTTTTCTGTTTCCAACATTTTTCTCTCAACAGTTATCATAATACCCCTAAAAATATGAGATTGCAAACTTTCAATTTTTGCTAAAAAATAACTAAATTTCATTAATTTTGGAACGCCTTTTATTAACACAGAATACATATCTTTAAAAATAACTCTTCAAAGTTCAAGACAAATTATTTTTAAAAAATATTTTGAGATTTTTTTTTTTATTATTCATTTTGATAACAAGGGGTTCAAAGAATAATTCCTAATATCTACAAAATTGATGGTTCGACTAAATGTCTGATACAGGTATTGGAACAAGAAATGAAGAAAAAATTTTCTTGTTAACTCATTTTCAACCAATGTTGCAAGTTTTATTGAAGCAATATAATATATACTATGTTCATGATCCTGTATTCTTATCCAAATAAATTTGTCAATTTTTGATCCGATCATATTTTCTAATTTATACAATGTTTTTTATTTTTTAATTTTTTTTTTTTCTGTTTTTCTTGGTTTTTTAAAAACCAATTTAAAAAAAAAAACGTTTCAAACTCTAAATTAATTTTTAGAAATATGTGGACTTGTAATTTCATTTCTGATGAATATATAATAAACTCTTTTTCAGTCAAAGGAACTCCAATTTTATTATGGAAATAGAAAATATTCTATCGGTTTAATTGATTATTCTTCTCAAAATAAATTTCCAATTTTTAAATCAAAATCATTTTTGTAAATTACGATTTTTGCTTTTTTTTTTTTTTATAAATATTTTTTTTTCTTCTTTTTCTTTTTTTTTTTTAAAATAGATTTGAAAAAACAATGTTCTAAACACCAAATTAACAAACAGAAAAGTGATCCGTTGTATTTTCTTTTAAAATGTTTATATTTACGACTCAAAAATAATTGTCAACAATATAATTTTTCAAAAGAAATCGGGAATTTTGCACGAGATATTCCTTTGAAATTGGCCCAAAATTTTACTAAAAAATTTTTTTTTTAAATTTAGGGTTTACTAAGGTAATTCTTTTATTATTATCAGCCCTAATATGAAGTTTATTATTTCTCTCATTTCTAAATAATCTTAGTTTGGTTGATTCTTAAAATAATGGAATTTTTCGTTTTTTGGTGGGCCTTCTTTGAGCAAAATAAAGTTTATTTCTTGATCTTCTTCTTCTCAGACCCCGTATCTCTTTATAAAAACCCCAATTCAAAAATTTTAACACACCAAAATTTAATTTTTGAAAAAGAAAACCACATTTAATAAATTTTCAAAGAAACACCAAATTAGAACCATTCACTAATTAAAATGTTAACACTTTTTTATATATTAAAAAACTTACAAAAAATACCCACAAAAAATATCAATAATAATAAATTCAGAGTGTGTTAAAAATTTTAGAGAGAGAAAAACAAAAAAATTACATTGAAAAATTTGTTTAAATTCTATCAAGGGATATTAACCAATCAAATGGTTAGATAACATTGAGTGATTTTATTTGAGTTCTTCTTATTTTATAGAACTTGGTGAAAACTTAATATCAATTGTTGAAAATAAATATTTCGATTGAAAGAAAAAGGTTACTTAATCCAAAAAATAAAATGTAAGTAAAAAACTAAAAAACAATTAAATGATTTTCATATTTTTGAAAAATCAAAATATTTCCAAATTGAAATAAATTGTATTATTGTGATTCTGTTAATTGCTTTTACAATGTGGAAGTTTATGAATTTTAGTTTTATTATAATTAATCGGAAAACTAATCCATCAAAAATATCATTTACAGGATTGAACTTGACCACAGAGAAGCGTAAATAAAAATAAATTACAATCGGGGGCAAACTATAATATTATTCTTGATTTGTATATCCCTAAAAATCGGATGTTAGTGAAATATTACTATATTTTGTAATCTTCAATTAAAAATGATCTTTGTATTAGTAAAAACCCCAGCGAATTTCAGAAAAAACATGAACTTCGCAACAAATTTGAACGTTGTGCTATCAATTTCCAGATAGAAAAGTTGTACAATATCTTACTTAAATTTCTCATGAAATGTAGACTAGTTGTTAAAAAATTCACTTTTTTTAAAAAAAATAAAAAATTATAGAATATTTTATTTGTACAAATAATTTTCACATTTTGGAAATATAATCAAAATAAAACTATTTCTTTGAATAGGAAACAAAACTAATCAGTCTTTGTGTTTCTGTGATAATCCCATAGATCTTGAAATTAAAAAGTTTTTAAAAATAGTTACTTTTAGGTTGTTCTAAATAGGTGTTTTTTCAAAAAATATTGATATTTTGAATTTCTATTTTTAGATTTGGAAAAGGATTTAAAAAAATTCTTCATTAATGAAAATTTTTTATTACGATTTTTTCTAAAAAATGTAAATGTTTGTTATTCAATTACATTTTTTCAAAGATTTTTTTTGGCTGACTGAACTAGTTATATTTGAATAATAAATGTAAAAAAGTTCGCTTGATTATTACATTCTATGACTCCTATTTTTCTTTAACTGGTAAATATTATAAGAAAGAGATTTGGATTTGTTTTTCTATTTATTTGTTTGGCACTTTTCTGTGCTATTTATATATATATATATATATATATATATATTTATGAATGAGTGAATGAACGAGAAGTCCTAAATGAAGGAATTTAGTTTAATTAAAAGAGATGATCTGTGAATACCCTCCCATTCAAATTTCAAATACGGTATAAATTAAATTATCATAATTAAAATGTTATCTCCAAGTTTAATTAGGGGGCTTTATGAATTTCTAAAAATAATATTTTTCAATGTTTTTTTTTTTCAAATTCTAGGCTTTATTTAACAATTATCAAAATATTTTGGAACTTGAATTGTAATTTTTCATTTTTTGATGGAAAATGGGAGTGATATAATGTTTTAATAATTCTTCAATAATCCAAGTTGGTGGTACGATCTTCATATATTAAGAAAGATCTAATTAGGTGAGAGTTTCTCTAATCTTTCTTGTTGGAAATAATTCTAATCAACTGGGACTATTTTGAGATTAAATATTTTAAAACAGATATCACATTTTGATTCTTTTTTGAAAATAAAATCAAATAATTCTTTTTTTGATTCCCAAGAATAAAATATTCTTTTTTTTCTTCCAATGATAAGTCTAGACTTATTTCTTGTTTACATTCAATTTTTTAAAGAATCACATCATTCTCAAAATTTAATCAGTAATAAATTATTTTTTTTCATTTATTTAAGAATCAAAGAGAATTTAATATATCTCAAAGAAATATATATATGAGGTTTTTTTTCTCGAGATTTTAGTTTTCATCATCTTTTTGTCAATCCCATGGTTTTTAAGTTTATTCCTGAGAAGAAAATTGATTGACTTTGAAATCTAATCAAAAGATTCTTTTTTTTTTAATAGAGTTTTGGCACCAAATAAAAATAAATTTTTTGATATTTATTTAAAATCAGAATAAAATAATTTTTTATGTTTTTGAAAAATTATATTTCAAAGGCTTTAAGAAGTGGAAAATGTTTGATAAAAATTGATTCCATAGGAATCATTTTAATATTATGATTTATAATTTTCATTATTGTGATCTTAAGGTATTAGCGTCTACTAAGGAGAAGCCTACACTCAAAGTATGTTGTTATTGGAGCTAACCACATTAGTGTTACATGGTTCAAATGTCTCTAAAAAATCGATTGCAAAGTAGTAATATTTGTTGATCTCATCAATTAAAAATGATCTATGTATTAGTAAAAAACCCAGCAAATTCAGAATAAAATCTGCATTTTGCCATAAATTTAAAGATTTAATTATCAATATTCAGACTAAAAAGTCATAAAATATCTTTCTTAAATTTGTGGCAAAATGTAGATTAGTTACTAAAAAATTCGTTTTTTTTTAAAAATTAAATAATTAACGAATAAAGTTTTTTGACAAATTATTTCTCAAATCATGGAAATATATTGATGCTATAAGTAGACTTATCAAAAGCAAACAAAACTAATCAGTCTTTGTACTTTTATGTTGATGATTATTGAGTTAATCTTTGAAATTCAAAAATTCTAAAAATAGTTACTTTTGGAAGTTCTAAATCTAAATTATTAAATACCAGAATACTGTATTTTGGGTTTCTATTTTTAGATTTGGAAAAGGAATTAAAAAAAAATTTTTCAAAATGAAACTTTTTTAATTGTGATCATTAGTAAAAAATGTAATAATTTATTGTGAAATAAGATTAATAATAATTTTTTTAGAGCTATTTGAACCATGGTCCACTAATACCATTTACACCCAATTACAACATACTTTGATTATAGAGAAATCTATTGTGACACTAATCCCTTAAATGTCCAAAAATCGAATCATTGTGAGAACTCTAAACAATTTTTTTACTTTTCTTCCTTAAAAAATAAAAAAGTATTTCTATTAGTTTTTTGATAAAATGTCCCGAAGAAAATCAAAAACATTTAAAACACCACGTCGTCCATACCAAAAAGAAAGATTAGATCATGAATTAAAAGTTGTAGGAAAATATGGACTTCGAACAAAAAGAGAAGTATGGAGAGTTCATTATACACTTGCCAAAATCAGAAAATCTGCAAGAAACCTCCTTACACTTGAAGAAAATGGTTTGTTCTTTGAGTTTTTTTTTTTTCTTTACAATCTTTTTTTCATTCTGCTTTTGCTTTCTTTTTTTTTTTTTTTACTTTCTCCGATTTTTTTTTTCTTTTTGGATCGATTTTTTTTTATAAAAAAACCAAAACAAACCAACTGTATTTTTATCAACTCAACTAATTTCTGACTTTACCAATTCCTAAAATAAAATTTTTTTTATTTTATTCTTTTTTTGTTTAATCTTTCTCTTAAAATAATGTTATCTGTTGTAACATTCCAAATACAAAAAAAAAAATTAAAATAAAAAGATCCAAGAAGAATTTTTGAAGGAGCAGCACTTTTAAGAAGATTAACAAATCTTGGAATTCTCGACGAACAGAAACAAAGACTTGAATATGTCTTGACACTTACCATTGACGATTTTCTCGATCGAAGATTACAAACACAAGTATACAAATCAGGACTTGCAAGATCCATTCACCACGCAAGAGTACTCATTAAACAAAGACACATCTCTGTTGGAAGCCAATTAGTTAATGTCCCATCTTTCATGGTCAAAATTGAATCACAAAAACACATCGGCTTTTCTTCAAAAAGTCCATTTGGCGGTGGAAGACCAGGTAGATTAAAAAGAAAATTAAACGTCATGAGAGGAAATAAAAACGAAGAACAAGAAGAAGACTAAATTGAAAAATTAGACAGAGAGAAAAACTCTCAGATTTTTTTTTCTTTTTGAATTTGGTGTTCTAAAATTTTTCATCAAAAGAACAAAAACAAAGAATTTTCATACATTCCGCTACATTAACACAAAACAAAAAAAAAAAAAACTTAACTCTTTCTAAAAGAAACCACTTTAGAATAATTGTTTTTTTGATTTTTTTTTTGATTTTTTTAATTTTTTTGATTTTTTATGTTTTTCAATCAGCCAAACCAAAAATCATGTGAAATTAGGAAAACTTATCTAACCTAATAAACAAATCCCACTAAAGCACACCTTATATAATTTAACTGCACCGAACCTATCCTTTCAAATATTCACTATTGTGGAAAAAAAACCTCAATTGGAAAAAAAGATTAACCAGATTTTTAATCGTCAATCTTTATAGAACCTGAAAATGAAAAGTAAGATCTATTAAAATAGAAAAAAAAAATTGATCAAAAACCAACAAACTTGATTTAAAAATCATTTTGAAAATGAATTATTCCTTTTTTTGTAAAAAAATTATCTAAGAATTTGGAATGGATATAAATATTAATAAAACTTTAAAATCAAACCAATTGTCAGAAATAAAATATTTAGGAATTTGGCTTGAAAAAAAAAATATTTAAAAAAAAAACTTGAAAAAAGTAAAAGATAATTTTAAAAAAATAAAAATCACTTTGAGCTAAAAAAATTAGAAATGAGTGTAAAAGTTCAAATATTCAAATCAATATACTTTAGTCAATTATTCTCGGATTAGTTATTTTTAAATTCGATTAAAAGAGAATTTTGACTCAATAGATGTATGGATATATAAAAAAGTAACTAAATTTTTAAAATTAATCTAAATTCTCCTAAAATAATTCATAAAATTGGAGTAAAGATTGATCAAGCAGGAATCTCAATTTACAAAAGAAGATATAAACTCAAAAAAAAAGAAGAAATTCTAGATTTTGGACCTATTTCAGAAAAATTTAAAGTTTTCAAAAAAAGATAATGAAAATATTAATTGTGAAAAAGAAAATTTAAAATTATTTGATACAAATCCAAATAAATCTTTAATCAAAACTTACTAATTAATAGTTCTGGATCGAAAATTCAAGAATTATTCAAAAATATAGGTATAATAATAATTTAAAATTTCCAAAAAAGTGTGGACATCTTTTTTTATTTAAATATCTTTTTTCAACCCAATTGTAATAAAACTATTTAAATATACCAATTTATTAATAATATTTTTTTATTCACAAAAACAATTCAATTTGTTTGTGAGTATAATCTTACATAAATTGATTGTAAAAAAAATTCTGATTGTAATTTTTTATGCTATTTTTTAGCAGTTAAAAATTGATGAATTTTTTTTTTTCTGATCGAAAAAATCGTTTTTCAAATTATATCTTACAATTGAAAAAATTTCAAATTGAATTCAAATATTATAACGGTATTATATTGTCAAAAAAAATCATTTGTACCCTTGCCATCTTACAGTTTTTTTTTCTGAAAATGACTTTTAATTTTTTCTCTACAAAAAACACAATTTTTTTTTTCATTTTTTTAATCGATTTATTATGAAATAACTACCCTAAATATCAAAATAATAATTATTATTATTTCTCTTAATTTTTTATTATTAATTAACAAATAGTTCCACTATAAAAAGATGATTTTTAATGAATTTTTGTTAAAAAAGGGGTTTCAACTTTTTGAGGAAAGGCCTTAATATCAAAAAAAGTCTATTTGGTTGAGTATTTAGTTTTTCATAAAATCAAAAAAAAAAAAAAATGTTTAATCTTTTTTTTTTTACTCATTTGTTTCAAAACCGGGTTAACATAAATCTGTCTTTTTAATTCTTGTTTTATTGTAAAAATCTATTACTTTTTCAAATTAAAATGGAAGATAAAAAAAAGATAAAAGTACTTTTCCTGAAATTTTCGGTTTTTTACTGAAATATTTTTTAATAACTAAAAAAAAAAAAGAAAACTCAAGAAAACTATACTACACTTTTACAAAACTCAAAATAATTAATTCAAATCTCTGATTTTTTTACTTTCAAATCAGAAAAAAGTAAAAATATTTTTTTTTTAAAATTTGTGAAAAAAATAGAATCATTTATCATATTTTCTATCTATTTATTAAAGATTACTAAATCTAAAAAAATCATTTAAAAAGAATAGAACTCATATCCATTTAAAAATTAAGAAATTTAGCAAATTAACAAATCAGCAAATTAGATATTATTATTTTTATGCTAAAAAAACAGAATCAAATATTGTGATTCAGACAATAGATACTCTAATTTAGAATTTAAAATGAGATACCTAACATTTTAATTGGACTATTCAACCAGTAAAAAAAATTGAAAATTTTGGATTAAATAATTAATAAAAAAAAACATAAATAAGTAACTATTAAAGAATACTATTTTCGATATTATTTAAAAAAGGCATCATTCTATATTTTAGTCATTAGTCAATGAGAAAACAAATTAAAACTTATCTCTGAAAATTTCAAACACAAATATAGAAATTTGAGAAGTACATTAAAGTGTTGTAGAGTACTTTCAAGTGCCTCTTTTTTTTTTTTTTTGAAATTAAAAGAAAATTTAAGAAAATTTCTTATTATTTTTGAAAAAAAAAATAAATTAAAAAAACTTTTCCAGACTTCAAAAGAATAGAGTAAAAAAAGGATTTAACACAATTCTTTTGAATTTTGGAAAACTACCACCAAGTGTCCATCAAGTATGGTGGAATGCTTATGTTTTCTTTTTTATTTATAAAATCAGTAGATTTCTAAATAAATACAGTCAGTTTCACTTTTAAGGCACAAACTTTCAAGCAAATTTAAGGCACAAAAAAAATCTCAAATTAAGGTACAAAATTCAGATTCTAGTAAAAATAAATTGTAAAAAAAAAAAATTACAAATTTTGTGCCTTAATTTGAGATTGTTTTTAAGCCTTAAATTTCGTTGAAAGTTTGTGCCTTAAAAGTGAAACTGACTGTAGTAAATTAAAAAATATCTAAGAGTAGTTTCCAGAATTCAAAAGAATAGAGTAAAATATTTTATCTTACCGAATTCTTTGGAAATATGGTCAGTTAAAGTAAGAACCTAGGTTTTTTAAAATTTAAGAAATAAACTGAAAATTTAATAATTTTTTGATTTATTTCTTAAATTAGAAAAAATATAACCACTAAAAGTTTAAATTAATTTCACGAATTCAAAATAAAAATAAAAAATAAATTTTTCCCCAAAATTATATCTATCTATATATATATATTTATATTTATATTTTATTTCTCACAAAAAAGAGTTTTTGGGGATGAGATCTAGCTCTTTTCTATATTTTAGTAGTGTTTTTTAAATAATTCCTGAATTTCAAAAGTTTTTTACAAAATTATGTTATTAATTTTAAATGGTAATACTTCCCTATTTATATACAATGGGGGGAACCTTAGAAGAAAATTAAATATTTTAAATGTCCATAAATTACATTTTATTAACCAATCAAATATTTTTTTTTTTTTTTTTTTTTTTTTTTTTTGCTTTGTGGTAAATATTTTCAATTTTCCAATTTCTATTTCTCCCTCAAGCCTCTTCATATCTATTTTAAAAAGAATAGAAAACTGAATACACTAAATATACTGAGAATTTTCCAATCTCTTTGGTAACTACTGAAAAAGAATAACAAAATAAAATAAAACAAATTTTATGAAAAAAAAAATATTACATAATCAAAAAATCATTTTTTTTTACTCGGATAAATCAAATTTATTCTTTCATTAAATTTTCTCAATTCTTAATTATGAAAAACTTAAAAAATTGTTTTTACAAGGAAAAAAATTACCGAAAAATGAATTTTTAAGAAAAAATATCCAAAGAATCTCATTCAAGCTAAAGGAACCCAAAAATAGTAAACAATATCTCACAAGACCTAAAATTTTTATCAGGGAAATGTACGATTATGCTTGTTCTGAATCAAAAATACTAATAAAATTTGAATGGTATGTTTTTTTCTTTTTTTCAGAAAAAATTTGTTTCTCTGAATTAGATTTATAACATCGAAAAAAATATCTGTTCAGAAAAAAATCACAGTAAAAGATTTTTAAATGTTAACATTAGGAAATTGCTGTGCAATTTAGCTTTATTTAAAATCAAATCCTATTTATAAATAGCCTAATTTTTTATGAAGATAGTAATAAACCTACCTAAAGTTCATTAAAGTGAGGTGTATATAGAATACTGATTTAATTGTTTGATAACCTTTAGTAAATCTACTTTTTTTGAAAAAAAAAATAGAATTTTAAGGAGGTTTGCTATAAATTTGGGAAAAGTTATTTTCTTTGATTCTTGTTTTTTGATTGAATATATAGAGAGTTTTGAACAAGTGTAATTTAATTAATCATCATTCTAATAAGTGGGTGAGCTATAATTTTAAAAGTGTGATTCTTATATAAAAGAATTTTTAAACAATTACACAAACAATTTTCCTAATATTAACAATTAAAAATGGTGTCTGGGATTATTTTGATGTCCTGTATTTTTTTGAATACTATAACAATTTTAATTTATTTTATTATTAGGATCTAAATTAGCACCCTTTTCAAATACCATGTCGAGAATTATGGTTTTTGTAAATTCTGTGATGTTCAAAAATTGAAATTTTCATTATTTTCAGTTTCAAAAAAATCCCCTTGCAAAATCATATTAAAAACATTAATTGAAGTTTCTTATTGAATTAAATTTGTATCAAACGAAATTAAAGTACAAAATTTTATTTTATTTTATTTTGTTTTGTTTGAAATTTGTACTTATTTTTTGTACTTTCAACAAAACTTAACAATTTGATTGGTATTTAAATGTTCAAAAAAAATTTTCATTTTTTTTTTATTTCTTTATTCCTTTTTATTGATCAAGAACATTTGAATGATTTTTAGGTTTTGTTTTTTTTTAAATTTTTGTTTCTATCAATTGACGATTAAAAGAATTTTCTAAATCTACCACCCATTCCACCCATTCCCATCATTCCGCCCATTCTCCTTCTTCCCATAAATTCATCTTCTTCATCTTCGTCATCGTCGTCTTCAATTCCAAGGTATTGTTTGATTTTGAAAGCTTCTTGTTTTGATTCTGTGGTTAACAGAATGTTGATCCATTTTTTTTTATCGTCGATATCGCTATCAATTTTTTTCTTTTTTTTTTCTGTCTCTTCAGACATGAGTGTTGCAAATTTTCCTTTTTCGCTTAAGGATTCGAGAAGTGTCTCGATGTTTTTGAGCCAATCCTCTAAAACAGAAACTACTCCTCCTATTTCTCTAGGTGGAACATCTCTTCCCATAGTTTCCTGGACTTCCAACAAGGATTCCTTCTGATCTAATTTGGCTACAATTAGACCCATATAAATGCTATCAATAATTAAATCTTCTAATTCTCTGACTTCGTTGATGCCTAATTCTTTTTGAAGTACCGAGTATGATACATGCTGTTGTTGTTTGTTCAGTTTTGGTTTTTATTTTGTTTTTGTTTGTGTTTTTGTTGAAAAACAAAAAAAATTAAAAATTAAAAAGGTTGTTTTTTGTATTAAGGGAGAACAAAGTTCCAAGAAGATTAAAAAAAAAGAGAAAAAAAAAATAATAGCTTTTGAGAAGCTAAAGTGTGTTTATAAGATCGTCTTTATCCAAAAAAATAAAACCTTGGTTTTGGAAGGTGTATAAAGGAGAATTTTTTCTTTTTTTTTTTTTCATTTTGTTTTAGTTTTTGTTTTGTTTGTGATTTATTGTTCGTTTTTTTGGTTTGAAAAAAAAAAATTACTTTTGTAGAATAAGCTAAAGAAACAATAGTAAGCATCCTTAATTTATGAATTTGGAATTCTGTAATTTCAGGAAGTTCAGATTTCCTTTTTTGATAATCTTGAAATGTACCAAAAGCAAAAATTTCGAGTAATTCTACCCATTTTTTGTCTTCTGTCTTTTTAAGATTTTGTACGTTTTGTCGATTTAATATTTCTCCAAACACAAATAAATGTTTGCTGTTGATCGCACGTTTAATTATCGAAACAATTCCTTTCCCACTGCTGTTTTTTAATAAAATTTCAAATTCAATAAAGTGTTTTTTTGCAAAGGTTCTTTGTTTTGGACTGACTAATGCCATTTTAGAATTATTTTGAAACAAAAAAGAAAAAAATGAAATAATTCGAAGAAATTGGGGAAAAATTCTTTGACACAAATAGTTTTGTAATGGATTCTTTTCTAAAAATGTACAAAGTCTATTTTCTGTCTTTATAGGTAATTTTTGAAAGTTAAAAAAAAATAATAGTTTTGTTGTTGGACAATTATAATATCTATTTTTCTTGTATTGTTCTATTATAGGAATACTTATAAAGTATGAATTACATCCTAGAGGTACAACTTATACTTACATCCCCTTTCAGATATTTAACCATGAAATCATAGATTTTGATGAATATTAATATTCAATAAGGATATTCAAATGAATTTGGTTTAGATTTGTTGTATCAAGATTTTTTTCTTTACATATATTTAATAATTACTCAATTATTTTCAAAGGATGGGTATATCATTAAAAAAACTATTATAGTTTTATATTTTTACTTGAGTTCATATTTTCTACAATAAGAACAAATTTTATTTGAGTTTTTTTTTATTTATGCAAATAAGTAATGAAAAAACCGGACATGAAAAGAATCCCTGACAAGATTTTTAATTGTGAATATTAGTGAAATTGTTGTATAATTTCTTAATATGAACAAATCAATCCCTTTTTTTTTAAGAACCCAACTTTTAAAATTATAACTCACCCACTAATTAGAATGATGATTAACGAAATTTCATTTGTTCAAAACACTATTCAACCAATCAAAAAACAAGAGAATAAAAATAATCATTTTTAAAATTCATTACAAACCTCTTTACAACTCAATTTTTTTTCTAAAAAAGTTGATCTGATTTATGCTATCCAACAATTAATTGAGTATTCTAGAGACACATAATTTAATGTACAAGTTTAGGAGGGTTTATTACTGAGTTCATAAAAAATTAGGTTATTTATAAAAAGTATTCGATTTCTAATATTAGCAATTGCATAACATTTTCCCTAATTTTCATAATTTAAAAATCTTGTCAGGATTTTTTTTCATGCCTGTGATTTTTTCACTATGATATATATATATATATATATATATATATATATATATATATATATTGTACAATTAGTATATATTTTGAATTTTAAAATTTTTGGGCATTGAGGATAACTGTTGTTATTTGAATCAGCACGTAAAATTATCTGTTAATATTTTATTTAAACTTATTTGAATCGGAACAAAAATATTTTTTTTTATAGTTTAATTTGTAGAAGTAAGCCAACCACATTTGAGAAAAACAACATAATATTCGTTTTTGAAAGTTTTTTGATTTTTTCTTTTTTCTTTTTTTGACTTCCTAAACTTTTTTCAAAGTTCGGAATTTCTTGTTTTTTATTGAATCTTATCTTTTGTGTTTATGATTTATGTTAATTTTTGAAGTGATTTTGTTGATTTTTTTTTGAAATAAATAAATGAAATTTCTTACCATAATTAACATTTTCCTATGAAAATAAAGACTTCGATAAATTTGAAAGGAGATCAAAAAATGATTCTAGAACTTTCAAATTTATTTCCCATATTATTTTTGAATAAAGAAAATATTTCAATGTTCTAATTATATAATTATTTTTACACTAAATTTTTCTGAAACATTATATTTGATTTACTATACTTTGTTTTATATCGTAACTCCCAAGATGGAATCTAAACAGATTTAATATTAAATATTCAAATTAAGCTTGGCGATTAAAAAAAAAAAAAAAACAATTTCTAAAATGATAATCTTTCTTGTTTTAGAATTTATTCAACATAAAATTAAAATCTAAAAAGCTTCATTTTATTTACATTAAAATGATTTTCCAAATTTTTTTTTGGATAAGATTAGTACTTTTCTTTTTAATAGGAATCAATAAATAGGACAAAATATTTAATTTTCAAAATTTGGCTGAAAAAAAAACACTAGAATCAATATTCTTATGAAATACTGTTTTTTCCAAAAGTAAACATCATAATGCCCAACCACTGAAAAGATTTTTATATCAATGAGCCTCTACACTATTGAGCTATGGTGATAAGGTATACGCCACGTTCTCATTAAAATTATTATTGAGATTTATCTGGTATAAATGGATTAAGGACGATTCTTAAATTATTATTGATGGTTTATCTTGGTAAACATGTAAGAATATTTTATCTCTTGCTTGGTAAGTAAAACAATTTCACCCAAATTATTTTAAATCTAAATTAATGTCAAAAGTTTGAGTTTTTCTGGATCCTGATAAAAAGAAATTTTGGAAAATATTTAAACGTATAAGAGAGCGAAAAAAATAGAAAAAAAATCAAAAAATTATTGATAATTTTATTAAGATTTATTTTATTGCTGTTAAAATGAAATAAAAAATTAATTTAAGAAAAATTAAAATAAAATTGAAAAAGATTATTTTAATAATTCACCCAACGCCAAAGCTAAACCTTGTGTTTGACTTCGAATTTTAAAATGACCAGTAATATTATTATCGATTGTTTTGGCAAGGTTTACATTAGCAACAACTTCTTCACCAAAAATACTTTTAGCATACATATTTGTTGAGAAAAATCCTGCTTCCTCATCTTCTTTACTATAAGCTACAAGTGATTTCATATTTGTTTTCTATAAAATTAAACACAAATTGGTAAAAAAAAAAAAAAAGTAAGAGAGAAAAGAGTAAAAAGAGAGAGAGAGATAGAAAAGAGAAGAATATAATTAATTATTTATGATATCTTAAAAATTTAACTTGATGATCAGAAATTAATTTGATTTTTAAAAGAATATTAATCAGAATTAACAATTATAATCAAATATGGGTTTCAATATTTTCATATTTATACATTTTATACAAAAAAATGTTACCGATTATGTGTTGATCATCATTTCAAAAATTCGTTTAAAAAAATCAAAGAAAAATTAAAAAATAAAAGAATCAAGAAAAAAAGAACAAAAATGAAAAAAAAAAAAAAAGAACAAAAGAAAAATGAATAAAGAAAAAAAATAAAAAATTATTTTAAGAGAATTCTTAGGATCAGAATTAACAATTATAATCAAATATGGGTTTCAATATTTTCATATTTATACATTTTATACAAAAAAATGTTACCGATTATGTATTGATCATTTCAAAAAATTCTTTTAAAAAAATTAAAAAAAAAAAAAATAAAAGAATCAAGAAAAATAGATGTAAAAAAAAAAAAAAAAAAAGAACAAAAGAAAAATGAATAAAAAAAAAAAAAAGAATTACTTTAGATAAAAATTCGATATATTCTTTAAAATTGGTACTATCTCTTGAAATAGAAATTTTATTTTCCCAAGCAAAATCTGCCCACATTTTTCTAAATCTAATTTCTGATGTATCTGAAGGTATTAAATAATTTAAAACATTAATACTAATATCGTTTAACACAATACAATTAGTTTGATTAGTTGTGCCAGAAACGTCATAAGTGATATTGCCAAAGATCATTCCGGTTTCCGTTGAAGAGACTTTTAAGGTTGTTCTGATTGTTTTTTGCCCAAGGGGTGCGATTGAATAGGATTGTTGTCTTTGGATTAATTTTAATCCGCCCAGGGTAAACAATTCAAGAGAAAGGTTTTGGAGTGTATAACTAGTTTGATTTTTGATCAGAGCGTCGATATATATATCAAAGCCATCGACGATCATGACTGCTTCAGAGTACACGGGGTCTGAAAAGCCGGTTAATTGGTAGATTTGGTTAAGCCCATCTTTTTTGCCAAAGAAAATTGAAGAGCCACTTGAATTTTCGTCGTCGTCATCATCATCATTTCCTTTATTTAAATCAACCTCCGAAGCAATTAAATTTTTTAAATCTTCATCCGAATCTTCCATTTTCAAAATTCGATCATTTTCCAAATTATTAGAGTGCAATTGACTAATATTGATAACATCCCCAACTTTTTTTTTAATTTTAGTTTGGTTGCCTTGATATAATCCTTCGTTTTTTCTTTTTTTTATCGAATATGCTCTTTTCTCTTTAATGATGACTGTCAAAGAGTTTCTGCATTCATACAACCAAATTTTACTAATTTCAGAATCTGGATCGCCCAAGACCTTTAGGCAAGTAAAGATTCTTGTTTCTGTATCCGAGTCAATTTTTTTTTTCATTCGGGCCAATTTACCAACCTTGTAAATAGAAATGATTAATAGCATTGAATCGGCAATAAATTTATTGACAATAACATTTTCTTCTTTTTTCAATTCACTAAATCTAAGTGCCAATTTGGTGATTGTGGTACATAAAATGGAATATAAGAAGAATTTTCCCCTAATTAGACAAAGCGAAATATTGGATAAAAGTTCTTGTTTGTTTTCATTACTAATTTCAAGTTCATTTGCCTGCTGTTGAGAACTATTTGTTTGATCAGTAGACATAACAGTAACATATGTAAAATCATCGGTAATCCTTGTATTGGATGATGTTGTTTTGATTTCCTTTTCCTTTTCCTTTTCCTTTTCTTTTTCTTTTTCCTTTTCAATTTCATCTTCATTTTCATTTATATTTTCTTTTTCTTTTTCTTTTTCCTTTTCTTTTTCATCTGGATCTCTAACTTCTTCAAATTCATAAACACAGTCTTGAATATATGAATAGGCTAATTTAATTTCTTCTTCTGACAGGCAATATTCACCAAAAATCCATAACAAAGTGCCAATAGCCTCAGAGCCTTTTGTTTCCCAAAATTGATCTAATAGTCTTTGAAGGATTTCCGATCTCAGATCTTCACAGGACTCCATAATATCCCGAATTAATAAAACGGCGTCTTCGCTTGTCGTGCCACTTTTGCTTGATTCATTAATATTTGAAGTGATCAATGTTATTAATAAATCCACAATTTGTGAAGACATATCTGGAAATTCGAGAGCAATTGTATGAAGAAATTGAATAAGAATCCGAATATATTCAGATCTTGATTTTTGAATTCCTTCATCATTCGATATTTCTTGTTCCTGTGTTGCCTTTAATTCAAATCTTAATAATAACACGACTTTTTCAACATTACGAATTGTAACCAAACCCTCGGCTAATTCCAAGATCCTTTTTTTAATGTCAAAAGGTTGTGAAGTCAAAGATCTTAAAATGTCCAATAAGGATTCAGAGACAACACTTCTGGACGCCAGCTTTAAAGACCTCAACAAATCTAAGACAATTAGTTTGATATTATTATCCCTTTCGTTATTAAACAATGAGCTGTATGTTTGTGCAACAGCCCTTAGCGCGTGGATTGAACTTGTTAATGAAAGCAGTGTTTTGGCGGCTTCAAATCGAACAGAGCCTGAATGGGAATCAAGTAATTTTGAAATGCTTAATAAGTATTTGGACCTTTCAGTTTTGTCCTTTCGATAGATTTTCTTAATTAAATCAAGCGACACTAATTGCACACTTTCATCAAACCTTCCTAAATCATCAACTACGGTCAATAAAAATTCAATGGCCCTTTCTTCGTCAATTTCATAAAGCATTAAAAATGCATTTCTCCTACACGCCGAATCAGTTTCCTTTGAATTTGTTTTTTTGAATTTGGTTTTTTTTGTTTTTGTTTGATTTGTTTTGTTTAAGTTTTTGATATTTTTGTTTTATTGTTTGTTTTTGTTTTTGTTTTGTTTTTTTTTGTTTTGTTTTTTTGTTTTGTTTTTTTTTTTTTTAAAGTGTTTTTGTTTTCAGTTATTGTTTTTTGTTTATTTTTTTATGATTTTTGTTTTTGTTTATTGGTTTTGTTTTTGGTTTTGTTGTTTTTTGTTTTAGTTTAGTTGGTGTTTGTTTTCGAGTGTGTGAAATTTAAAAGAGAGAAAAAAATAAGAAAAGAAGAAGATTTATATTTTACAGAAATTAAACACTCATAAAGTAATTCAGGTGCGTCTTCAACTAAGTTTTTGTTTGCTTGGTAAATTGAAGCAATTGCAAGATAAGCATTTTTTCGAACATAGGCAATGTCGTGCTTTAAATTAACCCTAACGCCCGAAATCAGAAATTCAAGTATTCCCTCTTCTTTAATCTTACATAAAAATCTGAGTGTGCTTCCTCTTACAAATTCATTTGGGTGCTCTAAATCTTTCAGTAAATAATTACAAACCAAAATGATTTGAGATAATAATTTACCATCAGATCCTTTTTTATTGACAATTTCCCAATAAATTAAACCTAACTTTTTTAAAGTATGATCGGATTCTGGCGCAACAAATTGAATAACATTCATTAGCATTTTTTGTGGAATAACTTCACCGTTTAGAGTATGGTGAATTAATGACTTTGGAATTTTTTGAATTTGTTTTTGTTTTTCAGATAAGAATAAAAAAAAGAAAATTAATAAAAAAACAAAAATCAATTTTAGTTTTGTTTTGATAAAAGACAAGACAGTTGGTTGGTTGGAACATTTTATAAAATAACCAGATTTACATTATTGGTTATTATTTATTTTTGAAAAAAGAAGAGTAAAAGATCGTAAATTCTTGATAAGAGAGATAATAAAAAAAAAAATAAAAAAAAAACAAGAAAAAAAAATTAAAAAAAGGATTAATTAGGTACTTTCATTGCAATGATTTTTTCTGGTATTTGACCTTCAGAAAGAAGTTTTTGAATTTCGGTCAGTGTAGGAAGTTTGGTTGAATTATTAAAAATCAGAGTTGACATCGCTTGTTTTTATCAACAATTATAAAAGAAGAGATTAAAAAAAAGCAAATTTATGAAAAAAATAAAATTTTTTATTATTTTTTGAATTATTAAGGGACAATGAGTCGTTAAAAAATGTTCAATTGGGTTTCATATATCTATTCTTTTCTATTTGAGACCTTATTTTTTTCAATATGCAAGAAATGAAATTCGCTCCAAAATAGATTTTTCATTTATTCGAATATTTTGTAATCGGGTATAAAAGAATTTAATGATACATGTTTCACCTGATTTACGTGATCTCTATGAACTCTATTATAAGTATTATTGAAAAAATAATTCTTTTTTTCTAATGATCATAATACTGTTATTATTTTTTTGAAACCTAAGCTAAAGAAACGAAAAGAAATAACCATTTTTCTAAACATATTTATATTGGTTATTTTTTGTCATTTTTTTTTCCTGAAGATCTTTACATTTCAACAAACAATAAATCACGCAATCTGGCTCATTTTTTCAAAAAAAAGTAAAATATGTTTCATTCTGGGTGATATAAATATCACCCTATCTAGAAAAATATATTACTTATTTCCTCAACTTTGTACAAATAATACCAGGTATTTGAATTATAAATGGGATAGAATTTTCACTTCCTTTTCTAGATTCCTTTTTATAAATAGAGTACTCAAACAAGGAGGTAGTAATTTGTGACTCATTTTCCATAAGGAAATTGAAAGTGAAGTGAAAATATTTCCAATTTATATTTCAAATACCTGTATTTTGCAATTTTTTAAAATTATTTGTTTAATTCCTTTTCCATTCCAAAAGTAGAAACTCAAAATAATAGAATTACAGTATTTAGTAATTCATTTTTTAAATCTTCCAAAATTAACAATTTTTATATTTTTTTAATTTCTAAGATTTACTCAATAATCATTAACATAAAAAACATAAAGATTAATACTATTATTATCTTTTGAAAAAGATAATTGTGTTCTCAATATATTTTCAATAATTGAAAAGTATATCTCAAAATCATCTATTTTATCATTATTTGGATTTTTTTAAATTTTCCGACGAATTTGATCAACTAATCGATATTCTGTGACCAATTTAAGGGAAAAGAACCATTTAGATATTTTTTACCCAAAGGGAAAAGAGGAAATTATTAACACAAGAATACAATGAAGTCCGCAAATCAACACATTTATCAACTTAGAAAAATGTTTTATCATTTTTAAAACATGTCCAGTATTTCCAATTAATTTTCAGTAAAAAGAAAAGATCCTCTTTTGTTAAGACTTTTTGGTTCAAAAATATAATAGATAAATTTGTAAAAGACTTTTTATTTTGATTAAATTTCACTTTTAGTAATTTTTGATGGGTTTATATTTACAAATAACCTTTAAACTTTAATGTTATTTTAAAAATACATAAAAAAATCAATATTGAATCCTTGAAGGTCTAAAAAAAAGTGATCATTTATTTGTTTCACAGAAATTTATTAAATTTCTTGAGAATTAAAAGATTAATTAATATTTTTTTCAAATATAAAGAGTATAAACAAGTAACTATTATTATTACAATCAGTTATTTGACAATATTTATTAATTCTTTTCTCTATTTGAATAATTTATTTAAATTATTTTTTTTTTTTATTAAAAAATATTTTTCAAAGGGATAAATGAATATTATCTACTAATAATTTTAATTTTTGGTGTAATTATTAACCAACTGAAATATAAAATATTTCGTTATAAATGATTATTTTCCAGTAATCAAATTAAAAAGTATTTCTTTATATTTTAGAGTCGAAAATTTCAGGTTTTTGTATAAAATTGGATAAATTTTTCGTTTCTTTGTTTAATTATTTTTCTACTTTTATTTTGTTAGAAAAAAAGTAAAAATTGATTGAAAATGTTCTTTTAATATAATAATACTTTTTCAATTTATAAATAAATATTGTAATTTTTTTGAAATAATATAATTTTTTTATATAGAGTTATTTCAAAAATTTGTGGTTTTATTTTTAAATTGTGTTTTTGTACTTTTTCTTTTACAAATACCAAGATTTCTTTTTTCTTTCTTCTATCAGAGAAAATAATATTATTTGAATAAATTGGAAATATGTATGTTTTTTGAAATTTTCAAAAATAAGAAAAATGAACCAAACTTATAATAAAAATAATTTTTTTAAGAATAATACTGGAAAATTAAATTAGGAATTTTTTTAGAGTAATCAATTTTTTACTTTATTTTTGAATTTTAAGATGTGATATTTTATTTGAAATTGCAATTAAATTTATACGAAGATTTTTTATTTCGTTAACCCCTAAAAAACATACATTTCTCAACTTTTAAGATTTTATATTGATTACACTGCCTTTAAATTTGTCTCAAAATATAGCTCATTTTCAAAAATATTGGGATTATTTTCAAATACAAGATCATTTGTAATTGATGAGATTCTCAAATTGTATTTTATTATTATTATTATATTTTTTATTATTATTATTATTAATATTATTTTTTTTTAGGGGGGGAGGGGGGGGTATTTGAGCGAAATGCTATTAAAACGATTGTTTTTTAATGGTAACATATTTTAACTTTAGATTTATCTGTTGAAATATTTATCCTTTACCACTTTCAAGGTATAAAGTTTGAACGATATTTAAGGGTTGGGAAAATTATAAACCATTTCAAATATTTTTTGATTCTTATAAATTAATCTGAGTAAACAATGATCAATAAAAAATATGACTTAATTTTGGATTTTTAAATTCCCTAAATTTTTTTTAAACACATTTTGTGGAATATTTATTTATAACTCAAAACTTTTCTATCTGGTTTTTACCCCCATGTTTTTTTGGAATGGGATAATTTTTAATTTGGTCATTTAAATGATATAATTTTTTTGTACCTTAATATTTTAATTAATTTTCTTTATCTTTTTTTTATTAAGTAGAATATCTCTTATAACTCCTAAATCGTAATAAATAAATAAAGGTCTTCAATTTTTTTCAAAGTTTATAAATTAAAAATAGTACCAGATAATTGTTGCCTACACTAAAATATATTTTTGTAAATTTATTACCATTTTTAAAAAAAAAAAGTTTTCTTTTGAAATTACAAAATTAACTAAAAATAGAATTGCTCATATACAAAACTACCTTTTAATACTATTTTCAGAGATAAATTATTGTTTAAAAAACTTATCTTTATTTTTCTCATTTTTCGAAAGTTCAAATTTCTAATTTATTTTTTATTTATTTTTAGAAAAAAAGATTTTTCAACCAGAAAGAAAACCATTTTAAATAGGGGAAGAGTTCAGAAACACACTTTAAAAATAAAAAAAAATAGTTAAAAAATAAATTAGTTTATAAAATATAATAAATTGTAAATATTATCTATTTTTGATAAATGTTTACTTGCTTTATAATGTTACAGTAAGAAGTTATACGTGTTTTAACCATTGTATTCTTATCAAAAAAATTTTCAATTTTCAGAATATTGATTATTTTTTTTTAATTTATTCAACTATTTTTTTTTTATCTATTTAACTTTTAATTTTTTATTTTGTTTTTTATTTATTTTTTTCTTGTTTTTTTTTTATACTTTTTTTGAACAACAGAATTACTAAATTTGTGTTGTTTTTAAAATCACAATGTTGTCTTATTAAGCCCACATTTCAAATTATAGATCAATGTTTCTTTTACTAAGAAAGTTATTCCAAAAATGACCAAATAAACGAACAATTAACCCTAAATAAATATGGTTTGGTTTATTAAACTTCATTTTTTAAAAAGAAATTCTAAAAATGAAGAATCAAATTGGAAAATTTATCTCTAGAAATTAAGTTAATTTTTGGATAAATAACTGAATAATAAAATAAAATATAATATAGTAAAAATTCTAAAATATAAGAAAAAACCGTTAACAAATTTCTTCATAATTTAAAAAATTAACTCAAAATATCAAGTAATCTACCATCATAATTTATTTAGACTTTGGGTTGTTTTTAAATTCTGAATTAGATTGTCGAAAGAAATAGAAAAAAAGGAGAAATTTTTTATTTGAAACTCAAGTTTTCTGTACTTTTCATGGGTATTACAGATCACTGTAGTATATTTTTCTTGTATTTTTCAAAAAAGATTTCAATTCTAAAATAATTTGTCTTAAGGGAGTAGCTACACCATAAGGCATGATAAAAATTTGAGAGAGATGAGATATGAACATTTTATTTTAGTGGCGTGTGATCGTAGATTCTCTAAAAATTTTTTTAAAAAAATTATTTGATATTTTTTTTTAGTAATGTTCAACAATTAAAAAAAAGAGATTATATAGATAAAATAGTTTTTTTTTTTTTTATATTTTTTTAGTAAAATAAACTTAATTCCATTAATTTGGACACAGTTTAAACAGTTGGAAATATAACAATAACATTATTTACATCCAATTCGAAATTAATTTTAATTCAACAAACTATTTCATTTTTTGTCTTTTTTGTTTTTGTTTTCATTTTCTATTTCTGAAGTTACTTAATCTGTTTAGTTAGATCTGAAAATTTTTTATAGATGGTTGATAGAAGGTTACAGTTGAGTTTCTTAAATTGAAAAACCCACATACAACCGGTGCATGGTATCTTATCATTTGATCGATTAACCATTGTTGGTGAAATTTCAACAAATCAACCAATATATTTTTTGTTCAAACTCTTTCATTTCAGCTCGTTTCCTTATTTTGGACACACTTGTTTTGATTTTTTATTTTATATTGTTTTCTTATATTTGGATGAAAATGATTACTTAAAAAACCATTAATACTAGGTAACTTAAATGTGGTTTTATATTAGGTTTGGAAAAATATCATAAATTGAGTTTTTGTTTCCCTATTTTGGATTTTAGGTATGTCCAAATTTTTGGAATGGGGTTTAGTTTTTTTTTTGGGAGAAGATAATTTCAGATTCTTTGAATAAAACTTCTGGCTATTTAGTGGTTTAAACTTTGATAACATATAATAATATTCACTTCTCCAATTCCACTAAACCCAACTATTTAAAATCCTAACAAGTTATAATTTGACTTAATTATTCTAATTTTGGAATTCTTCTAGCTATTTAAGTCCCATTTATGTTTTCTTTTATGATTCTCTCAATTGTAATGTTTTTGTTCTTTTTAAACAAAATCCATTAATCCCAAATGCCACTAATAAAAAAATATTTCTAATTGCTTTATATTGTCAGGATTAAAAAAATCTCAAAAATGATGAAAAAAGAAAAAATGTTAAAATTAAATGCCACAATAGAATGTTGAGATAAGGATAAAAGATAAGTTATTCAACATTCAAAACACTATTTTAAGCAATTCAACTCAGCATTCTATTGTGGCAATATCTTTGAGACTTTGAAAAAAAAATTTAAAAAATCTTATGAATGAAGTACTTTAAATAATAAAAATCAATGAGGTACAACCAAAGTAAAAAATGTTATTTTCTGATCCCAATCAAAATTGCAAAAAAGTGAAAAATTTTTCTTTACCGTGGTTACTTCCTTAAAAAACTTACCAAAAATAAAAAAAGTGAAATTTCAATAAAATAAATTTACCTTATAAAATATTCTTTTTTTTTCAAATCAAAATTTGTTTACTTGAAAATGAGAAGAAAAAGTTTATTGATACTCATAAATTCTAAAAAATTTCAAAAAATTTTTAATTCAATTTCCATTTTTAAAAATCTTCGAACTGTTTCTTATCAAACAGTCTGACAAAGAATATTTCGAAGAACAACTAATTTTACAGAGTTCCTAAACAGTTCACTTCATAAAATCCTCTATTCCAAGCTTGATCATAAAAAATTCAAAAAGGAAAATAAAGTACAAATTTCCAAACCTTTATTGTAATTTATCTGTGATTAATTTTTTAACGATAAATCCTTTTAAAACAGAGAACTAATTCTATTAAAGTTGATCAGGGATTATCCTCTCAAGTTTAAACGTTTCTTTGTAAAAATAAATACTATCTAGATTTTGGGTTAGATAATAAACAAGTAGTTACAACTAAAATAGATCTTAGACTTTGATTCTTCAGAGATTACCAGACTTAAATTCTTACAAAATATAAAAATACTGAAAATAAAGGGAATAAAACAGTTCCAATTCTTATTCAGAAGTGTTTAAATTTTTCAATAATCTTACACTACAAAAAATCTTTTAACTTTTACAAAGCGTGTCAGTTTTTACAAAACAAACTCTCCTTTAAAAGTGTTTGAAAATATTGTAAATTGCCGAAAAGTGTTTGAAAGTTTGAAAAGACTGAAATCTTGATAAAAGTCATTGGATTTTTTGTTCGACAAAACAAGAAAAAGATTTCATTTTTTGGCTTTTTTAATTTTATTTTTTTTTGATTTAAAATTTTCATGAACAACGAGATACCGAGCAAGCCTATTGGAATTTTAAAAATCACCAAGTCCCCAAAAAAGCAACAACAAAGTTTAAGCTGGAATGAAGACAATTTACGTGAATTAGAAAACCACCATCAGTCAAAGATCATCCCGCAATACCCGAATTTTGATCAAAATTTAACACTTCCCAATACTTATTCAACACAATCAAAATCTTGTTTGTTTTTCAATTTTCTCTTTAGCACTCCTCTGATTGTTTCCTTCCTTTCAAAAATGAAAATTTAAAACATTTTCCGCTTTTTGCAAAATTTTCTTAGTGATTATTGGTCTTTTTGAAGATCTTTTTTTTTCCGCATGATCTTTTGCAAAAAAAAAAAAAAAACAAAAAAAAAAAGGAAAAAAAAATAATTTTTTTTTACTTACTTAATTTTCAACAAAGAAATGATCTTAAGAAGAAAAAAAAGATTTTTTTTTTGTTAAACAATACTGTTATTGTAATTTTATTTTAAAGCACAACCCTTCTCAAAAGATCTGAAAAAAAAAAAACAAAAAAAAATAATTTCAAACACATTAAACAAGCACATGTGTATCTTTCTGTTTGAAAAAACAACACTTTCATACATTTCTTTTAATGAAAACAAAATCATCTTTAAGCAAGTCAATAATCAATTAAAAAAGTTTTTTCTTTCTAAAGACAGAACCATTTTAAATTTTTTTGTTAATAAAAAACTTTTGCAAATTGTTGCGCACAATTTTTAAAAAAGTGAACCAAACAGTTTGAGCAACCCTTTTTAAAACTTTTAGAACTCACCTTTTATAAAACAGCTGTATTTACAAAATATACGATCCAAACTTTTTCTTTTTAATGATCTTTTCATTTTCAAAAAAACTTTATTGATTTTTTTCTTTTTGAATCTTTTCTATATTTTTTTTTTTTGTTTTGCAATAGTGGGTACATTTTTTGATAACAAATCTATAGACCTTAAATTAATACGCGAAAAGGAAGAAAATCGGAGAAAGGAGTTTCTTAAGAAACGAAACAATTATGTCATAAGACAAAAAAATATCATATATCGAAGTAATTTTGTTTTAGACAAATTTGAAGATAGTAACGAAGGTGAGGAAGAGGATGAAAATGAGAATGAAAATCGAAACCAAAAAATAACATTTAAATCAAATCAAATGAATAATAAGGTGAATAAAACCGAAGAAAAATGACAAAAGATTTTGCACTAATTTTTGGTTTGAAAAAAATTTTTTTTTGATTATTTTTTATCCTTTTTTTTTATTTGCAATAAGAGTGATACTTCATTCAAAAAATTGTTAACAATTAGAAAATTACACATAAAAAAAATAAACTTATTTGGATTTTATCTTTTTTTTGTAATTTTTACTTCTCATACATGTGTAAAAATCGATTTCTGAATTTTTGAAGTTTTTTTAATAAATTAGTAATTTTTTCCAAAAACTTCAAAAATATATTAATTGATTTTGCAAACAAACAAACAAAAATTTAAAACTATTTTTGGGTTTGAGTAATTATTTTATTTTATTTTTTTTTTTTTTTTTTACATTCGATAAATTGAAACAACCTATTATTAAAATATCCCTAATAAGAATTGGTATATTGAGTTGGAACGAATTTGATTTTTTTGGAAATTCTTTAATAATGAATCTAATTTTGATAAAATTTTATATTTGATTTTGTTATCTAAAAAACTATTACAATTATTAGAATAAAAATACCAGATCTGTCAGTTCTTCAAAATATTCATTAAAGTTTTATTAATGTAAAAAATAATCCCATTTACCAATTCCAGAAAACATCTAATAATTTGTATTCATTGATATCTGGAAATATTCATTTTTATAAAATCTAAAATTCCAAAATTTTCCACAGAGCTAATACGTTCCAAACAATCACAATAATTCAATTTCATTCAAATTGGAAATAAATTTGATTTTTTAAAATATTAAAATCATTTTTTCATCTTTTAATTTATTGTTTTCATTTTTATTTTTGAATTACGTGACTTGTTTGGATCCAATTTTTTTTTCAAATAATTGATATTAGGTTAAAGTTGAGTTGTTCCAAAATATCAGAACTCAAATAAAATTAGTTCGTAGTATCTATCCATTTGATTGATCAATTTTCTTAATAGAATTTAAACAAATTTACTAATGTTTTTTTTTTTTTTTGCTCTCTCCAAAATTTTTAATACACCCATGAATTATTTGTATTGGTGATTATTTATTTTTTGTTTTTAGATTATTGTAATTTATAATCAAGTGTTAACATTTCAATTAGCAAATGGTACTAATTTGGTATTTCTTCGAGAATTGATTAAATAAGTTTTTTTTAACAAATCACATTTTGGTATGTTAAAAGTCTTGAATTGGGGTTTACATAGTTAATTTCATCTTATTTGAAATTATTTTTAGTCTTTTTTTATTAATGAAACTTCAATTACTAAAATTTTTTCATCAAATTAAAAACTTTTTTATAAATCAAAGTAATTTTTGACAAATAAAAAAATCACAAGAAACTTATATTTTTTCAAAAAGAGACAATAGAAAATAATCCCCAAAAAAGTTAATCCATAACGATTCAAACAATACGTATCTTTAAATCTAGCTTTATTTTTGGAATATTCAAAGAAGAGAGAAATTATTACCTGATTAAAAAACACTAAAAATTTGAAAACAAGATAAAGACTTTATATTACTTCAAAAATTCACAACTTTACCGACCAACTCATAAAAGAGAAGAAACTCACACTAAAAATTATTTTTTAACAAAAATATTAAATTGTTTCTAAATAAAGAAAAAAATTAATTTAAAATTTTAATTAAGGTTGGTTCATTTAATAAAATATTATTGTTAAATATCATTACAATGTAAAAAAAAAAACTCACAAAGTTATAATTTTGATTTTCAAAAGTAGAAGGTTTTTTTTCTTATGTGTAAAAAAAAAAAAAAAAAAAAGAAAAAAAAGAAAATAATAACATTGGTTATTTTAGAAAGTTTAAAGATTTTAAAAAAATATTTAATTTTTATTTATTTGTTTTTAATTTTTTAATTATTTTTTTTTTTTGAAAGGAATCAATCAATGTCTACTTATAGCCACTCAGTTTTTTTTTCAATAAAAAGAATTAAGGAAAATATTTTCTGTTATTATGTATTTTTGTATTCCGAAAAGGTACTTTAGTTTTATCTCATTTCGAAAATCAAAAAAAAAAAAAAAAACAGGCACTCCGTATCACTATACAGATGTTGCTGTTGCCCCCTAATTTCTTAAAAATTATTTTCAAATTTTACAAAAGAAATATAATTTTAGTTGACATTTCCTAATGACAATATAAATAATGATTTTTTATTTCGAATAATGATTATGGAATTATTTTACTTTTTTTTATTTTTTTAAAATTCAATTTTTATTCCAAATTCTTGGATTTTATTTTAATACTATAAACTATCGGTGAAAAAAAGATAGATTTATTCATTTATTTAACAGTTGAATTTATATATATATATTGATTATTAAAGAAGTTTAAATTACACTCAAATTGCTCTTAGACCTAAAATACTATTTTATAATTTAAGCGAAATATTATATTTTACAATTAGTAATTAATGAAAATTATTTCAAAAAATCTTAGTTTAAAATTAATTCATTAAGATTTATTTCTTTTAATTTGTTATGAAATATTAATCTATCTTTTTCATTGGAAGGACAGATAAGAAAAAAAAATGATCGAAATTATCAATGATTTCTAAGTTGAAATTTTTTTGCATAGTTCGAATATAATCCAATATTTTGTTTTTATTTTACTCTTATCATAAACTTAAATATATAAATTTAGATAATTTGTGACTTTTCTTTGTTTTAATATTGAAGTAGTATCCTCCAAAAGTGTAAATATGGAATGTTGGTAAAAATTGAGTTTTTACAATTTTAGAGATAAATATAGCGTTACATACGTTGATCCTAATTTTGGTAATAGTAACCGAAACACATATTTTGATTTTTGAACTTGAATGGGTTTTCAATATTAAATCCTTTGGTAAAACCAAACCATTGCTTGAAAAGGGTTTTTAATTTTTAAAAAAAAAAAATGAAGGAATGGGATTCACCAAACGATTTTTTGATTAAAATTATTATTAGTATATTAAGATAATCATATATAATGTTTACTTTACTATTTCCGAAATTTGGGTAAAAGTAAGGAACTCTTTATTTAT
This sequence comes from Anaeramoeba flamelloides, assembly GCA_027625915.1. Lineage (NCBI taxonomy): Eukaryota > Anaeramoebidae > Anaeramoeba > Anaeramoeba flamelloides. The sequence goes on from JANTQA010000072.1 coordinate 3,313,387, forward strand.
CTCGAAAATTGTATATACTCTATTTTTTACAACATTTAGATTTACACTGGTGTATTCATTTTATGTTTTTTTTTGATGTTAGTTTTTTTTTTTTTTTGATTTTAGAAATAACAGGAAAATTCTTATATATACAATTAATTTCCCAAATTACAAAAAAAAAATGTTAACTATAAGAATATTTACTATAATCTAGTAAAACCAAAGATTTAACTGTATTCTTATAAATAAAGAAAATTTTCTTCAAGGCTCTTAGGATAAAAAAAAATAAGGTTAGTTAAAACTTATCAGAACCAATTAAAAACAAAAAAAGAATTTTAATACAGTCAGTTCCACGTTGAAGGCACAAACTTTCAATAAAAATTTATTTATAAAAAAAACTCAAATTAAAGCAAAAAATTTTGATCTAAGTAAAATTATTTGAATTTAAAAAAAAAATTCCAAAAATATCATTAAATTAAGATTTTTCTGTACCTCAAATTTCGTTGAAAGTTTGTGTCTTAAAAGTTGAACTGGATCTAGTATTTATATATATATATATATATGATCAGGAACCTAGTGATACATTCCTCGTGTTATATATATATTATTTCACAAAAATTGGGTAAAACCAAGACTTTTACCCCAGTTTTTTTAAATTATTTAATAAAAAAATAATATAACAAAAGTGGAATATCCAATAATTAATAACAGATTGTGGAATTTTGATTTAGTATTGATAATCGGTTATTGGGTTCTGAGACTCGCGAATTCATGGGAAGTGTCATAGAGTGATGTTGAGTTCCTTGGATTTTTTTTTTGATTTTAGAAATTAAAAAAAACAACAAAACCTTCTCAAAATTCCCAAGGATAGAGAAAAATAAATTTTATAAAGAAACAAAAAAAACATAAAAAAACATAACAGACCTTGATATATTAATAATTTGGTTATGTTAATGATATTATTATGGTTTATATAAATATTTTTTAGTTATTTTTCTTCTAATACTTCTTTTTTTTCTTTTAATAAACAATTTTGAATTACTCCTTTCTCCTAATAAATACTTAAAACACACGTGTAGGAATAAAAACATAAATTCTGAATTTTTACATTTTTTTTTATTCACTTTTTTGGCAAGTTCTTTTCCAATTATTTTCCAAAAATAAAAACAAATAAAGAAAAAAATTTCATAGAAAAATCTCAATGACAAAAAAAAATACCTCGAATGGAATAATAAACACTTAAAATTCAAATTAAATTAGATCTTGAGCCACACATTAAAATTTATTTTTTAACAGACTTTTGTTCTATTATTTTTTTTCGATTTATTTTTGATAGATTATATGTTTACAATTTTTTTTATTGGAATGCCTATAGTTGCTAAATAACATTTGTTTCATTCAATTCTGTTGCCAAAAAAATTGTTCTTTAATTTTTTATTTATGAAATAAATTTCTTTTTTTTCTTTTCATTTCTTTTCTTTTCTTTTTGAAAAATTTCAATTTGCGTTTTATTGTATTTGAAAAATTCAACCATTGGTAAATCTTGTCATGGTGAATTTTTCCCCATTTTTAATTCCCCTTTTTAATTCTCTGAATTTTTGAACCGTATACTTTGTAAAGTAAATTACTGGTTTTTAAGGTTTGAAAAAAGACTTAAAAATAAATGTTTTTCAAAAACGGGATTATTTCATTTTAGACTCAAAGTACTCCTTTAATAAATAAAAAAAACAATTTTTATGCTGATTTTTATTTGTTTTTGATTGGGTGGGAAAAAGAATCTAAACTTTTTCAAAATTACGGTTTTTATCTTTATAGTATTTTATAAAAAGTTAAACTTTTTAATTTTCTTGTTTTTTTTAAAGAAAATTTTTTCACTTTTTGAACACTACTCGAAAAAAAAAAATTGACTAACATTTTTATTGTTTCATAACTTAATTTTTTAAAAATATTTTTGTTTTTTTTGAAAGATTAAATCTAAATTAATTTATTCATTATATATATATATATATATTTCCTTTCAAATGAAAGAAATCTACTACCCTACCCCTAATTTCACATTATTAAAAATATGAAAAAAATAGAAATGAGAAATTAATAGAAATTATTTGATTCTTATAATACATAATAATATTAAATGAAGAAATAGGAATTGTCAAAAATATATAGAAAAAGAAAAAGACATATACAAAGAAAAAGAAAAAAGAAAAAAAGAAATAATCATATCAATCAAAAAATTTATAATTTTTATTTCAATTTTTTTTTTTTAATCTTCCTCTGTTTTTCGATGCTAGCCATTTTTCATAAAAAAATAAAGTAGTTTTAAAAAGTAATTTTCTTTCAATTTCTGATCCTGCGTATACGTACCTAGCTTGTGTTTTTTTTTTTATCCGATCTTTTTCGATAATTCTAAAAAGTCTCTTATTGTTTTTAATTATTTTCATGTAGACATTGTTTTTAAAAAAAAACTTGAAGTTATATTGATTTTTGATTCTAAGCACAATTTTGTCTTTCTGAAGAATAAAAAACCCGGGTATGTAGGGGACTTTACGATTTGAAATCAAGTGCACGGAGAACAAGACCATTTTTTTATTGGAGAACTCGTTGATGAGATCTCGATCGATTAAACTTTTTTCATAAAAGTATTTGTTGATTCTGTCAAGGTCAATTAGATATTCTCTTTCCTTTTTTTTTGGTGTCACCATTGGCGCTAAAACGGAAAAATTAAGTTCCTTCACGCTTTGTAATTTTTTTTTATAATTGTCGCCAATAATGCGGTCTTTCCCCTTTGACAGCGAATAAAACAATGTTAAGAGAACCAGAACTCTTTTTTGCTTTGTAGATTTGGATCGGATTATCAATTTTCTTTGATCTTTCCATGCGATTATTAAATTTTTCAAGCTGATCAAACTAATGTAGATTTCGAATTGGTCCTTCCATTTGGCTTCAAATATTTTCCCGACGGAATTGATGCTAATGATGATCCTTTTATTCTCAAACCAAATCTTGCCGCTTCGAAACAAATTGTTGCCAGTATTGTCGATATTCACCTCTTGATAAAAGCTGCCCAGCCTTGCCCAATCGAGCGTTTCTTGATAGATTTCTTCAAAATGTGCCTCCAGACCCAATAAAAAGTCTCGTTTGTGCTTTTCCGTTTTTTGAAGGCCCCCGAGTAGTTGCTTTAATTGAATGTTTGGCCATTGGAAAAATGTGTTTAACAGAAAAAAGCATTCAAAGATTGAGACGTCTAATTTATACTCGATCCAAAGGCTAATGAGCTCTTGTGTCTTTTCAGTGAAATAATCGGATTGCAAATTTGGTTCAATCAATTCCATTTCATTCTCAAAAACCTTGTGAAACTTGGCATAATGCTGCTTAATCATTTGCTGTTTTTTTTTTTTGTTTTTGAGAATTGTTTTTGGGGAAAAAGACCAGATTGCACTATTTTTTATTCGGCGAATTGTTGATTCTTTTTTTCGCGGAGTTTGGAAATTTTCATTCTCCGTTTGTTTTGTTGTTTTTATTTTTGATTTTGTTTTTGATTTTGTTTTTGATTTTGTTTTTGTTTTTGTTTTTGAATTTGATTTTGTTTTTAATTTTGATTTTGATTTTGAATCTTTTATTAGCTCAGAATCTTCATCAGATCCTTTTCCAGTTGAAAAAGACGAATTTGTTGATGAAAATTTAATAATGTTTTTTTTTTTCTTTCTCATTTTCTTTTGCTTTTCCTTTTCATTTTCTTCTTTATCTTGCGCTTTTTTTTTTCTCTTTCTTTGTTCCTTTTCTTCCTCTACAGGGGTTTTTATTGTTTTGAATTGATCAGACATTGAAAAATCTATATCGGATTGATCAGTGGAATTGAAAGTCGAAATTTGAATAGATTTATTATAATAAGAATTTTTAATCATGATTTTCTCAAAACCTTCTTCTTTTGTTTTCGTTCTCTTAATTTGCTGGTTTTTGTGATTGTTTGAATCTAACTGGCCCTCACAAAGAAATATTTTTCGAATTTTTTTGTTTGACTTTATTTTGTTCTCATCAGAATATTTTTGCAATTTGTTATACATTTTTTTTAAAAGCGGGCAAAAATATAATATTTTTTTTTCCAAATTGACACTTTTTGAGAAAAAATCAAAAGGATCAATCTTGGTGTTTGTAAAAAAGCATTTTTGAACAGAGCTATGGAACTCTTTATAATTCTTTTTTATTTGTAATTCTTCGTCCTTGATTATCACCAAACAAACCTTTTCTGTTGGGTTGATGATATTTAAGAGGTCCAACAAATAAACACAGTTTGAATCATAAAGATCCCTGAAAGTTAAATCGTACATTTGAAATATTTCTTTTGTGGTGTCTAAAATCTGTTCCACGTCTTCCATTTGCAAACTACCATACAAGTTATGTTCTTGGATTGGTTGTTTTTTTTTGTTTTTTTTGATACGCGCGGTACTAATTGTTTTAAAATTTTCAAAATCAATTTTTTTTTCTTTGTTTAAGTGAAAAAGTAATCTGCTCATTTGGTTGTTGTTTTTGTTTTTGTTTTTTTTGTTGAAAAAAATAAAAACTTTGAATAAAAAAGAAAAAAAGCGAAAAATGTTTTTTTGGCATTCGAAAAAAGTGTAAATTCAAAATAATAGTTTAGAATAACATCCTACACTATTAAACCTGTGTTCAAGAAATTTTTTTATTAGCTCGATTTTCTTTCGCCTGTGTTAAATAAATTTCTTTGAATATCAGATCCTTTATTTTTTGATTACATTCCTTTTTTACTTTTTGCAAAAGTTTATTTTTTTGATTGTAAACACAAAGATCTTGAGTATTTTTGCGTCTTTACCAATTTCAGAGATACTGCTCAATCATTTTACTTCTTGTTTTGTTTTTTTTGACAACTTTGATACAACTAACAGTAACAACACTTTTTTTTCAATTTCGTTTTTTATTTCAGAAAGATCAACTTTAAGGTTTACATTCCATGGAACTGGAAAGAACTATTATCTTATATTTAGGCAACACCATGTTATTTTGATTATTAGATGATCGATCTTCAACTATATATTAATTTTTGGAGTGGCTAAACAACAAATTATTAACTATTTTTTTTTATTTTCCAAAATCCAAATTAATGAGTCAAAGATCAATAGACTATAAGTTTTATCAAAAAATATTCGTTTGGGTTGTTGATTGAAAATTTCTTTCCCTTTGACTCGATTAGTTAAAAAATAGAGTAAAGTTTTTCAACAGTATCAAATTAAACTAAACAAAAAGAAAAATGTTAATTAACAACCCAAAAATCATTTTTTTTTTTTAAACACCTTCCAACTTCTTAGAAATTCAATTCGGATTTCTGAAAAAAAAAATAAAATTGAAAAAATTGTCTTTTTGAAATACTATTAAAATTAATACAATGTTGAAGATCGATTAGCTATAATAACCAAAATAACATAGTCTTGCCTGGATAGAAGATATTCATTTCTCCAATTTTTGAGATTATTAACTTGTAACAAATTTACATTTCCTGTTAATTGAAAAATAAAAAGATCAAAATTTTCATTCATCTTTCCAAAAAAATCACATTCCAAGAATTAAAATAAAGGAATAAAACCCATAATTTTAAAAGGGAATTTATGAATTGAAGCTGATTTTTGCAATTAAAATATTAAAATTTTGAAGGTTTATAATTTTTTTTTGGAAAGCTGAATATAAACTAAAATTCAAAATTTTCCACACAGCTAAAACGTTCCAAACAATCACAATAATACAATTTCATTGAAATTGGAGATAATTTTGATTTTTGAAAAATATGGAAAATCATTTTTTCATCTTTTAGTTTTTGTTTTCATTTCATTGTTTGAATTACGTAATTTGCTTCGTTGGATCAAAATTTTTCTACAAGGTTTATATTATGTTAAAGTCAAGTTGTTCCAAATAGAAGAACTCAAATAAAATTAGTTGGTAGTATCTAACCATTTGATCGATCAATATTCCTAATAGAATTTCAACAAATTTACTAATGTATTTTTTTGTTTTACTCTCTCCAAAATTTTTAACACACCCATGATTTATTTGTATTGATAATTATTTATTTTTTGTTTTGTGGGTATTGTAATTTATAAAAAAGTGTTAACATTTCAATTAGTGAATGGTTCTAAATTTGGTAAATCTTCGAGAAGTGATTAAATAAGTTTTTTTTAACACAAATCGAATTTTGGTGTGTTAGAAATTTCGAATTGGGGTATATATTTTGTTCGATTTATTATTAAAATAAAATGTATTTTGTATACTGCTTTTAAAGCTAGAAAATAATTTTTTTTATAAAAATTTTTCTGAGTAAATATGTTTTCATTCAGAATTAAAAATAAAACGAAGAAACGAAGAAGTGATTATATCAACTTTCCTACATATGTTCAAAATATATTCTATTTTTTGAATTGTTTCTCTCAGATTATTTAATAATTTTTAATTTCCTTGTTTTTTTGGTTGTTCGATATATTAACCCAGATTAAATCTACCATCCTATTTATTAAAGTATTAATTTATTAATTTAATGAATTGATTACAATAATCCAATTTCTCAGAAAATGATCACCTTGTATATTGCAAAATGTACCAACAACCCTAAAATTCTGATATTTTTTTTTGATGATCAAAAAAAAAGTTACGTAGCAAAAAAAATACCGGACATGAAAAAAATCCCGGAAATATTTGTTATTGTGAATATTAGTAAAATTTTTGTGTAATTTGATTTATTTTCAATCAAATCCTTTTTTTTAAGAATCAAAATGTTTAAATTAGAACTCACCCACTTATTAAAATGATGATTAAAGAAATCACACTTGTTCAAAACACCATTCAATCAATCAAAAAAAAAAAATAAAAAATATCATTTTCCAAACTCTAGCAAACCTCCATAAAACTCGATTGTTTTTTCAAAAATAGTTGATCTACTTAGGCTATCAAACAATTACTCGAGTATTCTAGAGACACCTTGCTTTGAAGAACTTTAGGTGGGTTTATTACTAATCTCATAAAAAAAAAATGGTTATTTTTAAAAAGGATTTGATTGAAAATAAATGAAATTATACAAAAATTTTACTAATATTCACAATTAAAAATCTTGTCCGGGATTTTTTCATGTCGGTATTTATTTCCCTGCTATATAATTAAAATAATTTTTAAAAAAAAATTATTTCCATTTTCCTTTTGAATTTATTTCTGAAAAACACATTTAGACTTGTTTATCCCGTATTTAAAAACAGGAAAGAGGTTATTTTTCTTTTTTCTGGAAAATAAATTCATTAAACAACAAAAAAACAGACAATACACAATAAATAAATATGAAATTGTTTAGTTGAACTTCTATTACTATTAAATAAATTTTAAAAATTTAGGTTCAAATTGAAAAAATTGTCTCGAAAAAATTTTTTTTTACTATTTGGTAAAAAATCAACATTATTTTTACTTGCAAAACATACCGAAAATTAAACATTCTCATTAAATAAAAGAAAAAAAGTAAAACAAATTCTTTAATTTGGAATCATAAATAGAAAGAAAAGAAGAAAAATAAGATCTATAGAGAAAAATGAAAAATAAATATTTGAAGACTAAATTGGGGTTTCAACCTAATAATAGTTTTTTATAATATAATCTTTTGGTCTACGTTTTTTCTTTTATTGATCTAATATTTTAAAATTTGTTGAAAAAAATAACTTTTTTGAGATCCCCAAAGCCACTCTAATTGAATTTCAATAATCGATATAAGCTAAAGTATTTGATTTGATTTGATAGGCAATAATAGAATGGTTTATATTTTGAATTTAATTTTTTTATTCTACAATTGATCTTACTATTTGTTTTCTGGAAGGTTCCCAATTAAAAATCATATTATACTTTTTTTACTGGAAAGTTAATTTTACCAAGTAAAAGTTTTTGGACAAAAAAAAATTTAATCTTCTCTTAAAAAATAATTACAAAATAGAGAAAAAATATAGATTTTGTAATGAAAATAATACTGGGCAAGCTTTTTAATTGTGAATATTATGAAAATTACTGAATAATTACAAATATTGTAAATTGAATCAATGTTAAAAAAAAATAATTTTTTTGAACTGGCAAATAAACCTGCCTAAAGTTCATTAAAGTGGGGTATCGATTGAGTATCAAAGTAATTGTTTGATAACCAAAGTAGATCTACTTTTTTTGAAAAACAATACGAGTTTTATGGAGGTTTGCAAGTAGTTTGGAATATGATATTTTTTATCCATGTTTCTTGATTGATTAAAATGTGTTTTGAAGAAGTGTAATTTGAATAATCATCATTCGAATAACTAGGGAGTTAGAATTTAAAAAGTTTGTTTTTTTAAATAAAAAAGGATTTAATATTAAATGTTTTTATTTTCCAATTAATAAATGAAAAATTTTTATTTCATTTTCCAAAAAGTATATTAATTATTATGGTTACAATCAAAGGAAAAGAGTAAAAAAATTGACTTAGAGACCAATAAGGTTGTTTCATGTGATATCTAAAAATACCATTTCGAAACCATTAGTTAAATCTCTTTGGGGTTTTCATCCTATAAACGAGAAAAATATTTTGGAGAATTTGAATTAAAAATTTTCAATTTTTAATTGGAAAATAATCGTATTAGAAATTACCCTACACAATTTCACTAATACTCCCCTTTGATAAATCTTGAAATGGATTTTTTTCATATTTGTTATTGTTTTTATTACTATAATTATGAAATTATTGATTTTTCTTCTCTATCAACTGAAAAAACAAAAAAATCAAAAGCAATGTGAAAATTATGAAAAATTTTAGACAAATTATAACCTCAATTTTAATATTTACTAAGAGAATCAAGGAGTTTAAATTTAAAATGGTTTGCGCTTCTGTATACTATCGTTAGTGAAATAGATATTATGTTGGAAAAAGAAGAAAAACAACATAAATTGTTTTTTTTTTTTATTTTATTGTTGAAGAAGTGTAAATTACACTCTGGGTACCCTTTTACTTAAATTCCCTTTCCGAAATTTAAGCGTAAAATCATAGATTTCACGATCATTATTTAATGAAAATAGTTTCAAACTGTTTTTTTTAAATGAATTCATTAAGATTTTTTTTTTTTTTTTAATTTGTTAAGAAATATTAATCTATCTTTTTCATAGGAAGGATAGACCCATAAAAAATGATCAATATTTTCAACAACATACATTGTTCTTTGGAATTTCGATTAATTACAGTAATTAAAATAATGCATGTAAAAAAGTTTTTTTAATGTTACAAAATAAAAAGAGTTTTTTTTTGTTATAGAAGAACAATACACCAAACCATTAAAGAAACCAAAAATAAACAAGAATTAAATATGGTGTTGGGATCTTAAAGTTATATTATTTAAAAAGAAAGTCTAAAAATGAAGGATCAAATTGGAAAATTTATATCAAAAATAGATTAAATAATTGGTAAATTTTTTGACTCAAAAAACATAAAATTCAAAAAAAATAAAACAAATTAAGAAAATTTTCAACAAATTCATGAATAATTTAAATTTTACTGAAAATATCAGGGGATTTAATTTCAAAATTGATTTGAACTTAGGTATACTATTGGGTATTTAATTAGATGCGGTCTTGGAACAAGAAGAAAAAAAGCATTGATTATAGTCGTTGTTCAAGCTTTTTATTGATCACTGCAGGTTAGTCATTGTTTTTTTTGATACTGTAGTTATTTTAGCTTAGTTTGAAATAAAGATTTTATTGGTTTAAATGTTAAGAATCTTTCTACAAATAGTTGAACTTGGTAATACTCTTGAAAATAAACTTTTTTTAAATCAAGGTTTAAGATTTTAAAAAAAATAAATTACAAAACTATAAATTTTTTTATATTTGATCGAATATATTAAGAAAATTTATTAAATACGTTTTTTTTATGATCTAGTTTGTTTTTCTAGTTACAGAGAAGATAAAAATTGAATAGTTCTTACTAAATTGAACTTAATTTTTTCATTTTAATCAACAGAAGAGATATTTTTGTTGTCTTATTTTCACAAAGTCAAACAACGAACATTTCACAAAAATGATATTTCAAATCTTGAATTTTATTTTTTTCTCACAGTCCACTTTAAGAACTTTTGTTAGTTTTGATTTGTTTGATTATAAATTCCCTTTTGAAACGTTTACCCACACAAGTCCCAATTTAGAGTCAATTATGTATACGTCAGACCAACGGAAGAATAACGGTAAAATAATAATTCAAAGAAAAAAAAAAACTGTTGACATGAATTGTCGTTCACAAAGGAAACCCTTTTGCAGATGTGAAAAGGAAAACCAGCCTCCACTTGAAAAAAAAAGCATAACACAAATGGATTATCTTGATTTTGATAAAATAATTCGTAACAAAAAAGTTATAAACCTCACTTCCAGTTCCCGTTTTAAGGCACAGAAACATAAAACACTATTGGAAAGTAACAGAAATGAAAACAAAAACAATGACAGAAAGATGAAAAATTCATATTTCAGAAGAAACTCGCAAATGGGTATTCCAAAAAAAAAAATTAAGAAGAGATCAAATAAAAATCAAAAACCCTTTTTGAAATGTGAAAAAAAGAAGAATTTCTTCCCCAACCTACCACCCATTTCATTACCACACTTTTCAATTTCACCAAGTTTAGTAAATCAGAAATATTTCGTAAGTGATTTCTTATTTTTCTGCCAAAATTATAAATTAATTTTATTTTTAAAAGTGAAATATCCAAAAATTTTAAATACAGTCCATTGAAAAAAGTGAGGAACAAAAATTGCCCAAACCATTTAACTTGTTATTTTTGATAATACGAGGAACATTTTTGAAATCTGTTGGGTTGAGTTTTTTAAAAGGTCTAATCAAAGACAAGTAATTTTATTTTGAATGTGTTGCCTTACAATTGATTCTCGAAACTTTGTTTTTGAGACTCAATTAACACACACACAACTGTAAAATGGTTTCAATTTGTGGGTCTTGTGAACGAGAAAAGAAAGTTATGAGATTTCTTGATTGATGATTTAGAAAATAAATTCAATTAAAATTTTCCTCTAACTTGGAAACATAAAAAACAATCGAGTATTTTTAATTTTAAGCACAACCCCAAAAATTGAGCAAAAATCCTTAAATAAAAAAATTTTCGATTAATTTTCGTTTACAAATCAGAATCAGGTTACCAAGCGTAAAAGTCTCTGACAAGTATTCAAAATTAAGTTTTTACCGAGAGTTAATACAACGAGTATTATGTAAAATAAAACAAATTCTTAGAATCATCCCTTTTGAACACCTTGAATCGATTTGTCTTTCCAACCTCAATCTCTGAAACTTCATAAATAACGCCATTCCAGTTCATCTTTTTAGATCAAAAAAGTAAAAAGTAAAAAGTAAGAAAAAAAAAAGTAAAAAAAGATTTCATTCAGAGAATTTTAACTAAAGGAAATATATTGTTAATTGTAAAATAAAAAGATCAAAATTTTCATTTCGGCTTTCCAAAAAAAATCACATTCCAAGGAATTAAAATAAATCAGCAAAAATCCGCAATTTTCTCAATGATGAAAATTAATAATTTAAAAGGTTTTTAGCAGAGAAAATTTGAAATTTTTCAGATTTTTAAAATCTAATTTTGTGTAAAGCTGAATGAAAATTTTGTGTCGTTTATTTTGCAACAAATAGTAATCCCCATAGAAGATGAAAATTAAAATTGGGGTTTTTTACTTTTCTTCAAATACTATTAAAATAAGAAAATCCATTCAAAAAAATAAAAAGTGTCTGTTATTTCCCGATACTGATAAATTCTAATAAATTTCATAAAATTTTTTATTTAATTTCTATTTTTGTAATTTATAATATCTCAACTTTAAAAACAGCACAAAACAAAGAGCCTCTCTCTTTTCAAATCAATTTTTTTAGTTTCTTAACATTTAAACTTATAAAATACTTTATTCAAAGCTTGTGTAAACAATTTGTAAAATGGAAAGCTTGTGTAAAAAAATTTACAGATATTTATTTGAATTTATCAGTAAATTCAAAAAATCTTTCAAAATTTTTTAGTTTAAAAGTTTTGTGACCTACCATGTTTTTTCTACACATCCACATAATACACTATCACAACAAAGGGTATTGTTGAATTGATCTTTTTATTATTTAAAAAATTCCAATGTTCGAAAGAACAAAAAATGTAAATTTAAAAACAAATTTCAATGAACAAAAAAATAATTAAAAGATTCTCAATAGAAATAACCAAAATTAAATAACAAACAAATAATACATAGGCTTGTCAAATAAAAAAATTCAAATCCAATATAAAAAAAATTATGGATATTTAATCAAACATTTCAAATTTAACAAAAAATAATTTAAAAGGATCTCAATGACAAAAAATTCAAATTATACAAAAAAATAATCTAAGGATCTCAATAGAAATAAAAAAATTCAAATCCAATATAAAAAAAATTTCAAAGGATCTCTATTTAAAAAAATCTAAAAAAAAATTAAAACTTCATAATATCTCAATCACGTAAAAATAAAATATTGAAGAAAAAAAACCAAATGTTTGTTCTTGTTTTTTATTTCAAAATTCTTGAATTTCTTCAGTTCAAAACAATTTTTTTTCTTTCAGAACAAACTCCATTTAATTCCTTTTTTTCTAATCTGTACTTGATTTATAGCACTCTACATACAACAAAATTATGTTTTTATAATATTCTTTCTGTAAAAATAACACATTTTAAAAATAAAAAAAAGGAAAAACAAAATCTTCAAGATGTCAAAAAAAAACCAAAGAGCAACAACTTCATAAATAAAACAGTTGTATTCAAAATTATATATTCTATTATTTAAATTTGGAAATTGCGTGTCGATCTTTAGTGCTTTTTTGTCTAAAAATGTCTTCTTTTTTTGATTGTTGATTTTTAGATATCTATTATTCATCTTTCTTCTTGTGTTTATTTGTTTAAATTAGTTTTAGTTACTCCGAAAAATTCCTTAAAAATTTTTTCACTTTCTATAAAGTATTTTTTGATGGTAATAACTCTACTCAATAGTACAATTTTTTTGAATGTTTTTAAAATGATCTGGAGAAAGGAAAATGATGAATTTTATTTATTCAAATTCAAAGAAACAATGAAGAGGAGTTGACTTTCAGTAATCTTCTTTGAAATGAAATGGTAAGAAATCAGAGCCATAAGAATTTAAAAAAAGAGAGTCAAAACAAAGTAAACATTTTTTGTTATTTTTAAAAATGTTTGGGGTGATGTATAAAAAAATAAATTTTCTATTGTTGTTTGAAAAAAAAAAAAATGATGAATTTCTACAATACCTCTAGAATACTAGAATCGATTTCTTATCTCTCTAACTTGCCCATTTTTTTCACTTTCAAATTAATTTTATTTTTAAAAACAAGGAAAACTCAAATGTACTTATATTTCATGAATTGCAAAAAGACAAAATTGATAATCAATATTTGCGAAAGCGGACTTATAGAAAAACTTCACTAATAGGATCTCAACCAAATAAATCTGGCTTTTCAAAATATTACAGATCTCTAACAAAGAAAAAAAAAAGATCAAAATTTATGAAAAGTTCAAAATTAAAAACCAATCAAAGTGGAAGATGCAATCCTTTATCAAAGATATGTGATTTACAATTCGATCCAATAGAAAATTTCCATAATAAATAGGATTTAAAATTGTCAACAACGATTAATCCTTTAGCATGTTTTTTTTGAACAAAAGATAATTTAAAGGTGGATTGGACCCTTAGTCAATTTTCCAAATATTTGGTTTTGTATTGTTAAAAATACAACCAAATTTGTAATTCTAATTTTTCTATTTCTATTTACCAAACATTTTTTTTTTTTTGGAAAAGTTACTTTTTTTAATCTTTTCTAAATCGATTAAAACGGGAAGATATTAGGTCTATTTGTTCAAAATAATAATAAATAAATAAATATAAAATAAATAAAACACCTTAACCCAAGTACATTTTCTTTTTTAAAAATAGAATGATTACTTATACCAAAAAGACACCTAATATCATTAAGAAGAAATTTTTAATTGTTTTTTTTTCTTTTCAACTATTTTATTTTATCAATCTGGTATTTTTCAACTATTAGTAATATTTTTTATATGTTATAAAGAATGGTAAATGTTTGATTTATTGTTTCTATACTTCAATTAATTGAATACAAAACAAAAATAGTATTTTTTATACAATGAAAAACAATGAAATAAAATTCAACCCAATTTAATGAAATAGTTTTGAGAATTTTTTATCAATTTTATTTTATATATTAATATAAAGACATTTATATTTTAAATTATCAATTGATTGTAATTCATTACATTTTATGAGGGTTATATTTATTCCTCTTTTCCAGTTAAAGATGAAATTTATTAAATCATTTTTTGAGAAATTTTTTATCTTATTTTTATACTTTCCCAATATGATATATATATATAAACTAAAATTCAAAATTTTCCACATAACTAAAACGTTCCCAAACAATCACAATAATACAATTTCATTCAAATTGGAACTAAATTTTGATTTTTGTCTAATTTGAAAATCATTTTTTCATCTTTTAGTTTTTGATTTAATTTCATTTTTTGAATTACGTAACTTGTTTCTTTTGATAAATTTTTTTTCGAACAATTGATATTATGTTTAAGCTGAGTTGTTCCAAATAGAAGAACTCAAATAAAATTAGTTGGTAGTATCTATCCATTTGATCGATCAATTTTCTTAATAGAATTTAAACAAATTTAGTAATGCATTTTTTTGTTTTACTCTCTCCAAAATTTTTAAAAAACTCGTGATTTATTTGTATTGATAATTATTTATTTATTGTTTTGTGAGTATTGTAATTTATAAACAAGTATTAACATTCCAATTAGTGAATGGTTCTAATTTGGTAAATCTTCTTGAATTGATTAAATAATTTTTTTTTTATTCACAAATCGAATTTTGGTCTGTTAAAAATTTTGAATTGTGATATATATATATATATATATATATTACTCCTAGTTAGACCAAAAAAAAAAAATATTAGTTGATTTATTTTATAAAAAGAGAATTGATCTTTCTAGTTTTCCTTTTAGATAAAAAATCTATAAATAATATTTTTTTTTTATTTAAAGGGTGATAAGAAAAGAGTGAATAGTTTATGAAACTAATGAAAAATTGTAATTTTCAATTCATTAATTGATGGAAATAATTAGATTTTTTCACACTACTAAATTAATTTTAAATATAGGAAAAATAAATTATTTTTCTTAAAACAAATAATTTTTCATTTTATTTTTTATTTATTGTGTAACTTTTTCTCAAAATTTCTTTTTTTTTTTTTTAAGAAATAATGATTATTAATATTTGTTCTACAGTCAGTTCCACCTTTAAGACACAAAGTTTCAACTAAATTTAAGTTACAAGAAAAGTCTCAAATTAAGGTACAAAATTCAAAATCCCGTCGTAATATAATTTGTGTTAAAAAAAAGTTTCAAAAAATGTGCTTTAAAGGTGAGATTTTTTTGTACCTTAAATTTCGTTGAAAATATGTGTCTTCAAAATTGAACTGACTATAATCGAAATTTTAGTTAATTATTCACGAAATTTATTGATTTAGAAATTTTAAATGTACACAGAGTAAAAAAAATTTTTTCAAATAAAAAAAAATCAAATATAAAAAAACAATTTTTGAATAAAAATAATATTAATAAAGAATACTTTTGTTAATATTAAATAAATTTCTAACAATTTCGTTATATTTAATAATCATTATTATTTTGATAAATCACAAATAAATAATTAATTAATTATCAAGCAAATGAAAAAAATCTTAAAAGTAAACCCCATTCCAAAAATTTGGACATACCCAAAATCAAAAATAGGTAAAAAAAAACCCATTTATTGTATTTTTCCAAACCTAATATAAAACAACATTTAAGTAACCTAGTATTTATGTTTTAATAAGTCAAAATTTTAATCCAAATAAAAGAAAAAAATATAAAACTCAAAAATAAAAACAGGTGTAGTCCAAAATAATGAAACGAGCGGAACAAAAAATATATTGGTGAATTTGTTGAAATTTCACCAATAATTGTTGATCGATCAAATGTTAAGATACAATCGACCAATTGTATGTGATTTTCCAATTTAACAAACTAACACTAACCTTCTATCAACCATTGAAAAAAAAATTCGAGATCTAACGAAACAGATTACATAACTGCAAAAAAGGAAATGAAAACAAAACAAAAAAGACAAAAAATGAAAATGTTTGTAAAATCAAAATTCTTTCCAAATTGAATTTAAAGTGAAGTAATGATGTTCTTTCCACTGTTTAAACGGTGTCCAAATTCTTGGAATCTAGTTTATATTCCAGCATTGAGTATTCAACAAAAAAACATATATTAAATTTGTTGAAATTGAAAGAGCAATTGTTGATCATTAAATGTTTTAGATACAATCAACTATTTTTTTTTGTAATTTATAAAAAAGTGGGTGGGAGAAATCACTTTCAAATCAAAAATGTATCTTTTTTGAAAATATTATTCTACTTATTGCGGATAAAAAGATTTGGTATCCTAAATATATTGTATAACCCCAACAATTGATATTATATATTTAAAAATTCAATAAATTATCTTAATAAAAAGTATTTTCTCACTTTTTTTTAATAAAATATAATAATATCCAGAATTTAAAAGGAAATAATATTTGCAATTATTTTCACATAAAATGTTTAAACCATAAACATTAACAATGTCCAATTTTTTTTTTTTTTTTTTTTGTAATTTATTGTTTGTTTGATTTCCAGACAAAAATACTCAAACTTAACTTCATGTCAATAAATTATAAACTTATGTTTATTTGTATAAAAATATACGTTGAATCAAAACCACAAAATTAATATATCAAACAAAAAAATTAGAAAAAATAAAATAAATATTTAAAAAATGAAAATAATTTCTATTATTTATAAAATAATTATTAAGAAGAAAAACGTTTCTAGTCAAATTGGTCCAGCTTTATTGAGAAAAATTTAAAATATTTTTCGATTTAATCCAGTTTTTTTCTCAAAATAAATTCTCATTTTAGGATTATATAAATTTTTCTAATTTCAGTCAATTTTATGTTTTTAATATTGCTTTTTTTTTTATTCTTTTTCTTTTATTTCCACTTTTAAGAAGTAAATTTGAAAATAACTATTTTAAAATGAAAAAAACACTTTAAGAAAATAAAATTTATCTAATTTATTTTAATATCAATAGGTTTTTTCTTAAAAATTTATATTATCAATAATTTCAATTTTCCAATAAAATTGAGAAATTTTGCACAAGATTTTTCAATGAAATAGTAACAAGCATTTATTTAACTTTTCATTTTTTTTGGAATTTTTTTCGTTTGTCCGGGCATTTATATTAAAATTATCAACAATAGTAAATTGTTTATTATTTCTCTTTTTTCTCAATAATCTTTGTTTGATTCTTTAACAATTATTGAATTTTTTATTTTTTTCTTTGATCTTTTAGTAAATTAGAGTTTATTCAAAGAGTGATTAAACTTTTATCTTGAATTTTATTTTTTTTTGAATTTTTTTATTATTATAGTCGAATAATAGTTTATTCATCTAATATTGTAGGTTAAATCTAAATTTTTTTATTTAATAAAAAAATAGTTCAATTTTTAATTGATTTTGTAATACTGTGGTATATACTTTTTAATTTTTTTTTTCTTATTTTACTTATTTTTTTATTGTTAATTAGGAGAGATGATGGGAAAACAATTACTATCAGGTTTTTGGTTAGTTTTTTTTAATTTGAGATATAGAGTGAAATTTTATTTAATTTTAGGTTTATTTCTCAAATTAAAAAAAAAACATAAGCACTCTACGGCACTCCTGGCACCCCCCAGAAACTCCAAATGCATTTAAAATTTTTACCCTAGCTAAAATATAAATAATATTATAACTCAATAACATGCCCTTTCTTTAAAAATTGAAAAGAAAAAAAATTATATTTTAAACAAAGACAAGAAAAAGAGATAGAAAAGCAAGAAATAAAAAAGAGAGTACAAAAAAAATAATCAAAATAGTAAAAACTTCATTTAAAAGTTTTTTTTTGTCACCCTGAGCGTTGAATGGATTTGATAATTGTTTCCATTTATGTACAAAATTTCTAGATCATTACCATAATTTGATTCGATAAAAAGGACATTAATATTTTTACCAACAATAGATTAAATGAAAGAGGTTACTTTATAAATTTTTAATTTACTACTTTATAGATCGGTTGAATCTATAAAGTGCTCTGTTTTTTCAGAATAAGAATTTTTTTTCAAAATTTTCTTTTTGTTGGCTTTTTTTTTTTTTACTTTTGGTTTTATTTTTTTTTTAATATTTGTTTTTGAAACTTTTAATATTAGTATCAAGAATCTTCTTTTCAAAAAATCGTATTCTGGGTTACCTACTCGGCGGAGTTCACCCAATCCAAGTAGCGACTTGATATAATATACCAAAAGTATGAATTCGATTCACCTCCGTTTGTTTCAGATCACATTTGTTGGATTCAGTTCTCTAAAGTTGCTTAAGCACAGCTCAATTCGTTCAAGATCTGATCAAGTTAGTTTCTTTAAGATCTAATCATGAACAAGTCTACTAATTCTTAAAATGATTGGTTACCCCATTTTCCAAACACTTTAAAAAACATGAAGAAAAGCAACCAAAACAACTTAAAAAGAGAATTTGGAAAAAGTAAAAAGTCTAAAAAATCAAAAAATGAGTCTATTTAAAATTATTTATTAAAATAATTCATTTAATTTGTATTTAGAATATAATTTGTTTAATTGCTTTTTAAACAGATTAATATTAGAAAGCTGATAATAATCTGCAACATCTTGTAGCTCTGTAAATAATATTTGTAAATCATCATTTGGATTAAATTCGATTTTATTTGTATACAAATATTTAATAAAAATTTGTAAAGTACGGCAACTTTTTTGGGTATAATCTTTAATTTGTTTACAATTTTTTTCCAAAGTTCTAAACAAATTACGAAAAACTCCTGTTCGAACTAATAAAATGAATTTGTGAACCGAAATTTTTTCAAAATTTTGATCTTTATCTTTTTCATTTTTATTTTTATTTTCATTTTCATTTTCATTTTCATTTTCATTTTCATTTTTATTGTCATTTTTATTGTCATTTTCATTTTCATTTTTATTTTCATTTTTATTGTCATTTCCATTTTCATTTTCACTTTTCTTCTTCTTCTCCTTGTTCTTCCCATTCTTATTGCAAATTTTGATTTCCTTTCCACGATTGCACTTGCTATTTACTAAATATAAACATTTATCCTTTTTTGGCTGCATTTGAATCTTATCAATTTTTTTATTTTTATTTACCAAAATAAAAAAATCTTTTGAATTCTCGTCATTATAAAATTGAATTAAATCTTTCTTTAATAAAGACCAATCGAACGCAATTTGCAAATAGTTATTAATTAAATTAATCATTGATTTATTGAGAATTATAGAAGTATAAACCCAAACCAACCAAGTGTGTAAATCATCGTTTGATATCTTTAAAGAATTCATTTTTTTCGTAATAAAAGACAAATCTTTTTTGGTTCTAAATTGTAACCAAATTTTATGGGCCTTTAAATGATTTATTGTGCAATCTGTAAATTCGTTCATTAAAAAAAATTGATGAAAATCATTTATTAAGTCTGATTTTCGAATTTGGTTAACTTGTCTGTATCCCTGTGCTTGTAAATACAGTTGTCTGCCGATTCGATTCAAAGTTAATTTATAATACCAAATAATTTTGAAATTTTTTTTCATTAATTTATTAATCAATTGGGCCGAGGCTGAATTTAATCTGTAAGTGCCTCTCATTTCTATTGTTAAAAACGAACTATGATCCGCGAGGGCATCACATATTTCGCTTATTTCCTCGGGCGCCCATCCATTTTTACTTAATATTAGACGGTTTAAATTTGGATGGTTCCTTAAGAATTTACAAAACGGGTTGATAATATCGGTATCCTGTCTATCGGAATAGAAATCAATAAATTTGATATTCTGTAAAGAATTATTGGCTTCCCATAAGAAAATCTGGATTTCTTTATTAAACCAATTTGGCCCTATTAATAAGGTTTCCAAATTATTACAGTTTTTCATTACATTAAATAATTTTTTAACCTCGGTCAGATCCAATTGTTTTAAACAATTTAAAAAGGTTCCTGTCAAATCAACATAATTTATCGTATAACTTTTTGAAATGGAACTAAACAACACCGATAGTTGTTTGATTTTGACATACAAGTTCCTTAAGATCAATTTGTTTATTAAGTAATTATTTTCTTCAATAATTTGACAGAAATCGTTAATGGAATCATTTGACCAAAAGCAATCACTCAAATCCAGTGTAGTCAACGAATTAGAATATTTTAATGAGCCAAACAAAATGGCGCTATTGCTTTTGACATTAAACGATGTTCCAGACAGATCCAGTAGTGTTAAAGAACTTGTATTGGCCAGTAACTTTTGGAAATCGTCATTTAATGTTAATGACGGGCAGCCAAGGGAAAGCTTTTTGAGCTGCAAACCATTTGCACTGCCCATTACCAGATATTGTATTAACGTGGAAAGCCCCTCGGTGGTTAATTGGTTGCCCCTTACTTCTAAAGACTGTAAATTCTGATTATTGACGATTGCTTCTTTTAAGGATTTAATTGTGCGATCATTGACCCTTAGATGGTTTAATTTTAAACGTGTCAGCTTTGGCAAATGCGGCAACAACCCGAAGACTTTGATCGTGCTTTCTTGGTTCATATACGAATAGTTATACGACAAATCCAAAATCTGCAAATTGACGAGTTCCTTCAGGCTCTGCAGCAAGGTTTTGACAAGGTACGGCTTTAAATGTAGCGACCTTAAGTACAGCTTTTTAAGCTTTGGGTGGAACTGGATCCCCTTGAGAAGGGATGGCAAACAAACCCCAATTTTTGACTTGAGTGCTAAATAGACAACCTCAATGTTGACATTTCTTCTCAGCAATTCTTCAAAGCTGAAATCGTCAACAGGCAAATCAATCAAATCAAGCCCCAAGATCTCGACACTTTTGTTCATACACAGCCCCTCAAAGAGAGACTTTGCCATCGTCTTAGGAAAAATTGAGCCTGACAATGTTAGCCCTCTTAAGGGTGGGCCGTTGGATCCTAAGATCTGTTCGAAAAAGGTCATTGGCTCAGCAGGGAAATCGATCTCGATCAATTCTAATTTCTTTAAAGTCGTATTTTTCATGAGACCCGTGCATAACAACTCTAATGAAAGTTTGTCAATCGGGATCCTATGTAACGATAACGTCTCTAATGTTTTGTTCGTTTCAAGGACATAGCCCAGTAACGATAATTCAATAGGACGGAGTTTGTAGGACATCTTGAGGCTTGTTAAATATGTTGAGTTATTGATTAAATTATCAAAATAAAGCGGTAAACTTAACAATTCATCTTCGGATGGTTGATCCGTTTTATTTTGCTTGCTTTCCATTTTGTTCGCTTTTTTGGTCTTCGGGTGGGTTTTTGATTATTAGGTTGTGTTTTTGTTTTTGATTTTTGTTTTTTTGAGTTAGTTTGTTTGTTTTTTCAAGAAATAAAAACAGAAAAAATGAGTTTTTTATTTCTACATTCTTTTTTATGTTATCTTGTTTGAGTCATCTTATTTTATAAGACTGTATTCTCCAAAAGGTATGTTTCGAAATTTCATTTTTTTTTCCATACAATCTGTGGACGAATCCTCAAAATGTCGAAAGCTGAATTGATGTTCAATGATTTTTTCAAAAAAATCTTTAAGGTGGTATGTACATTTTTCAAATTTGAGAATACCATCATTAAGGTGAAATTGAATTGTTCAAATCATTTGTTAAACTATGTAAATGGATGTTCTGAAAATAGGAGAGCTGAATATATAATATATTTTCATATCAATTAGAAAAGGGGAATGAAAATAAATAAAACAATTTGATCCAAGAAAAATATTAGTAAAATCATCTATTTCTTGATTTTATCAATACAATTTGGGAATTACATGTTTTTTTTGCTTGGTTTTGTTTTTAATTCTTTTCGAAAATCTTTGATTATAAAAATTTTTGAGAAACAAATTACTGTTTATTTCCAAAGAATTTCCAAAATGAATTTAAAAATCCTATTTTGATTTGATTCTTTTTCATTCTGGGATTGGTTCAGAAAATACGTTATTTTTTGAATTATTCTTCAGAAATATATTTTTATTTAATTGATTTGTGTGGTATAAAACATATTTTTTTACCTCAAAACCCAAAAACCAAAAGAAAGATGGATTCTTGATTTCAATTTTTGATTAATTTTTCTTTTATTTTGGGTTGAATCTTTTCTAACTGTTTTTTGATTCCGAGACTTCAACCAATTTATTTTAATTTTTAATAGTATTCTTTATTTTGGTTTTGTTTGATAAAAATATTTGAAAAAAGAATTTTGATATTAAATTTGTAAAAAAAGGTTTTTGATAAATAATAATAAAAAGGAATGGGGTCAGAATCACTTGATAATAGATTACATATTATCATGTAAATTAAGGAGATAAAGAAAAAATATCAGTGCAATATACTTTATTTGGATTTTTTTTATATCATTTTTGTTTTAAACAGTTTTATTTGGAAAGGTGATCTTACTTGTTTGATTTTCAAAAAAAAAAATTTGTAGAATAATACACAATTATTTGGTCAGTTTTTTTTTGGTTTGTTTCTTGATTATTTTCAATCATTGGTTTAAATAGATTTCTTGATCTAAAACTCAAAAATTTAATAAAAAAAAATATTCCCAAAAAATCGAAAAATGAAAGATTTAACTCTGAATTACTTTGGGTTCACTTTCTTTTCACAAATAGCGCTGAGAATGATTTTTTCGTTTCAAAGTTTCGATATCTTGTTTTACTCAAAAAATCTTTTTTTCAGTGAGGTTCTCTAAATTAAAATTGTTGAAAATTGAAAAGTTTACTTACTTCAATAAATGGGTTTCATTTAAGGGGAGATTCACAATTGGAATTTTCACCATACTTTATTAGAAACTTTAGCTTTATGAACCAGTTTCTGAGCACATTTGATTTGGTTAAAAAACATGTTTGGTCATCTCACATTTTGATAAGATTCACTCAGATACCATCCAAAACTTTTATTTAGTTTCGGTTTATTTAATGTTGTTCTAGATTGAACTCAGATACTTGCAAAGGGTTCTATTTTTTTTTTGAATGATCTGCAAAACAAGTAACAAAATATTTCACAAGTTCCTTCATAACTGTGTAATGCTAATTAACTCAAATCGCCACCCAATAAAAGCTATCTGATCTCTATTTTTTTCTTTCTTGTTACTACTATTAACATTATTACAACCATGAAGGAAACATCTAAAATCACATAAATAAATGAAAATACACAAGAACTTAAGGATTATTCGAATTTTATTGGTAGTGAATACTATTTTTTCACCTATAATAACATATTTATAGACTTAAAAGAAACTTGATCTAAGGGATCTTGCTAACTTGAAAAATTTAAGTTTTTATTGGAAAATTTTGAGTTGGGATAAAACAATTTTCCTTCATCAAATCCAAATTATTCTCAACAAATTTTGAAGAAAAAAATTTCATTTGGAAAATGTCACTCCACTCTCTTTTCAAGTATGTTAGAGTGTAGCGAGAGAGCATAAATATACTTGAATAGAAAGTAGAGGGGCATTTTCTTAATATCAAAAAAAATCGATTTTTAGTTTTGCCTTGTTTTGTTGGGGAAATTCAAAAATTTTTTTGATCAATATATGATTTTCCAGCAAAATCTAAAAAATCCCAAAAATTCCAAAAATTCCAAAAATTGCAATATTCTGACTTTTCCACAACTCATTGTCTTTTAAAGCTTTTTTTCTGTTTATAGTATTTTATTTCAACCCCCACAGATCATACAATTCGAATATTCCTTTAAGATCCTTTAAAAAAAAAATGGAAGAAAAATAATACTAAAAAAACAAGATCACTGTAATCTTTTTTTGTCAATTTAAAAAGTATCTGTTGTTTTGTGTATTCTTTCAAAAAAAAACTAAATATAAATAATAATAATAATTACCAAAATTTTGGAAATACCTTTCCATTCACACAACTCTCAGTGGGGGGGGGGTTAGAAACCGAAATTTTGATATAAAAAAAAAATAATTAATATCATAAATTAAATATATGGGCATTGTCTTTTAAGGGAATAATCTCTATTAAATTTTTTTACCTACATTTAATAGAGATTATGAAAATTTTTTGCCAATTACTTAGATTTGAAGACCCCTGTTTATTTTCAATACTAATAATCGTAAAATAACAGATTAAAATTTTCATTCAACTTTTGAAAAAATCACATCTCCCAAAAGTTAAAATAAATCATCAATAGAAATAAATTCTAAAAAGGGATATAATAATTTAAACTGGTTATAAAAAGTAAAAATTCGAAAGGTAACATTAGATTTTAAAATCTTTTTTTGGGAAAGAGGAAGAAAATTTTGTTCAATTTATTTTGAAACAAATGATATTAAACATATTTCTCGATAATATATCTTGATTGTTAAATTGTTCAAGAAAAAAATAATAGAGACTAATCCCTTAAAAAATCCGAATTTGTACTCAATGAAGATTGAAAAACAATTTTTTAATATTAGAAAAAAACAAGAATAGACTAATAGTTGAGGAAAGTCAATTTATTGCAAATTTTAATGACGACATTTTCAGGTGAAAATAGTGATGTGGTGGATCAAAACACCCTTGAAAGGGTTATATTATCTCAATTAAATTACCAAATTTAAAATTTCTTTTGATAAAAAATTGTCAATTTTTACCTGATCTATTAGTGATATTTTGAATTTTTATTTTTCATTTCCTAATCTATAAACACAAAAAATTCCTCAAGAAGTTCTAAATATTATTTACTCTTACTTTTACAATTTTGTAGTAATTTCCAATTTGAACTTTTAATTCAGATCTTCTGAAACATATTTCTACACTTTCCTTAAACATTCGAATTCTTAAAATATAGAGGAAATAGTGGTCTACTTCAAAGGGTTTTTGAATTTTCCATTCTTTACTCAGTAAATTACGTATTTGATTGGTGAAAATTGTTTTTGTCAGTAAAAAAAAATACCATAAATTAAACTTTTTACAACTATTGATTGAACACTTATGTTTTTATATTTTAAAGATTGAAATGTTGTTTGGGAATTTTTGGTAAAATAATTGTTGTTTTACCGATTTTGCTTTAGAAATCTTCACAATAATTATTTTATTCTTTGAGATTTTATATTCCTTCTGTAATTGTTTCAAGGTGTTTCGGTTTTGCATTTACTTGGGTTGTTTCACTTTAAGGAAAATTATTTTCTCAAGAATGAGTTTCTACTTTTTTTAAAAGGAAATTAAACCAAAAATTTTTTCCTCTTTTTGAACTTTTATTTTTTTCCTATTTTTTGAAAAAAGTTCATTTTTCTTGATAAAGCTTTTTCAGGTTCATAGGCTTTCAATTTGAAGTTCCTTTTTTTAGATTCAACTCCATCATTCAAAATTATTACATTACTTGAAAAAAAATCCAACATTACTTTTTCAAATAAACAAAAGAGAATTCTTATTTCTGAAAACATTTAAATTTTGCAAAAAACAATAAGATTCAAAAACAATAATTATTGAGTATACTCAAGATCTATGAGCCAAGTTCTATTTTAAATGAATAATTCACATTGCAGATTAAAAAGTAATCACAACTGTTGCTAAAATTCAATCTGGCAATAAAGTTTCAATATCTTTACAGCTCTTTTTGAAAAACCCAGTTCAGGAAACCACTTTTTTGTTAACAGCCAATTTAAAAATCATTATTTTTCGAAATTTTTCAATACTTCTCGAAAAGTTAGTTGATGTTTTGAATAAATTCTAAAATCTTCAACTTTTTTCACAACAGTGTATATATACCCTTTTCGAAATTTGTGAAATTAACAATTCCTATCAGAAGATCCGAAAAATAATTTCCCTTTGAAAAAAATGAAAAATAAAAAATAGTGAACTATTAAAATTGAAAAAATAGTTGTGGTGTTAAAAAGTAAAGAAAGTTTACATTTATAAGCTTTAACGTTTCAAATTGAATTCAAACTTTTTCTATCTACAGTGATCAAAATAAAGCGTGCACAACGACTATAATCCGTGTTTCAAAATATTATCCGTACTTTTTTTTATTCTTGTACCAAGGCAAAATCCAATCTACTACCAAATAGTATACCTGAGCCCAAATCAATTTTGAAAGTAAAGTACTGATTATTTTCAGTAAAATTTAAATTATTAATGCAAATAGTTGAAAATTTTCCCAAATATTCTACAATTTTTTTTTAATTTTTTTGTTTTTTTTGATGAAAAATATTTTCTCTAAAAAATGAACTCTATTTTTTGAGATAAATTTTCCAATTTGATCCTTTATTTTTAGAATTTCTTTTTAAATAATAGAACTTTAAGAAACCAGTACCATATTTTTTTAGTGTTTATTATTGTTTTTTTTGATCGGTTGATGTATAGGTTTTCTATAACAAAAAAACACGCTTTTTATTTTGAAACACGCTTTATATTTTTTTGCACGCTTTATTTTGACTACAGTATTTTATTTTTTCTCAAAAATAATTGAATAATAAACAAGTGATCATTCACATAAAGTCCCCTACCAAGCAAACATAATGAATTTTACTCTTCTTGTGATAATGATTTTTTTGAAATTAAAACTATTTATTTTTTTTTAATCATTTTCAGTATGAATTTTTTGGAACTTTTTTTAAATTTTTTCCATATTAAGGACTATTCGAATTTTATGCTCTGGGAGGGTTGGGATACCATAAAGTAGAAAGTCAGAGAAGTAAGAGGTTAAGAATTAGTAATTAAAATTTGCAATGCTTTTTGAGGGAATTCAGTTAAATTTTGGATCTCAAAATATTTTTGTAATTTTCAATCAAAACATCAAAAATCCCAAAAATTGCAATATTTTGTCTTTCAGCAAAACCTATAACTTTTTAACCATTTTTCTTATCTATGTATGGTATTCCAACCCTCACATTGCATAAAATTCGAATATTCCTTAAGCACTACGTTTTGGATTTACCAAATAGTCTCGGTACCTGTTTATTCCAATTTCATGTAAAATGTGAAGAAACGATAATCAAATTATTCTCCAATTAGGATCAAAAAAAACATTTTAGTACATTTTTCGAATTAAAAAATTTTCTAAGAAATTTTGAGATTCCATATCCTAAAACACCTTTCTATGAAATGTAAAAATGAAAAGAGAAAAATAATTGTCCTTTTTTTTTGAAATAAAAAATGATGATCTTTTCAAACTCTCTCAAGTTAAAAACATTTAAACATAAAAAAAAAAAACACTCGTTAGTTGAAAAATCATCCAATCAGCTAAATACAAACTTATATTTCCTATTTCTTTAACTCGTTGTTTTTTTCTCTCCAAAAATAAAACAAAATAAATTAAAATAAAAAAAATAAACTAATTGTTATTTAATACTAGGGCTTTTAAAAAAAAATTGCCTAATATGAATTGTCATTTTTTCTTCCACGGCCCTATTACACTTTTAAAGAAATATTTGAATATTTATACTGGAATATTCAATTCTAGTTTCTTTAGACTTTAAAACAAAAGAAAAATAAAAAAAATTAATTTTCAATAACTTGAAAGAAAAAAGAAATATTTATTGCCCTTGCCCGAGATTTTTTTTTTAACAAAAGAAAAAAATGATAACTTTATTTTTTTTTATTTCTCTGGCTCTGATCAAGGTTTATTATCAGTAAAAGAAGCCGGTAATTGCTTATCAAATGAAATATTGAAAATACCATTGTCGGTTAGATTCATTTGTTGGGAACTAATTTAATGTTTTGAATTGAGGGGGGGGTAACAAATTAGAATTATTATAAAGCTTAAGTTGTTCTTTCGAAAAACTGTGGTTGGGGAATTTGATCTTGATTAAGAGGAATTTTTTTTTTTTTAATTGTCCAATTTGATTCCTTTCCCCCTTTGATTTCAAGTTTTTCCTTTTCTTTTTTTTTTTTTTTTTGAAAGTTTTTTTCCCAATTCTTTAGCTTGATTGCCCACCACTTGGTGGTTTGAATGTTTTTTTGGTATTCATCATTAGTAAAGAAGTTTAAAAGGCAAACTAAGAGTGTTTTCCCCCTTTTCGAACAATTATCACATAGTATTTGTTACTTGATTCTCGAGATTTATTTACAAAAGATTGTTTAATTTTTTGATCCATTCTTGAGAATATATTATTATTGGGGTTTAAAACTCATTTCGTTCTCTGCAAGTATCATATCAATTATGCATAGTAATTGTGGTTTTCTCTTAGGTTTTTTTTTTTTTTTTGGTTTTTATTCTTTTTTTCTTTTTAAAAATTTAAGTTACCAATAACACTTTTGGGGATAGTAAACTCCAGTTCAAAATAATTACCCCCTTAAAAATTAAAATTTTGAAAATAAATATTTTTATAAATTGAAGTTATCTATTTCTAATAAAAAAATTACTATTTTAGTATTCAGTTCTATAAACTAGAAATATTTGTTTTATTTCTAAAAATAAAATAAAAAAAAGGAAAAAACAATAAATAAAAATTGGGTCGTTTATTTGGGAATTTAGTTTATTTACTCAAATTTATTTTTAAACATACGATCCAGCCAAACACACGGTACATTTGTTTTTATTTTCGTTTGACATTTTTTTTTGTGTCTTGTTTCTTTCGAAATCCAATTGTTAGTTTCAAGATAAATTGGGTTGTGTGGGGAAGCTTTTGAAGAATTTTACATGCAACGATCTAATGGAAATTATATTAGCAAAAATTAGTTGGATTTTTGTTAATTTAAAAAAAAAATTTTTGTTATTTAAAAGAAAAAAAACGATCATTATATTTAGAGGAAATGGGAATTTTAGTTGATTCAATACAATACCAAATACTTTTTTGGACTTTAATCGAAAATGAATTTTGTTTGAAAATTACAATTAATAATTCATCAAAAATTACAATTTTCAGAAATTTTAAGCTTTAAGGACAATTTTTAAAACCCTCTAAATTATTTCAAACAACTTAAAAAAACAATAGAAAATTCTCTACAAGAATTCAGGTGTTTAAAATTTGTTTTAAAGGGAATTTTTCTCAAAAAACAGATTTTTTCCGATACTCTTTTTCAATATCACAGAAACAAGAACTAACAAATTTTGAAAAAAAAAATTTCATTTTTTACTTCTTAGATCTAACTGAATAAAAATTTGTTAAATTTGTAAACATATAAACCTTTTATTAGAGAACATCGAACATTGGATTTCAATTTGAAACGTAGTTCCTAATCAAATACCTATTGATCACAAAATAAATAATTATAAAAAATTCAGAAAAAGGCAGTAGTATTTTTAACAATGAGATCCTCTTTCTCCTTTGATGTTTGGGCTTATTAATAACTTCTTAATTGAAAAATTAAAAGATTTAGTTGATAATGTTCAAATATTAACATATGATTTAAAATTAGCTATGTAAGACAAGCCTTCCATAAATTGATAAAAACTTCATCAATAATTCATAAAATTATCGAAAAAGTTCAAATTCATCCCAAATACTGATAAAACCTTTAAAAAAATAAGTTATCAGCAATAAAATATTTAGGAATTTGGTTAGTGTAAGAGTAACATCTACAAAAAAAAATTAAATAGGTAGAAGATAGTTTTAGAAAAATAAGTATGATTTTTAAACAGCAGAATTTAACGAATCGGGATAAAATTTATAATGTTTAAAACAATATGCATTTTTCAATCGTTCTTTGGACTAGTAATTAAATTCACTTTATATCAAAAAGGTTTTAACTCTATAGATGTTTGGATAAATAAAAAAGTTACAAAAATTTTCAAAATTAATCCATATTCTCCTAGAATAATTTATAAAACTGAAGAAAAAATATAGACCAAGCCATAATATCAATTTGTAAAAGAAGATATAAACTCAAAAAGAAATTAGAAATTCTAGAGGTTTGAACATATTTCAGACCAATTTAAATTTTCCCAAAAAAAAAATATGAAAATATTAATTTGGAAATAAAATACTTAATGGGGTAGCAACACTATTACCAAAAAAAAATATGTAACAGTTTATTAAAAATTTTCTTGGTAATTTGAAGTTCTAGAGAACCTCAAAACTTTAAAAAAAAAAATAGTGAAAAATGTTTATTTTAATAAACCAATAATTAAAATTTCAGATAAAATATATCTAAAAACCAAATTTAAAAGTAATTTTGAAAAAATTATTTGATTTTTTAAAGATATTATTTTTTCAAGATCTAATACTCATTCCTTCAATTTATATTTTCAGATTTTATTTATATTATATTTAGTTATTATTTGAATATAGCCAGATCGGCAAATATTCTAGAGATCTCTCAAAAAAAAAAATTAAATAATAATTATTTTTTTCAAAATACTATTTTATAAAAGCGAATTTCAGGTTTCATTGGTATTTCAGATAACTTTTTTATATTTAATAGTTTCATATCTTTTAAAAAAGAATTCATTTTATTTGATCATATAATGTTAATATTAATTTACAAATTTTATGTTATTTTATTTTAATTTTTAATTTTTAATTTTTTATCTTTTTCTTGATTCGTTTTAGTAACTCATTTATTATTAATAAAATAATGTTTCACATTTTGTTGTTATCTTATAAAAGTATTAAATATATTTTCTAGATAATTCCGTTGAATTCTCATAATAAAAATATCTTATTCTTTAGATTTTTAAACTATTAGTGGATTTATTTACATATTTTTTTACAATATTTACTCAACTTGAACTCAAAAATGTAATGAATCTATCTGAATTAATAAAAAAAAAAAAATAAACTTTTTCTATTAGTTTCTCTATCTTTGAAATTTATTAATTTATGAATTTTAAAAAAATTCTTCAGTTCATCTTAACTATTCTTTGTGAAATGTACACCTTAGAATTTATCATTTTTATTTTGATTCCTAACCAATTTTAAAAAATGTGTAATTATTTGGAATTGTGGGATTCTATGAGACAGAAAATAAATTACAAATCATGATATTGATATTCAAATCATTATTCAAAATTAATAACAATTTAATAGTTAATAAATTTTAGACTGTTTTGAAAAATATTTTTTAATTAAAAAAATAATAATTTGATAAAAACAAAGATCCTCAAAAAAACAACAAATTTTGTAAAATTCTTTAAAAGAAAGATTTAAAATCCATGATTAGATAAAAAGATATTTTTTTTTTGTTTCGATTTCGTTGACAGATTGATTGAATATTTACATAGACAACAATTATCAATTAAGGGATAAATCCTTGAATCCCAACTAATTATTAGATTGGATATACTAACAAGAAAAATACTCAGGATAATAAAAATCATTAAATATATTCTATATTTTTAATTCTCTTTAGCTAAAATAATCACTTGGACTCCCAACCTATATTCGTATTAGATTCAATTAATAATACAAATTCACATAATAATAGAAATCATTAAATACATTTAATATTTTTCATTCTCTTCAGTTCGATCATTTTTTTAACACAATAATTATTTAACAATAGCAGTTTAAATTCAAAATATTTAACAATAAGTCAAACATAAAATGATGGATCTTATGATCATTTATCATCTCTTTTTTTTGATTTTTTTTATTTATTCATTTTTTTTTTCAGCATAGTTAAACAAAATTAAATAAACACAAATATTAAGTCAAAAAAATGAATATATTGGAAATTCAAATTAAATATAATTATTATTTTAAAATTGAAATCCTATTATTATAATTTATATTATTATGAAATATAGTTCCGGAAAAGGCTGAGAAATTATTATCATTATTAACAAATTCAACATTGCTTCGAAACGAACGTGAGAAAATTCAGAAAAAAGGCAATTGAATAAAACTGGAAAATAATTATCATAATGAAAGAAAACGAAAACCAAAAAGAAGACAAAAAACAATTCAAAATAACTTGAATAAAAAAAGAAAAAACAGCTACCAAAAATCAAAAAGTTCATTTATATTAGATGAATCCGATTCAATACTAATCAACGAAAATCTCAAACTTCTTTCCAATAAAACTCATAAAAAGAAAAAGAAAACGAAACGAAAATAATAATAATTTTTTTTTTTGGAATAATGATAATTAATTCATGAAGATATGAAAACAACCACTCATATAGATCCCCCGTTTTTTAAATTTTGTTTAGTTTAGAACAATATCTTCATTCGAAACATTAAATCATCGAATTTGAATTACTTCAATATTTTTTTTTTAAATATTATGAAAACTGTTTTTTTCAAAATATTCAAATAAATAGAACAATTTAGAAAGAGTTATGACTTTACATTAATTTGAAATAAATATATTTAGATTTTTTCATAATTTTTATATTTTTTTAACAATTGCTTTTAAATTAGTGCATTATATTATTATTATTATTATTATTTGAGAGAGGTAATTAAACAAAAATACCCCCTGTTTATCGTTAAGTTTCTTTTAATTTTTGAAATGAACAGAAAATTTATTGAATTTTCATTTTATTTCAAAAGTTAAAAAACACCTAGGCACTTCAAGTTAGGTTTAGCAAAGTTTAAAAGAATAGAGTAAAATCATTTATTTTACTCTATCTTTTGAATACTGTAAAGGATAAGCGCTCTACGGCACTTGACGACACTTCAAGTTAGGTTCTACAGGATTTAAAAGGGTAGAGAAAATTTTTTGATTGTCTCCATTCTATTTATTTTTCAAATTAAAAACAACCTTTCTAGGTTTACTTGAGGATTTCTATTTTATTTATGAAGTGTTCTAGGTTTTTTTTTTACTTTTTGAAATAAACAGAAAATTTTAATAAATTTTTGGTTTATTTTGAATAATTAAAAAAACCTAATGAAAATCTATTGATTTTCGAAATAAATAGAAAACTCAAAAAAACCTAATGAAAATAGATAGATTTTCCAAAAAAAAACATAAAACCTCAAGAAAACTTAGAAAAATCTATTGATTTTCCAAATAAATAGAAAAACCAAGAAAACATCTGCACTTTACAGCACTTATGTATTCCAGTACTTTTTTTAGAGTTTTTTATACTATTTATAGTGTAGGCAGGATTATAACTCGGAGGCTAACTTTTCTATAAAGAATGAAAAGTTATTATTATTATTTTCGAACAAAGCCAAGAAAAAAACACCAAGAAATTTTAGAGTAAAAAACTATAGAGAAAAGCAAATATTTAATGAAAAGTTCAGTGTTGTTTTGTAACTCCAGTGTTTCAGTTCTCTGTGGTTGTTTACTTGTAAATTCTATTAAAAAATCATTGGCCCATTAAAAATCAAATTTTAATGAAAAATATTTTTAATAATTAAAGTTATCTATTATAATATAAAAATTTAGATTGTAATATTCAATAAGATACTCAAGAGATATTTATTTATTGTCTAAAAATAAAAGAAAAATAAATAAAAAAAACAATTAAAAAAAATTGGTAAATTTATTTTGAAAGAAACATTACATAAGAAAGAGAAAATTTAAACAATTAGTAAAACCCATTTATCGATTCTCCTTCCATTTGAATAACTAAATCTAATTTTATTTTTCATATTTGAAACCAATTTTTTTATTAATTCATCTGTTACTTCTTTCCAATTTTTCATTTTCATTTTCCATTTTCGATTTTAACAAAACACTATCAAAAAACTGAAAAAGAGAAAAAATGATTTATTTTCAAACTTTTCGTTGTGAGGGGAAAAACTTCAAAACGAAACCCAAGTAATTCAAAATTCCAATGTAAGATGGGCCATTGATTATGAAATTTAGTTTATATTTATTAAGTTGAATATTTTATAGATCATCATCATAATATCTCTGGTTTACCTATTACCATAGAGATCCGAAGTTGATCCCAGTAAAACGAAGGTTTACCACACATGCCATAAATTTATCCAGGGCAAGGTAATTAAAGATAATAAAAAGTTAAATTGCACCCACCATTCCCTTTCTTCAATACTTTGTCAACCATTTTATAACAACATCTTTTATTATTTTTCTTCTAATCTAAACCCCAATTCAAAATATTTAACACACATAAAATTCAATTTTTGAAAAAAAAATCTTATTTGATGAATTCATAAAGAAATACCAAATTAAAACAATTCACTAATTGAAATATTAACAATTTTATATAAAACACAACACTTGCAAAACTAAAAATAAATAATTATCAATAATAATAAATTATTTGTATGTTTAAAAATTTTGGACAGAGCAAAATAAAAAAATATATTTGTAAATTTGTTCAATTCTATTAGGAATATTGATCGATCAAAGGTTAGATACTACTACCAACTAATCTTCTTTAAGTTCTTCTATTTTGAATAACTAAACCAAAACATAAAACCAATCTTTGACAAACATTTAGATCGATCGAAATAAGTTCCACAATCCAAAAAAATAAAAGAAAAATAAAAAACTTTTCAGATGAAAAATGGATTTTCATATTTTTCAAAAATCAAAATTATTTTCAATTCGAATAAAATTGTATTATTGTAATATTTTGAACAGTTTTAACTGTGTGGAAAATTTAGAATTTTAGTTTATCTTTGAATTAGAAAAAAAAAGGGTTAACTCAAAAAGTGTAACAGTAAAAATATATAAAACTTTTGAATTTTTTTACCAATATAAAAAATCATTTCAGTATTGGAACTCTCTCAAAATATATATTTTTTCATCAGAAAAAATAGAATAAAAAACAAGATAATAGATTTTTTGTAGTTATTGAATATCCAAAACTTAACATATTTAATATCCTCCTATTCCATTAATAGTAATAAAAATTAAAATAAGAGCTTAAAAACAAAAAGAAAATAAAATTGTTTGGAAGAAGAATAACAAATATAATACTATTTTATTGTATTTTCTTTTTTCTCAAAATATTTTACTTCTCTTTTGACATTATTTTAATTTTTTACACTTCCAAAACTATAAAAAAACAAATATTATATAGTCAGTTCCACTTTTAAAACACAAACTTTCAATGAAAATTAAGGTACAAAAATATTCAAAATTAATGACAAAAATACAGATTCTAATAAAATAATTTGTGAAATAAAAAAAATCCAAAAAATATGTCTTATTTTGAGATTTTTTTTGTATATTAAATTTCCTTGAAAGTTTGTGTTTTAAAAGTGAAACTGACTGTATAAAAATATTTCAACCATCAAAATTTCATATAAAAATATAAAATATTCAGCATCAATGCTCAATATTAATTAGCCCAAGCTGGGATTATCTTATTTTCAATTTTGGAAATTATTTTATTAATACGAACTTGTATTAATTAATATATTAATAGAATATTCAAAAAATAATACAAAAACATGCATAAATTTAAATATTTTATAATTATTTTAAATAATGAAAAAAATTCAAGTCTAAATATTAATTAATGCAATATAAATGTCTTAAATAATCTAATCTTTCGAATATTATTATGTGAATTTGATATTAAATTATAACTTTAAAGTTTTTATATTTTTCATTCGATTTTTTTGTAAAAATATCCATTAATAATCAAATTTTATCCAAACAAATATCTAAATAATTAATATTTTTTAAATCTTTAGAAATAATTATTTTATCTTTAATAGATTTTAATCCAATTTGATTAAGAGTTTTATCCATTTAATTATATTTTTGATTTTAATAATTTTTCTTTTTATCATAAAAATTAAATGAATTATAAAAACTTAATAAAGCTTGATTAAAGATATAATTTTCTATAAAGGATTTTTAGAAATAAATCAACATTTTATCAAAAATTTATAGATTGAATCACCAATCTAAAGAATTCAAAGTTTAAAATTATCTTAAATTTTGGTCCTAAATATAGATTAGTTGCTAAAATATTCCTTTTTTCAAAACAATTAGAATAATTCAAGAGATTTATAATTATGAACTATTTTAGATATCACAATTATATTGATAAAAAATATCTTTCTTAAAAGTAAAAAAAAAAACTAACCAATCTTTGGGTTTTTAACTTTATGATTATTAAGAAAATGTTTAAAATGAAAAATAGTTACTTTTGAGCGTTCTAAATATGGGTTTTCAAAGATCGAAAAACTATTATTTCCCTTTTTAATCTTTAGATTTTGAAAAGTAATAAGAAAAAAAAAATTCCTTAAAGAAAATTTTGAATTCGAATTATAATAAAAATATTCTCATCTAAAAAACATAAAATGTAATATAATTTTTTTTGAGGCATTCTAATTCTTGATCGGGAAAAATGATTTATCTTTAATTACACAGTACTTTAAATTCAGACAAATCAGGGCCAATGTTCATTCTTAAAATCAAAATCATGAATTTAAATAGCTGTTAAAAATATTAAAAAACTAACTCAAAACATTTTATTAAAAGTATGTTTAAAAAGTGTAGACTTAATTTTTAAAAAGTGAACTTAAAGCTTACTAATTTATACGTTTTCTACAGTTCCAATAACCTTTGATAAAACTTTTTGTTCACAGTTTTCAATAAACAGCTACAAAACATTAAGTCATTTTTCTAAATTTACTTTTATTCTCAAAAAAAAAACAACAAAAAAGAATGAGTATTTATGTTAAAACTTGGTTAAGTATAATTCTTGAAGAAAATATAATAATCCGAAATTCTTTAAACCTCAGTATTTACCTCTGCCAGTCCCTACAAAAATTATTTCCGAATTGTATTAAATGCATTGATAGGTAAAAATTACAAAAAAAAAAACACAAAAAACTTCTTAATTTCAGTCTTGCCCAAACCCTTCTTCTTATTTTCTTTTCACAAAACAAAAAAAAAAAAATAAAAACTAAAATTGGACTTGGATCATAAAAACGAAATCAAACAAACACAAAACTCTAAACCACAATCATTGTTAAAATAATATGTATTTTTTTAAAAAAGAAATGATCCAAAGAAAAATGTAACAGCCTTTCTCGAAGTTTTAAAACAAAAAGGAATAAATCATGCATACAAAACCTGCAATGTAAAAAATTTCTTAGACCTTACAAAACAAAGCCACTTATCAAAATTGTTGTATTCTTTAAGCACTGTAATCTTTTCAAACAACGAATTGATAGATCCTGATAAAGGCCAAGGCACATGGCAACGTGGGTTAACCTTTGAGTTTTTGTGTGCCCTCACGGAGCAAACTGAGCATGATCTCATCACGTGCGTTGAAAGGAGCTTTGTTAATGGGGGGTGTGAAATTGAAGCAAATTTAGTTTACCCATTGCTCTCGGGGTATGAAGAAAAAGTTATTTGCATTTCATTAAGATCTGGGCAATTAAGGTTTTTGCTGCCAACACTGGGGATGTCCAAAATTATGTATTCCCGAATCAATTATTTTTCATTTCACGGATGCAATCCAAGGCTCGTTCGTATGACGGTCCGAGAAAAGACACCAATAATTTTTCGTTTCGGAGATCCCTTTGCGGCACTATACTTTACGTACTCATTTAAAATGCTAAAAAGATATCCTCTACAAAAATTGGAAGTGCACTACCCCATTAACGGGAAAATATTTGGAAGATCAAACGAATACCGCTCGATCGTAATGAGAGGCTTTACTCAAAAATATACGACTTTTAGGCTACTACATAATAATGATTACCAACAGACAACAGTTAAATTATTAATTGACAATTTGGGTATTTATTTTTCTCCTCTAGAGGAAGCGATATCAACAAAAAAATCAACACCAATGCCTTCAACCTTCAAAAATGATGAAAATGAATCTAATATTAAAAAAAGCATGAATTTACAATTGTTAACAAATCAAAATCAGAAAAAATTACAAAAAAAAAGCCCACAAAAAGAATCGCAACCGAAGTCAGTAAGCATTAATAATCATATTTCAGATCAATATTATAAAGATTTAAGAAATAAGGTATCTAATAAAAGCTATTCCTATATAAAATCTGGTAACCAAAAATCAATTTCGATGAATATTCAATCGGTGGATAGCTCTGAGCAATCAACAAATAGCAAGAATTTCAAAAGGAATTGCCAGCAGCATAAATTAAAAAAAACGGAATTAAAGAACTTGAAATCAAAAATGAAGCTGATTGCATTATGGGAAAATGATGATATTGAATTAAAAGAAATACACTACGATCAATTGACATTTCAAATAATGGTAAAGCCATCAAATAAAAGAACCAATAAGGAGAAAGATAAAAGCAAAAAGGAAATAAATAATAACGCAGTAAAAATATTTAAATTTGGTGCTGAACATCAAGATATTATTGAATTATTCAAAAAATATATTCATATTTTTAAAAAATATTACTCGCCAAATCATCAAAATAAGGATAATGTTCATACAAACAAAAGTATCAACAAAAAGGGCAGTAGTATTAACAACAGAAACAACAACAGTAGCAGCAGCAACAATAAAAAACATTACCAGCACCAATAAGAATAATAATAATAATAAGAATAATAATAATAATAATAATAATAATAATAATAATAATAATAATAATAATAATAATAATAATAATAATAGTGAAGGCAATTATGAAAAGAATAGCAATAACACCAAGAGCGATGTTTTAAAGGCGAATATAATTAATAAAAAAAAGACAATAATGGAAGATCAATGGGTTACTTCAAAAACAACATCTACCATACATTCAGATAAATTATCTTCAAATGCAAATTGGTTAATAATTAACCCGAAATCTTCTAAGGGGTTATTCATGTCACCCCGAGGTGCCTTAATCAATAAATCAAAAAATTATATTCATAGCAATAATAATGAAATTTTTTTAAATTTAAACAATGGTGATTTAATTATTAATTATTTAAATAGTACAATGGTTCATCTATCCCTTTTTAATAAAAATGGCGAACCGATTATTCTTCAAAATCAACCAATTTTTTTTGGTTTAAATACAGAAGAATATTTTGAAACAAATAATGAATATAATAATGAAAATAAACAATCAGAAATTACTTATTCTCCCGAAATTAAAAAAATTGAATTACAGTTAAAAAAAAAAATTTCAAATTTATTGCTATTAAATGACTTGTTAAATTTTAATATTCAAATTTTAACATATTCCGAACAAACTTGTATTCATTTATGGGAAAAATGTAATCTAATATTAACAAAAACTTTTTTCCGATTGACACAAAATGAAAAAAATATTTATGATTCAAAATATTTAGCAAGTAATAAGTTAATTATTCATCCTATTTATGAAAATATTTTTTTATTAAGACTTAATTATACCCATTCAATAATAATTTATTGTTCAAATCCCAATGAAAGAGATATAATTATTAATCTTTTTATTATTTTTTCTCAAAATTTTTTTAAAAATTTTCAATTTGAAAACGAACATGTAAATAATTTGAATAACAAAATCATTTTAAAAAATATACCCATTTATATTAATTCGACACTCAATAAAAATTTAAATAATTATACTTTTCATGATTCTGAAAAAAAAAAATTCCAAAAAGAAAATGAGAAAAAAAAAAAAATACAAGATAATGTTAATGTTAATGATAACAAAAAAGAGGAAGAATCTAGCAATTCCCAACAAGAAAATAATAGTAGTGAAGAAGAGGAAAGTGAAGAAAACAATGAAAATGAAAATGAAATAAATCATTCTAATCAAGAAAAGTTTTTAAATGAAATACCAGAGTTAGTAAAAAATAGCATTTTCAACTTTAAAACCAAAAATAAACACAAAAATGAAATAATAAATGAAAATAATATAAACCAAGATAATTTCCCTAATATATTTAATAAATCAATTAATAAAGGGCTTTATTATAATTCCTTTTGGTCATTATGTGGAAAGATTAAAATTAAAATTTATTCAGATCATTTAAAAATAATATTTGGCGAACAAACAATTAAACGATATTTAAATAAATATATCAAATTTATCCCTTCCAATTTTAGCCCAAATCATGGTAAATTAATTATTGACGAATTTAGTACCATTTTTATTTCATTCAAGTTTTTTGAAAAAACTTTGTCGTTTATGAATAATTTAGAACAAAACATATTTAATTATTTAAGCAGAGAAAATGGGGAAAATGGCAGTTATAAAGATACAAATAAAGAGAATTATAATGAGTTAAGATATTATTGTAAATTAAACACATTTCAGGGAAATAAACCTTGTCAAATTATTTTAAAACAGAATTCCTTTTTAATTAGTACCTGCTCAAATTCATTCACTTCTGAGTATATTTCCAAGTTTTCTTTAATAAAATTAAAATTAAAAAACAAACAAAAAAATAATTTTAAAATCAAATTAAAAATTGGCTATAGCAAATGGTTTTTATTTATTTTTAATAAGAAAAATGATTTTTTAGAATTTTATAATAATTATACAAAATATTTTAATAATTATATGTATTCAAAAAAAAAGGATCAATTAAAATCAAAAAAGATCTATTATGAGAATATTAAAATTAATAATAATCAAAATGAATGCGATAATGACATTATTAATCAAACAAAGAATAATGATAATAAGAATAAAAATAGTTATAATGATAATAATAATAGTAGCAGCAGTAGTAATAACAATAACAAAAATAATGAGAATAATAAGAATGATAGTAATGATAAGAACGATAATGATAATAAGAAAAACAATAAGAATAAGAATAATAATAATAACAGCAACAACGGTCGCAGCAGCAGCAGCAGCAGCAACAACAACAACAACAACAACAACAACAACAACAACAACAACAACAACAACAACAACAACAACAACAACAACAACAACAACAACAACAACAACAACAACAACAACAACAATAATAATAATAATAATAATAATAATAATAATAATAATAACCATAGGAATAATTTAAATAATAATCAAAAAGTAAATAATAAAATTAATAACAAAAACAATTATTATGCATTAACTTATCAAAATGAACAGTTTATAGGATTATATGAGATTTTTTTCAATAAATATAATTTAATTATTTCCAAACCAAAAAAACCAAAATCCAAGTGCTTTTTCCTATTATCCGGCAGCGATTATTTAATTCACCAGGAAAATAAAAATATAATTAAAATAGGATTCTTAAATGGCAAAACTTTAACATTCATTTTCCATTCTATTGAAATTAGTAATATCTTTTTAAAAGAATTTAAAATTAAAAGAGAGGCAAGTCAGAATAAGAATATTTTTTCTTCTAATATTTTTAAAATCAAATTTAATGATATGAAAAAATTAACTCAGCAAGATGCAAAAATCATATTATGCCCATTATCTCTGCAATTGGAAAAACTTTTTGAAAATTCAAAAAATAATAAAAGTTTAATTTTACAAGCAATAGTTCGAATAACTTTAGACACTATTATAATAAATAACGATTTTAAAAAAATTACAAATATATCAAAAACTCAAAAAGAAAGGGAAGAAGAAAAGGAGAAGGGTGGTGTTGAAGAATTATTAATAGAATTGGAAACTGGTAAAAAATATTTATTTGAATTTATGAATCAAAATGAAAAGCATAAATTTATTAGTTTAATAACACAATTTAAAGAAAATTGTGGCTTTGCTCCCTTTGCTGATAAAGTAACTGGTAAAATATTTTTTGTTACTTTTTATGAAAAGGAAAAAAATTCCAATATATTAACTCCTATTGGTGAAGTTGGTACGATATCTATCAATAACAATAATATTTGTCTTAGATTAGATCTTACACAAGAAATATTAAATAAAAACAAAAAGGATTGCACAAATGAAAGGTATTATCAATTTTCAAATTTAATTAATATTTCGAATTACGAACAAGATGCCAGTAAAATTAAATTGAATTTGCCCAAAAATGAAGCCTATTTATTATCATTTAACGATCAATCCCAAAAAGAAGATTTTATTTTATTAATAGACGAAATTGGAAATTCATCGCAATTTATTGATTTTGATTTTGATTTTGAATCCGATCTTGAATTAAATTCAAGTAGCAATAAGGATGACATATTTCAAATGCAAGGTATAATTACTAAAAAAAAATTAAAAAATAAAATTTCTTTCTCCTTAGAAAACTCTAAAAATAATTTTTTTAAAGCAAAATTATATTCTAAAGAAAATAAACACTGGATATCCATTTCAATATCTTTTTTTCATGGTGATATTTTAATAAACTCTAAATACAAAAACTGGGACGCAAAATTATTAGAAATCAAAATTTTTAATCAAAAAAAAAAAATAAATAATATGATCAAAATAAACTTAGAAAAATTAAATCAAAATTTAATAATTAAATTCAACAATGAAAAAGTGAAAAAAAATTTTTTAGAGGAGTGTAATCATCGAATATCATTATTTGCCCAAAGCAATGGAAAAAATAATAAACTTGATGATGAGAATGACGGAAATGATAATAATCAAAAAAGTACATTAAAATTCAATTTAAATAATAGCTTGCATAGTAACCATATTCTTAAATTCTCTGCCAAAATAATAAATAATAATATTGTCAAAAAAAATATTGTTAATCTAAATAATAATCACATTATTTTAATTCTAAATATTAATAATGGTAAAATGTCCATAATTTCGAAAAATAATAATGAATTGATGTTTAAGCTAAAATTAAATAAATTTATTTTATTATTTCAAAACAAAAATAACCCGAAAATTATTCGTTACCATGATAAATTAAATGAAATTCTATTTGATTTTGAATTGGATAATGAAGATGAAGCCGTGCATTTAATAAAAATTTTCTACAATAATTTTGAAAAGGTTATCTTCATTTGTAAAGCAATCATCAAGTATCTAGATAAATCATACACCGAAAAGGTAAGAATAATATCTAAAATAAACCAATTGCAATTTTTTTTTATTCAAAAATTTAAAAAAATGAATTTGTTTTATGATCAAGTCAAAATTATTCACAAAGGATCAAAAGAAGATAAAGATAAAGAAGAGAAAATTGAAGACGAAGATGAAGATGAAAATGATAAAAAATTGCAGATAAATGTAGATGGGAAAATAATGTCAATATTATTTAAAAATAAAGAAGATAAAACAAAATTTATTCAAATTCAGAACGAAAATTTTAATGATTAATTCTGAATCAAAATGAGACAGGAAAAAAAAAAATATTTATATTTTTTTTTTTTTTTTTCGATTTTTTCCCTGGCTGAATCTTCTTTTATTTGGCCAAGAAGAGTTACAGTGGAAAAGATCAAGTTGTTACTTGTCAATACTGGTATCCTAGAAACATGATAGTATGAGTAACTTGAAAATCAAAAAGAAAAAACAGATTCAAAGGGTTAAAAGCAA
Source organism: Anaeramoeba flamelloides (assembly GCA_027625915.1). Lineage (NCBI taxonomy): Eukaryota > Anaeramoebidae > Anaeramoeba > Anaeramoeba flamelloides. Next base: position 3,356,839 of record JANTQA010000072.1, read on the forward strand.
ATTATTTCAAAATGGAAAAAAAATAAAAAAATAAAAAGAAATGATAGTAAGTGAATAATTAACTTACATGATTAACCTTTAGAACTAAAGAAAATTAACCAAAAGTATCGTGATTATGATTTTGGGTATTAACAATGTAAAAATTAGAATTGGGATATATTTTTACCAAGTGTTTCTTTTAATCCATCTTTAAAATTCTTTTTTATTCTTTTAACTTCTTGTTTTTATTTCCTTGTCAAATTTTTTGTTTTGATTTTTCAACCAATAAATAATTTGAATGTGTAATTACCATGAATAATCGTGAAATTTATCGTTTTACGCCTGAATCTCTGAAAGGAAATTTAATAAAAGGACATTTAGAGTGTAATTTACACTTCTTCGATAATAATAATATAAACGATATTTTTTTTTATTTCTATTTTTTAAAAGAGAGAATTACTTTTTTCTCTGTGTTGTTAAGTTTTATTTCTCAAATTAAAAAAAAAAATCTTTTTCCTTGTATGTCACATTTCAAAACTGTTTTTTAGAAATTTTTATAAATAATCAAAAATTATTAGATATTTACACATTATCTAATAAATTTTTATTCTTTTGATTAATAATAATAAAGTATTGATTGATTTTTTTATTATTTTGATAAAATCTTATAACATATTTTTAGATTTTTTTGATTAGTATAACATCGTTAGGTTTTCATGAATTCAAAAGAATTAAGTAAAATCCCTTATTATACAACATTATTTTGAATTATTGAAAATTCCAGTTAGCTTTTTTTGAGTTTTCTGCTTATTTGGAAAATCAATAGATTTTCGTTAGGTTTTTTTGAGTTTTCGATTTATTTGTGAAGTGTTCTAGGTTTTTTTACTTTTTGAAATAAACAGAAAATGTTTTGATTTTCGTTAGGTTTTTTTCACTTTTTGAAATAAACTGAAAATTTATTAAAATTTTCTGTTTATTTCAAAAAGTAAAAAAACCTAGAACACTTCACAAATAAATCGAAAACTCAAAAAAACCTAACGAAAAACAATAGATTTTCCATAAAAAAAACTAAAACCTCAAAAAAACCTAGAACACTTCATATTTGGAACAGGAAAACCTCCGTAAAACCTAGACACTTTTTGTTAGGTTTTCATGAATTTAAAAAGAATTGACTAAACTCTTTGATTTGTCTTAATTATTTTTGAATCCTGAAAAAGTTAGGTAATCTATGGCACTTACAGTTATTTAATGGTATAGGCAAACGTAAAATTAAGGATTGTAGTTATCATCAATGAATTATTCATTTTGCTTTTCTCTAGATTAATCAGATTTTTTTTTTTTTTTGGCTATTGTTATGGGTATCTAATATTTTTTTCAGTAAAATGGTCCCAGTTTTATTGTTATAATAAAAATATAGTCTTGAGTTTAAGACAGTATCCTTATAAAATAATTTTTACTTTCTATAGGTGTGGATTATTTTTTCTAATTTAGTTATATTATTTTTTCCTTTTTTTATTTTTTTTCATTTTCTTTCCTTATTTTTTGTTTTAAAAAAGTCAATTTCAAAAAAAAAAAAATATTCGAAATCCCAAATTATTTTTACTTTTGCAAATTTTTTCACTTAATCTTGTAAAAATTTTAAGAAGGGTTTGAAAGGGTTTAGAGATCCTCCAAGTATTTAAAATGTGAAAATCCATAAAACCACAAGTCTTCAAAATCTTGAAAAAATTAAAATTATTTTTTTTTACGTTCAAAAAAAATTTTCTTCTCATCTTTTATTTTTTCTCAAGTTAAACTATATATGAATATTGTCTTGAGACAAATAATAACCTCTTTAGATAATGTACTTTTTTATAAAATTGTGGTTGGTTTTTTTAAAAATGTTTTTTTTTTTTTTATGTATTTATTTATTGTGAGAAGGGAGTAATCAAAGAAAATTTACTAAATAAAAAAGAAAAGAAGAAAAATAATTATAATATTAAATTAAAAATATATTATATCATTTATATGGCCAAATTTAAAAACCGATGTCATTAGGTTTTCCAGGATTTGAAAGAATTGAGTAAAATCTTTGATTTTACTTTTTTATTTCGAATCCTGAAAATCCGCCATTAGCTTTTTTTTGATTTGAGAAATAGAAAGAAAATATAAAAAATTTTCTTTTAATTTCTCGAATTAAAAAAAAGCTCCATTAGGTTTTCTTGAGTTTTCTGTTTTTTTGGAAAATCAATAGATTTTATAAAACAGAAAACCTCAAGAAAACTTAGGCACTCTACAGCACTTAATGGCACTTCCCCAAAAACAGGAGGAGTAAAAACCTGATAGAAAATTATCAGCATAAATAAGATTCCACAAACTATGATTAATCAATTGGTAAAAATGGTTGTTTTTGTTTTTAACAGTTCAATAATCGTAAGGAAGAGCAAAGACTATTCATTCTTATTTGAGTTCTTTCAAAAAAAAGTTTAAATCTAAGCTGAATTTTAGGTACGATTACAAAGATAAGAGAAGAAGAAAAAAAGATAAAAACATATTAAGCAATAATCTTGCTAATTGGTGATAGTATCGTTAGGTTCTAGGAAAAGCTTTTGAAAAGTTACCGATCTCCTTTCAGCTTTGAATAGTATAAATAAAACTATTTAACTTTCGTACACTTACTTAAAAGAACACTGAATGAAGGGTTGATAGTTTATAATGTTTTTTAAATATAATAATATCTAATATCTAGGTAAAATAATAAAATATTATTTACCTTTACGTATAAATGTGTTGATCTAATAGATCGATCAAGATGTTAACCAAAACAAAAAAAAATTACATAAAACTCTTTGATCTGATCCTTAATTTCATTTTTGCCTTGTTTGTGTTTTTTAAAAGAAGTAATTTGATCCTCAAGATTTTTTTTTGAGAAATCGATTTTTTTCTTTTTGAAAATACCCTGAATTCGCCAAAAATCTATCAACTATTATATCACCAATATTTTTTTCATCACAATTTGTTGGTTATCAAGATTTTTAAAAAAACATACAGTTTTATTGACAACCACAATATGTATCTACTTCTGTTATAATTGATTATAGTGTAATTCTGCAATAAGGAAATTTGTAAAGTATTATCATATCAAGAAAAATATATCATGAAAATCAAGATTAAACTTTCAATTAATTTGAAAACACCTTTACAAACTCCCTAAAAAGTCTAAAATAAATTGTTTACAAATTCAATAAATTTTTCACTTCCTTAAAAAAAAAATATTTCTTTTTACAAATCAAAAAAAAAAACCCTTACTAATTCTTTTTTTGTTACAGTCTGTTTAATCTAGAAATGATTTTTTGAAAAAAGATCACTTTTTACCTGACAAAAATATATAAATCAAAAGTGTGTCTTTTCTTTGACATTCTTTTCATCAAAAAAAATCTCAAAATAATTTCAAAAAAAAATGCCTTTGAATTATTTTTTTTTTTAGATAACATCATTTAAACAACAAAATTCGAAACAGGGTATTTTGAGAAACAAGAAAAGTGAGAATTTTAACAAAATGTATTCATTTTTTAATTTATTTTTTTATTTCTTTTTTACTTATGTCACGTCAAGAAAATTATGGTTCAAAACAAGTAAAAGGAAATGAGTTAATGGGAGGATTAAAAATTGATCCAAAATTTTTTGATGGGAAAGGTAGAGCAGATTTCCAAGTTCGTGTTCATGTTATTGAAGCAAGAGAATTAAAGGGAAAAGGGAAAAATGGGCTGTCTGATCCTCTTGTTCAAATTTCAATTGATGGGCAAAAACAGCACACAAAGGTTTTTAAAAACACATCAAGTTGTACCTTTGATCATCTCTTTTTTTATGATTTCAAATGGAAACCTCAAGACTTTATGAAACATAAAGTTTTAGTTCAAGTCATGGACTCTAATACTGTTAAAAGAAACGTTTTAATTGTTTGTGCTTTACTTTTAGATTTGACAAAATCCAATCAAAAAAAAGAAAAAAAATTTGACTTCTTTTCTTGTTTTTTTTTTATTTCTTTAAATTTTGAACAGGTTGTCCAATCTTAGTCATACTAAAATGAATACGCAATTTTTCTTTTTTTATTGTTTTCAAAATATAAATTAATGAATTTTTCCAATAGGGACAATATGAATTAGATGCGGCCTATGTTTATGGTGAAAGTGATCATGAAATATGGCATAAATGGTTACTTCTTACAGATACAGATTCTTCTGAAGGAAGTTTGTGATTTTAATTTTTTTTTTTTTTTTACCCTTCTTTTATCAAAATTCCTTACAAAAATCAAAAAAATACCTTTTTATTTAATGAAATCAAAAACTCATTAGCACCTTTATTTTTTTTCCCTTCTTTAAAATCCTTTTTTCGATGTGGATCAAAACATAAAATAAAATATACAACAAAACAAATAAAACGAAAACAAATAAAACAAAAAAACCAAAAAAAAAGGCCAGGGTTATTTAAAAGTAAGTGTCATTGTCTTAGCACCCGGAGATCAAGAAAAAACACACCAAAGTGATGGAATTGATGACGAAGAAGGCGACGAGGATTCAGAGGATTTACAATCGATGATCTTGAAGCCACCGAACATCGACACACAGGGTTATCATTTAAATGTCTTTTGTTATCGAGCCGAGCATTTACCGAAAATGGACGCGTTTGGGAAGGCCGATCCTTTTTTTGAAGTCCGCTTTGGAGGCAACAAGCCAATTAGGACGTCTGTCAAAAAAAAAAACCTAAACCCAGTCTGGAATGAGGTGTTAAGGGTTCCAGTCTTTACGCCAACGTTGTCGAACATCATTGATTTAAAACTCTTTGATTGGGAGAAGAAATCAAAATCAAATGATCTGATCAGCTCCACATATTTTAGGTTCACTGACATCCAATTGGAAGAGATGGCGCCAAGGTGGATCAATTTCTATGGGCCACCAAAGACGAGTGTGGGCACCATGTTTAAAAAGGGCCAAACTGAGGAAACGGTCTATAAGGGAAGAGCATTGGTTGCCATCAATGCCGAAATCGAGGACAGCCCCAAACTGGGTATGGGCCCAACACAGAGTGGGAAGCTGCCGGCCACCGACGCATATGTCTTCAGATTGGATCTCTTCGAAGGAACAGAATTCAACGCAAGTGGGATGACTTCAGCATTTGTGGAACTGTCGATTGGGCCATACGAACTCCGAAGTAAAAGGCATAGGATTAAAAAGGGCGCTGTAAGCTGGTGGGAGGCTGTACCCGAAAAGGTTTTCACATTACCCAAGGACAAATCGCAATGCCCAGACTTGTTCCTGAATGTGTATAGCAAATCCAAAGTAGCCAAGAGGTCGAGATTAGGATTTATAAGGATCCCCTTCTCTGAATGTGTTGGCTTTGGCCATAAGCCCACATGGGGAAGCCTGATACCGGATAAAAAATCAAGTGCGTACGTTGAAGGAAAGGTGCCAGGATTTATTGCGTACAGACTAGATATCGGACAAAAACGGCAAGCGGATCAAGTGAAAAGGCAAAAAATGATCGAACAAAAATTGAAAAATTACGAATTACGAATGCACATCTACCAGGGCCGCAATTTGCCACCAGCAGACAAAAACGGGCTGAGTGATCCCTATTGCCGGATCAGAATTGGCAAGTATTCTGCGAAATGCAAGACAATACAGGAAACCTTAAATCCAACGTGGTTCGAGACTGTCACAATGCCTGTTGAATTGCCAGATCCAATTAGCTATGCGCCTAATGTTTCTGTGCTCTGCTACGATTGGGACGCAGCATCAAGTGATGACCTGCTTGGAAGATTTGATATCAAGACTGTTGAAATTGGGCAAAGATTCCCACCGAGCCCCAAATGGCATAAATTGTACATGGACAATCCAGAGATCACCTTTGGCGAGGTCCTAGCATCGTTTCAATTGGTGCCCTACGAGGAAAGAAAAAATTTCCCAATACCACAATTGGTTCCCGAATATAAAGATTGCATTGTCGAAATTTCAGCTGTCGGTGTTCGATCATTGCTGCCTTACAAAATGAGAAAAATTTCCAAGCCAGCTATCGAATTCGACTTGTGCCACTCCAAAATGAAAAAAAAGGAGAAAAAAAAGATGAGGCATCGAACTCAGCCTTCCAACACACCAATTGGATCAAGCTCCAATCATTTGGAAACCTTTAGGATCCCGGTCAAGTTGCCATTAAATCATTTATTTGCCACAAGCGTCAATATTCGAGTCTACGATCACGGCAAAATGGGCAACCCACTCGTCGGGGCAGGCGCAATCCCATTGGGCACATTTTTACCCTGGGCAGACGTGCCATTTGTGGCACAAAATATCCCACCAAAGGTCGACAAAATCCCTGGTGCCATCGAGGAGATGGACCTAACCGACGATGAAGACGAAAACAAAATGGAAAAGGTCAAAATTATTGCAGACGAAATTCCCACAAACATCGAAGACGTAAACGAAATTATCATTGATCATTTCTCCTTTGAAACAGAGCATAACGAGATGGGATTTGTCGGAATTAGAACAATCCCAGAAGTTCGAGAAACCTTTTTAGAAGAATTTGTTGACAGCGATGAGGAGGAATATGTTGGATTTAAAGATCCCAAGGAAGGTAGAAACAAAACCAATTACGAATTGGAGCACGAATTAAAGGAATTGCCCTTTTATGAATGGGAATTGACAAGGGGCAAGGTTCGGGGCCTCTCGGCATTTGAAAAGATGTTTCAAGATAAAAGCAGAAATCCCAATACAGTAAGGTCTGTCGGTAAATTTAAAGGGAAAATTAAGGTGTACGACACACCCAATATGGAGGATCTTGATGAACCTGACAATTTACAAGAATTGTTCAAGCCCACAAAAATGGTTGTCAGGGTATACGTTTTAAGAGGAATGCAATTGGTGCCAAAGGATTCCAATGGGCTCAGTGATCCATACATTGTTGTTTCCAACGGCAAAAAGAAGGAAAACATTATCAACGATCGCGAAAATTACCAAAAGGAAACACTCAGGCCCAATTTCTATAAATGCTTTGAGCTGCCCTGCATAATTCCCGGCAATTCTGAATTGAAGGTACAGGTCTTTGATTGGGATCGGTTCAGCTCCGATGATCTCATTGGCGAAACAATCATCGATTTGGAAAATAGATGGTTTAGCCAGGAATGGCAAGACATGAACCCAAAGCCAGTGGAATACAGAACCCTGTGGGCGCCAACAAGCTCCAATCCACAGGGAAAGCTTGAAATGTGGATCGAAATAATGACCGAAGAGCAAGCTGCGCAAACGCCTCAAACGGTTTTGGAAGCCCCAAAGCCCCTGCCATACGAATTAAGAGTGATCGCTTGGAACACCAAGGACGTTGTTTTCATGGACAAAAATATGTCCGACATCTTTGTCACCTGCCAAATGAACGATGGCAAAAAGCAATCCTCAGATATCCATTGGAGAAGCAAAGACGGCACAGGCGCCTTCAATTGGAGATACATTTTCCCCGTGGAACTGCCAGCGAGAGTGCCCAGAATAAAATTCCAATTGTGGGACAAGGATATTTTGACACCAAATGACTCAATCGGCGAGGCAAACATCAATCTCAAGGGATTATTCAAGCGCGCAGAGAAAAGGAAGACTTCACAGACAATTAAACAACAATGGATCTCACTTTTACATCCCAATCACGAGGATGAAGAAAGAGGCAAAATCGAAGTCTCAATAGAAATATTGCCAGAATCAGAAGCTAGGGCCAAGCCTGCAGGACTCGGTAGAAAGGATCCAAACGAAAATCCTCATCTTGAAGACCCAGTTAGACCATTCTCTTCATTCGCTCCTTGGAGATTGGATAAATATTTCAAAATAGGTTGGGGTAAATATAGAAAATATGTTTATTGTGCCATTTGTTGCCTCCTTTGTCTGGTTATCATGATAATTGTCATTTACCTTAAATCTTTTGTTTAAAAGAATTTTATTATTTTTCCTTATCTATCGCTATTTTGATCTTTAAAATTTAATATTTCATTTTATTTGCATTTTAACAGATAAAAAGTTCTTCGTTTTTTTTGTTTGTTTGTTTTTCTTTTATTTTTGAATTATTTATATTTTATTATCTATATTTTGTTAAAATATTTAACAAAAACTTTAATATTTTTCGAATTTATTCTTTGAATTTTTTTTAATTTTAAAAAAACATCAGAAAAATTTTTTTTAATATCATTTTTGTGAGAAGATCGATCTATTAAAATAATTTGCCATTTTGCAAAAATTTACATAACATATACATTTTTATTATTTAATTCTGCTTAGAAAATAATTACAAATGTTACAGCAACAAAATACCTTTTTTTTTTATTTTGTGAATATTTAACTTTTTGGTTTTATTTTAGATCCCCTCCTTTTTTTATTATTTTTATATCTTATATACAAAAGTCGAAAGGGGAAAAAAAATTCTAAAAAGGATAGAGGTAAGAAGATATAATGTAGTTCATGCGTTTGTGGGAGATGTAATTAAAAATAAGGTTAATTTCCCCAAAAACAAGTAACTTGTACTAGGAAGAGTTCGGGTAAATATAAACCACTTTTCAGCCAAAGGGGTCCAGTTAGATTGAAACAATAGAAAATATTCTAGGGGTTTAATTAATTATTCTTCTCAAACTTAAATTTTTAGATCAAAATCATTTTTTCGCATTTAGTCAAATTTTTTTATATTTTTTTTTTATTTCTTCTTTACTTTTTTTTTTAAAATTAAATTTCATAAAAAAAATCCTTTGAAACTCCAAATCAAAATTAAGAAAAGTTGGGCTTTTTATTTGTTCTTAAAATTGATACATTTACAATTAAAAAATCTTATTTTTCAACAATTTTTATTTTCCAAAGAAATTGAGAAATTTTGCACTAGACGTTCCTTTGAAAGAGGAACAAAAATTTTTTTAACATGTTTTTTTTTTTTTTTGAAATTTATGGTTTATACAGATATTTCGTTTATGATTATCGACTCTAATACTAATTTTGATATTTATCGTATTTCTAAACAATTACAATTTGGTTGATTCTTTCAAAAAATGCGAATTGTTAGTTTTTGACAGGCCCACTTTGAGTGAAAAGGATTTTAATTGCCATATAAAAGTATTTTTTAAAAAAATATCTTGGTGAGAATAATTGGAACTAATTAAAAAAAGGGCCATTTATATTCTAATCTAATGAATAATTAACAAACTCTAAAAAAATTATTATTTTTCAAGGAAATATAAGATTCTATATGAGTTTTCCATTTCAAAACTTAATCGTTGTAAATTTTTTCTTTTTTTTTTTTAAAAATTTTTTTTTTAATTAAAAATTTATTTCTTTTTTAACCACTTGAGATAAATAGAGATTTTATTCCCACATTAACACAAAATCAATTACTTTAAATATTTTATTTTTTTTTTTTTCAAAATTGAAAAAAAAAATCAAAAATCTTTTTAGGTTTTATTATATAAAAAGAAATAAACTTATTTCCCTAGTAAACAATATATTGAATTAATTAAATCGAAATTTATTAAAAAACTTTTAAAAACAGAATATAAATAATTGAAAGCATTTATGAAATTTCGCTATAACCCCAGTCAAGGAATAATATATATATAAATATATATAACAAATAATTATTTTAAATAAAAAATCAAGTTAAAAAAAAACATACTTTAACATGACAAAAAGCAATCCTAGTTTGGAAATTCATGGAGTTTTTTTGTTTTTTATGTTATTAAAAAAACTTAGGAAGTCATGAAAAAACAATAATACAATTCAAAAAAATATTAAGAAAAAAATATTAAATATGAATAATTTAACTATGTAATTGAAAATAATCCAAAATTTAACTCAGTACTTTATTTCTCAAATTTGGAAAATTTTCAAATAAATTTGATGGGTATTAATATGTTTTAAAAAAAAATTCAACTGAAAAAGATAAATATAGAAAATAATAATAATAATCGAAAAGAAATGATTACTATTCTCAATATTGCAAAAAAAGATATCAATTTATATGGTTTTATAAAAGATAAACTTTTATCAGAATTACATTGAAAAAAAAAATAATGAAAATTTATTATTAAAATAACTCTAATATAAAAATTATTCTTAAATAGAATACACAGAAGAGATTTAATCTGATTAATAAATAATGTGAAATTTTATTTCTCTTATTGAGAGTTTTTTAAGTCAAACGGTAATGGTAAAAAAATTCAGGTATGAAATAAAAAGGAATAATCAAAAATTGAAAATAAAATCTTCTCAAAATAGAAAATATTTAGAAAAATACATTTGAGTTGCTTTTTCATCACTCTCTAGCTATCTATTTTTAAGTATTGATTAAAATATTTGATTTTACTAAATTCTTTTCAATAAAAAAATAACTACATTAGATATAATAATTATCTATTGCGTATTATGTTTTTTTTTTTACTCTATTATTTCTAATCCATAAACAATAAATGATATTTTTAATTATTATTATTACCTAATTCGGTGATTTTTCTTTATTATTGATAATATTTTTATCTATGTTACCTTTAATATATTATTTCAAAAAAAAAAAGAACAAAAAAATTATAATTTTTCATTTTGTAATGAAAAATCTATGATTATCATTTAATCATCAGTGCTCAATTATTTTTCTTCTTCTCTCTTTTTTTATCTTGATATTTTTTTTTAATTGGTTCTTTCCCCAAAAAAAGAAAAGAAAACAAAAGTCACATCATAATAAAATTTAGTTGCAATATATATGTTTGTTATGAATTCTTTTTACTAAAATGTCTCCAATGGGGGATCAAATATATTATGACCCTAATAAATCGGAAATTTCGTGGACACACACACATATATATATATATTTAAATCTTGAAATTGAAGAATTTATAATTGAGAATGATTATGATTATAACCAAAATATTATTTATATTTATTTGATAAAAATTAAAATTTTTATTATATTTATGATAATATTCTATATTATTATTATTATTAATGTAGTTTACTTGTTTTTTTTTATTGAATAATTAGATTTATTTAATCTGAAAATTTAGAAAAAATTTAACTCAATTTTTTGAGATAAATTTTCCAATTTGCTGCTTTGTGTAGAGGATTTCAAATGAAATAATAGAACTTTAAGTAATCAGTTCCATATTTGTTTGCTCTTTAAAATTCATTTTAATTTTGAAGGTCTAAAAATTAATAATAGAAAAGTGTTATTTGTATCCTTTTACGAAAGTTCAAGGATTAAATAAAATATGAAAATATAATAAAAGATCAAGAGAAATAAAATTATATTTAGAAATTTCATAAAATTTAAATTTATAAGAATCAAAAAATATCCTAAAGAGGTTTAAGTAAGTTTCCAATATAATTATTGTATTTTTTGAAACATAAATTTTTAATATCAATCTAATTTAGAAAATTTTATTTGATTGTTTTTTTATAAATTTCAATTCCGCTTTTTCAAATTTTCAGAGTCTTAACAAAAACAAACTGTTATTATGAAAAAAGTTATTTGGTAATTATTATTAATTTTTTTTTTGTATAATTCTAAATTTGAATTATTATTTTCAAAATATATCAAAAGTTGGGTAAAGTAAAATAAAAATTGTTGGTAATGTTAATCTTTGAATTATTACCAACTCATTGAAATAAGTAAGCTTGGTTTATTAATTATTGATTAAAAATAACCTAATTACAAATTATTTCTTTAATTTCTAAGCTGAATTTTCATCAGTTTTAAAAAATTATTTTCGTAAGAATTTTAAATTTCTTTGTACTTTTGTTCTATTTTTCACGTATATTTTCATTTAATAAAGAGAAAAAAATGAATTTAATTGTTCTTTTAATAAAGAAATTATTTTTTTTTTGTTTAAAATTATTATTGTAATTTTTAAATAATTATACAATATTTGTTAATTCACTGAGTTATTTTAATACTTGTGAATTTATTTTTAAAGTGTATTTTAATACATTTCGTTTATATACAATAATTTCTTTGTCTTCTTTTTTATTGATAAAATATTTTTTTTAGAAATAATACTATGTATGTTGGAATTTTGGATTTTCTCAAAAATTTGAAAAAGCGGATCAAACTTTTCAAAACAAGAATTCATCTCAAAAAATAACTTTAAAGTTATACTGATTCATGACAGTAGCCAGGATTTTTTACTTCATTTTTCCTATTTAAAAATTGTCAATTATTTTGATTTGATATTAAATTTAATAGAAGATTTTTTTTAGTTGATAATTCCATGACAAGAATAGAACAATCCATACAAATACATTTCAAGACTTTTTCGAACTTTCAGACTGACAGTCTGCAAGATTTCAGTCTCTGATATTCTTTCATATTTTTTCAAATTTCAAATACTTGATACAAACTTTTGTAAGCCAAAAAAAGGGTAAAAAATAATAATTAACAAAAGATAACATTTTGAATTTAATTGAAATTTTTGAAAGTTATCAAAAAGAAAAATATATGTAAACTTTCAATAACCTGAAACTCTTTTTATGGAAACCAAAAATTGGAAAGTTGTTTAAATTACATGTTTTTAAAAGTTTGACTGGTAAAAACTTTTAAATTGAAAGTTGTTGCATTGTGATCTTCTAATTCCTTTCAAAATTTCGAACAATTTCAAAAAAACAAAGTGTTGCTAAGTAAAAAAAGTGACGACAATTTTTGTGCTATTCTTGTAGTGTCCCTTAAAAAAAAAAATCATTTTTTGAACTTTTTTCAACTTATCTTTTCAAACCAATACCAGAGATGCCACTTATCTTAATATCTGGGTTACCGTGTTCTGGAAAGACAACCTTAGCCAAGAAATTAAAAGAAAAATTTGAAAAGAAAATGCGTGTTGAGGTTATTAATATTGAAAAGTTAGGATTGAATCGAAACAAATGTCATTTTGATTTAAAATCAGAAATCCAATTTCGAGGATCCTTTTAATCAACAGTCAACAGAGCACTTTCAGGCAACACACTTGTCATTGCAGATGGGATTAATGGAATCAAAGGCTTTAGGTATGAGTTGTATTGTTCTGCACGTGAATTAGGAACAACGTTTTGCTTATTGTATTGCACAACATCGTCAGACTTAGTACGGGAGTGGAACAATACAAGAGAGGAGGAAGCCAAGTATTCCTCAGAAATTTTGGACGATCTAATTCAAAAATTTGAAAAGCCAGACACAGAAAACTATTGGGATCGACCCTTAATTCCGATCGATCCAAACAGCGATTTAGATCTTGACCAAATTGAAAAAATTGCAATCCAGGGAAGAAAGCTTCGCGCAAGGCAAGCAACAAAAATCCATATCAAAAGGAAAAGTAATATTTTGTTCTAACAAGGCAAAATCGCGCAAGATGTTCTTGACCAAATCTTTGAAGTGATGAAAACCGCTCAAAGTGGAGAAACGTTTAATGTTATTTGCTTTTATACACAAACCAAAAAAAAATTCATGATCAAAAAAAAGGCTTCTTTGCCAAAATTATTGAGAGTGAAAAAACAATTTACAAAAACAATCGAAAATTTGAATATTTCCCAGCCAGACGAGTATTTTACTCTTTTTGTTGATTATTGCCAAAAGAATATTTAATTGGATCCTATCTTTTTTTTTTTTTCAAAATTTTTGTTGCTGTTATTTGTTTTCATTAATATCAATACAACACCAAAAACACTTTCAAAGCAAATAAAAAAAAAAATAGAATAATTCAGAAAATCTTTTTATTTATTGGTTGGGCGTCGCTTTTTAATTTTTTTTTGATTACTGCCCTTCTCCAATCAATAAATGAAATGTATTTTTTTCAATTCTCATAGAAAATTTGTTTCAACACAATTAAATATGAAAAAGGTTTGTAGAATCTATTTTATAATCAATTGTGTGCATATTATCAAAACTATATTAACGAGGTATGTTCCAAATTAATTCTTCAGATACATTACAAAAGTCTTCCTTTCATTTTAGTTAAGGGCTATCCTAATTTTTTGTTTTTTGACGGTTGAAATATAATAACTAGCAAATAAAAATGATTTAAAAGTTAATGAATTAAACATAAAACCAAAATATTATAATTCTTATTTGATTTTGGTTTTATGAACAAATTAAACAAAGCATTTACAGTCTTTTTCAAAAAGTGATTACTTTTTTTGAATTAAAGCTTTTTAAAATTTTTATGTTTTAATAAAGTTAGGAAATAAAACTTTAAATGTGGTAGAGGACAAAGTAGGAAGAAAAGTACTTTTTTTTTACAAAATGTCCTCACTTTTAAATAGAAAACTTCAAAAAAAAATTTTTTTTTCAAAAAGTCTTCACATTTTAAAAACAACCCAACTAACAAAATAATGTTTTTTTTTTCCAAACCAATGCTTTCCAACCTAAAATTAAAAAAATATATTCTCTAATTTTCAAGAATTAACTTTATTGGTAATGAAAATAAAATGCACTCTTGTCAAAATAATATGTTCAAAAAAGTTAAATATGTGTTTTAAAATAAAAAGCGTCTTTCTTTGTGTATATAAGACCTATACATTATCCGATCAAAGAAACCGACAATAAACATCAAGTAAATATGTTATGGATTTTTAAAAGTTCAATTATTAAAAAAAAAACCTAAAAATGAAGGATCCAATTGAAAAATTTATCTTAATAAATATAGAGTCAATTAATAAATTAAATAAAACAAAAAATTTGAGATAATTATGAATTTTAAAAAGAAAAATTTTGAACAAAATTCATTCTGATTTTTAAATTTACATCAAAAATCCAGATGTTTACTTTCAAAAATTGAATTTATCCTTTAGAATATGATTGGGTAGCGAATTAGTTGTTCAATTGGAACATCTAAGAAAAAAAAAGTACAGATTTTATTTTGAAATAAGGATTCTAAGCTTTAGAAACACATTATTCTGATAACAGTAGTTATTTTTAATATATAATTGGTATACATGAGAATTCTTAATTTAAAAAAACAACTAGAAATAAAAAATTGTTTATGTTTGGATATTTCGTCCATACCAGAAGTCAAAACACCAAGAACAAAAACAATTTTTTTCGGATCTTTACTGGTATTTAAATTATATACAGTAAAAAGTTTTCACTTGGTTTTTTCTTATTTTAATTTATCTTTTTTAAAAAGAGCCTCAAATTACAATCCGTTTCTTTAGAAATCAATTTAGACATGTAAAATATGGAAAAGGAAGTGAAAATTTTTTCCCATTTATAATCCAATTGCCAGTGAAGAATTTCATTTTCTTTTCGAAAAATAATACTCCCTTAAATTGAAAGTAATTAATTTTCATCTTCAAGAAGTGTGTAAGAATTGGAAATACATTATCTAATCCATAAACTTTAGGTTTTAAAATTATTTCAAATTATTAAATGAATATTCCAAGTTTACACATTTTATTTTTTACATTTTTATTTTTTCAAATTCAACCAAACAAAAATCGAACAAACAATCAAACCACTTCTCAATGGATTTTTCTTTTATTAATTTTAATGAAAGCACTCAACCACCGTATAACGATCTTTCGTTAGATACTCTTACTTTTGTTGAAAATCCTTTTTTTGAAGAAGAAAGTCTAACTGATTTTTCAATGTATGAAAAAATACAAACAAAAGAAACTGACAGCCAGAGCTTTGAAAATAATAAACAAAGATCTCCAATTTCTTCACCATTGTCGTCATTGTATTCATCTGATGATTATATTTCTGAACAAAATACTCAAACAGAAGAAATAAAAAAAGAACAAGAACAACAACCAACACTCTTAACAAAAATAAAAACAACCACAACAAAACAAATAAATTCAACCACTTCAACAATTATCAAAAACGAAAGTAATAAGGTACATAAGCCAAGATTAATTCTAAAAAAAAAGAAAAAAAAAAAGAAAAATAACAAAACCAAAGAAGAACAAAAAACTCTAAAACGACGAAGGCTCCTAGAAAGCAGGTCTCAGAAAGAAAAAGAAAATCAAACAATTTCAACCTTAACGAAGCAACGTAATACCCTAAGTGAACAAGTGATCTCAAAAAGACAAGAGCTCTTAAAAATATCCAATATCAAGGAAGTTCGAAAAATGCCAGCCGAAATTAAAAGGCTCCGAAGGTTAGAAAAAAACAGAGTAAGTGCGCGTAAACTCAGAGAAAAAAAGAAACAGTATTGGTCGAATTTGGAAAAGGAGTGTCAAACTCTAAGAGAAGAAAATGAAATTTTAAAGCAAAAACTTGAAAAACAAAACGAAGAATTAGAGAATCTAAGAAAGTTATTAACAAACCAAAATCCACAATTCGATAGCCCACAAACAAATGACCAGCCTAAAGTAATTTCACCATTATTAGATGAAGATGTTGAACTACCAATTCCTCATGACGATCAAAACAAAAAATCTTCAAAATTATTGAATCATATTTTAAAAATTACAACACTCCCTAACCATGACGAAAACGAAAACCAAAATCAAAACCCAAATTTAAATTCAAAAAATTATTCAGATCAGTTATTGTCGTCAAGGAAAAGAAAGCTCAATAATAATAAAAGCAAAGCCGTTGGAGCAGTTTTCCTGATCTTTTTGTGTGTTTTTGGTGTAATGTGGTCATCTTCAAAGTCTACACAATTTTTAGCATTAGATCATCCCGCAAAAACAATATCACCATCATCAACTTCTTCTTCCTTATCATCGTCGATAATATCCTTTTCAAAAGAAATAACTTTTTCTTCATCTTCTTCATCTTCTTACTTTGGAAATCAAAATTTTCGCAACATTTTAGCCTTCCAAAAGGAGAAAAGAAACCAAGAAAAAGCAAAAGACACAAAATCAATGACATTAATTAGATCACAAAATTTGATAGATTCTCGAGAAAAGTTACTAACAAGCCCAAGAATCTACGATCCTTCATCTACTTCTCATCAAGCTATCGAAAATGGCGAGGAAAGAAAACAAATTGAAGCTCCCCCAGAAATCCAATTTATTGCAGCACCGCCTAAAGATAAACAGCTTCAAGTTTTATTCAAAAAGGAAGAAAATTCAAACCCTAAACAAAAAAATTCTCAAAATATTGTTTAACAAAAAATTTGATTTCTTTTTAAATATAAGAATAAATTGTAAAGTTAATTTTCAAAATATTAAAATTCTATTTAAAAAAAAAAAAAAATCAAAAAAATAATAATGTGTCAGCAGATTAATTCGTCAGTTAATACATTTTACGAAAAAGAATTTTTCAAAGATTTTCATCTGTAAAAATTTCCTTCTAATTCTTCTAAATTCTCTCTCGATCTTTTTTCTTTCTTTTTTTTGATAAGTTATGAAAAAATATAATTTTAAAACAAATAAAAAAAATACATAAAAATTTTAATATTTGTTATCATTTCAACAATATATTCTACTTTTTCTTTTGGTTATTTTTTTATTCAGTTTTTGGTTTAAACCCCACTTTCAACAACAATACTCAACCCCAGTTCAAAAATTGTAACTTGTCGGGAATATATAGGTAGATATATATCCCTTAGCACCCCGGATTTGCCTAAATTTCATCAAGTTTTTTAAATTAGATTTAAAATGATATTGATCTACTAATATATTAATTTTCTTATTTGTCTTTAATCCAGATTAGATTATAATAAAAAGTCAAAATAGTTCAAAGATAAAGTAGTTAAGTTATTGATTTTTTTTCTTAAATTGAAAAAAAAAATAATAATTATTCATTTTTACATTTTTTTTAAAGATTTTTATTTTTATTTTATTATTTTAAATCAGAAATTTTATTACATTAATAGTAATTCAAAACTCAACACATTAATTTATTAATAATAACCACCAAACAATTTTGCTAATTTTATGATAAAAAACATAAATAAAAAAATAAATTACTTTGAAATTTAATTTTTTTTTTTTAGAAAAAATTTCAATAAATATCCAATTAAGAGAAAAATGAAATTTATTTCTTTAGGCCAAAATTAAATTTTTAATATGATTAATTTTCTAAAACTTTTATTTAAGCAATAGATAATAATTGAAAATCAAAAAAAAAAAAAAAATTGTAAAATAATTTCTGTTATTAAATTGGAATAAAACAAATATAAATTACTTTTTAATCGATAAAATATTTATACCTAAATTTAAAATAAAATAAAAAATAACTCTTAAATATTATTCCAATATAATAAAATAATCTCCGAAACCAATTTTTTTTTATTGCATTTTGTTATTGGTGAAAATTTGAATAATATATTTGTGATATTTGGATTTTTCCTTAATAAATTAATCCAGATCTTGTTAAATAAGTTCTGATATTTTGTCTCTAATTCAACAATATTGTTTATTTTATGTCTAGATTTTAAAAAGTCAAAAATTAAAAAAATGTAAAAAATAAAAAAAAAAATCAATTATAAATCTGACTTGAACTATTGGCCAAATCATTTAAAATTGAAAAAAATCTTGTTGAAAAAATTGTAAAATTTTGCAATGAAAAAAAATTTGATTTTTTTTTCAAATTTAATTTATATTTTTTTTTATTTTTAAATTATTTAGAATCTAATATAGATATTGATATTGAATATTAATCAGTACATAAAACAAATTTTCTATGTGATGTTATAATAACTTTTATAATGAATAAATTATTTAATCAAGCATTTTAGGCAATTGTGGGGTGCAAAGGGCCCACAAAAAAATTTCCAGTAAAGTATGATGTGTTTTAAATGTTAAAAATAAGAGGTTTTTGATGTCTAGACAAACTTTTCAAAAAAAAAAAAAAATTTATTTTGACAAAATTTGGAAAAATAATAAAATCACAATAACCAAAAAAAAAATTTACAATGTTAAAAATTTTTTTCAAGTTATTTTTTTATTTTAAGTAACTATTCAATTTTTAATTATAAAATTTTCTTTCTAAGATAATTGTTTATTAATTCTATACATTATTATCCTTTGATAACATTTCAAATTAAAATTTTTGTTTGAAATGTTTTTAGGTTATTTGGGGTGCTAAGGGATATATGTATATATGTATATATATATATATATATATATATATATATATATATATATATATTTCATCAAATTTAGGGTCGAATTTTACAAATCTTAAAATTTGTGTACTTTAACATTTGTTATTTAGGAAAAAACTTGAAAAATAAAGACACCAATTTTTACACAGATGACTCGAAAAGGTTTTTCTTTTTTTTTAGAATTATTGAACAAAATAAACTATTTTATAAAGTTATTATTGATGTTTAAATCATACAATTGTTATTTTTAGTAATTAAGCAAATTTAATTAATGTCAATCAGAATAATACAACATGATTAAAGAAATAAAACAAGCAAAAAAGATTGAAAAAAGATTTTATTAGTTGTTCCATCGCAAACTAATTCTATGATTTAATAATACGAAACAAAAAAAGACAATCTAAAAATTTCAAAAGAATTTTCAACTAAAAAGTAAATAATGAATGAAAAAAAAACAGAAAAAAAAAATATTTCTAAATATAATATATGTAACAATAATCATATTATATTTTAAAAACTAAAACTATTTGATAAAAAGGTTAATTTTTTTTTGAACGGTTTGTATAATGGGTATGCAATAATTTATGGCTTTTATGGGAAAGAGGCTTTTCAAAGAATTGTTCATAAATTTGTTGCACTGCTTGATTTTCATGTGATTTTCTGGTTGTTTTTCTTTCATCGATATTGTAGATTCCCTTCATTCTTCTTTCTAAATAGTCACTGGTCAAGCTTTTTGGTTCTCCACCGCCACCGATACATCCACCTTTGCAGATCATGAATTCGACAAAGTGATGTTCCACTTCACCATTCTTTAACTTTTTAAGGTATTCCCTGATATTGGATGCTTGATGAACAACTGCTACTTTTAGGTCAATTTCGCCGAATGGGATTGTGGCTTCTTTGATACCTTGGAATCCTCTAACGGGTGTGTAATTTAAAGTTGGCATTGGCTTTTCAAGGGCAATTTCATAAGCTGTCCTCAGGGCTGCTTCCATGACACCGCCGGTGTTTCCAAAGATGACTGCAGCTCCAGTGGATTCGCCAAGAGGGTTATTGTATTCGCTTTCCTCGAGACTTAAAAATGGGATTTTCTTAAGCTTGATGAGTCGACCCAGTTCGCGTGTTGTTAAAACGATGTCAGTTTCGGGAATTCCTGAATCTGTTTTCAGTTCCTCTCTTCTTGCTTCGTCCTTTTTAGCGGTACATGGCATGACAGATACAACGATGACGTCTTCTGGTTTCCTTCCCATCTTTTCTGCCCAGTGGTTCTTGATAATTGAGCTGAGCATGCCTTGTGGTGATCTACAGGAAGACAAATTTGGAATGAATTCTGGGTATAGCTTTTCAACCATGTTGATCCATCCTGGACAGCATGATGTAAACATTGGCAATGTCCCGCCGTTGGCTACACGATCCAATAATTCAGATCCTTCCTCCATAATGGTCAAATCGGCAGAAAAGTTAGTGTCAAATACTACATCGGCACCTAATTTTCTAATAGCGGCAACCATTCTGCCTGTGGAGATGTCGCCTGGCTCCATTCCAAATTCTTCAGAAATGGCGACACGTGTAGCTGGGGCTGTTTGGAAAACAACAATTTTTCCGTTTTTATTCTCAAGAACGTCCAAGGTCCTACGAACAGCACTGTGTTCGGAAATAGCTCCAACTGGGCAATAGAAGGAGCAGGCACCGCAATTGATACATTCTGTTTCTGAGATTGGGGAGTCAAAGGCTGTTTTGGGGATGGCATGAACGCCTCTTCCGGTCATACTCAAAATGTCCATCCCCTGAAGTAAGGAACATGCCTGGACACATCTGTAGCATAAGACACATTTGTCCATGTCCCTGATCAAGGCTGGGGAGGATGAGTCGACCGTGTTGTGATGTTTTTCAAAGATTTTGGGGAATTTGTCTTCGACACCATATCTATAAACTAAGTCTTGGAGCTCGCATCTTCCATTTGCCTTTTTTTGTTTTTTTGATAGTCATTTAGAAATACAAAAAATTAAAAGAGTAATTGGAAATACAAAGAGGTAAAAAGAAAAATTAAGAATTTTTTTGTTGAGAAATTGGTAGAGAAATTATTGTATCAGAACAATGAGTAAAATGTTTTTGTTTTTTTTGTTGAAAAAAGGTTCTTGAAATTTAAAAATCAAATTTCCCAAACAGTGGAAAAAATATTCATTTGAAAACGGGACGAAAAAAAAAAGTTTTGTGAATTTTGTTTTGTTTTTTATTATATTTTCAGTTTTGATCGTTTCTTCTAAAAAGAGTTTCATGTTTGAAAAGAGAAAGTTAAAAGTTGAAGAAATTCTCTTTTTGAATTTTTATAAATCAATCCTTTGTAGTGAGGGGGACTGTTCAGCAAAAAAACGGAGATTGAAAAAACCCATAATTAAAATAAAAAAATGCAAAATAAACTTTGCTTTTTTTTTTTTTTCAGAAATTAGAAAAAAATTCAAAATAATAATTTAAAAAAAAGTAGCGAAATTGTTCAAAGAATTACTTACTTCACAAGAAGAACACTCTTGGTTGTGAGTTGCTAAGATCAATCCAAGATTGCTTTTGACTGAATTAACAACTCTTGGAGAGTTTGTTGTGATTTCTACTCCGTCTCTTAAATCTGTAGCACATGCTGGTACCATTTTGCCTCCAAAGTTAGTTTCAACGAGGCACAGTCTACATTTTCCAACGGGTTCGAGCATTGGATGGTAACATAAAGTTGGAACATAAACATCGTTTTCTCTACATGCCTCAAGAATTGTTTTGGCAGTTGTTGATTCATATTTTTTGTTGTTAATTGTGAATTTAATTGCTTTTGTTCCAACACTTGAAAGGTTTCTTATCAGCGAATTTGGAAGAAAAGTTTTTTCTGTGAAAAAATGATTAAGCATTTGAATTTTTTTATTTGGAGAGAAAAAGAAAAAATGAAAAGTATTTTGAAATTTAAACAATCTCAAAATCGTTGTAAAAAAAATTGTCAAAAATAAGAGTCTTTGTCCTTTTTTTGAGTTTAATCGTCATAGTTAAAATCAGGATATATAAACAAAGGAACAAAAATTGTTTAGCAAAACTCAAATAGAAAGTTAATTAATATTGATTCCTTTGGGTTCAACTGTTTTAGATTTTATACTTTTGTAATTTGAAATTTATGAGAATTATATGCAAGAGACTCCCTTTATTTTTATTATTGATATTTTTAGTAAAAAATTTGAAGGAAATTATGGATTTTTTTCAGATCTCTCAAATGAGAGATAGTCTATGAAATTAAAATTGAAAAGTATATTATCTTAGGGAACCTCCGCCTTGTTTAACACTCTATAGCCAAAAATATACTTTTGAAAAGATTTTAAATGACATTTTTATGTTTTTAATTGTGAAATAAAATTAATTTGAAAATAATTTGATATTATGCAACATTCACATCTGAAGAAATCAATTTCTTCACTGAAATGCAACACAGTTCAAAAAGCAAATTTTATTTGAACCAAGCTTCTTTTAATAATCAAACTTGCATTTTACAACCAAAATTATTACAAATCCATTAATAATTTCACTAATTGAACTCAAGTTAAAGAATTAAAAGAATAATGAGATCTTTATAAACCAATTGTAAACGAAAATTCCTTAACAGAGAAAAATAAATATTACAAATTATTATTATTTTTTTACATGTTTTTGGAATTTAAAAAGGAGAACATTTTCACCGACTCACTTTTTTCATCTCTTTAAAGAAATTACATAATTATTATTATTAGTTCACCCAAAAAAAAACAAAAATAAAAGATTTAAATAAATCAAGATCAATAATTACAGTCTGTTAAATAATCTGTGTTCACTTTTTATTTTGTGTTTTTCAAAATTAGTGTTATGTTTTTGTAAATTACTGTTGTTTTTTTTTTTATGTTTTTTTTTTTTACTTAACTGTTGTTTTTTGGTTTTTATTTTGTGTTTAATCAAAAATACAGTTCAGTTTAACCTTGCTTTCAAATCAAACAATATATACAATAGATCATATTAATAATTGTTCTACAACCTTCAAGACCAATCTCCTGATAAAAGAGATCTAATTCAGCCAAATTTAAACAAATCAACACCTAAATCCATAATCAACCAAATCTTTCAATTTGAATAAAAGACAAAAAAAAAATAAAAAGGATAAAAAGAGTTTCTTAAAAACTTTTTGACATGTTGCCTCCACATGAGCTTAAATATGAGATATTAAATTTTCAATTTTTTGAAAAAAATAAAAAGAAAAAAAAATTTCATTTCATTTTTCTACTTTCCTTTAGTCAATTGCTTTTAAATCATATCTTGGAATAGGCTAGCTTTATTTATTTATTTCATTCTTTTTTTTTTGCCTATATTGGATGAGATAAGATTCCAAAATGAATGAATATATCATATTGAATCAAAAGTTAATTAGTCAAAATTTTATCTAATTAAAATTCGATAAGAACACACTAAATGATCAAATTATTTAAAAATCGATTATTTTTCAACAATTTTCATAATGAGTGCAAATTAAGTCTCTTATAATATAAATTTTCATTTATTATATCAAGATCTTTTATTTTTCTTTCTTTGAAGAAAAAATGTTTTAAAAAACTTTGAAAAAAATATCTTTTACGACTTAGAGAATGACAGTATTATCGTCAATATAGGCTTCTCTGTTAAAAACAAAGACACTCTTAGAAATTTTTCATTTAAACAACCGATTATAAAAATTGAAAACAAAAGAAAAAAAGTTAAAAAACAACACTTAAAAACACTATTTTTAAAAAAACAACAGTAAAAGTTTGTAAAAATATTTATTGAAGCCAACACAAGTTATTGAACAAACTGTACAATCTAAACTATTTTTCAAAAATGTTGACTCACTTGATAATGTGAATGAAAGTTGTTTTGAGGAGGGTTTTTATTGTATTTTTATCAAAAAAAGATTTTCAATTTGCTGATCAGAATCATTGGATAATTTACACAAATATTGTAATTTTAGAGATCAGAATCATTTTTTCATTTTTTTTTTTTCAATTTCAAATATTTATTTATCAAATTTTTGTTTTTCTTCTGTTTTTCTTTTTATTTCTTTTTCTTTTACTTCTTTTTTTTTTTTTTTTTTTTTTTTTTTTTTTCTTTTTTTTTTTTTTTTTTTTAATACTTTTTATTTTGCAAAGATATTTGGAAAAAAAAAAATTTCGAAAAGGCAAATAATCAATTTATAAAATTGAGACAATGTAGTGTCTTTACAATTAATTTAATTATTATCAAAATATTCTTTTTGTTAACTTTTTTTTTGCTGAAAGGCTTAGCACTGAAAAATCTGTATGGCTCATTTCAAAAATTACAAGTCACTTTTTTTTTTAGTTTTTGATTTTATTTTTATAAATTTTTAATTTATTAGGTTTTATATATTTAAAATGATTGAAAAGTGAAATATATATTCAATTTAATTATTAATTGTTCTTGAATACTAAAGGCTAATTCTTTTTTTTTGATTTTATTATTTCAAGTGAGTCGCATTTTTCGAAAAGGAGTTTAACTTAACCTGTAAGTTAATTTTAATCTCAGTGAACTATTTGTTGGGAAATAAATGCAATAAAATTTTCATTTATTTTTCCAAAAAAAGGTTTGAAAATTCTGTAAAATTTCATTTTTTTATTTTTCTAAATCTTTTTAAATTATTAATTTTCCTTATAGAATTGGATACTTTGAATATTTATTTTATTTCTTTCAAATATGATTATTTGGAAAAGTTGAATGAAAATTTTGTTTATTTTATTTTACAATTTATAGTAGAATCAGATTTAATTATTGTGTGTTCTTGAATACTTGGGGAAAAGTTTTTTTTTCATTTTATTATTTCAGGTGAATAATATTTTTTGAAATTGAGTTTACTAACTTTGAAGTCTATATAAATTAGTTTCTTTGGTGTTGAATGAAGAATCATAAACGAAATCAATTTTCGGAATTGAGAGCTCAAAATCAGAGGTTCCACAGTTATTAATTGAAAAAACAGATCTAAATATCCTACATCATTAAAAATGAAAAACAAAATTTGACAAGAAAAGGTTAAAAAATCGAAAATAATAATAAAAATTCACTTATTTTCTTACTAAAACTCCATTGTTAATGATTTTTTGATTTTATCTAAAAATGTGTTTATAAACATACTATTTTAAATGAATTTGCTACAAAATTATTTTTTTTTTACATAAAAAAAGCTTTACCCAAATAACCCTAATAAAAATTTATCAAAAAGTTTGTGGAAAAGCCAATTTTGATTTATAAAGAACTATGAAAAAAATATCGACAAATAACTAAATAATTAAAACATGTAATGAAAAATTATTTCTATTTTACAAATATTTTTATCAATCCTCAGGAATTCATTATAATTATAATTATTTTGAAAGAATGTAATGAACATTTGATTAAGTAAACAGTGATGTTCAGTAATTTTTATTATAAAAAATGATAAAAAATCTTAAAAAAAATAAAAATTTAAGAAATAAAATAGTTTTTCAAAAAATATCCTAATTTTTAGATATATATATATATATATATAAACTCCTTTTCAAATAAAAGGGTACAAAATATTTTCAAGAATTATTCCTAATTAAATCAAATTAATTGTATTATCCTTCTAAAATTTAAGAAACTCTTTAAAAAAATATCACAAAACTCAACTGTATATTTGAAACTCTATAAAATAAAACAATAAGAATTAAAATTAAATATTTTAAAAATGTATATGTACTTTTATTATAATGAGAAATCTTGTTTTGTAGATTGTAAAGAAAAAAAATATAAAATCAATAAAAACTTTGTACACCGCGAATTGGGAAAAGTTCTTTTCAAGTTATTTATAACTCTTGACACGTCAAACCTTTGTTCTTCAAAATCTCATTTTCAATATAAAGCCGCAATTAATTCGGGTATTATGTTGGGGTTGTTTTTTTTTTTTCTTCTCTCTTTTCTTTTTTCCATGCACCAATCCAATAATTGTCTTTCCTAATTACTATATCTAACTTATTAAGAATCGAACTTAAACTTTTGACGTTTTTATACTGGCAGATTATTTCCAAATTGGTTTCTTCTTCTCTTGTTTTTTCATTTTCCAACTGTTCAATATCCATAAATAAAAAAACAAAAAATGAAAAAATGAATAATCAAAATGAAAATCACCTATAAGTAATTATCTTATTAACAATTAAATCCAATAATATTGATGATTTGAGAGGTGTACCCTTTTGTTTGAAATTTGTTTAAATATATATCTATCTATATATATATATATATATATATATATCTATATAAACGAAAACAGAATATAAACGGGGGTGTCATTATTTGGATGTAAATTATGTGATTTCTTACGCAGATAAATTGATTTTTTCAAAAAAGATGTGTTACCAAAACAAAAATAAAAAATTATTCGCCGAAGTCATATTTAATAATTAATTTTTGAAAAATTGATCCAATAATTTTATTTATAAAATGAGATCAATAATTCGACAAAATTTTTTTTAATTTTTATATAAAATTTTTATTTCTTCAAAAAATAAGGTGAATTTTCTCCCAATATTTCCAAAAAAAAAGAATTAACCAGCAAACAAATTAACAATTGTGTATTTTTCAAAAAGTAAAAATAGTATGAATAAAGAATTATAAAATAATAAAAATAAAAAAAAAAAAAACTTTGATTTATTTTTCCGAAAAAATTAAATGTCATTCTCGGTATCATCCAATGAATCTTTGCTTGAATTGGATGATGTGGAATTTAAACTCGAATCTGAACATGATGTGTCTGTATTTGTGTCTTCAAGATCTGATTCATTTGACATATCTGAAACTTCGATATCTGATTTGACATCATCATCATTTTTTTTTTCAAAATGCTCTTGTTTATTTAGGTCTTGTTGATCGCGGTGGTTGGAAGAGCTTGTCTCTGAAGAATCTGAAGATCGCTTCATATCTTTCATTTCGACGTCGCTGTCGTTTGCGCTATTGTTGTCATCCAATGGAGATTTTTTAGGCATTGTGGCTGTAAAGAACTCCTGCTTGCCGTCCCATAAGCGTTCGTATTTCTTTTTCAAATGGTTTCTGTAGAGGACAAATGCAAATAGAGAAGCGACAACGGCGATGGACAAAAGAATGACACCGACCGTCAGTCCCTGTGTCAGTGCTGTGTTGTCCTCTGTGTCCTTCGAGGCAGCAGCCTCTGTAACCTCAATAGTGAAGGTGTCCGAGACGTTGTAGCTTCTGCAGTTGTCGGATGCGTAAACTCTGATTTGGAATTCTGCATTTTCGTTTGGCGTGTCACCGATGAATCTCCTTTCGTTGGATCTAAATTCCAACCATTCTGGCAGTGGGTCACCGTTTGCCATTTCCGCGGTGTATTCGTAATCTTCGTGCTCATAATCTTCGTCGTCAAACGCGAGGCCATCGATGGTGTAGTCGAAGAATGTGTTTCCGTCCTGCTGGGCGTCCTTCATCCCCAATTTGACAAAGATGGGGCT
Source organism: Anaeramoeba flamelloides (assembly GCA_027625915.1). Classification (NCBI taxonomy): domain Eukaryota; family Anaeramoebidae; genus Anaeramoeba; species Anaeramoeba flamelloides. The sequence goes on from JANTQA010000072.1 coordinate 3,384,355, forward strand.
GTTGATGATTTCGATTTGGAAAGTTGTGGTGATGGACGTTGTGCAGGGGTCAATTGCAGCGACGTCAATGAGGATTATTTGGCTGCACCCGCTTGGCGTGCCCGTGAAGGTTCTCGAGTCTGAGTCAAACTTTAGCCAACTTGGCAAACTACTGCCATCGTGCATTTTGGCCTCATAGCGCAAATCCTTTTCGTCTGGATCTTTGAAGGTTTCCTCGTCGAATGTGTATTTGTTGAAGATTTTCACATAGAAGGTCTGATTGACCAAATCCCTTTGCTTGATTGGCGGCTGGTCCTGGATCGTTAAAAACCAGGACACGGAAGCGACACTTGTGCAAGGGTCCTGCCCCTCAACAACAATTTCATAGGGCCTTCCGCAGCTCAGCGCAGTCCCGTAGAATTTGCCCACGCTTTCATCGAACTTCAGCCAATCGGGCCATTCTCGCCCGTCGTCCTCGGGCAAGGACGCACTGAGCGAAATCCGTTCCTTTTCTGGGTCTGTAAAGAGATCGTCGGGCAACTGGTACTCGAGCTCATCTTCCACATTCATGGTACGGTTTTCCAGGGTGCCCATGAGCTTTGGCGACTTATTGATCAATTCAAAATCAAAAACGCCCGTGACATTGTTGCAGCCATCGTCCGCCGTGACAAAGATTTCGTAAATGTAGCTACAGCGATCGTCGTCGTTTGCCTCAATTGCAAATGTTCTAGTGTCGGGGTAGAACTGGAGCCAAGACGGCAGATCCTTATCACCATCTCTTTTGGCAGTATAATTAAGTGGCGCGCCGTCTTCGTTGGTAAAGGCGTCCTCGGGGATTGTATATTCAAAGGCCTCTTTCGTGTACGTCCTCTGCCGTTCCAGGATTTTGTTATCAACGGGGATTGGGTTGGTCAGATTCAAAAAGAAATCACTTTCTACAAAAGTACACGCATCCTTTGCGGTAACCTTAATATGGAGAAGCTCCTGGCACTGGTAGTCTGGGACATCCCCACTGAAGGTTCTGCTAGCCGAATCAAAGCTCAGCCAACTGGGTAGCGCTTGTGCGCTTCCATAGAGTTCCGCCTCAAAGTCCAACTGCACATTTTCAGGGTCTACAAAGCTCGTTGAGAGGAATTGGTATTTAAATGGGTTTGCTGCATAGTTCGTTTGATTTATTAAAGGCTCATGCACATACGGCGGATCGTCTGAAACTGTGAGTTTGAAAACGTCTGACACAGAATTACATGAATCGTTCGCGGTGACCTTGATGTCCCAAGATGTATTACACTCTGTGTCTTCCGGTATGTCTCCCGAAAATGTTCTTTTTTTCTTATTAAAGCTTAGCCAAGTGGGCAATTCTTCGCCGCTATCTAACTCTGCGGTGTATGTCAACTCAACACCCTCTGGATCCACAAAGCTATCGGAATTGAAGACATAACTGAAATGTGAATTGACAGCCTGGGTTTTGTCTTGTAACGCTGTCTGGACATATGGCGGATCGTTGCTAATGGTGATCCTAAAGATGCCATTTGCCGCGCTACAGGTGTCGTTGGCAATTACCTTAAGAAGAAAATATTGTCCGTTGCAGAGATCGCCTGGGACCCTGTCGGCATAGAATTTAGTATTGACCTTATCAAAGCTTAGCCAATCCGGTAAATCAGTATCGTCGTCATCTGACTCTGCCTCATATGTTAACTCGACCCCCTCTGGATCTGAAAAGGTATTTTCTTCAATAAGGTAAAAGTAATTCGCCTTGTTATTATGAACTATTTGATCGGGTATACCCTTATTTTTTGTTGGTACCTGATTCTCAATTGTGATCGTGAAAACGTCCTGTGCAACGTCACACCCGTCGCTTGCGTTGACTTTGATATTATAATATACGCCATCACATTCTGTTTTATAGGGCTTTCCACTAAATTGCTTAAAATTGCCATCAAAGCTTAGCCAGCCGGGTAAATCGGTGCCATCATCTAAACTGGCTTCGTAGGCCAACGTTACGCCCTCTGGATCGGAAAAATGCGAATCATCAAATTCGTAATTATAATTTTGATTTGTTGTTGCCACTTGGCCTTCTAATAATGCAATATTCTTGACTGGAGGATCGTTTCGAATTGTGAGGACAAAATTCTCCGTAACGTCATTATCCTGGCACCCATCGCTGACTGTCACATCGATATTATATGGGGTGTTCTCGCATTCGCCAACATCAACGGTTCCTTTGAACTGTCTTGGGTTGTCTTCTTCGAATTTGAGCCAATCAGGCAGGGGATCACCATTGTTTAATTGGGATTCATAGGTTAACGCTACGCCCTCTGGATCGGAAAAATATGTATTTGGTATTGTGTAGGTATACAATTGGTTTGTGTGTACCTCCTGATTTGGAATAAAATCATTTTGCTGTGGGGCGTTGTTGGTGATTGCTATCTCATAAGTACCCGAAACATCATTAGCCTGGCATCCGTCACTGGCAAGAACCTTGACAACGTATTTGGTCCCATCACATTCGCCAGCGCCAACTGTGCCGTTGAATTGTCTTGGGTTGCTTTCTTCAAATTTGAGCCAATCGGGCAGGGGATCATCATTGGTGCTTAATTTGGCTTCATAGGTTAACGGTAGCCCCTCTGGATCTGTAAAGCAGCCCAAATCAAAGGTGTATTCAAATAATGTGTTCGCCTGCGTTGGTTGGTTGTCTAATTGCACGGGGTGCGTCAGGGCTTGGTTTGTCACACTTAGGGTATAGCTGTCAGTGTGTATTGTGCACCCGTCGTCGACTTCAATTTCGACGTTAAAATCTTCTTGGCATTGCTCCTGTGGGATGTCCCCATACCATTTCGTTTCACCCTCAGAGAAATGTAGCCACGCTGGGAAACTGCCGCCACCAACTAAGTGGTCCGAGGTGTATGCTAAGCTTTTCCCCTCGTCATCTGCATAGGTACCAGAATCAAAAATGTACTCATAAGTGTTGTCAACCACCCTTGATTGGTCAACTAGCCCCTTCGTGTTATAGGGCGCCGTATTGGCAACTGTCAATTGGAAATCTGTTGTTGCAATTTGGGAGCAGTCGTCAGTTGCAGTTACACGTATCACGAGTATCTCCTCGCATTGGTCTGGAACATCTCCTGTGAATTCTCGTGCATTCAGATCTTCGAAATCGAGCCAACTTGGTAATTCGTCACCGTTCGCTAACTTTGCCGAATAGGACAATGGCCCCACATTGGAAAAGGCATCGGCATTAAAGGTAAAAGACCAGCCTGTTGTAAGTGCAGCAACAGTTTGGTTGGGGATACCCTGATCGACTATAGGGTCTGCATCGTCAACTGTTATCGAAAACTCCTTTGTTTCGGTGATTTGACAAGATTTGCTTGTCGTGACTTTGAAATTGAAAGTTTCTTCACACCCCGTGATGTCTGGCGCCGTCCCATAAATTTCCGTACTGGTACTGCCGTCGTGGTGAATCCAGGATGGCGGAGTGTCGCCATTAGCGTCAGTCAAAGTAAAGGTGATCCCGATCGCTTCTGGGTCTTCAAACGCGAAAGTAAAGTCAAAGGCCTCGTTTTCGTCTAAAAGGAGCCCGCCTAATCCGCTCACATATTTTGGGTATTTTAATTCATATTTGGCCCAATAGATGGTAGTGTCTGATTCCCAAGTAATGGAGTATTGGACGTCATCGGCGGCAATGTAGACCTCTTTTGATCCCGTCGTTTGAGAAACGTCAAAGGCGCTTGACACCGGTGCATTGGCTTTTGTTAAAACCATTGACCGAATATCCGTGGCATTAAAAAGCCACGCGCTGACGGCGATATTGTCTCGGCCCCTGTCGGCGCTCCCATAGTTAGTATTTGTATCGATTATCAGACTGGTGCCCGAGATCCCATCTGTCCATTCCTGGGCAAAAAACTCGTTAGTTTTTTTGGTGGCGAAGAGTTGAATATCATCGCTTGAATAGGCTACAATGGTCGGTCTTTTACCTTGGTTGTTCACCATTTTACCATAATAGTTCACCTCGTTACCTTCGGAGTCTAATCGGGACCCATACGTGTCGTATGAGCTGTAAAACGCAACAACAACTTCGTCGATGTCGGTGAATTTGGAAATCCTCGTATGGTAGTTTGTTTTCGCGAGAGCATTATTTACCAACATTTGTTGCCCGCTCATCGATCCGTCTTCGTTCACAATCCTCACATAGATCTTTTCGTGATTCCGAACCCAAACCACAACCATTTTGTTATCGCTCAAACTGACAACACCAGGCTGATCGGTGTTGCCGTCCTCCGAAATCACAATTTCATCTGTGGGGTTGTAGCCGTCTACGTCATAAATTTTTCCCTTCACTTGCTCGGTGTCTTTCAAGTCAACCCAAACCACGATGAATTTGCCATCGGGCCGATAGGCGACACTTGGGTAAGTCTGGGTCCGAGTTACTTGCGTGTTAACCCTCCAGTTTGTTTTTTTGGCGGTGCCATCTGCGCCATAAAGCGATGCACTTATTCCCCAGAGTGAACCGTCAAAATTGTATTGCCTGTAAACAATTACAGAGTCACCGTTAACAGGCGAAATTGCCACAAACGGGTACTGTGAATTTAATGAATCCGTATCACTAACCATTGTTGGTGGGGTTAATTGTGTAGGATTACAATCCCCATTCACAACTATTTTTTTTTTGTTTGTTTGTTTGTTTGTTTGTTTGTTTGTTTGTTTGTTTTTTTGATTGTTTATTCATTTGTTTGTTTTGATTGTTGGGAAAAAGGTAAGTGTGATTTTGTGTTTTGACAAGAAATCGTTCAAAAAGGTTTGTCATTGTGTTTTTTTTTGGAATTCAAAGATCAGTTCGAGAATTCCAGAAACGAAATAGTTTGTTTTTATCAGAAACAAAGGAATTAGAAAATTTCCAAAAGATCAATTTAGATGAAAAGGGATTGAAATTTACTTACTTTTAAAGAAAAGAAAGAAGAACAGTCCAAAAAAATAAACAAAATTATTTTTCATCAAAAAAAACAAAGATTATTTTGTGAAAAAATAGTTCCAAAATTGATTAATTTATTTTTCGAATTTAATTAATCTTCAGAAGATGACTTTTATTATTTTGTATGTCGTTTTGTTGGAAAAAATGATTTAACAAAAGATTGAAAAAAAAATTGTTTTTACTTTTATGAGTTCAAAAAAAAAGCAAATCTAAAGTTTTCATGAAATAAATCAATACAATTAAAACACAACACCTCCACTTTATTTCAAAGAGAAGTATTTTTCCATTTCGCTCTTTTTGCAAAATTTTCTGATTTTGAGTAATATTTATTAAAAAATAAATTTTTAATTTGGTTAAAAAAAAAACTTTTTTTATTAAAAGCTGAATGCAAAAATGCAATTGATGTCTTTTGGTTAATTGGTGGTATTGTGTATACATATGAAATATAGAACACATTGTAATTCAGATCAACTTATTTCTTAATTATAAAATTATTTTTCTGAATTAAGGTTATTTTTTTAAACAAAATAAATTAATGAATTCTTTTCCTTCATTTTGGATCGGATCAAATAACTTTAAAAAAAATTTATAGTTTCCTGCAAACAGGCTGTTGTTTTGAGTCTGTTACCTTTTTCCAATTACAAATTATTATTCATTTTTCAAACATTTGTCCAAGTTTCTGAAAAAAAAGGTGATCTTGATTGAAGGTTTATGTAAAAACAATCAAGATTCTGTTTTATTTTTCTCTTTTGCGAATAATTATTAAAAAATTATCCTTTTTTGTCAAAAGGAAAGGAAATTTTTCCATGCTTGATAATTAAATGGAAATGATTTTCAAGAAAAGTCTTTTACAACTACAAATTTCTTAAATTAGAAAGTTAAGGGATATTCTTATTTTAGGTTTTGAAAGTGTTGAAATACACGAACTTAACCGAGAAATAATTTTCAAGTACATAAATTCTTGAAAAAAGAAAAAATGGAAATTTTAAAGTTTTTGGAAGGAAAAGTAACCTCGAGAAAGAAAAAATATTAACGAATTTTAGATACATTCAGAATAAAATACAATTTTGAATATTATGCAAAAGACAATTGACTTTATGTCAAATACATTCACATATTCTCGATAAATTTTAACAGTCTTTCTGAGAAAGTTGAAGGAATTTTGATTTTATTAGTTTAAATTGAGAAAGTGGAAAATTTTTATTTTTGTTGTTGAGAAGGAAAATATGGATTAGTTCTTTTCCCTATCTCTACAGTTTTTTCGGAGATTGTAGAAATTGTAAAATTCAGTTTTTGTGTTATAATCAGATATAACTCCCAATAAATTTGAATTGTTTTAGATGTAACAATTAAAGAATCAGAATTCCATGAGAAAAGTTCAAAATTTTGGTGTATTTTATTTACGATATTCTCTTCTTACAAATTGTGTAAAGGCAAAAAATTCTGATCGATTTGGAAATTCCAAAAAAGAAAAATTTTTTTGGGAAATTAATTTTTATTTTTCCTTTTTTGGCTTTAAAAAGAAAACTATTAAAAAAATCTTTTTTCTTTCATAATAACCAACGTTTTTTCCTGATTTAGTACCCATCCATCATTATTATTATACAATACCAAATCTTTTTAAACAGGAAGATTAAAAAAGATTTTTTTTCTTTTTTGAGATAATTACTTTTGGATAAACAAAAAATGATTTATTCAACTGATAGAAAAATATTTGTATTTTTTTCAGAAGAATAGTTATATAATGAAAATTTTCAAGTCATTTAGAAAATTTTACTCAGAAATTGTGTTTTTATTTTTATAAAAAATTTGATTTTGCAAATAAAATTTTCTTGAAGATATTTTGGAATAAAGCAAGTTTATCCCCAAAATGCAAAATCAATTTTTTTATATTCCAAAATAATTGAATTGTTATTTGGATTCTTGTGAATAAGACCAAACAATTCGTTAAAAAAAATTTTCAAAATTTAAGCAATTTTTTTGCAATTTTTTGACATTTTTGGAAAGCAAGAAACAGACTTTTTTAAAACTTTAGGGGATTAGGGTGCCCCAATAATAAGCCTAAGATCACAGTATGTTGTTATTGGGTGTTACTCAAATTTGTTACATAGTTCAAATGTCTCTAAAAATTGGATTAGTCAAGTAGTACTATTTGCAGTTCTCTGCAATTAAAAAATGATCCTTGTATTTGTAAAACACCCTACAATCTCCAAAAAAATCTGCATTTCAAGACTTCTTTAAGTTTTGGTTCATCAATTTTTCGTATTCAGAGACTTCAAAGTTTCAAAATATATGTCTTTATTTTGTGGCAAAATGTAGATTAATTGTTAAAAAATTCCTGCTTTTAAAAATTAAATAATTAATGAAATAGATTTTTTTTGACAAATTATTTCTGGAAATCATGGAAATATATTGATGCTACAAGTATCAAAAATCAAAAGTAAAAAAAAATAAATCAACCTTTGGGTTTTTTTATTTTGATTGTTATTGAGTTAATCTTTGAAATTATTAATTGTTTTGTCCAATTTTTCTCATATTGAAAAGTCTTTTTGAAAATTGAATATATAAGAACACAAGAACTAAACAACCCCTCAAAGTGTTGAACGTTGTCCTTAAAATTTGAATTCTGGAAAACAAAATAGTTTAATAACTGGTATTTGAATTATACAGCGATCAAAATAATGCATGCACAAAGGAGATAATCCATGTTTCTCAAAATATAATCCCTTTCTTTTTTTTTCATGTTCCAATGCAACATCCAAGTTCACTAACAAATGGTATACTAAGTTCAAACCAATTTTGAAAGTTAACTCCTTGATATTTTTATTAAATTTTAAATTATAAAAGAAATTTGTTCAAATTTGTTTAGTAATATTCTCAATTTTTTTGATATTTTTTTTCTTTTTTTGGTTGATTAAAATTTTCTTAAAAATTTACTCTATTTTTTGAAATAAATTTTTCCAATTTGATCCTTTATTTTTAGATTTTATTTTTAATAAAAGAACTTTTTGAAACCAATATCATATTTAATTAGAGTTTATTGCTGTTTTCTCTGACCAGTTAATGTATAGGTCTTTTATAACAAAAAAACACCTATTTATTTTGAAAGACAGATTCATCTTTTCAAAACACACAATTTATGAGAAATGTAGTAAAAAACCCAAGAAGCTCAGAAAATAAACTGCCATTTAAACGACAAATTAAAAGGTTTAATTATCAATATTCAGACTCCAAAGTTGTAAAATACTGTAATTAAATTTGTCTCGTAGTGTAGATTAGTTACCAAAAAAATTGATTTTTTTTTTTTTTTAAATAAAAAACAATCAGATTTTTTTGCAAAATTATTTCTAAAATATTGGAAATATTTTGATTTTACAATTATATTTTATAGAAAGGAAACAAAAATAATCAATATTTGGGGGTTTTCTGTTGACAATTATTGTGTTAATCTTTTGAATACAAAAAAATAAAAAAATATTACACATTGAGAAGCACTATATATGAAAATGTAGATAATTGAATAATAAACTCAATTTCCCTCAACGCCCCTACCTACAATGGAAAATTCATTTTATTTTTAAGAACCAACCAAAATTAGATTTTTTAGAAACACGAGAAATAATAAACTTCGTATTAGAGTCGATAACCATGAAAGAAAAGCCTGGGCAAATCATAAATTTCAAAGAAAAAAAACATGTTAAAAAATTTTTTGGTCGCTTTTTTTGGAACATCTCGTGTTAAATTCCCTATTTTTTTACAAAATTATAATTTTTGAAAATAAGATTTTTTAATTGTAAATGTATGGATTTTAAAATACTATTTGTTTCAAAATAAATGTAACAAAATTTTCATTTACTACTAAAAGAAGGGTTTTAAAAATCCTGTAAAAATTTTAAATTTTTAATACTGAAAAGAAGCCTAAATTATTTTTTATCTTTTTAGAATTGGGAAATTTGATGTTTTCAATTATTTATTGAGATTTAGTTTTTTTTGGAAAGTGGAATAAAAATTTTGAGCTTTTGATTTTGCAATTAACAGTAATACATACAGTCTAACTTTTCTTAATGTTGATTTGGAGTTACAACCATTAACTTTTTTCTCAAATTTAATTTTAAAAAAACAAAAGAAAAAGAAAAAAAGCAAAAAGCAAAATACAAAATAAAAAATTAATAAATGAGATCAAATTATTTTCAGAGTTCCTGAAATGATTTCATTTTTGGAATTTTTAGAATCTGGAAAAATTAAAATTTACAAACATAATATTAAAATAATTTCAAGGGAAATAATTTTTATCAAACATTACCCACTTTTTAAAGTCCATTCTAAGTATATTTTTTCAAAAACATTTTAAATTATTTTATTCTAATTCCATGAAATCAAAAAAAGAATTTTTATTTAGTACAAAAACTCTATTAAAAAAAAAAAGATCATTTTAATTTAATTTCAAAGAAAAATAATTATATTACCAGGAATAAACTTAAAAACCATAGAATTGAGGAAAAGATGATGAAAAATAAAATAAAAAGGAGAAAAACCTCAAATATTTGATTTTTTTTTTTTTTTTTTTTGAGAAATATTCAATTCTTTTTGAAAATAAACAAAAAAAAAATTATTACTGATTAAAATTTGAGAATAATGTGATTCTTGTAAAAACGAAAGTAAATAAGAAATCGTTTGAGACTTATCATTGGAATAAAAAAGAGCCAGTTGATCCCATGGAATCAAAAAAAGAATTATTTTGTTTTTTTTTCAAAAAAGAATCAAAATATGAACTCTAATTAATGAGTTTGATCTAAAAATTGAAATTATAGTTTGAGAAGAATAATGAATTAAAATCATGGAATAAATTCCATTTCTCTAATAAAACTAAGTCCCTTAGACTTAAAAAGAGATTAATTATTCTTTTCGATAGAAAAGATTAATTTAACCCTTTTATTTTGATTCCTAAATACGTTTTGTAAAATATTCAATTATTTTGGATACTATATTCTATTAGATAAGATTTATTAAAATAAGTATATTGGTTTACATAATAGTCTAGAAAATTAATTCAAATTTCTTACTTAATAAGTTTTTTTCATAAATTTAACATATTTTAATATTAATAAAAAGAATAATTTTATCAAACGAAAATCTTCAAAAAAACATCCAAAATTTCAGAAAAAGAAACTAAAAGAAAAAAATTGATTCAGTGATAAGATTATAAGATATTTTTCTTTTGGTTTATATTTGGTTGGTGGGCTGATTGGATATTTGTATTCACAACACTTATTATTTTTTGAATAATCTCATAACCTCAATTAATTATTATATTTATTGATTAACAAAAGAAATACCCAATATAATAAAAATCATTAAAAGTATTCTATTTTTTTAATTTGCTTTACTTAAAATCAATCTATTTGACCAATCATTTTTTTTTAAAACAGCAGTTTTAAATTCAAAATATTTCATAAAAAGATTTAATATAAAATGGCCCACTATTAGATTATTTAACTTTTCTTTTTTTATCTTAAAATTTATTAATGTACATATTTTACCTTTTAAATTTTTGAGTAAGTTGAATTAAAATAAGTGATTTTTACAAGAAATCAATACTTTCACTTTTGATAAAATATCAATTGGATCTGAAATCTTTCTTGTTTATTCATTTATGGTTTTAATCAATTTCAATTATTTAAAGTGCCTTATTCAAAAAAATCTATTAGATTTTTTTTCAACATAAAATAAAATACCAGAATAGAATGTTGAAATAAGAACAAAAGCAAAACTATGTAACATTCTCCAAAGGAGATCAAATGAATCAACTTGACCATTCAATTACGGCATTGTATTTTACTTTTGAAATTAAAATCAATAAATTATTTTTCAACACACACTTTAAATTCTAAAATCTAACAAAACTTAACCCAAAGTATAAACATTTGTTTGCTAATCATCCTTCTTTCAAAATATTAAAAATTGACAATTTTTGCTTTTTGGTAGATACTCCCTTAAATGATTGTTACAAAAAAATTTAAAAGACAATCTTTTTCGAGTTCTAATCCCAGACCAAATTCTTTTTGTTGACTAATACTCTCATCGATCAACCCGTATATCCATTTTTTTACGGTCTTTACATCCCAGAAATAAAATATTTAGCTAATATGCTCTTTTTTCTCAAAAATAATTATTAGGTTTAATCATTTTTTTTTATTTTCTCAAAATGTCAACCAAACAAGGTTTGCTTTCTTCTAAACCCACTTTAGTTCTTAAGAAAGCAATTGTGTAGTTCAACGAAACTACATTTGATTCTTTCATTTTAGATCGTTCATCAATGTCAAATCAATAACAATTAAACAAAAAAAAAAAACAAAAAAACAAAAAAAAACAACTATTTTTTTCTTTTTTCTAAAAATCCTTCTTCGAACCATTGAAACAAATTTAAACCCAATAGCTGTTTCACTCAGAAAAATTGTCAAACCAAAAGGAAAGCCAACAGATCTCGAAAAAAAAGTTGCCGAGGCTTTTTTCAATCTTGAAATGAACACCGAAAGCCGAGAACTTAAATACAACCTCTCCCGATTATACTTTTCTGGTGCAATTCAAATCCCAATCCGTAAAAAAAGAAAAGCAATTATCGTCTTTGTACCAGTCCCATCATATAGTGGATTCCAAAAAATCCACGATCAATTTGTTGGTGAATTAGAAAAGAAATTTTCTGGTAATCATGTTGTTCTTGTTTCAAACAAAAGAATTTTCAAACCAGAAACCAAAAAAGTTTCTTTTAAACAAAAAAGGCCAATGTCTCGATCTCTTACCAATGTACTGCTTTAACTAATTTTCTTTTATCTTTTATTTTTTTTATTAATATTTTAGTTGCTTTTTTTTTACAATTTTTTGTTGTTCTTTTTTTCAATCTTTTATGTTCAACAAACTAAATGGAAAGCTTAATTGTCAAACCAAATTAAATTAATAATTGTTCCCATTACCTTTTCTTCATAATCTTATGGATAATTAAATCAATAACAAACTTATGACTATTCTCAATTTTTATTTGAATATAGGTCCACAATTCAATTTTAGAAAACATCTTATACCCATGTGAAGTTATTGGAAGAAGAACACATTATCATTTGAATGGGAAAAAAACTTTCAAAGTGTAAATATTTGGATAATAATTTCTTTTTCTTTTCTTAATTAATTACCCATTGTATCAACACAACATTTTTATTTCAACCCTTTTCCTCTCTACTTGTGTTTTCTATTTTTGAAATTAAAAAATACAAAATAACAAAAACAAAACAATAATATTTACTATTATAATTCTTTAGAATTTTAGCAGGAAAAGACAAAACTACAGTCGAAGGAAGAATACAAACATACACTAAAGTATATAAACATCTTACACAAAAAAATATTGTTTTTGACTATTCAATTTCACCAGTTATGAAAAAAGAAAAAAGAAACAAACGTAAATAAATTAATCACCTATTTTCTAAATTTTGAAACAAATTACCATTAAACCAAAATACATATTTATGAAAATTGAAAACTTTCAAAAAACACCGATCATTATAGATTAATAATTTTTTTTTTTTTCTTCGAGTTAACAGTAACTATTATGTCTTTGTGAAAGTTAACTCTTCTCAAAAAAGTAATAAAGAAAAATAAAATAAAAAAAACATAATAATAATTTTATTTTTTTTTTTTTGACATCTATTTTTCATAATAGACAAAAGTGCCACCTTGCGAATATTTTTTAAAATTTTCGCTTTATTTTTTATTTTCTTTATTTTTATTTTAATCTCTTTTATTCGTTGAGTTACAAAAAATCTACAAAATATTTCATTATTTGTTAAAATCAAAAAAATATAAATATGAATTTCAAAGATTAAATTTAATTTTAAAGCATATCAGCATCAAATTTGACTCTTATTAAATTTGTTATTACATTGGTTAAATAAAGAATCTTTGGATTAAATTTATTAATGAAATAAACTTTGAATGGACCAACCTCGATTGTTTTGGAAATTCTTTAATAATGAATCCAATTTTGAGAAAATTTTATATCATATTTTTATTATATAAAATAAACCACATTCCAAAAATTGGGACATACCCAACATCAAAAATAGGAAAAAAAAAAACCAATTTATTATATTTTCCCCAACATTATATAAAACCTCATTTAAGTTATAGTATTAATATTTTTATAAGTAATCATTCTTATCCAAATAAAAGAAAAAAATATAAAACCAAAAAATCAAAATCGGTGTGTACAAAATAATGAAACGAGCTGAAGAAAAAATGTATTGGTAAATTTGTTGAAATGTCACCAACAATTATTGATCGATCAAATGATAAGATACCATCTAACTGGTTGTATGTGATTTTTCTATTTAAAAAACTCAACACTAACCCTTCTATCAATCATCAAAAAAAAATTATAGATCTAACCAAACAGATTATGTAACTGGAAAAAAGGAAATGACAATTAAAAAAAAAAAGATCAAAAATGAAATAGTTTGTAAAATCAAAATTCTTTCCAAATTGAATTTAAAATATGATAATGTTATTCTTTCAACTGTTTAAACAATGTCAAAATTTTTGGAATTTAATTTACTATTAGAAAAAGACAAATAAAAATGTCAGATCTATCAGTTCTTCAAAATATAAATTAAATCGGGTTTTATTGTAAAAAATAATCTCATTTACCAATATCAAAAAATATCTAATCATTTTTATTCTTCTACATCAGAAATAATTCATTTTTATATATAAAATTGAATGTCGTCTTAAGCAGAAATCATTTTGAGTATTTGATTTAAATATAATATAATTTTTAATTTATTTATCATTTTAAAAACTCTTTATAAAATCAAAAGTACTTTTTAATAATGAAAAAAAATCAAAAGAAAATATAAATTCAACGAGAGACAATATAAATAATCTCCCAAACTCTTTACCAACAACATTACTAACAATATTTCTTTTTAAATATTATTTTAGGTTTGGAATATTTCAAAGAGAAGAGGGTAATTATTACCAAATAAAGAAACACAAAAAATTGAAAAGGATTGAAAAACTTTGTTTGTTTTTGAAAAAAAAGTCCCTCCTTTATTGATCAACTCATTAAAGTGAAGAAACCCATCAAGAATTTGTCTCTTAATAAAAATTATAATTTTTTTTCACAACAATGAAAAATATAATTGAAATTTTTAATCTAATCCATACAATAAAAAGAAAATAAAATATTTTGGAAAAAGCATCAAATCAATAGGGTCAAAAAAAAAAATTAAAATAATTTTACAAAATAAAAATATCATTGATAAAAAATTTATTAATATTAAAAATAATTCGATTTAACAAATCAAAAAGCTTTTAAAATGTATAAAAAATCTAAAAAATAAAAAAATTATGGAGCTTAATAACTTATAATCTTTTTCACTTTGATTATACCAGAAAAACACAATTAACTATTTTGAAAATAGACCTAATGAAGGTTTTTAAAAAATATAAAATTTCAAATTTATTATTGATAATAAAAAAGATAGATAATTTATACCCAATTGAAAATGTAAAAATATAAAATATATATTACTATATTAGTAATATATTTAATGATTATTTGAAATATTCTTCGAAATACTCAAATATCAGATTGATTTTGAAACTATTGAAAAAAAATTTTAAATAACTTCTATGATACATTAGTGACACTTGATAAATGCTTGGGGAAAATAACAAATTTGCCTTGGAAAAAATATTTGTTTTTTGAATTTTTACTTTTAGTTCTCATCAGATAATTTTGGGATTTTCAAGTATATGTGGGCATATTAATACTAATTCTGGTAATTAGATATGTAGGGTAAAGAAATTTACATCATGTTTGTATTTATCAGTAAGTAAAGATTAAAATAGATAAAACCCCCATTTCACTCAAAGTGGCACATCAAAAATGAACAATTCAATTTTTATATTAAGAATCTAACAAACTTATTATTGTTAAGAAATAAGAGAAATAATAAAATTCGGATTATTATTAAAATTCTTAAAAAAAAATCCCTCTTGAAAATATAAATTTTCAAAAAAAAGTAATACCTGAAAACATTTTTTGTCTCCTTTTCATTAATATGACTTGTATAAAATTTCTCAATTACTTTAGAAAATTAAAATTGTTGACAATTGGATTTACAAATAGTAATCATATTTATTTTTAAAGAAATTATAATCCTCAATATTCTAAAAGTTAATTTGGAGTTTATAAAGTTTTTTTTTTTTTCAAATTTAACCAAAGTATAAAAAAGAAAAAAAGAAAAGAAAAAAAAAAAAAAAAAATGAAAATGAAGATGAAAAAAAAAATGATCGTTGATTACACTAGATTAAATCTTAAATTGTGATTTAATTTTATCTAATTCGAGTTTTAAATTAGAAGCCTCGCTTAACTGGTAATATTCTGTAGCATCACCTAATTCTTCTACAACCAATTCTGGGTCATCATCAGCTGTCAATTTAATTGAATTGGTATAAAAATACTTTATTAAAAGTTCCAAACTTTCAATCGTTTTACCTGAATAATCTTTAATCTGGTTTGTATTTTGTTCCTTTTCATTTATATTTTCAAACATTTCCCTAAATAATCCAGATCTTGTCAACAATATTAATTTATGAACGGGAATTTCTTCAAAAATGTCTTCTTCTTGTTCTTCTTCTTCTCCCACTTCATCATTGTCTTCAGCGACTAAAATATTAAAATCTTTGGATTCTTCATTTTTATATAATTTTAATAAATCTGATACAAGATTATTTTCATTGGGGTAATTTAAATTTAAGGATTTAAAGATTTTTTTAACAAATTCTGTGTTTGATTGATAGTCGTAATAAACATATTGTAAAAAGCAATTTATTTCTTCACAGGTGAAATTCTTTTGATTGAATATATTTTGGATTTGCTCAATCTTCAAATTCGTTCTCAATTCGATTATTAGTTTATGGCAGGGTATTTTGTCTTTGTTTGAAACCACAATTATTGAATCGCAATATCTTTTTGATTCAAATAATTTTTTGAAATCTTCATGTAGTGAATTAAGAGACTCAGAATAAACGAAAATACCCTTTGATCCAGTAGAAATTGTAAAATGGATCTTATTATCAACAAAATAAGTAGGTAGAGTGATCTTTATTGGTTCTTGCAATAGCTCAATTGTAATTTTTTGATTTGGGAATAGATTCGGAGTTAATCCCCAACCATACAATTCATATTCACTTGTTTGTGCAAAAAAAAAGTTTTCCCCTCCTTGAATTTTGGTAAATGTGTGATCTTGAAGTGATGGAATCTCAGTAAAAACCTTTGACTGCGTTCTAGTGCCTGTAAGTCTAGATTCACCACAGCTGTATAGTTTCCCTTCTTTGGATAGCAACAGGGACGCATTAAACGAACAATAAATATCTGTGATATCGCTGGACTTCCATTTTATGACTTCAACCAAGTTATTCTGGTGACTCACGTTTCCTGTCCCAAGTTGCCCATTATCGTTATAACCACAGGCAAATAATTCACCACTAGTTTTCGTAAGAAAGCAATGAATGGAATGTACCCCAGAAAAGACTCGATCAACATTATCACAAACATGTATTGGAAGTTGATTATCAATTTTTGTTCCATTTAAAAGCTGTCCTATATGATACAAGGATTAAAAACGTTAAGTTTTGTTAGAAGGGAAGACACACAAAGGGTTTTTTTAGATTTGGTTAGGAGGTGTTCAGGTTCAAAAAAAAAACAATATTTTTAAAAATACTAGAAAAAAAAAAAGAACGAAGGAGAAGAAGAGGAAGAAGAAAAAGAAAAAAACGAAAAAGCTTTATTGAAAAAGAATTAGAAGATCAAATAATCTCAAATGCATGCTAATATAAAAAGAGAAAAAGAAAAAGAAAAAGAAAGAGAAAGAGAAAGAGAAATTTATTTTTTGAAAAGAAATTAAAAAAGAAAAGGAAAATGGAAAAGAAAAAGAAAATGAAAAAGGAAAAAAAAAAAAAATAATAGGAAAATCGGAAAAGAAGAAGTGGAGATGAAAAAACAAAAACTAGGGAAAAAGAACAAGAAAAAGCAGGAGATGAAGGATAAAAAAATTTACCATAAGAATTATAACCGTTTGTGTAGAGTTTGTTTCCTTTACAAAGAAAATAATTTGTTCCACCACCCATTGTAATTGATTCAACAAACAAATTATTCTCTTCGAAAAAAGGAACAGGCCTGATCAAATTCCATTTACTCTTTCGAGGATCAATCATCGGTATTTCCTTATAATTGTTTAATTCTGCGATCGAATAAACTTTTCCGCATTCAGTCAAAATTAAAAAACTCTGATAACCAGCATGAATGTCTTTGATCATTTCGTTGTTTGGTAATTTATACTCCAAGGCTTTGCTGACTAAATTACGATAAAGCTGCAACGTTCCTGTTGTTTTCCAGACAAGGAAATGCTCTAATGTTATTACGACTTTTTTAACAAGTTCTGGCTCTTCTATTTTATCAACTTCAGACCACAAAGGAAGTTGATTTTTTGAACAAAATCTCTCAAACTTTTTTGTTGCAAACAAATATATTTTTGGTTTGCTCATAATTTTTATATTTTCGTTAATGTTTGGATTTTTTTTTTGGCACAAATTTTAGAAAGGGGAAAAAAGTTAAAAAATGATTCAGAGCTTCAAATTATTTTTTTTAAGGGAACAGTGTAAATCTTATTGATTTTAATAATCCCAAAGTTAATAGAGCAATTATTTACACAAAGATATAATTAAACCTGATGCAACTTTATTTTTCAACTTTAGAGAAATAAATAATCATTTTGAAAAAAGTTGATTTTTTCCAAATGAATTTTCGTCAAAAGATCTGATACTTTTGGTTTGGGATTTTTGGATCCAAAGAAATCGAAAAAGAAAAATTTGCAAAAGAGTTTTATTTTGAAGAAATTTCAGTTTTAGTAAATATTAGAGTTGATATGAACAATTAACATTTCAATTTTAATCTTATTTTAAAAATACTAGAAAAATAAATCAAATATTGGATCCTTAGAGATTTAAAAATTGATCATTTAATGTATTCATTCTTGTTTATTAAATTATAAGAAATTAAAAAGATAAATCAAAATTCCTTTTCAAATATTTCGTGAATAAAAAATGAACTATTAGTTTTTAAAGCATTGGTATGATAATATTTATTTATTTCTTTTTTTTTTTTTTTGTCAAAAGTATTATTTTGAATATATTTTATTTGTTTATCTGTATATTACACTAGAACATCTAAAACTCTTATATTTATAAAAAATTTAAATTATTTGGTTAAAGAAATGATTTGAATGATTCATTTTTGTATAAACTCTAATATTCAAAATTGATAAAATTCACTTATGACCTTAAAAAGTATTTTTTGTGTTTTTGTATTAAAGAACGAGTACTAAACTTTCACCAGTATATGGTGAGTTTTTTTACTTTAAGAAATAAACCGAAAATTTATTTATTTTTCATTTTATTTCTTGAATTAAAAAAAAGCTAGAAACTAAAAGTTACGTTTTTTTAATTTTAGAAATGAGAAGAAAATTATTCAAATTATAGTTTTTATTATGAAAATAATAATAATAAAAAAAAACTTAGGTACTTGAATGCACTCTCCGAATCCGAAATTTAAATTAAAGATATTTTTGAACCAAGTTAGAGAGTGAATATAGTCATTTCTCCTAAAAGGGGCATCCACTTGATACATCAGGGTTTATTTTGGTCCAATTCAGCAAAATTTTTTTTTTCAATGATAGTCAAAAATATCCAATTTGATTATACAATTTATTCAAAAGATTCGTTTTTCTAAGATCTTTTGGTCCGATTTTTTATTATAATTACACCCTGGTGATTTTGTAACTACCTGAGAAAATTGTCAGAAATATGAAATAATGTGGTTAAGGGAGTAGCCACGGTAAAGAAAAAATTTTCACTTTTGTGTAATTTTGAAGAGGATCAGAAAATAACATTTTTTTACTCTGGTTGTACCTCATTCGTTTTTATTATTTAAAGTACTTCAATCATTAGATTTTTGAAATTTTTTTTTCAAAGTCTCAAAGAAATTGCCACAATAGAATGTTGAGTTGAATTACTTAAAATAGTGTTTTGAATGTTGAATGACTTATCTTTTATTCTTCTCTCAACATTCTATTGTGGCATTTAATTTTTTCATTTTTTATTTTTTCATCATTTTTGAGATTTTTTTAATCCTGACAACATAAAGCAATTAGAAATATTTTTTATTAGTGGCATTTAAGATTAATGGATTTTGTTTAAAAAGAACAAAAATATTACAATTGAGAGAATATAAAAGAAAACATAAATGGGACTTAAATAGCTAGAAGAATTCCAAAATTAGAATAATTAAGTAGAATTATTACTTGTTAGGATTTTAAATCGTTGGGTTTAGTGGAATTGGAGAAGTGAATATGATTATATGTTATCAAAGTTTAAACCACAAAATAGATACAAGTTTTATTCAAAGAATTTGAAATTATCTTCTCCCAGAAAAAAAAACTAAGCCTCCATTCCCAAAATTTGGACACATCTAAAATCAAAAATAGTGAAACAAAAACTCAATTTACTATATTCTCCCAAACCTAATATAAAAACTAGATTTAAGTAACATATTATTAATGGTTTTTTAAGTAATCGTTTTCATCCAAATATAAGAAAACAATATAAAACAAAAAATCAAAACAAGTGTGTCCAAAAAAAATGAAACGAGCTGAAATGAAAGAAAAGAACAAAAATTATATTGGTAGATTTGTTAAAATTACACCAACAATGGTTGATCGATCAAATGATAAGATACCATGCACCAGGTTGTATGTGGATTTATCACTTGAAGAAACTCAACTGTAACCATCTATCAACCATCTATAAAAAATTTTCAGATCTAACTAAACCGATTAAGTAACTGAAAAAAATAAAATGAAAACAAAAACAAAAAAGACAAAAAATGAAATAGTTTGTTGAATTAAAATTAATTTCGAATTGGATGTAAATCATGTTATTGCTATTTTTCCAACTGTTTAAACTGTGTCAAAATTAATCGAATTAAGTTTATTTTAATAAAATAATAATAATAAAAAAAAAACTAAACTATTTTATCAATATAATCCTTTTTTTTTATTGTTGAACATTACTAAAAAAAAAATATCAAATAATTTTTTTTAAAAAATTTTTTAGAGAATCTACGATCACACGCCACTAAAATAAAATGTTCTTATCTCATCTCTCTCAAATTTTTATCATGTCTTATGGTGTAGCTACTCCCTTAAGATAAAGGTAATATCAGCCTTCACATCATTAATTTGAAGTGTTTCCAATGGTAAATACATATTTTCTAAAAGTATTTTTTTTTATGTTCTAAGTTTAATTGTTCTCAGTTTTCAAAAATTCTCTTGTGAAAAGTTTTACCTTACATGTTTCTTTGCTTTTCTCTGTTTTTTTTTATCAAAAAAAAAGAAAAAAAAATCAGAAATCTGAGTATAATAATGAATTTTTTTTCTTCATCAACAAAAATAAATTTTTTTATGAAATACTTTAGAAAATGTGATGAATTTTGATTTTTTACAATAATGTAAAAAATGGATCAAACTTTAAAAAAATATATATTACATATGGAAAAACAATCATTTAAAAATTAAATTATTTCTTATAGTAGAAATTATTTTTTGACTTAATTTTCCAATTCCATATCTATTTTTTTTTGAATTTATTCTTGAATTTCGGAGAAGATTTTTTAGATGCTTATTCCTTAAAATCGTATTATTTTTTCTCAATAATTTTAATTTAGTAACTAACTCTACAGCCAATTTCACTTTTAAGACACAAAATTTCGAGGAAATTTAAGACACAGAAAAATCTCAAATTAAAGCACAAAATATGGAATTTTATTTTACACTTATTTTTTTGCTAGAATTTGAACATTGTGCTTTAATTTGAGATTTTTTGTGTGTCTTAAATTTGGTTCAAAGTTTTTGTCTTTAAAAGTGAAATGAAATCTATACGAGTGGCAAATTTTCTATTAAATTGGACCTTTTTTTGAAAAAAAAGAAATAGTCTTAGTTTCAAAAAATATTTATTGGTATAAAACTTATTGAATGGGATAAATATTTTCATTTTTCATTTTACTTTGATAAAAAGTGATCAGGAATTAGAGCAGATTTTTTTGAAAAAGCATAGTTGAAAAAGAAAAATTAGAAAAATGAAGAGAAATATATATACCTTTATCGTCTAATACCCAGTATATATATAAAAAAAATTGGATAACTGTTAGTAGTGGACTAAATATCACCATCACATCTTATTTATAGTATTACGTTTTAAAAAATTCACTTTTTGAAAAAGAACTCTTGTGATCAAAAAAAAAAAATTTAAAAATAAAAAGTCTCTAGTATATGTTTTATAAGAAAACCTTGCTTTTTTTTTTTCTTTTTGCTATATAACATCTAATTCGCTTCAAATATATACGTATGATTAAATTAATTTAAAAACTAAAATCCTTGATATTTTAAGGGTAATTTACAATTATAAATGCAATTTATATGTACTTTTTCAATTTTTTCGGAATTTTTTGATTTGGGGGGGTTCAAAATATTCTATTTTTGTGAGATACTTTCCAATTTGACCCTTAATTTTTAGAATTTGTTTTTTATTCATAGAACTTGAAGATAATAATACCATATTTACTTAAGGTTTTTTTCTGGGGTTTTTTTGAAGCTTTAATTCATCAATCTTCAAATTAAAAGAAAATTTTTTTTATTTTGAAACACAGATTAAACCTATTTGAATATCTTATTTTCACAAAATATGTAATTAAGTAAATCATTATTTTGGTAATTAAAATTATTTTAACATAAAAATCTGCTCATTTATTTGAAATATAAATCCCGTTCCAAAAATTTGGACACATCAAAAATCAAAAATAGACTTTTAAAAAAATCCCAATTTATTATATTTTTCCAAATGTAATATTAATCTACATTTAAGTTATCTCAATATTAATTTTTTTATAAGTAATCTTTTTAATCCAAAGAAAAGAAAAAAATATAAAAACCAAAAAAAAATTGATGTTTTCAAAATGATGAAACAAACCCAACGGAAAAATTGTATATGAAAATTTGTTGAAATTTCAACAACAATTATTGATCGATCCAATTCTAAGATACTATAAACAAATTGCATGTGATTTTTCAATTTAACAAACTCAACACTAACCTTCTATCAAACCAGTGTAAAAAATCCCAATCAAACGAAATTGGTTATCTAACTTGAAATAAGGAAATACAAAAAAAAAACGAAAAGATCAAAAATGAAAAACTTCGTAAAATCAAAATTATTTCCAAATTGAATGTTAAGTGAAGTATAGTTAATATTTCATCTTTTGAAACTGTTACCAACTTTTTGTGAATATATTTTAGGCTTAATACAACTAGTTTCATCAACATGGGGTAAAAATGATCAATTTTGTGGTTATTACTAATAAAATAACCCTTGAAAGTAAAAAATTGAAAAAAATGTTTTTCTTGAATTTCTAAAATTCTTAATTTTTTAATTTACAAATACAATTTATTTTCGCCATCTATTTTGAGATTTAAACATCTAAAAAAAAAAAAAAATAGATTAATTAAAAAGTTTTGATTGTTATCATTACTGACCTTTTCCAATGAAGTGATTTGCATCACCTTAGATTCCCCAATAATCAAATAATACTGTAATTTGATGTATATCGTATTTGTGCACCATGGTTCAAATGGTTCTAAAAAATCTATGATAAATCTTATTAGGCACAATAAATTATTAGATTATTTACTAATGATCACTCTTAAAAAGTTTCATTTTTGTAATTTTTTTTTTGGTTCCTTTACCAAATCTAAAAATAGAAACTCCAAATACAGTATTTATGATATTTAATAATTTATATTTTTAGAACTTCCAAAAATGACTATTTTTTTCATTTTTTTAATTTCAAAGAGTATTTCAATAATCATCAACATAGAAACCCCAAGACTGATTAGTTTTTTTCCTTTTTAATAATAATTGTAAGCTCAATATGTTTCCAATATTTGAGAAATAATTGTTCAAAAAAAACTGTTTGGTTAATTAAATACTTTTTTGAAATAAATCCAATTTTTTATCGATTAATCTACATTTTACCACAAATTTAAGAAAGATATTTTACAACTTAGAGTTTGAATATTTATTATTAAACCTTTAAATTTGTGGTGAAATCCAGATTTTTTTCCTGAAATTGTTGGGATTTTTTACTAATACATAGATCATTTTTAATTGATTAGATCAAAAAATATTACTGCTTAATTAACTAATTCTTTTGAGACTTTTGAACAATGGTGTACTAATGCAATTTACACCTAAGAAAAAAACACTTTACTCTAAGACTCTCTTTGGTAAATGCTAATCACTTAAGATTGAAAAATTTTATCCCTCAAGCTCAACAATTCTAAAATTCAGAACATTCACTAACTGCCTAAATAGATTTTAATATGTAATTAATAAAAATTCAAATCATTTTGTCCTTTATGTTGAAAGTATAAACAGAAGGAAATAATAGAAAATATTGATCATTTTTTTTGATCTGTCCTTTCTATAAAAAAGATAGATTAATTTTTCACCATAAATTTAAACAAATAAATCGTAATGAAATAATTTTAAACTGTGATAGTTTGAAATTATTTTCATTAATTAATAATCGTGAAATCTATGATTTTGTGCTTAAATTTCTGAAGCTGAATTTTAGTCTGAGGGCAACTAGAGTGTAATTTAAACTTTTTCAATAATAAAAAAAAAGAAAGAAAAATTTTAATTTCAGATTCTCAAATATTTCTCCAACAATCAGAATTGGATTCGTAAATAACAAAGATCTTCACAAAAACATTTGGCCATGATATTCTTAAGTTTGATTAATTTGGATCTCTTTATTTTTGAAACTTTGAGATAAAATTTCTCTTTTTTTAATGAGAAAATAAAAGTAAGAAAAACTGTTTTAATTATGGTATTCATCTCTTATTAATTTTGAGCAAGGCCTTGTTTTTTTTTCAAATAATCATGGCAGTTATATTTATTTAAGAACTTGAAATTAAAATTTTCATTTCTTACAGAAATTTGAATTGTAAATGGGAAGAAATTCACTTCATTTCCAATTTTTCATTTTCAAATAGAGATCAACAAATTACAACTTACTCCTTTGAGAACCCTATTAAGAAAAGGGTAATATGGAAAATGAAGGGAAAATTTTTCCCATTTAGGATTTCAATACCAGAAATTGGATAATTACACATTAGTTTGCTTTTATATTATTTTAGATAAATTTTAGACATCCATTCAAACTGTTGTTACAAAAATTGTCTCCCCCAATCCCAACATACCCTTAACTATTAACAAATTGATCATCATTGTAAATCCCAAAAATGGCAATAAACAAGCAAATTTTTGGGTAACATACTTTTTTTGCAAAAAAATAAAATAAAAAGTATTTACCAATCTCAAGGTTTCATTTACTTACTAAAATCTCAGAGAATAACTCGAAAACAAGTTTATAACTTCATTTACTTATCTCTATTTTTTGAAGAACAATAAAAAAAAAACTCTAGATTTATTGCATATATATGGACAATTTACAATATTTAAATTGATAATCGTCTATCACTGTTGTTTTAAATACAATAGCAATAGCAAAAAAAAAATCAATTATTAGTTTTTAAACAGAAAATAAACTATAAAGTAGAAATTATATTATCAAAGAATTTCTTTTAATAAAGATCAAGATCTCCTGAAAACAAAAATTGATTTTTGAGTAAAAATTTCGAAAAAAGTGTTTTAAATAACTCAAAAGTGTAAAATATTTCTGAATATTGAGGATTAATAAATTCACTTTTCCGAGTTTAACATAAACTTATATCTGATCCAAATTCTTAAATTCGAAATATGAAAAACAAAATCATTTTTTCATTTTCAACAAAAGACATTTTTTTATAAACTCCCAATGACAAACTACCAAAAAGGGATTGTTGAAAATGAAATGGACGAAAAATTACAAAACCAATCTGTTGGATCGCTAATTTCTTTTTATCGAAGAAGTTCATCACTTTCAATTACTTCTTTTGGACAATTTTTTGAGCAGAATTCTTCAGGAAGAGAAGAAACAAACGGAAAAAAGAGCAAGGATTTGACTCTTTCTTCCGACTACACAAAAGAAATCCTTTTTAATGACGAAAACATCTTAAATTCATTAAATCAAAATAAGATAGAAAAAGACAAATACACGGAAAATCAAAAACAAAAAAGGAAAATGATCTTGGAAAAAAAAGAGAAAGAAATAAAAAAGAAGCAAGAAAAAGAAAACAAAATTAAAAATCAAAAACAAAAAGAGGGGAGAAAAGAGGAAGAAATTAATAATGGAAAAGAATTACAAAAAGAGAAAAAGAAAGAGAAAAAGAAAGTGGATGAGAAAGAAAAAGAAAAAGGTGAAGAAAAAAAGGAAGAGGAAGAAAAAAAGAAAGAAAAAGAAAAAGAGGAAGACATTGAGCAAAACCTCATTCCAAGAAGAAAAAGAAAAAAAACATTAAAATACCCAAAACAAATCAATAGCTATTATCAAAAAATATTACGGATCACAGTTTCAATTGTTGAAACACACATCGAAAATGCACAGCAAACACAAAAAGGACTTGAAAAGTTAAAAGAAATCCATAAATCAAATAAAAAAAACCTCATCTTGGCAATTGATTTTATTGCACAAAACAAACTCTCTCATATTGCTTTACGCTTGTTTAAAGAACAATTATATCGGAATTCTGTTAATTTGTTTGCAAAGGAAGGTGAGGATTTAAAAAACTTCAGGATCGCCACAGAAACAATAAACGAAACAAAAAAAGATTACCTTAATTATAAAAAAGGTGATATTATCAGGGTTGTTAAAAAAAAACGTGGAAAATTCATAAGAAACCAACTATTCGGAGAATTAAATGGGGAAAATGGGAAATTTAATCCTAAATTTACATACAAACCTAAAGTACGATACAATACTTTTCTTATTATTATTTATTATGTTTGTTTTTTTCTTTTAGAATAACAATATTTGGATTTGAAATGGGAAAATTTTCTTGTTTTTTGTTTTTGTTCTTGCGAATAAGTTTCAAAAATAATGAAAAGAAACAAAACCTCTCTTCATTTTTTTTTGACATTAGCCTTTTTTTAACATTAACCTAAAGATATTGGACTTGGTTTATTGAAAATTTTAAAGGAAAGAAATCAAGAAGAATTGAAAGAAGGTAATGAGATTAAATTTTGATCATGTTACAATTCCATTGCCAGGATTAAATTGAAATTTGTAATTTCATTTTCCTTGAATAAGTTACTTTTTATTGTATAACCCGATACGTTGCCACTGGGTTTAATCAATTCTTATGAATGCGAAGAATATTTAAAATTAAAAAAAGAAAAATTATAAATGAAAAGAATATTTAGAATGAAAAAACTAAATGGAGATGAAAATTCTTCTGTTATTTATTGGGTTGATACTAACATATCATCTGTTAACATCAAAATAAACCCCATTCAAGAAATTTGGATACACTCAAAATCAAAAATAGACCAAAAAAATCTCAATTTTTTATTGTTTTTTTCCAAACTTCTTATTAAATCATGTTTAAGTTACCCCAGTATTAATGCTTTTATATGTAACCATTTTTATTGTATATAAACGAAAAAAAATATAACACGAAAAAATAAAAATCTATATGTTCTCAAAATGATGAAACGGACGAGAACAAAAAATGCATTGATAAAATTTGATGGAATTCCACCAAAAATTATTGATCAATCAAATGGCTAGATACCATCAACTACTCTTATATCTGATTTTTCTATTTAACCAAACCCAACTAAACTCCAATTCAAAAATTTTACCACACCAAAATTCAATTTTTGAAAAAAAAACTTAATTTAATCAGTTCTTGAAGAAATACCAAATTAGAACCATTCACTAATTGAAATGTCAATAATTTTTTATAAATTACAATATAAAACAAAAAAAAAATAAATAATTATCAATACAAATAAATTCTCGGTGTGTTAAAAATTTTGGAGATGAGCATAACAAAAAAACATATTCGTAAAATTTGTCAAAATTCTATTAGGAATATTGATTGATCAAAAGGTCGCAGATACCATCAACTAATTTTATTTGAGTTCTTCTATTTTGAACAACTCAACTTTAACCGAATATCAATCCATTGAAAAAAATTTATTGATCGAACGAGCCAAGTTACGTAAATTAAAAAAATGAAATGAAAATGAAAAAAAAAAACTGATATGAAAAAATGATTTTCATATTTTACAAAAAATCAAAATTATTTTCCATTTTGAATGAAATTTGTATTGTTGTGATGGTTTGAACTGTTTTAACTATGTGGAAAATTTGGAATTTTAGTTTATAGCCTTATGACAATCATTTGAAAAAAATTTCCCCTATCTAACTAAATAGATTATCAAACTGTAAAAAAAGAAATGAAAATAAAAACAAAATATAAAAGACAAAAAATGATAAAAATACTTTTTACAAAATTCAAAATTATTTCCAAATTTCAGGAACTGTATTTATTGTTATTATTTTAATGTTTTAACTGTTGCCAAAAATTTTAGAATTTTATTGCTAAGGGTTTAATGAAAGGAATTATTTAATATGCAAATGAGAGAATTTTGAAGTGACTAAATTTGTAATCTTTCAATTTAAAGGGCTTATAAACTAGACTCGGTTATTAGGAGTATTTGAAACTTGACTTAGTTTTCTCAAACAAGATAAAAAAATAACGAGTTAAAAAAAGAAAAAATAACGAAATGCAAAAAAAAAACGAAAAAAAAAGAAATTAAGAAGCAAAAAATAATTGATATGAGAAATGTGGAGTATTTTGATTCAAATGAATTTGTAAATGTGTGTGATTAGGTGGTTTTGATATCCTTTTTCCTAATAACATGTTTACTCGTATTGGTTCATAGAGTATTCTAAAGTAATAACATAGATTTCTTTTATGTCCATTTTCTTCATAATCCATCTGTGTCCCCTTTGAATATTATCTTGAAGTCAAAGTTTTTGATTTTTTTTGAGTTGTTTTTCCCATTGTCTTCAAGTTTTCTCATATCTTTTACAGTTCCATATGAAGCTGTCCACATCATAAACTTTCTTGTTACAGCATGTACACATTTTGAATTTTACTCCGCTTTCCTCATCTATATGTGTATCTATTCAAACCGTTACAAAATGGTTTTAGTTTAAATACGGTTTTTTGATGATTTCCAGTTGAGATTATTGCTGTTTTTTTTTGTTGAAATTTTATCTGAAAGTTGAATTATTTTGAGGTATTTTTTCAGTTTTTAGTTTTCTTCACCTTGGTATGATTTCACTTTGTCTTGTATGTGTTTTGATTTGAACTTCCTGGAGTTTTTTCTTGATCTCTTCTTTCTCCATTTTTTCCCAGTCAATGCTCTCTATTTCGCCCATTTTCAGTACTGTGGATAGATGATTCAATTTTGGGTGTCGCGATTTCTTTATGAAATTGGCATTCCTCTTTTGAATCATGTACTTTGTGTGTGGTCAAATTTTGATTTTTAGTTTATATTATCTTTGATAACTAATTACTGTTGAATCATAAACATCTTTTTTCATTTTTTTTTTTTTTTATATTTAATAATTTTTTTCTAAAATATATTTGATTTATATTTTTCATATTATTATTATTATTATTATTAGATTGATATTTATGATTATCAGTTATTAAAAAAAAGGAGAAGAAATAAAAAAATATTGAAACCAAAGATACCAAAAAAAATGAATTGGAAATATTTTAAAATTTTTGAAATTGATCCAGAAGAAGTAGCAAGACAAATAACGTTATACGAATTTCAAACATTCATTCAACTTGAATTTACGGAATTTTTAAATCAAAGTTGGAATAAGCGAAATCTGTCTTCGCAATCGCCAAATATTAGAAAAATGATTGATCGGTATATGAAATATACTAATTGGGTTTGTACTCAAATTTTGCAAACAGAAAAATTGGAACAAAGGATCAAATCTGTGACATATTTCATCCAGTTGGCAGAACACTTTAAAAAATTAAATAACTTTAATTCATTTATGGCAACACTAACAAGTTTACACTCGAGCTCTGTTTTAAGATTAAAGCATACATTTGCACAGGTTTCAGAAGAAAATACGCAAAAATTGGAATCATTTTATGAATTGATGAGTGGCATAGGCGCTTATAAAATATACCGTGAAGCATTGAAATCTGCATTTTTAAAAGGCCAGTCCTGTATACCCTTTATTGGGATACACTTAACCGATTTAACCTTTTTAGATGAATCGAAAAGGGACTACGAACAAAATGGTGAAATTTCTGAAAGTAAATTAGAAACTATGACCACTGTTATTAGTAATATTTTAAAATTTCAAACCAGACCATATTCTTTAATCACCGTTCCCCAATTACAGGATTATTTTAAAGAATTCCCTGGTTTAAATAATGACCAACTATATGAAATATCACTACAAAGAGAGCCCATAAATGCTAATATTGAAGATCTTTTATAAGCCATTTTTAATATAATAATTATTAAATTATTCTTATTGAAGAATACTTTTTTTTTTTTGAAGAATAATTTTATTTATATTCTTTCTATTGGATATAGATATATGTAAAATCAGAAGACAATTTGTCATTATTATCTTTAAACATTTTTATTTTATTTTTTGTGTTTTCTTTTGTTTAATTGTTCTTAATTTTTTTTTTCCAATTAGTTATATATTAATTACATAACAAAATAATTGATACATTACGAAATTTTCGACAGAAAAAAAAAAACAAATAAATCAAATATTAAAATGATAAAAACAATTTTAAAAAGAAATTTTACTATTTCAAAACTCAAATAATAGGATTTAAGCAACTTATTTGTTTTTCATTTTTCCACTTTAAAAAATTATTTTTATTTAGAATTTTTTTTTTTTGGAAAGTTGCGAAGAAATAATATCCAGTTATTCTTTGAATATTTTTTTAATTATGAATAACTTTTCAAATAATTGATTAATTTGTCAATTTTATCGATTTAAAGTTGGATTTTCAATTGATCAAAAATAATTAATGAAGTTGAAGATTTTTTGTAGTTGAAATTTAAAAGGAGAAATTGTGAAAAAAAAAACTAAAAACAAAAATATTTTTTTAGTGAAAAGACCTTGGTAATATTACAAGTTCCTTTTTTTGTAAAACTTATTTAACTTTTTTTTGAGAAATAGTTTATGTATTCAATAAATATCTTTTTCTTTTTGATAAAAAAAAAGAAAAAGATAAAAAATTATAAAGGAATAAAAAAAAATAATCTCATTTTAATGTATGGTTCTTAGGTAAAAACTGTGAAATTGCCTAAAAAAATTCTTGAAAGAGTTCTATAATCTCAGTTAAATTTTGCATACTGGGAATTTAGTATAAATAATTATAATAAATTTTCACATTTTACATAATTATCACTTTTTAATGATCATTCTTCACTACTGTCAAAATTTAATTTTAGTATAACATAATTTCCATTTCAAATCTCAAAACAAAAGAATTTAATGAACCCTAATAAATATTTTTTTGACAGATACTTTTCACAGGTTTGAAATATTTTCAAATTTGGACTTATGCTTGAAACTTCCACTACGTTATTTATTTTTTTTTACAATTTTATTCAAATAATATATTTGAAAATTTTTTTTAATTTTATCTTTTTTAATTTTGAAATTAGTAATTTTTTAATCCAATTTCTTCAGAATGAAAAATAATTTTTGATAAATGAAAATAATATTACATAATAACTAAACAACCATCTTGTGTGGGAATGTAGTCCTTAAGCAAAAAAAAAAAAAATGAAAATTTTGTTTCAGATTCTGAAATCTGGAAAATGATTTTAAATTCAAATACTGGTCAATAATATGTGGATATATTAAATACATCTACAAGAAGAAATTATAAAAAAAAAAATTGAAATAAAAAACCAAGAGAAAATATTTTATAAAAATAATATATCTTGGTGAAAAAGATTCGATCATCACCATTAAACGAAATAAAATAGATTTTTAATAATTATTATTTTATGAATGAATAAAATATTCAATAATTTTTTATAATGAATTGAGTTAAACAAACGATTTTGTTGATTTTAATGAAAAGTTTTTTAATGAACCTATTAATTATTTAAAAATGTGGAAAGAGAACAATTCCAATAAGACTTTTTGAAAAATAAAATAAAATTATCTCAAATGACTTTACATTTAAAAGATTTAGTAACTATTTTAAAGTATTTTTTATTCTTTAATTGTTTTAGAAATTATAAAAGAACAAGTTCCCAGTTATATTTTTTATATTTTGTAGGAATATATATCCCTACGACCCAAAAAACACTAAAAATTGAAAACTGAACAAATACATTCAATGAAAAAAATAAAAAAACTAAATTAAAAATTAAAAATAAATAGAGTTTCAATTTAACTTTTTCTTGAAAACATTTTTTGCCAAAAGCAATGAATCCAAAGTTGAAATTATGTATATTTTTATATAAAATATCTTAGTTTAACTCATTTATTAAACAAATTTTAAATTATTGGAATTCTATTTTCACAAAAGGAACTAATTTGGTCTTCAAATGTTTTTTCATTTTTAAATGATAAAATTAAAAAAAAGCTTTTTTAAAAAAGATAAACCCTCTGTAAAAATATTCTAATTTAATATATTAACTTATTCTTTGATTTCAAAATTTTCTCAACCCTAATTTTTCAAAAAAAAATAAAAAAGTGCATAGAAATTTCAAAAAATATTTTCAATATTCAAAAGTTGAGAGTGTTTTTATTCTTAAAAAATTTATCCCAGTGGTTAATTGAATTAAGTTATTACTATTGTGAAAAATCATTTTCCTAATATTTATTATTTAAAAAACTAAAACAAATTTTTGAGTAACCCAATTTTTTTTAATGACCCAAATTTTTTTCACAATGATAAGCTAGATTTCGAAAAATATTAATCAGAAAAAAATAGTGCTTTTTTATATTTCTGACATATAAAATCCTGATATTTTAAAAATTAAAAAAATAAAACCAAAAACTAAAAAAAAAGTGAGTCACAATTTTTGAAAGTTGCATTACGGATTTTTTATTACTGAAATTTCACTGAAAAAAGTTGAAGAAAAAGATTTTTTGCACATAATTATCTGGATTTTAAAAGACATTACATGGTATCAAATTATTTTAATGTTTATTGATCTTTTCCAAGATCTTTTTTTTTTTTTCACTAATCTTTTGCAAAAAAAAAAATTATCTCAAAAAAAAAGTATTAGAAAAAAAATGAAAAAAAAAAATCTTTAAAAAAAAAAAAAAAAAAATTTTTGAAAAAGTAAAACAAAAATTTGAATAAATTAGAAAAAATGATCCTGATCTAAAAATTGAAAAAATTTTTTGATAAGAATATGAGGATAAAACCTACAAAACGACTTCCAATTACCATAAAAAGTGAGTCAAAATTTTTGAAAAATAGTTTATATATAATGAAATTAAATTTGGTTTTATTATTATCAGAAGAAGTATTACAATTGGCACGGTTCATTAACAATTCGATAAGTTCATGCAATTGAGTTATTTCCTAAAAAGTATGGCAAATTTATTTTAAAATATCTTTATTAAGCTTAAACCTCATAGAATTATTTAAATATCCAAAATTGTTATTCATCATAAATTTATTCTTCGTAATAATTCAATATAATCTAATTTGTTTGTTGGTAAGGCATTACCTAAATAAAAGATAAAAAATTTTCTCTTGTCAATTTTATATGATGTTTTCCAAGGGTGAAAATTGGTGATTATTTTTTTCTTTTTGATCATAAAAAATCTTTTTCATTACTTGTTTTAATCTTGATAAGTTTTCCCAGAGAATTGTAAAATTTATAACAGCATTGTATTGCTTAAAAAATCCTTTATACAGTTTCCATATTTCCAGTTTCTTATTGAAATTAGTTGTACCTTGTTATCACCAAAAATAGTGTTATTTTTTTTTTTCTTTTTGATCGAAAAAATCCTTTTCATAACTTCTTTAATCTCAATCAAATTTTAAAAAGAAGAGAAAACATGTAAATGTATTTTATTGTTTAAAAAAATCGTTTACGTCCTTATCAGGCTGTTCATTTTTTATTGAATTTAGTCGTGCATCGTTTTGTCAAAAAAGATCGTTTGCATTTTTACCATTTTTTTGGGGAATATTTTGATGAATGTATTTTGAAATATATCACAATAAGTACTAATTCAATCAGTATTAATATTTCTCTTAATTCGGTATTACTAATTTACAAATAGAAAAACTTGTAAAGAAAATATTATTTGAAATCTAAAAAAAAAATGCCACACCTTTTTAGAGATACCTTATAAGATTTTCCAAATAACTTGTCTCCATTTTTTTTTTTTCTTGTTATAAGCTTTGCGTGATTAATTTAAGAATTTGAAGATTGATTGCTTCAGAGATTATTAGTTTGTCAAAATGAATTTAACCAAAGGAAAGGCATCAGAAAGTAAAAAAAAAAAAAAATGGAGGGGATATCCGAATTATTAAAAAATGGATTGTTTAATAAACGGCATTATGCTCTGAACTAATACATTAATTCAATTAAAAATTAATCAATGTTTATAATATTTTTCTCATTTAAAAATTTCTGATAAAGATTTTGAATAATAATTTTAATTTTTCTTCGACTCAAAGAATTGTTTATGGGATCAAACCATTTATCGTTATCGAATTTAAATTTCTTTTTCTTGAATTCTTTTTTTGTTGGGATATTTAAACAGAACTTTTCAACATAATTCAGCAAAAAAAGCCCGCAATCATAATTATTTTGTTGGATGGGCACATTACAAAGCAATTTGGCGATATCCATATTTTTATAATTCTCAAGTTTTGCTCTTTCAAATTGGATGAATTGTTGAATTTTCAAACAAATGATTTCTTTTGATTCAATATGCAAGGAATCTAAAATTAGAATAATTGATAATTCATTTTCATAGGGATAACAAATAATTAACAAAAACCAATGGTTATTTTGATTCATTGGTATGATCCAAAAATCTTTTTCTAATAATTTGAAATTCTTTGTCCATCGGTGTTGCACACTTTCATCCTGTAGCATGTCTTGTAACTTGTTATTAAAAAATGTATTAAAAAAATGGAATCTGTTTCTTCTTTTGTTAGTTTGTATTATTTTAATTTGAATATACTTTAAATAAAAATTAATTATTGAATCACTTAAATAACAATTTGATCGCAAACTTCGAACATCAAAATACCGAATTGTAACAATACCTAATTTCCTATATGACGAATTTTTTGAAGGATAACAGAATTTAAATTCTTTTTTATCTATGTTAATTAACGGAAGGTTTTTTTTATTCCCTTTTCCTTTCCCTTTCCCTTTTCCTTTCCCTTTCCCTTTTCCTTTTCCTTTTCCTTTCCCTTTTACTTGTTCTATATTTTTTTTCCTTTCTTTCTTTTTTAGTTTTTTTGATTTATATGCAGATTTAAAATTTGGTTCTTGTTTGATTTCTTTTTCTTGATTTTGTTCTGTTGGTGATTTACATTCAATTTCAATTATGTTTATTATTTCTTTTTCTTTTTCTTTCTCCTTTCCCTTTCCCTTTTTCTTTTCCTTTTTATTTAGCTTTTTATTTTCCCTTTCCTTTTCATTTTTATTTTGAGATTGGAAAAGAGATTTAATTTTTGTTGTTTGTTTTGATTCTTGTTCTTGTTCTTTTCCTTGTCCTTGCTCTGTTATTGGTAATAATTCTGGTTCTGGTTCTGGTTCTATTATATTTCTTTTTTCTTTTTTTATTTCTATTTTCTCTTCTTTTTCTTTTTCTTTTTCCTTTATCCTTTCCCCTTTCTTTTCTTTTTCATCTTCTATTTCCTTTCTCTTTCCCTTTTTCTTTTCTTTTTCATCTTCTTTTTCAATATTTTTTTCTTTTTCCTTTTCTTTATCACCTTCATTATCACAAAGAATATTTCTAAAAAAGTTTACTTTATCTTTAGTAAATTCATATTTTGCATTTATCTGAGGATTATCGATATACTTAATACCAAATTTTCTCTTTCTTTCATTCCGCTTCTCTATTTTTCTTTTTCTTTCTCTTTCTTTAATTCTATTCTTTTTTTTCCTTTTTTTTTTCAATATTTTTTTTGATTTAGAAAGAGATTCAAAACTTTGTTCTTGTTTAGTCTCTATTTCTTGATCTCCTTCTAGTACCGATTCTGGTTGTATTTCAATTACGTTTTTTGCTTCTTTTTCTTTTTCTTTTTCCTTTTTATTTTCATTTTTATTTTGAGATTGGAAAAGAGATTTAATTTTTGTTGTTTGTTTTGATTCTTGTTCTTGTCCTTGTCCGTGTAAATGCTCTTTTTCTGTTACTGACTCTAATTCTGGTTCTGGTTCTTTTTCTTGTTCTTGTTCTTGTTCTGGTTCTTTTTCTGGTTCTGGTTCTTTTTCTTGTTCTGTTTCTGGTTCTTGTTTTGATTCTTGATCTTGTCCTTGTCCATGTAAATGCTCTTTTTCTGTTACTGACTCTAATTCTGGTTCTCGTTCTCGTTCTTGTTCTTGTTCTGGTTCTTGTTCTTGTTCTTGTTCTCGTTCTGGTTCTCGTTCTGGTTCTGGTTCTTGTATTGATTCTAATTCTAATTCTGGTTCTGATTCTGATGTACAGTCAATTTCAATTATCATTTGTTTTTTTTTTTCTTTAATCACCTTTCTTTTTTTGTTCGTCACTGTTTGTGTTGAAGAGGTACTATTAACTTGGCTTGGATCGTTTTCATAGTTAAGAGCAAAAATATTGAATTTTACACTATTTAATTTGTGGAATAATTCTAATTCATTTTCAAGTAAATTTAAAGTTGTGTTTTCTGATTTTAATTTAAAACATTGGATGACTAGAAAACTTTTAATTGGTTCTTTTAATAGAAATAAAATATTCAGAAAGTTTGAGTTGTTTTTTGATAAATTTATTTCTTCGAGGTTATTTATTTCAATTAGAGTCAATATTTGACTATTTATGAATTCAATATTTGATTTGTGAATTATAAAAGACGTGTTCGTTTCTTGAAGGGTTCCATTGTTTCTTCCAACAAATTTTGTTAGACTAAAAGAAAATTCCTTTTCAAGTTCTTGTGAACACTTGTTTTTGTTGGATTCCAGATCAAAGTTAGGGGTGATTGTTTCAATTCTTTTTTTTTTTAAGATCTGTTTTTCATTAAAACCAAAGAACATCCGTTTTTTTGTTGTTTTTTCGTTTTTTTATCCTTTTTATTCTTCGTGTTCTTTTTCTTTTTTCAAAGAGGTGTTTTGTTTTTGAATTTTAATTTTTTATCTTTTTTTTTTGTTTTCAAGTATCTGTAGGGAGATATCTTAAAACTTGATTTTTTTGTTATTTTCAAGGAATCTTGCAATTTGAATTTAATTAGTATTCCTAATTGCTGTTGTTGTTTTGATTTTAGAAACCAAATGTTGTTTGTGTTTTTTTATTTGATCTTTGTTAATCCTAATTTTCTTATTGACAAAAAGATAAAAATTAAAAAAATGATCTTTTAATATATTTGAGAATGAAAAATTAGATTTCTATTCCTTTGAAAAACCCTCCATTGTTAAATTAAGCCAATTTAATATTACTGTTAATTGCAAAACAAAAAGATCAAAATTTTCATTCCAGCTTTCCAAAAAAAATACACCTTCCGAGAATTAATAAAAAAGATCAAAAACTACAATTCTAAAAATTCAAATGAATAATTTAAGCTTAAATTTCGGAATCAAAAATTTGAAATTTTAGACGATTTGTAAAATCTTTTTTTTTCTTTTGGAAAGTTGAATGAAAATTTTGTTCCATTTATTTTGAAACAAATAGTATCTATATTTTTTAATGACAAATTATCAAGATAAAAGTTAAAGGTTGTTAAAGTTGTTTTTATTTGTGTTTTTGAATAATTGTTGAGTTTTGTTTCTGTAAATAACAGGCTTTTTTTTTTATTAAGGGACTAGTAACTTTTATTTATTATTTTTTCCCAAAGCTAATAGAGTAATTATTTACACAAGGGTACAATTAAACCTGATAAAACAACTTCAATATTCAACTTTTGAGAAATGAATAATCATTTTAAAAGATTTCATTTTTCTCAATGGAATTTTCAGTCAAAAGATGAAATCTTTTTTGTTGGGTTTTTTGATTCAAATTAGAAAAAGAAAAATTTCCCAAATTATTTTTTTTTTATAAAGAAATCTCACTTTTAGTAATTTCATAGAGTCTATATGAATAAATAACCTTGAAACTTTAATCTTATTTTTAAAAATACATAAAAAAAATAAATCAAATATTGTATCCTTGAAGATCTATAAAAATTTGATCATTATTTTATTCACAAATATTTATTAAATATCTTGAAATTTAAAAGACTAGTTAATATCCTTTTTCAAATATCAAGAGGATAAAAAAGGAATTTTTTGTATTAAAATCAGTTATTTGATAATATCTATTATTTTTTTTTATTAGAAATATGTATTTGAATTGTTTTATTTGTTGGAAAATCATTAAAAAATTGTGAAATAATTGTTAAGTCTATTTGATAGTTTTAATCTTTGGGTTGTTAATGATTTACTTAAATAATTAAGATTGGTTTATTAATTATCAATTATAAATAATCAAATTACAAAAGTATTTTTCCGATTATAATTTGAATTTTCAATGTTGTAAAAAGTATTCTGGGAGAATTTTTAATATGATTGTTTGGTTCTTTTTCTCATATTTTTTTATTCAATAAAAAGAAAAAATGAGTCACACTGTTCTTTTAATCAAAAAATTATATTGTTTTATGTCTAAAATAATTATTGTAATTTTTTTTGAGCTTATGTTTCCTTTTTAAACTGGGTTATTTTAGAACATAGTATTTTCATTTTTCAAGGATAATTTTCTACACTTCCTTTACAGGCAATAAGATTCCAATCTTCTTTCAAAGAAAATAATTTGTTTTTAAATAATTGAGAAATATGTTGGATTTTGATTTTCAAAATCAGAAGAATCGGTCAATCATTTCAAAAACAATAATTCATTTCTGAAAATTGTATTATAAGTGGGTTTTTTTTGCAGTAATCAGATTTTTACTTTGTTTTTCAATATCAAGATGTGTATTTTTTTTTGAATTTGCTACGGGTATATGTATTATAAACGGGATTTAATTTTCACTTCTTTTTCTAGATTTCTTTATAAATAGAGTGCTAAAAATTGTAGGTAGTAATTTGGGAATTTGTTTGGAAAAGTAAATTG
Organism: Anaeramoeba flamelloides; assembly: GCA_027625915.1. NCBI lineage: Eukaryota > Anaeramoebidae > Anaeramoeba > Anaeramoeba flamelloides. The sequence goes on from JANTQA010000072.1 coordinate 3,422,733, forward strand.
AAAATTGAAGTGAAAATCTTTCTCCTTTAAAATTCAAATGCCAGTATTCAGTTTACTTGAAGATTTTTTTTTAGTTTACTAGTCCCTTAACTGCTGGTTTAGGTTTTAATCTGTTATCCCTAAAAAATAAATTAAGTAAAATTGTACTTTTCATATCAAAAAGTATTTACATGAGATCATTTCCAAAATCATTTTTCTAGAACCTTACAAGTTCAGCTACCCGATTTAAATTCTAACTTAACCAATTTTACACTAACTTGTCATCAAAATCCACAACTACCACATCCTTCAGTTTGATCTAAAAAAAAGGGGGAAAAAAGAGACGGATCTTTTCTGCAAAACTGCTCTATTGATGTCTACATGGGCAAAAATGATTTCTTAAATTTTTGAGTTTTTTTTGAAAAAAAAAATGAAAAAAAATATTCACTTCATTTTTTTTATTACTTTAGCCAATAACCTAAAATCATCTCTTTTAATGGGTAAACTTTATTTATTTATTTCTTTTGTTCTTTTTTGTGATATATATTCAGGGGGATAAGAATCCAAATTAAGCTATATTCCAGAATTGTAAAAAAAAAGTAAATCAGCGAAGATTTTATATGATTAAAATTCTTCAAGAGTATCAACCAAAAAACTTTCTAATAAATTTTATTTGATAAAGTTTAATAATAAGAGCAAATTAGATCTCTCAAAATATCAATACTTGTTGGTTACAAAATAATCTTCGGGTTTTTTATTCAATTAGAATACACAATATTTAATAGAACTTTGAAAAATAATTATTTGTTTATAATTTCAGAGTGGCAGTATTATTGGAACAACTAGGATTCTTTTTTTAGATAATAAAAAACACTCAAAGAAACTTTTCATTTCAACTACACTTTAAAAAAACCCAAATATAATATAAAAATTACTCAAAAAACCCTTAAAAACACAATATAAAAATTTTCAAAAACAAAACTAAAAATCTGAAAAAAAGGTAGATTATCTGTACTCAAATGCAATTAAAAATGAATTTAATTATAAGTAAAAAAAAAAAAAAAACATGAACTGTTCTTCTTTACTATATTGTTTTTCAAAAGTTTTTTCTATTTTAAAATATTGAATACTTGATATTGAAAAAACAATCTTTTATTTATTTTTTTTTGTAAAAAGAATGCAATTGATTTTTGAGATTGAGAAAACTGGTAACTGCAAAAGTTGAAGAATGGACTGTTTTTTTTTTTTAATTCATCACCAATCAAATTATTTTATTTTTATTGTGGATAGATGTATATGATTAATTTTGTTCAGTAAATTTGTATACAAAGATAAGAAATACTTTTGATGGGAAATAAAAACAATTAAAACGCCGGAAGTGAAAATATACCGTTTTTAATTAAGATTTTTTTATTTGGTGAAAAATATATTTGTTAATTTTTGATGTTTTTATCATGTTAATGATAAAGAAAATTATGATTCTTTACAGAAATTTCAAAACATAAATTTAGAAATTTGGGGGTGTCGTCAAGTGTTGTGGAGTACCTAAGTTTTTTTTTTTTTAATTTGAGAAATAGAAAGAAAACTTCTGAAATTGTCTTTTAATTTCTTAAATTAAAAAAAAGCTACCAGTGGTTTTCCAAAATGTAAAAAAAAATGAGGAAAATCTAAGTTTTTACTTAATTCTTTTAAATTCTTGAAAACCTAACAACATTTCCAATTCAGGATATTTTCAAGTTTTTTGAATTCGATATGTATCAAGTTCAATTTCAAATTCTTTTAAATTTTTAGATTTCGAACTAATATTTTCTGCTTCTTTTTCTCTAAAAGAAAGAAGGTTTATCAGTTCATCAACAACTAGAATTTTTAATTTTTGAATAAATTTATATTTTCTTTTGTAAATTTTGATTCTGGCTGAATTTTTTTTTTTTGCTTCAGTTTTCTAGATAAGTTGTAAAAATATGTGGGTTGATTAATAACAATTCTGTAATTGTTTTATTAATATATATATATATGTATATATATATATATATATATATATATATATAAACTCTTTTACAAACAAAAGGGTACACCTCCCAAATCATCAATACTATTGAATCGATGTTAATAAGATAATGGCTTATAGATGATTTTTATTTTAATTATTCATTTTTTGATTTTTTGTTTTTTTATTTTTTTATTTATGGATATTGAACAGTTGGAAAATGAAAAAAAAAAAAAACAAGATAAGAAGAAATCAATTTAGAAATAATCTGCCAGTATATAAATGAAAAAACAATAAGTTTGATTTCGAATGGGCCAGGTATAGGAATTTTGAAAGACCTTTATTGGATTGATGTCTGAAACAAAGAAAAAAGAAAATAAAGAAGAAAAAAAAAAAATCCAACAAAATACCAGATGAATTACCGCTTTATATTGAAAATGATACTTTTAAAAATAAAAGTTTACTGTGTAAAGAGTTATCAATAAAATATAACGAAGTTTTCCCCAATTCACATGTGTTCAAGGGTTTTTATTGATTTTATAATTTTTATTCCGACAATTTCCAAAATGGGATTTCTCATTTCAAATAAAAGGGTATACCAATTTTTAAAATAGTTGCTTTTAATTTTTACTTTTTGTTTTAATCGGTTTTAAATATCTAGTTGGGTGTTTTTTTATGTTTTAAAGAGTTTCTTAGATTTTGGAATAATACTGCAATTAATTTGATTTAATTATGAATAATTCTTGAAATTTTCTGTGCCTTTTAATTTGAAAAAAAAAATCATATATTATTAATATATCAATGTTTTTGAAGTTAGAAACTGTGAAGTCAACTATTTTCTATCCATATAATAGCTGACTATATTAAACTGCCTTATAGAATTGAATTTTTAATCCATTAAAAAAAATCCTTTTTTTAAAAATATAAAGAACTTTTTTAAAATTATTATCGACTTTTTCAAAGTTGGGTTTTCGATGGTTTTTTTTGTATAACCAAATCTGAAAATATATTTTTTTTTATATTAAGGTTTTTTAGTTTGATCTTAATTTGGATTCAGACTAAAATCTTTTATTATTTTATATATTTTAAATGATAGTTTATTTCAATCATTGATCCTTTCATTATTAATATCAAATTATGAGTAAACATCAGTATGTGTATTACTGATGAATTGATTTTTTCTAAAAGAAAATGAGAAATTAAAACAAATAATAGTGGGGATAGCGGATTTACTTGGTAAACACCTATTCCTTCCTTTGAATAATTGACAAATATACATATTTTTATTATTTCATTTTTGATAAATTTTTCAAAAGAGTGATATTCGAAAGAATGATGAAAAAATATTTTCTTTTCATTAACTTTGAATATAAATATTTGTTTTATTTGAGTCTTAAATATTTTAAATGGAAACCCATAGGTATATTATTTTTGAGACTATGGAGTTCAAAATATTCTTAAAAACATCAGAACCTAAAAAATCAAAAAAAAAATTTTTCAATATTTTGGCTTTAGATCAACAGAAAATCAATTAAATACATTTTTCGTGTGTCAATTTTTGTTTTCAACTCTCAAGACAGCACAAATACGGTTAGTCCTTAAAAAAGCTACTGCTTGATCTTTTTGAAAATGTCGTTCACTATTGAATTTGCTTACTTTTTGCAGTTTATTGTAAAGAATGATTTTGTGGACTGATAATTCCTTGAAGAGACCTTTTTGGAAATGTCTGGGCAAGTAAATGTTTCCAAAACCGACACAACTTCGGTTAGAAAAGTGTTTGTCCATTGGAAAACACACATTCTTTTTCAATTTTAATACGGTTATTTGGCAAAAAGTGATGAATAAAAGTTTTTAAAATTGGTTGATCAAAGTGTTGGGTTTGTTCTTTGAAGCAATATGAGTAACACTTTTGAGAACTTTTTTGATTCACTTTTTGGAAACGCCAAACTGAAATCAGGAATTTTGCTAGCGGTACACCAACCCTCTTCTTAGTTTTTATTTTAGTCATCAAATAAAACTAAAAAAGAAAAAAGAAAAAAACAAAATTTCTTTGGGAATCTTTTTAAATTTTGTAAAAAGAAAATTTGCAGAATGGATTCTGTTCAACAAATTGTAATCTTTGTTTCTTCTTTATTAAGTGTTCCTTCGTATTTTTGAGTTAAAAAAAAACGTTTGTTTGGGATATTTGGATTTAAACAAAATAACTAAAAAAAAATGAAAAAAAATTATTTGTCAAAATCTGCTCCAAAATTTTTTAAAAGAGGTTTGGAAATATAACATGAGTTAATTCAATTTGTAGAAAAATTAAAAAGAATACAAATCCTATTTTCCTCTTTTTGTTTTCATTTTTAACAACTATTTTTTATTCTTCTTTTGATTTGTTTTTTTTTTAATTAAAAAGATCTTTTTGTTGCTCAATTATTTTGAATACAAACCTAACTTTACTTTGCAATCTAAAATTTTTTGTTAAAAGGTCAAATTTTATCAAAAAAACTTCATATTTTTTGTAGAAAACTCCTAACCACAAATTTTGAAAAAAAAAAAAATGAACAAAACTCAAACAAACTTAAATGAAAACCCTAACCGATTTCAAAATCACCAAACAGGAACAACTTCAAGTCAAGTTCCTAATTTTTTAACAAAACAAATTCAGCTTGGTAAAAATGAAAAAGATAGCACCACTCAAAAACAAATCGAAAAAAAAAATGAAACGATTATTAAAATACAACCAGAAAAAGAAACAAAACATAAAAACAACACAACACAAGGAATAAAGATCGAAGACAAAACAGAAAAAGAGATGAAAATTGAAAACGAAATCGAGGTGGTGGTGCAAATGAGAGAAGAAGTGGAAAACAATCCCCAAAAGAAGGATCAGCCCAAAGAAAAAGAAAAAGAAAAAGAAAAAGAAAAAGAGAAAGAAGAAGAAGAATATGATCCAAGTGATAACGTTATTCGGTGTCCATGTGGAAATAATGTAGACAACTATAAGTTGATGATTCAATGTGAAAAATGCAGAGTTTGGCAACACGCTGTCTGTGTTGCAATCAAAAATCCACCAAAACACTATTTTTGCGAATTATGTGAACCGAGAATTATTGACTGTATTTGTGGAAAAGTAACAACCTCTTTTCTTTTTACTTCTCTCTATTTCAAAAGAAAATCTTTCATATGTTTTGCTCTTAAATTTATTTTTAAATAAAAAAAAGTACTCGACTAATTATTCTAATAATGGGATTCCTCTCAAAAAAAAAGTTTCTAATTTACCTTTTAAAACATGAAAATTAATTTATCAAGCATTTTTCTCTTCGAAATTTTTTCAACATATTTTTTTTTCTTCATTTTTCTTTTTTTCTTTACCACTTAACCTTTAACCTTTTTTTCATCGTCTTTGACTAACCAAGTAATTTACCTTTTGTTTTATTTTGATTTCTTTCACCAAAAATTGTACATCAATTTTCCCAAAAAAAATTTTAGAACAATGATCATTCACAAAGGGTTGTCAAATGTAAAATTTGCCAAAAATGCTATCATTCAAAATGTGTCAACACAGGATTAAGGGGGCCAAAAAAAAAAAATTGGGTATGTGGTAAATGTAAAGAAAAGAACACAAATCCAAAATCAAGAAGAAGACAAAAAACAAGAACTAATAATCAAAGAAATGTGAATACAAATAAAAACGTTGATCAAAGTCAAAAAAAGCATCTTGATTTTGGCGATTTGGGAAGAGGATCTCGAAAAAGAAGTCATGATTTAAAAAAAGAAAATGAACAATTAATTTCTGAAAAAAAAAAGAGCCGAAGAAAAAACAATAATCAAAGGCAAAATCAAGAAGAAAAGATACGAAACGAACAGTCTGTATTAAAATTGGATTTTGCTAATAATGAAATTAAACAAGATAATAATAATAATAATAATCAGAATAATAATAATATTCATAATAAGATCAATTATAATAAACAATCAACAAAAACAAATCCATTAGAATTCCAGAAAAAACAAAAAAAGGGAAAAAATGGTGAACAAAGCAAGATTGGCAACAATATTAATAAGAATAATGTCCAAAAAGGAAATTTTAATAATAAAACCAAAAACAATGATAACAACAAAAGAAAGGAATACAATAATACAAATTCCGGAATGGTAATAAATGATGATGGTATAAACAAATCAACAAAAATATTAAAAAGGGAAAATTTAATTTACAAATCCAATGCAAAAGTCTCTTCTAATTTCGGATCTTTAACTGAAAATTTAAAAAATGGAATTAATGATATTTATTCGAACACAAAAATTGAAAAAAAAATTGAAAGAACAAAAAATAAAAATGAAAAAAGAAGTACAATCAAGAAAAATGAGAATTCTAAACAAAAGAGCATAAGAATAAAAGAGGCAAATATCATGCGAATGAAAAAGGAAGAACTTTTAAAAAAAATATGGAAAAGAACAGGTGCATTTGATCGGCTATTTTTCACCGGTCACCCAATGCCGTTTCCTATCAAGCCCTCCAAATATGAAGTGGATAGGTGTTTGCTAATGGAATTATTTGTGAATTGCAAGCAAAGGAAAAAAACGATCAAATTGGAGATTGAAAAAAAATGGTTTGAAACAAAAAACCAAAAAATTCAAAAAATATCACCAAAATATGAAAACTTTTTATTGAAAAAAATTTGGATAAAAGCATTTATTAAGTCACAAGAAGAAGAAAAAAGGAGAGGGGATGAAGAAAAAGAAAGGGAAAAATTAAAAAAATTAAGAAAATTGGAAGAAGAAAAACTAGCTGCTCAAAGAGAAAAAGAAAATGCTCAAAAATTAAAAGAAGAAGAAAAAAAAAGAAATCTTAAAAAAAAAAAGTTTTCTTTAAGAGAATATAAAAAAAAAAGGGCCACAATTTCATCTCCAAAATTAAGCACATTATCAACAATAATAAAAGCAAATAAAATAAGTTCGATAAATACAAAAGTATCATCATCATCTTCACATCTATTAAAATCTTCGCAATCGAAAATAAAATCGCCAAAGCATGCATCCTTAACACATTCAACATCATTACCATCAATACATCTATCAATTTCTTCATCACTCTCGTCATCACCGTCTTCATCACCACAATCATCGTCGTCGTCCTTGTCTCTACCTAATTCAAATCCAAAAGGTAATTTAAACACAAACCTAAAATCCACTTTAAGAAAGGAAACGTCAATAGATTTGATTAATAAAAAGAACTGTTTGGCAGAAAAGCAAGGTAATAATGATTTTCAATTGAATTCTCCAATCAACAGAAAGGAATTAAATTTTTCAACAAAGTCACAAAGATCGCCTTCAAAAAATAATGCTTTAGTCTTCAAAACAGAAAAAAAAAGCAATAACAAAAATAAAAAAATAAAAATGGAGAAAGAAAGAAATGGAGAAAGAGGTGGCAGAGATCGAGATAGAGGCAGAGAAAGAGACCGAGAAAGAGGCAGGGGCCGAGAGAGAGAAAGCGGCAGGGGAAGGGGCATGGATACCAGGAAAGAAAGAAATAGAGAGAGAGAAAGAGAAAAAAGTAGAAAAATAAAAGAAACAGGAAGGCAAATTCTTCTGGAATTTGAAAATGAAAACGGAAAAGAACATTTTATTAAAACTAATACGAATCCATATTTTTCCAAATCGAATTTAATTGAAAATCAAAATACAATTAAAAAATCAAACGAAAAAGATCTACAAAGATATAAATCTACATCCTTTTCGAGGAATAGTAAAAAGCAAACAAATAACGGCGATAGTAGTCTCCACGATAATCGCCATAATAATCTTCCAAGATCTACCAGTCAACCGTTATTTCATAAATACGATAAAACAGCAAAAAAATCCCCATCTTCGTTCATTCCCTCATCGTCTTCAACTCTAAAAAAAAATTCCTTTTTTTCAAATGAAGAACGATCAAAGCTGTCTTCACAACACATAAGGGATATAAATCCCCAATCGCCACCAAGGGTCGAATTTGATAGATTAATGACACCACAGCTAAATCCACAACAAATAAATGGTAAAAATGTTATTAAAAAATCATTTACACCTCAAATCACAAGACCATACTTTTCTCGTAACAATAGAATGGATCCAGAATCGATTCATTTCTCCAAGTCGTCATTCGAAAACTCTCACAATTCGCCTGAGAAATTCTCAAGATCTTCTTCAAATTATAATTCAAATACAAATTCTAATTTTAATTTAAATTCAACATCACCTTTAAATTATAGGCAATATTCAAGTAAGTTCGATGGATCGAATGAAAAATATTTTTTAAAGGCCTTAAAAAGAAATTCTTCTTTACCATTTCCCAAAGAATCGCCTTCATTATCGCCAACATCAAAATCGATATTGGCATCTACATCAAATTCCCAATCATTTGCAGAATCATCTTTATCTTCAACTTCAACTTCAGCTTCAACTTCAACTTCATCGTCCAGACAAATGTTCAAACGATTGCCATCGAATTCTCAAATGGATTTCGATAATAGGCGCGATTTAATAAGAAATTCCGATCGTTCTTGGCTATCTGAAAGAATGAGAAATGCACCACAATTACCAAGGTCTTCTAGTATGGGAAACTACCGTATGAGAAATTCATCACTTCCTCCACAAAATTCCCCCCCACCCCCTTCCCATAATCATAACCCTAACCATAAATATAATCAAAAATATAATCACCATCATTATCAAAAATACAATCATCATTATAATGATTACCCTTTGGACAATAACCGCAATTATGATCCTGAAAGAGAAGAGAACTTTAACCATAATCAAATGGAAAAATATCATAACCATAATCGACATCGTAATCGAAATAATGAAGATAGAAATTACCCTTTTTATTCAAAAAATAATCGCCAAAAAGAAAGAAAATAAAATTTTTATTTTTTTAAAAACAAAAACATAAATTCTTATTTTTTTTTATTTTGTATTTTTTTATATATCTTGGATATTGTTTTTTAAAATTTTTTTTTTGACAAATTACAATAATTTAAGAATAATTTGTTTTTTTTTTTGAAAAATTTCTTTTTATATAATTTTTTAAAAGCTTTAAATTATTCGAAACAATTTGTCATCAAACCTTAATTAAAAGATTAATAAATAATTCTTTTTTATACTTTTTACTTTTTTGTATTCTTTTTTGAAAGATATTTTATTATTATTTAATTAAGCAGGATTGTATTAAATTATTGTACAGAAATATTTTTATAAATTGGGTATTGCAAAAAAAAAAAAAAAACAATATTTCTGTTTAATTCCCTTATTCTGAATATGATAAATCATTTTTCAAAGCATTAACTTTGACAGAAAATATTTAGAAAATCAACTAATTTTGAAACTTTCTTTGTTTGTAAATTAATAAAATTCTTTCTTCTTCTTTATCCAAAGCCACAAACAAATTAAAAAAAAAAGGGAAATTCTTCTCAATAGCTTGAAATGTTTTTTTTAAATTAATACCCAGATATATATATATATATATATTGTTTTTTTCTTGTAATTTTCAATCCAAAAAGTTAAATTAACATTCAAATGATTGCTAGTAACGTATAATTAATATCAAAATTTCTTGAATAAGATTAGAATCAAGAATAATAATTGATCTTTCGTAGCCGTTTAATTTGTTCTTGGTTGATTAAGAAAAAAAAATGACTCAGAATAAATCGATTTATTGTTTTTGCAATATTTATGAATTAATTTGTTATTTTTTTTTAATAGTTTTTTTTAATACAAAGTTAAAAGCTGATTAAAAATTATTTTTTATATACTTTTAATTTTGGGATTGTTTTTGGATTTTGAAAAAAAAAAAATATTTATTGCATAATTTAATTGTGATTATTGTGCTTAGGGGAATATTAATGAAAAAAATCTTACTGAAAATTTAATAGAAAAAAACTACAGTCAGTTTCAAATTTAAGGAACAAACTATCAACGAAATTTAAGGCACAATAAAAATCTCAAATTAAAGCACAAAATTTGGAATTTTTTTTTTTATAAATAATTTTACTAGAATCTGAATTTTGTGCCATAATTTGAGATTTTTATTGTGCCTTAAATTTCGTTGATAGTTTGAGCCTTAAATTTGAAACTGACTGTATTACCTCTCGAATTTGAAATATGAAGTAAAAATCAGATTACTACAATACCAAACTTACTTTTCAGAGCTATTTTCTGAAATGAATTATTGTTTTTATAAGGTTTGACTCATTTTTCTTGTTTTTGAAAGGTTTTAAATTCAACATATTTCGAATTTTTTAAATATAGTATATTTTTTGAAAGAAACGAGAAAAATTATAACCTATAATTGAACCGTACAAAAATACACTTTAAAAATAAAGCCACCAAGTTATAAAATAACTCAGTTTAAAAAATCTACTTAATTTTTTAAAAAATTACACTAAATATTTTAAACTTGATAAAAAAAAAATTTTTTTGGTTGAAAGAACTGTTCAAATCCATTTTTTATTTTTATTGAAAGAAAAAATCAGAGTAATACGCCAAATTATGAAATTAAAAATTCCCCAAAAGAATTTTTTTAAAAGCTATAAAATTCAACATAAAATCTAAAGAAATACTTTTTAATTTGATTTCTTATAATGAATAATTAATAAAATAATCTTAATTATTTCAGTAGGTAAGAAATTTCTAAAGATTAAAAGTATCAAAAAAGTGTTTCTATTATTTCTCTGTTTATTAATATTTTCAATTAATCAAAATTAATTCCAATTATTAATTATACTATAAAAATAATACTATCAAAAAACTTATTAAAATAAGGACATTTTGTTGTGTATAATCTGAATATTTAAAAAAAAATATTAAATGAACTTTTATATTTTATGAAAATAATAAATTTTACGAATAAAATAATTGATCAATTTTTTTTTTGATCTTCAAGTGTTCAATATTTTATTTATTTTTCTTGAATTTCAAAAAATATGAGTAAATTTTAAATATTATATGTTCATTCAAACTATCAGAAATTACTAAAAATGGGATTTCTCTAAAAATACAAATAATTTTTGAAATTTTTCTTTTTGGTTTTTTAAATCCAAAAATTCAACAAAAAAAGATTATACCTGTGAACTGGAAAGAAATTTTTGTAAATGAATTTTTTTTACAAATGATAACTCGTTTTTTTCTCAATGGATACGGGGTGTTGTTTAACAATATTTAATTGAATGGTTGTTTTGAGAAGTTCTGAATAAAACTTTATGAAAAAAAAATAAATAAATAGATTTACAAGTACCATAAGATTTACAATCTCCGAGATATGTAAAAATGTTTTTCTTGTATCTGGTATACTAGATTGTTATTTTGGTTATGAACTGGTTGATTTAGAGCTTTTCATGATTTTTAAAAGTTGTTCAAAAAGGCAATTTTTAGAGTTTATTATTTTTTATGTCTTAAATTCGAATTTGAGGGTAAAGGAAGAATAATTTTATAGATAGGCAAGTAAAAAATGTAATTTGTGAGTTGTAAATCGGAAATTTAATTAATATTTAAATTATTTGGAGCTTTGAAAAAAAAGTTTTTTTCATATAGTACTGAAATAAGCAAAATAAATAGAAACTTACCAGTTCATATTTATAAAATTGGATTTAAGTTAGAAAATTGGGTAATTTCAATTAATAAAAAGAAATTATAATTCAAAAAAAAAAAATTAAAAAACTTATCTCTGGATAATCTGGCAAAACTAATAAAATTTTGAAAAGAAATAAAAATAAAATTAATTGAAATACAGAAAATTTGCTACCATTTAAAAAAGAAATTTATAATTCTCATTATAATGAATTTTTGAATTCTACCATTTAGAGGTGTCATTGTTTTTTTTTTTTTTGATTTCAGAAATAAAAATAAAATCCAAGAAATTTTCTTTTAATTTCAAAAATTAAAAAAAGTACTGTTAACTTTTCTTGAGTTTTCTGTTTATTTAGAAAATCAAAAGATTTTCGATAGGTGTTTTTGAGTTTTCTATTTATTTGGAAAATCAATAGATTTTCCAAATAAAATAGAAAACCTCAAAAAAAAACCTAGAATACTTCACAAATAAAATAGAAAACCTCAAAAAAAAACTAGAGAACTTTACTAACAAAATAGAAAACCTCAAAAAAACCTAGAAAATCTAACAAATAAAATAAAAAACTCAAAAAAACCGAGAAAACTTAATAAATAAAATAGAATATCAAAAATAAAAAGCAGTCGTTAGGTTTTCCAAAATTTAAAAGATTAGAGTAAAAATTTTGATTTTACTCTATTATTTTGAATTCTGGTTAAAATAGGCACTTGGTGACACTCGGAATTAATCTACTGTACTCCACAGCACTCCAAAGCAATATTTCATAATAATTAAAAACCAAAAAAAGTTATTTATTAATAAAAGATATTTAAGTTACCCATCAAACTCGACAATACTAAAATTCAAAATATTTACCAACCATTCTGGCGATAATTCTATGTAATAAAAAAAAATCAAATAAATTTTGTTCCTTATGTTTAAAGTATGAACAAGAAGAAATAATAGAAAATATTGATCACTTATATGGGTATGTCCTTGCTCTAAAATAGAAAGATTGATTTTTCTGAATAAGTTTAAAGAATTAAATTTTAATAAAATAATTTTATTTATGATAACTAAATATTATCTTCCTTTAGTAATATTAGTAAAATCTGTGATTTTACAATTAAATTTAAAGTTGAAATCAAGTAAAAGGTACCTAGGGTGTAATTTACACTTCCTCCTCAATAAAAAAAAAATAATAATAATAAAAAAATTATTTTTTTTTTATAAATCACCCAAAAGATAAAGAAATATTTGAATTGAAAAAAAAAAAAATCAAAATTCTTTATTCTTTAATACCAACCAATCTAATCAATCTTAAACTCTTAAATTCTGATTTCGGAAGTAAAAATAAAAAAAAATTGACTTAAAAAGGCCATTTTTGAACCACTTTTAAAATCCATACCAAGTTGTCGATAGATCAGTTAATTACCAAAATAACAAGTCACCATACCTGAACCAAGATAATCTTTTTTCAAATTTCAGCGATTATAAACTATATTTAATAGTATATCAAGTAAATTTCAAAACTGCAGTTTTTGTTGAGGACAGTGTTCGTAGAGTAACTTTTATTTACACTCAAATTAGGTGCCCTAATATTATTTTTTTCAATCACCTTCAGATTCAAAACAAAAGAGATAGCCAATTTATATACTATAAAATAAAAAACAGAAAAGTTAAAAAAATGAAATCTAGTAGTAATTTTTATCATTTTTCATATTTCAGTGAGAATCATACTCAAAAATTAATTCGATGGAAACAAAAAAGCATCAAAAACACAAAAGGTAAATATTTTTTCCTCTTAAAAATTCTCTTTCAAGATTCTATAAAAGCACAAAATTGAAACAACAGAAAATAAAAGAAGTAATTTAGTTCCTCGTTATCCTTAAACTAAAATACAAAATATAACAATTTCGATTTTATTTTTTTACCTTTTTATTTCATTTTTTTTCTTTCTTTTTGGTCATGTCTGAAATTGCTAATAAACTTTTAATTCTAATTGCCCACAAAGATGGCATTTTGTCACAAATTTATCATCTTCAACACAATGTATTTTCTTTCTTTTTATTTAAGAGAAAAAAAAAAAATTAAAAAAAATTTTTAATCGATCTTTTTCTTCTTTTAAAAAATCACTTTTCAAAAACCAAATTTTAGTTGAATGATAAATCAACAAGACCAAAATTCTTTGACACCGACAATATGGAAAAAATAGTCTCCAAACATATTAAAAAATTCCCATTACCGATCCCCGATAAAATTATCCAATCCCCACAATTTGATGGTTTAAGGAAAAATGGAACAAAATATCGAAGAAAATTGGAAAATCTCTATTGGGTGCTGAAAAATGTTTCTGAATTCCACGACCAAGCAATAAAAACTCTTAACGATCTTACCAATGTTACCTTCTCTGTAATTTCTTTTTTTTTTTTTTTCTTTTAAATTTTTCTTTTTTTTTTTTCTTTTTGTTTATTAAAGCTAAAAAATGGACTCTTATTTATCATTCTTGTATCCAAAATGTCCTATTTAAACACCTTTTTTTTTTAAAACTTAATAACCCTATTTTCGATTCTTTACATTAGTGGGCAATAAACCCAACTTTGTGTCACCATTTTATGGATCTTTATACTGGGCTTATTCAAATCTTGTTATTGATCGACTCATTTGAAAAATGTAAACTCTATCTTTTAATGTATAACACCGCGTATTTGTTCAGCAAGGGCAGAAAGCTTTCTGGTTATGACAAGGTTGCCAAATTTCTTGATAATTATAAAAAATGTATAATTAAACTCGAAGAAAGTCTTAATCAATATCATAAAACAGTGGAATCTATTATTGAGCCTTTAGCGATGACCATTTTCCAATTACAAGACATTAAAGTTAGATTTTTCTTCATTTTTTCTTTGCAAATTGAAACCAAAAAAAAGATTGTTTTATTTAACAATTATCCTTTTATATTTTTTTTTTTAATTTTTTTTTTTTTTTTTTTTTTCTTTTTTTCTTTTTTCTTATTTTTAAAAAAAAAATTAATATTTTTTTTTAATTTCTAAATTACTTTAGCAAATGAGATCTCAGGGTATTTTTTCCTTATCTGTGAACCCTCAAAAATTGACAATCCCAATTGAAGATCAACTACATTTCTTAGCACCACATTTCAATAAATTTGTTTTATGGACAGTTTTTGGGATCTTATTTTGTCCACAAACTCTTCAAAATATCACCTTGCTTAAACTTCTAACTTTTGTTCTTTCAAATTTATGGGTTGTGCCAATATACAGAGACGTTGTTTTTTATCCACACCAACATTATGAAAGTCTTATTAAGCTATCAAAATATAAAAAATTAAAAATCAAAACCCATAAGAAAAAAATTAATCAAACAGTTCAAGCTTCGTTACAAAAAGCACCAAAATTTCATAAGTCTATGAGAATATTCCTGAAACAAGAAATTAATTCTCTTACAAATTTATTAAAAAATGCACCAGGGCTAATCCCACTGAAAATTAATGTAATGAAATTTTTTTTTTTTTTTTTTCGCTTTTTTTGACTTTTCTTTTCTTTTCAAACTTGGCTTGTGAATTCAAAAAATTTATTAATACTTTTAAATGTTTCTTTTTTTTTTTTTTTGTTTTTTTTGCTATCCTATTTCAGAAATTGTATTAAATCAAAATAAATTTAAAAAGATCTAAACATTTTAAAAAACTATTTCTTCTCAAATGAAATCTTAACTTTAGTAAAAAATGTAAAATAATACGCTATCATATAATTTATTCCCCCCCAAAAGCATTTAAAGAAAATGGGGCAATATTATATCAAAAATTAAAATCAAATACAAGCTTACCTAAAAAATGTACTTTTTTAAAAATATTTTTGAGATTAGTGATTATTTGCTTTTTATTGACCAGTTATTTTGTTTTCTATGATAACGAGGAAATTAGTTAATACCATTGAATGATAAAATTTTTAAAAACTTGGATATTTGAACCTAAAATCTCAACTTGAAAAAAAAAAAAAAATTGATTTAATACAGATTTTAAAAAAAAAGGGAGGAATAAAAGTCTTCAAAATTGTTTATCAAACTGTTTAATTCAGTCTTTTAATCAGTTTGCATAACATTTTTTTAAAAACTTTGAATCTTCATTTTTTTAAAAATGGCTGTTTAATTATTTTAAAATATATAGAGAAAAAGGAAAAAAAAAACAAGAACTACAATCAAAATTAAAATTTGTAATTCTTTATAAAATCTTTCTTTTTTTCAAACTATAATGTTTATTAATTTTAATACTTTAGTAAACAATATAAAAGATAAAAGCATGATATTTTTTTTTTTTTTTCCATTAAAGAGTGAGTACAACAAAAGTTCACTTGTTTGCCGTTAGGTTTTTTTTTACTTTGAGAAAGAAACCGAAAATTTATATAATTTTCGGTTTCTTTCTCAAATTAAAAAAAACTAGGCACTTTTCGTTAGGTTTTCTTGAGTTTAAAAGAATTGAGAATTATCAAAGATTTTATTCTATTCTTTTAAATTAAAAAAAAACCGCCCTTATCTTTTCTTGAGTTTTTTGTTTATTTCTGAAATTAAAAAAAAACCTAGGCACTCTACTCTACGGCACTATATGGCACTATATGGCACTCTACGGCACTTTTCTGAAACCCTAAATTTATTTAGAGCTTTTTTATCCTCGCTATAATGTAGAAAAGATTATAACTCATAGCTTAGATTTTCTTTAAAAAATAAAAAGAAAAATTAGAAAAATCCATTCTTTAAAAAACAGTTGTTGAGGGAATTCAAATCTTACTGTTACTTTTAAATATTTTATTTAAACAAAAAAATATTACAAAAAAAAAATTTAAAATTTATTTGATCAAAATGATTTAAATATAATACTAACCATCTTTATTCCCTTTTATAAGTTATATTAAATTTTAATGATATGAATTTTAATACAAGATACAAAATTATCAATTTCTAACATATCACAAGGCAATTAATAGAAAAGACATATTTGTTTATGAGTTTTACTTTAAAATCCCCAAATTTTTTTTTTATTTTTATAATAGATTTAATCAATTACATCACAATATTTTTTACCTCTAAAATAACAAAATCAACAAAATTTTGTGAAATATAAAGTACAAATATTCACAAGATTTCTATTTCTATGTCTTTTCAAATAATTTTGTTTTATTCTTTGACTTATTATTGTAAACTTTTTTAAGAAAGGAGTAACACAAAAAAATAGAAAAAATTAATTATTATTATTCGCAAATTTTTCTGATACATTCATTTGAAAAAAAAGAGAATACAAAAAGTGTCAAAAAGTAGCATTTGAAAACATTTTAAAAGAAATAAAACAATATTTGAAAACTTTTGTTTTTCACTTTTTTAAAATAACTAATTTCAAAATCGGTGTCTTACTTTTAAAAGTTTTTTACTAAATTTGTAATTTTTCCGAAAATTATGAAACTTTTAAGGTGTGACAAAAAGTAGAGAGGTGAATTTTTCAAAAAAAACAGAGGTTTGTAATTTCAAAAAATTCAATTTTAATAAAAGAATAAAAATATTTGTTTTTTTTTTTTTTTTTTTTGAAGAATTTTTTTTTGTAATTTGAATTTCTGTTTCTTTCTCAAGCACCTTTCTTTTACTTTTAAATACAATATAATGTTAATATATACATCAAATATATTGCCACACACCCACTAGAAGTTTATCTTAAAAGTTTTACCTTTTTTTAATAAATTTGTAGCCTCTCCCATTGTTGCATACCTAAAAGCATCATAGTTTTTGGAAAAATTATAAATTTATTAAAAAAACTTAAAAAATTGGATCTAGACACTCTTTGAATTACAAGACACAAATTTAGTCAATTCAAAATTCTCTCTTTACCAGATTAAGTATTTTCAACATTTAATTCTGAACAAGAAATCCAAAAATATAAAAAATTAATACATCGGTTTTTATGTATATGTAATTAAAATCTTTAAACTTCAAAGAAAAAAAAAACTTTAATTAAAAATTTAATATATCAAAATATTTTTCAAAATTAATATCAAAAAAATAAAACAAATCAAACTAAACTCAAAAATAAAAATAATACTTTAATAAATAAATAGATTATTTATAGTTTACTGGGACTTTGTAGATATGAAGTAATGTGGTATTTCCACCATCTAAGCTCACCACCAAAAAAGGGGAAGCTAGCACAGGATGATTTTAATAATGAAAATGTTGCGGCATTAATTTATTTATCTGATATACTTTGTAGCTTAGTCTCAAAATATGAAAAGGTTATTAAAAGGTATTATATTAAATATGTATCTGATATTGATTCAGAAGTGTTATTCGACTTGTTTCAAAAGCATTTAGAAAATAGAAAAGATATCAGCCGTGGTATTAAAGTAGGTATTGGGTCATTAATTAACCAAATATCTGATTTAGATATAAAAACACTTGAAACTGGTGATTATGATTTTAACATTTTTAGGGTTGAATGGCTGAGATGTGAATCTTTATTATCCAATAAAACTTTAACAAAATCGAACCAATTGTTATCACAATTTGGCGAATTTGCAAAAGAAATGGCACTTCTTATTGAGCATACTCGAAATATTGATTCTGTTACTGATTCTTTAGATATGTATGGTGGGTTACATACATTATATCCTTATATTGAAGAAGTTTTATTTGTGTTTAAAGAAGCTATTAAAGGTAATTTATTATTATTATTTATATTATTATTTATTATAATACTCTCTGTTGGAAAAAAAATAATCTGAAAATAATTTTCTTTTCCACCTTTCCAAAAAATGATTACACATACCATCAACAAAGTTGACTTTTATTGAATATTCCCATTAAATTGGTTATGTTATGAGGTTTTCTTTAACAATTGTAATTAAAATGATTTATTTCAATTTTGGAAATATAAATGAAAATTCTGTTCAATTATATTTTTCGATACACAGTATTATTATTTTTAATCATTATTTACAAAAAAAAATAAAAATGTTAATATAATACAAAAACAAAAATAATAACAAAAAAAAACAAAAACAAAAATTATTAATTTTCAAAAAAAAAAAAAAAAAAACATAAATAATAACAAAAAAACAAAAACAATAACAAAAAAAACAAAAACAATATAATTTATTATAAAAAAATAAAAAATAAAAAATAAAAAATAAAAAAATAGGGACAAATGGAGAACAAAAATATTCAATTTCTTATTTACATTTATTAAAAAACTTTTATAAAATTATTCATCCTACAAATTATGAAGAATTAGAAGATCTTGGTGATGATTCATCAAGTATGGCAGAAGAATTTTTACGTATCATTGCACTTCGAGTGGCAGGATTAGTAAGAAGCATTGCCGGTGGCAAGGGTTTTTTAAATTTAGAAAACCAAACGAAAGCAATTAATATTCCAAGAGAAATTCATATGAAAAACCAACTGGAATTAAAGGGGCAAAAGTATGTCTCTAAAAAGCCAGGGAGCGAATCTAGTTTTAAAAATGAAAAATCATTTTCTCACATTAGGAATTGGGAAGTGCAGTTATCCTTGCTTTGTGAGTTAATGAATACCTATAAGCAAGTAACCATTTATGATACGCTCTTCATCCCAACACAATTCGTGAAGGAATTTTTAGAGTCTGTCATTAAAAAGCACATTATGAAATTGCTTTATGTCGAAATTGATCCCCAAAAGGCAAAAAAAAAAAAATATCATGTGGATGTGAAGCGACCAGAAAGGCCATCACTTTTCTTGAAGGGGCTAAACAGTTTAATCTATGCCACAAAGCTGGTTGAAAATTCTCTAAAAATTGATACTGAAGAAATCATTCGCCAAGCCTTATTATCTCAAATATTTGAAGGCAATGAAGGCGCCAAGGGGCAATTGATCGATTATGAAAAGAAAACCAAATATTCTAATTCCATGGTCATTGCATATATCAATTGGTTTAAAAGCTTTATCAAAAATTATTTGCCCATTTCCATTTATTCTACAACCCAGCGAGCGTTTTTGTCCATCAAGCAAATGCCATACAAGGCAGAATTATATTTTTCCAACATTGAAATGGAATCATTATGCTCATTGATCGGCCCCTACGGCGTCCGAATGCTGGACAACACGCTAATAGATTCATTATTAAACGATCTGATTTCAATCAAAGAAATTTTAGTCAAAAATACACCAGAACTAATTCGAATGTCCAAGAATTATCACGAAATGGAAACCACTTGGGAACTATTGAAAAAAATGGTGATGCTTGATCAATTAAATCAATTAACAACCAAAATCGGTGCCATTTTGCAATTAAGAAAAATGTTACACATCTCTCTTGGCAAATCCATTAAGGATAATGCGCCTTTAATTTATGACAACATTAAGGTCACCTTTGAATTATATCCAAACAGCCCAAACAACCCTAAAGAATTCGTAGATATGGATTGCTTTGCACAATCAATTGGAATTACCCAAAAGACCTCGGTGGATCACCCATTCAAATTGGGCATCTTAAAATTGCAGAAACTCAAGAAATTAAGAGCCTCTTGGGAATTGCTACCGTTCCTTTTCGCCTCGAGCTTTTATAGCTTTGACTGGCTAAAGGGCAAATACAACCCTGACTACGATGCACACTTAAATAACTATCATCTGATGAACATCGCCTTACAAAAGTTATTTACAATCCCAATTATCCTCAAGTCTGAAGAATCTGAAGAGGACGAAATTAACCAAGAAAAAATGTTGAAAGATTCCTTAAAGAAATATATCGAAATTAGTTCCTTTGTTTTATTATTACTTTCACAACGATCAGATTTGAAAAAGCCTCTGCCATTGAATTCAATGTTTGTATTTTTGGAAAACTTTGTTGACAAATGTACCTGGCTAAGTTTGGATGTTATTGAACAATATTTGCCCTATAATTTGCTCAGAGAAATGTATGCTAAACAGTTTAGAGATTCCATAAATAAGAAGAAGAAGAAAACTAAAATTGACCTTCAACAAGAACACGAAAACGAAATTGAAAAAGAACAAGGCGAAATAAATAAAAACAATGATGAAAATGAGGATGATGAAAATGAGGATGAAGATGAAGAAGAAGATTAAATAAAAAAAATAAAGTATTTCTATTTTTGATTTTTTTGAATTAATGATTTTTTATTTCTGTTTCTTTTTTCTTTTCTTTTCCTTTTTCTCTTTTTTTTTTATTATAATTCTGTGATTTGGTTTTCCTGAATTTTTTTTTTCTTTTGCTATTTCTTTCAAATTTTTTTAATAAAGATCTTTATTATTTTTATTTATTGAAAAAATATAAATTTTTAAAAATAACAATAAATTATTTCTTCTCTTTGACTAATTTTAAAAAATCTTTTTAATTTCTTTAAAAAATATTTAGAATATTTCTAATAAATAACAATAAATAAATTATTTAAAATTTAATCCTTTTTTTTATTGTTACAATGAAGGATATTAAGAAATTTGAATTTATTTTTTTTGAGAAAATAAATTATCTTTTTACTCTTGATAATAAGCTTAAACTAATATATATTGTCACAGGCAAGAATAGTTGTGTAGATTGTTAACGAATTTTTTATTAATTTAGAAAATAATAAAATTATTAACGGTGCTGTTTATGTTAATCACCTTAGAGAACCAAAGAAAGTATCAAAATAATAAATTCAACGTTTTCAGGAATGAATTCATTGGGAAAATAAAATTTTAAATTTTTATTTATCAATTTTTGAATAATTAAAAAAAGTACATAAACTAATTTTGAGAACTATTCATAAATTGATTCCAATTTGTTTTCAAACTTGAAATAGGGATGATAAATAAAAAAAAAGAGTAAATTAAATTATTCAAAAGTTCTACATTACACGATCATGAAAAAATTTTTTTTCAAAAAAAAATTAAATTTTTGCTAATTTTACCCTTTTTAATAACTTCAATTAGAATAAACACTATTGGTTAATAAAGGATCTTTGATCAAAAAATATTTTTCAAAGATATTTTACAATTTAAGTTGGAAAATCCAATTTTCCAGTTTCGATTATTATTTTTTTTTCGATTTAATAGTAAATAATTTGAAAATTTTTTCTTCATAGCTAAGAGGTTATAATCATATATTTTAAAAGTATTTTAAATTTAATAAAAATCTTTCAAACTGATAACCAATTTTTTTGACTCATAAAGAATAATTTATTAATATAAATTGAAAAAAATTATTTTTTCTTTGATTTTCCGTTAGGTTTTTTTTAATTTTTGAAATAAACAGAAAATTTTCAAAAATTTTCGGTTTATTACAAAAAGTAAAAAAAACCTAGGACACTTTTCTTTAGATTTTTATTAATTTTTGAAATAAACAGAAAATTTTATAAATTTTCGATTTATTCCAAAAAGTAAAAAAAAATAGTCGTTATCTTTTCCAGGATTTAAAAGAATTGAGTAAAATCTTTGATTTTTCTCCATTCTTTTTAATTCTGGAAAAGCTAGGCACTCTACGGACACTCTTAATATTTATCATCAGTTATTTTTTTTCTGTGTTTGAGTTTTTTTAGATGATAAGGTTGTTTTCAAAACTATTAGTTATTATCTCTTCAAAAAAATATCCCAAAGTTGAGTTTAAAGAAAATTGAGTGTCACATCCATTTAAAATTTTTTACCCCAAAATTGACCTTTTTTCCTAGACTAGAGACTTTTAAAAATCATAGTACTATGAACAACAATAAATACAACAACCCCAAGATTTTTAAGATTTTTGATTGTTAATTATGTTTTGAATAAGCTCGATTAACAAGGATGAAATGATAATTGAAGTTGTAGTTTTGTCTAACCTTTTGTTTTTCAATTTTATTTTTTCATACTAGTGTAGTGTAAATCTGAATCTTGTAAAAAATAGAGTTTTTACAATTTAAGAGACAAATAAAGAGTACCGTGCATTTATCCAAATTTTAGTTATTGTAAATATAATATCGGATGATCTTAATTAACTAATAATCATTTTAATGAAAAAAATCATTGAATAAATACCAATCTTTTAATTTTTTTAATAGAATCATTTATTAAACAATGAACCGGTATTCACCAAATGATTTTATATTGAAAATCCATTTGAGCTCAAAAATCAAAAGGGATGTTTTGTTTACTAAAACTGAATTTTGGGTAAATACACGGTACTCTTTATTTGTCTCTTAAATTGTAAAAACTCGATTTTTGACAATATTTAATATTTCAATTTTTGCAATTTTAATTCCAAAATATAAAAGAAATTCTTAAAGATAAATATAAGTAAAGTGTAGTTTATAAATTTTGGAAAATTATTCTATAAACAATTTATTCTTAACACTTTCTGTATTTTTCAAATTTTTTAAGAAACACACATTTTTTAAAAAACAGATATTGAAATGACAACATTCATTTCTTTTTTCCTAAAATAATGTTTTAATTAACTCAAAAAAAAAAATAAATAAACACAAACATTCAAATTAATTAAAACAAAAGAAAAATACTTTTAACACATTGCTGTTTTAGAAAATAGAAAAAATAAATAAAAATCAAGTTTATATGAGGCAAATTGAAAAGATTACACTTATGTTTTGTGATTTTTTATTTTTTGAGATTTTTTGGTTGATCTTAACACTTTACATTTCTGGTTATTTAGTAACCTTTATATCGAATTTATAAAAAGTTCGTTACTTTTTTAGCAATAAAAAGTTATTTTCACATTATGGGTTTTTCAGGGAAGGTATTTAAATGAAACAATTCTATTCTTCGTTTTCCATCAATAAAAAAAAAAGAGTAAAAAACGACAAAAAAATATAAAAAAATAATCAGAGTTCCCAAAATGATTTCATTTTTGGAATTTTTTGAATTTCAAAAAATATGGGAATCAATATATTAAAATGATTACAAATGGAATCAGTTTTTATCAAATATTTTCCACTTTTTAAAGTCTCTTTGAAGTATAATTTTTCAAAAAACATTAAAAATTATTGTATTCTGATTCACATGATATCAAAGATAGTATATTTATTTGTTACCAAAACTCTATTGAAAAAAAAAAACAAATCGAGATTTATGGGAAAAAATGTGCTTTATTTTTTAAAATTTAACATAATAAAATTCTAAAAAAAAAAAAAAAAATAAGGGGAATTTCTTTTGTTAAAAATAAATAAAATAAAAAGACAAAAATATAAAAAAAAAAAAAAAAACACAAATTTTGTAAAAGCACCAAAAGGTGAAATATTGAAATTTGTTGATTCCCAAGTTTTTTTGGTTTTTTTTTTTGAAATTAGTTCTGATTATCGAAATTTTATTGATTTTTTTTTCAAAATTTTTATCTTTTTTCCTAATTAAAAAACAATCAGAACCTTTATTTTTGCTTTTTAATTTCCTTTTTCACTCTGTTAAGTTTTTTTATTACAACATCGATTGAGGGTCGTTTGTCGTGGTCAACTTCCCAACATGCTTTCATTACTTCCAAAAAGATTTCGTTGCCAGAAACTTTTGGTGTTTTCCATTCACCGACGTCTGTAACGCCCGACATATAGGAAGAATTCAAGTACATTGGAGTATTTCCTGTTTCCAATTCCCATAGCAAGACGCCGAGGGCATAAATATCTGATTTTTTTAACGCGGATCTTAGGGGTCTCAGTGTGTGTAATTCTGGTGCCTTATAGGGCAAGGTTGACCCCCCAATGGTGGTGTGTAATGTTACTCTTGTTGTTGTGAGTGTTTTTGTTAAACCAAAGTCGATCAGCTTGGCAACGCCGCTGCTATCGATCAGAACATTTTTGCTTTTAAGATCCAAATGTGCCATGTCTTTGTTATGCAAATAGTGCAGCCCACGGGCGACTTCAAGTGCCAATTGGACTTTTCTTAGCATTGTTAGTTCATTTTTCCTTGAATAATAAAACAAATCGCCGTTTTTACAGTACTCGCAAACAATTTGAAGATTGCCTTGGTTATGGGTGGCTCCAAAAAATCTGACAATGTTTGGATGGTGGAAGTCAGTTAAGTTTGATAACTCGATGAGGAACTCCTGCTTCTCGCTTTCTTTAAAGTTTTTATATGCCAATAATTCGGAAATGGCAACAGGGGCGCCCAACCAATATCCTTTGAAAACCCTCTTGAAACCACCTTTCCCAAGATCCTTGCCCGCAACCAAGTCCTCGTACGGAATCCTTTGGCAAGTAAAATCACTTGGAAGTGTTGTCTTTGTTCTTTCTAAACTTTGTCCTCCTTTGTTCACATTTTCCTCCTGCTTGGTTTGTTGTGCATTCTCGGCAATTAATTCTAAAAGTTCTGGGTTTGTCTCTTTTAAAAGATCTCCTGGTGTTTCTCCCTTCAAGAGATTTTTAAAAAAAAGTCAAAAAAAAATTAAAATGAAAATTGAAAATGGAAAATTAAAATGTAAAAGGAAAATAAAAAACAAAAGCAAAAAATTATTTAGTTGTTCTAATTTGTCGGTGATGTTTTTTTATTCCTGAGAAATCATTTTTAATGAACAATAGAAAGGTGTGGTATGAAAGTACTGAAAAACATTTGGTTGCTGATCGAAATATGAAAGGTTATTTTTTTTTTTTTTCTTGAGCTTGATAAAAAAAATTTGTTTTGATAATGGAAAAAACAATTTTTTCAAATTCACAAAGGTGTATTTGGTAAAGAACTCCCAAACCAAAATACAAAAATGTTACTGCTTTTTAAAACAAGATAATTTTTTTCTCTTTTTCTTTTTTTTTTTTTTTTGATAGATTGGAAAAAAGAAAAAATACTCAAAAGTGAAAAAGAATTTTTTACAAAAGAACCGTTTCTGTTCCGATCTTTTTCTTTTTTTTTTGAATTTTTTTTTATTTTTTTTTGTCTCAATCGATTATAAAAAAACGAGAAGAATAAGAATATTTTTTTGGAAAAACTGGGAATACTTACATCATTGTTTTCAATATCATAAAGGTGTGCTTCAAAAAGTTCTAAAACTTCTTCAGTGATTTCGTCTGATTGACAAAGATAATGAAGAGCAGTGTTTCCGTTTTTATCTTGTAATTCTGGATCGGCTCCCATTAAGATTAGACCATCGATTATCTCAAATTCATCGGGCCTATTTTCTGCAATTAAATGAAGTGCTGTTTTGTCTTCGTCATTAACATAGTT
Source organism: Anaeramoeba flamelloides (assembly GCA_027625915.1). Lineage (NCBI taxonomy): Eukaryota > Anaeramoebidae > Anaeramoeba > Anaeramoeba flamelloides. The sequence continues at coordinate 3,448,427 of JANTQA010000072.1, forward strand.
GACCTCGTCTTCGTCAATAACATCTTCAATGTCATCAATGTCCCCTTCTTCAATTTGTTCGAGTTGTTCTTCGTTTAATTTCTCTGACATTTTATAGAAAGTTGTGGTTGATAATAAAATCTAAAAATAAAAAAATGGTTTCTTGATAATATAATATTTACTCTGGTTTAAGAATTTGAGAAGAGTGTATTTTCTTGTTGTGAAGATTTCTTATTGACTGGTTAATTGGCTGAGATTGTAAAAGTTCTTATCCAAAATACTGAATTTTTTACAAGAATAGTGATCAAAATAAAGTTTTCACAACAACTAAAATCTATGTTTCAAAATATTATCGGTGCTTTTTTTTCTTCTTGTACATAGGCAACCTGAACATCTAATATACTACCAAATAGTATACCTAAGTTCAAATCAATTTTGAAAGTAAAGGTCTGGTTATTTTCAGTAAAATTTAAATTATTCATTCAAATAGTTGAAAATTTTCCATAATATTCTCAATCTTTTTGATATTTTTTTGTTCTTTTTGATTAAAATTTTCAAAAAATTTACTCTATTTTTTGAGATAAATTTAGCAATTTGATCCTTCATTTTTAGGATTTCTTTTTTAATAATAGAACTTTAAGAAACCAATACCTCATTTTTTAGGCTTTATTATCAGTTTCTTTGATTGATTAATGTATAGTTCTTCTATAACTTAAAAAAATACGCTTTTTATTTTGAAACACGCATTAAAATTTTTTGTACGCTTTATTTTAACTACAGTAGTAAATATTTTGAAAAAATGAAAGTTTTTTATTTGACTTTTTTTGCACAAACGAATTTGATCTGTGTTATATCCCAGTTGCTGTCCAGTAAATTTATCTTTCAAACGGCTGTAAAAATATAAATAATTCAAATAATTCGGAAAAAATTAATAGATCATTTTTAATTTTTTCAAATTCACATTATCCCACATCTGAAAAATTTTCAATATTAAACCTTAATGTATGATTAATAACTTGAGTTTTATTCTTTCTTTGTGTTTTAAAAGATAAAAATATCTACAAATCAATAATAGTTGTTTTTTTAGTGTTAAATTAGTTTATTTTTTATTAAAGTAATATAAAAACTATATTTTTCCTTTTTAATAATACAATTTTTAGTCCAAGTTCTCCGAAATATTATTATATGTAAAATTTTTAATAATTGGTTGAAGTACATATTCAATAATATTTTTCGAAATGTTAAGAAATGATATTTTTAGGCATTAAATTAAACTCCCTTATTGAAAACGAAGACAAACTTTGTTTCTATTCTAATTTGATTGTAACAGTAATAATTAATATATGTTTTGGAATTCGAAATAAAAATTTTCATATATTAATTAAAAAATCAGTAATTATTTATTTTGTTTTTGAAAATAGAGAAATATGTACTTTAAATTGAGCACATACCAGTGAACATTTATTTGAAAAAATGAAGTTTTTTTTAAAAATCTGATTAAACTTATCTGCAAACAGTAAAAAATATTTTTTTGATATACTTTCTTTTTTATCTAATAGAGAACTGATTTTTTCAAATGTTTCCTTTAAAGAAGATAGATTACCCAATTAAATGAAAAATTCAAATATTACCATGTAAGGAATTAAAAAAAAACCCAAAAAAACAAATCTGTTTCAAACACCCACATAGTTAAATCTAACAAACAACATTTTTTTTTGAAACAAACTTTTCAAAAAAGTATTTATTTTCTTGATGAAAATAATAAAATACAAAAACACAGGTTATTAGATATACTAACTGAAAAAAAAATTTTTTTGGTAAAATATATTGAAACTTTGGAATCAAAGTGTCATTAATTACTCTATTTTTGAAAAGAGTCAAGTCAACTCAGAGTTGAATGAAAATTTTGGATTTTTTTGATTAATTTTTTTACAAAATTGTTGAAACTATTAAGGCTCAAAATCTCTGAAGAATGAAAAAAAAAAAGATAATACGTATAGCGCGCAAGTCGTGATGTTATTTTTGTTCATATCTGGTCCACCCTTAAATTTTGGTATCAATTTTAATAGTTTGTTAAAAAAAGATATTGTAGAAAATATCAACTTCTTTATTATTCAAAAGAAGGGGTTGTTGTTTATCAGGAAGAACCATTATATCCTTGATTATTTGGATTTATTACTCTTTTTCTCTTTTAAAAAATCAAATCATTTGTAATAAATTTGTAAATGTTTGTGGTTGACTTATAATAATTATAAAAAAATTACTAAAGAAATTTCCAAGTTTAAATATATATAAGAATTAGAGGTTTTTAAATTGAATACGAATAAGGTTAAAACAAAAAAAAAAGTTCAAATCCAAAATATATTTTAGTAGTTTGCCTGATAAGGAAAGTCGATTTCAACTATAATCTTGAAAAAATATAAAACTAATTTCAAAATTAAGTATAATTCTTACAATAAAACAATTAACAACATTTACAAAATTCAGTATTAAAAAGTATTTTTACATATAAAATTGCTATATAGGCTCGAGAAATATTTGATATGTTACCAAAGGGTTAATAATGAAAGATTCATGAAATGTAATCAATATCACAATTAAAATTATTAATATTTACTCTATAATTTATATATTAGTCTTTAAAATGAGAAATAGTTTTTAATTTTTTTTACTGATAGACAATTTTCCTGTAAAGTTGTAAAATTGTAAATTAATAACATTCTCTAAAAATGATAATAAACCATACATGCCTTAATCTGATAATATTAAATCTTGTAATAGTAAAATTATCTCATTTTAAAAGTATTTTTTTTAATATAGTCAAATTTTTTTTACAATTAAAATATTGCCAATTTGAAAAAAAAAAATCAAAGATCTCAAAATTTATGGTTTTTTTTTAAAGAAAATTTCAACCAAAGAGTACAAGAAATCAAATAAAAGAGATAAATCTGAAACTTAATGAAAAATTTTTCAATTCAAAAAAAAAAAAAAAATAGAAACAAATCATTATACTTGTAAACAAAATTTACAAGTCTAAAATAATACAGTTTCTATTTCGATGTTAAATGAATTTTTATTAGAATTAATCCAACTTTTTGTCAAATTTTCGTTGATCCACACTCACAATTTTTTTTTCTAGAAATGGTTTCTTTCTCTAATCCTTACTGGTATTTGAATGCTAAATGCGAAAAAAATTCACTTTATTTTGAATTTCCTTTTTCAAATAGAGTTTTTAAATTACCATCTACTTCTTTGGGAACTCTTTTTATAAAAGATAAATATCCAAAAATAAGTTGAATTTTTTTCCCATTAATACTTCAAATCCCAGTGTAGAATTTTGGGTTAAAATTTATCTTTTATTTAATTAAATTACAATTGTGTTTAATTTTGAGAGGGGTACAATACACAATTGGTCCCGTGTTTTTTTGAAAATTCATAAAGTTGCTTTTTTGACAAGTGATCAAAGCGAAATATACACAGAAAAAAGTTATTATTAAAGATTGGAAAATAAAATAATCAAAATTTTCCTTCACCTTTCCAAAAAATAATCACATTCCAAAGAATTATAACAAACCATCAAAAGTCCCCAATTCTATAAGATGGAAAATTAATAATTTAAGCTTCTTTTAAGATTCAAATAATTTAAAATTTTACCATGATTAAAAATCTTTTTTTGGAAAGCTGAATGAAAAATTTGTTCCATTTATTTTAAAACAAATAGTAAGCCAAAAGTCTATAATTATTTCTAAAATAGCTTGAGAGTAAATGTTTTTTGAAAACGACCTTTGGGTGCTTATTTCTTTTTCTGTTTATGACTTTTTTATTTGAAAATTCACTGTTGTCGAAGACAAAAAAAAAGATGCAAAGAAAAAGACAAATGTGGAGTGGGTTTATTCTTTAGTAAAAAAGGTTCTGAATAAAAATTAGATGAAAATGTATTCAGAAGCCTTTTCATCGGAAAATACAGTTTGGTTGTTTCAAAAAGACTCTTGATCTTTTTGGTTGTCCTTTTTGGAAATAGGTTTTAAAAAAAAAACGTTGAAAAGGACAAATTTGTTTTTAAAAAGTGACTCAAAAGTTTTAAAAAATTCATGAAACTAGGTGAAACGAATTATGTCATCTGTTTGATACATACTTTTGAAAACTTTTTTGTCACGCCTGCTGAAAACAAAATGTGTGTATTGTTTTTTTTTTGAATTTGTTAAATTTTGGTTTTTTATTTTTCAAACTTTTTCTGTACCCTTTTTGATCAATTTGATTGTTCTAGAATAATTAGTCTTCTTCTAGAGCTTCTGGGTGTTTTTCTAAACACTCTTTAAATTCACCGAAAATTTTGATGCATTCACTACCTTTAGGATCTGATTTGCTTCCAACATAGCATTTAAAAGCAGATATAAACTTTTTGCCACAAGGACCTTCCTTTACAGGTTTCGTACATGGACAATTCCAATCAATGTCTTCTAAACTAAGCTCTTTTTTTGGTTCAGGTTTTATATTTAAGATCCAGTTCCACAGGAATGACATAATTAGGTGAAATGAATGAAACAAGAGAAAAAAAAAAATGAAAATAAGGAATGATAATTAAAATCTATTTTGTTGTCTTGAAAAGTATTACATCGTTCGAAACAACTTTCAGTTTCAGTGAATTGTTGAAATAATCTCAAAAATTGATTGAAAGTTCCAGAAGTTTTTGAGTTTTATGTCTAAAAATCACACTAATCAAAAGTAAGAAATTAGAATAAATAATAATCTAATCAAAGACAAGCTGAGAAACTAATCTTTTTTTATCACACTAGTTCATTTTTTATGACATAAAACAGAATTTCAAAGTAACCATATTCAAAAATCAAGACATTTTTTCCCAACCTGTTTTCATTTTTTTTTTTTTTCAGTTTGGAGAGGAATTGCAATTGGTTTGCTATTTTTAATGAATAGACGTCAATTTTCAAAAACAAAAAACAAACAAGTTTGGGGGAAACAAAACCCCGAAGAAGGTGATGAAAAAGATAGTCTACAAAAAGAAATTGAAGAAAAAAAGAAATACAAAAAAATCTTAAGGCCAAACTTTGAGCTTTCTGGTCTTCTTCGAGAAGACTTTACAACCTCCCAAGGGCTTTCTTCCAAATACCAAGAGCCCTCTGGTGCAAGGGATCCCACTGAAAAATGGCAGTTAGTACTTTTTGAAGGCGAAGAGATCACGCGTGTCTATTCCTTGACGCAATCCCATTATATCTTGGGAAAAGATCGGATGCAAGTCGACATCCCATTGGAAGACGCGTCCTGTGAAGACCTACATGCCGTAATCCAATTTAAAGTTAACCAAAAGAAGACCAAGATCAAAAGAGAGCAGCAAAGGAAAATTCAAGAAAGCAGAATCCAACAAAAAAAAATTACAAGTATTTTGACTTCCATCCAGAATGACATCGAGACCCAAGACATCGAAGCAGTTACCCCTTATTTAATTGACTTGGCTACACCCGGCGGTAGCTTTGTTAATGGTGAAAAAATTGAAAATTCAACATATTTTGAGCTCCTTTCACAAGACAAAATTAAATTTGCTCAATGCACAACAGAATTTACATTATTAAACGCCGATGAAATCAATTTAGAGAATTAATTATTTGACAATAGAAAACGGCCAGTCGCTGTAGTCATTTTTAACTGTGAAATAATGATTTATTAAGATCATGATAATTAATTCCTTTTTAGATTTGAAATCTTTATATTATCATTTTTATTTCACATTTTTGTATCAAGAAGTAACGAATATATAAAAACAAAATAACCCAATGTTTGAATCATTTTTTTTTTTTTTACAATTTCTTTTCTTTATAAACGCTATTCAAATTTTGTAAGGATAAATACCGAGTTTGCTGCTGTGATATCCTTTACAAATCTGAAATTTTTACTTTAGTATAAAAGAAAAGTTAACGGGGTATCGTAATGAAAAATTCTTTGAACACTGGAACTGGCTTTTTTTTAAAAGAATCGCACCATTTTCAAAATAAAATAAGAATATAAAATTAGTTTGATCGAAAATTCATACAAACCAAAATGATCATCATTGGGCGTTCTTAAAAAGTATAAATTATTTTTGAAATTAGAATTGATATTTTTAAAGAAATTTTTGGGAATAAGTCTTTTTGAAAATAAGCTTTTTGCATACATTGTTGATATTACCGAATGTTGTTTAATACTCTAAATAATAATCTAATATAATTTAAAACTGTGTACATAAGCCCATTTGTTTTTTACACTTCCCTGAAGCGAATATTTTTTCCAATTTTTTTGTAATTTTTTAAATTTTACAAGTGAAAAAATCATTTTTTGTTTTTTTTTAGTTAGTACAAACAATGGTTGTTAATTTTTAGGTTAATTGTTTTTTATTATTGAAAGATGTATATGATTAATTTTGTTCAGTAAATTTGTATACAAAGATAAGAAATACTTTTGATGGGAAATAAAAACAATTAAAACGCCGGAAGTGAAAATATACCGTTTTTAATTAAGATTTTTTTATTTGGTGAAAAATATATTTGTTAATTTTTGATGTTTTAATCAATTTTAATCATAATAAAAATTAATTTTTTAGTCTTATAGATCTCATTATAAACTATTTTTCAAAAATGTTAACTCAGTTTTTTTAATTTTATTGGTAGTTGTTTTGTGGATTTATCTCATATTCTTAACAAAAAAATTTTTCAAAATTTAAAATCTGAATCTTATTTTCTTGTTTAAATAAATTTTGGTTTTGATCAATATACTTATCAAAATAATTGTTCAATTTTTTGATCAAAATCATTTTTTTCTAATTTTGTCAAATTTTAGTTTTTCATTTTTTTTTGTTTTTCAATTTTTATTAATTTTTCCTTTCTGTTTGTAAAATCACTTTTTCTTTTTTTTTTTTTTTTACTTTTTTTTCATTCTCTTTTTGTTTGGATTTTCGTTTCTTTTTTATTTTTTTATTTATTTTTAAGTACCCTTTTAACTAAAAGGTTTAAGTCAAATTAAAAAAAAAAAAAATCTTAGAAAATATCAATAAACATGAAAAAAATTGAAACTGTATAATCTATTTCAAAGTGGTTTTAATATTTATCAGAAAAAATCTTTTTTTTTTTTTTTCTTATTATTATTATTATTTAAACTGGGTGTTTTTAATTCCTCTTGTTTGCCTTAACTAAAAAAAAAAAAAATTAAAGTTTTTCATAGAAAATAATTATAAGAAATGTTAGAAATATATATAAAAAAAAACATAAAGTTTCCATGTGAACTTTTGCTGGAAATGATTTTAATAATATGCAAATGGAGTTCAAATGGATACCAAATTACAGTTGATACTGGTTTTTAAATAATAAATGGGATATATTTTCAAGTTGGGATACTTTATCAATATAAACTCTTTTTCAAACAAAAGGGCGCACCTCTCAAATAACCAATACCATCGAATTTGATTGTTAATAAGATAATTACTTATTGGTGATTTTCATTTTAAGTATTAATTTTTTCATTTTTTTTTTATTTATGGATATTGAAGTGTTGGAAAATGAAAAAGCAAACAAGATAAGAAAATATCAATTTGTAAATAAACTTCCAATGTATAAATGGAAACAGTTTAAGTTTAATTTCGAATGAGCTAGATATAGGAATTAAGAAAAACAATTATTGAATTGATGTATGGAATAAAGAAAAGAGAAAAGAAATAAAGAAAAAAGATTCCAACAAAAGACCCATATGAATTGTGGTTTTATCTTTAAACTGGGACTTTAATGAAAAAAAGTTTGAGGTGTAAAGAATTATCAATAAAATGTCAAGAAGTTTTCCCGTATTGACCTTGTTCAAAGGTTTTTATTGATTTTATATTTTTTTTCTTTACAATTTCCAAAACGAGATTTCTCATTTCAAATAAAACGGTACACCAATTTTTCAAATATTGATTTTTAATTTTTATTTTTATGTTTTAATGAGTTTAAAAGATTCAGTTAAGTGTTTTTTTATGTTTTAAAGCGTTTCTTAGATTTTAGAATGATATTACAATTAATTTGATTTAATTAGGAATAATTCTTGAAATTTTTTGTTCCCTTTTATTTGAAAAAGAGTTTATTTTACTATTCAAAATTATTACATTTCATTTAGGATTCTGAGTTTACCCAATGTATATCTACAAATTTATCGATAAAAAAAGTGCAAAAAAAAAACTTAATAGTGATCATAAATTTCAAACTATTGCTGGGAATACCTTATTTGGGAAAAAGATAAATAAAAACGAAGTGAAATTTTTTGCCAGTTTACTTTCAAATAACACTATTGTCACCCATTTTAAAGACCTCTCTTTAGTTTACTAAAAATTCATATATCGGATAAACAAATTACCTGGTAACATTACATTCATATCACAACTGCTAATAAGAATTAGATTTAACTTGAATATGTGATTGTTAAAATTCCACTTAATACAACAGCAGGGTGTCTCCCCGGGTAAATATATAAATTATATCCATCAAATAAATCAAAATTCAGAATTTGTACTTCCCTTGAGAATCAATGTAATTATTTATGTTTGGTCTCCAAATATAAAAATCAAATACACAAATCCAAACTTGGTCAAGATTAAAAATAGCTTTTGGGGTTTAGATCTTGAATTAATGTAAATTGTGAAATAATAATAAATACTTTTGTTTCAAAAATTTTTTTAAAATTGCAAATTTTGAAAATAAAAAAGATTTTTTTTTATAATGTAATGATAAATTCAAGTGTCTGAGATCAGATAACCCAAGTGCGCATATTTAAACTTGTTCTTTTTTTTTTTTTTTTTTTTTTTTACTTTTTAGAAGATTCAGAAACTATAGTATATTAAATAATCCGTGTTAACTTCAATAAATATTTTTTTTCAAGTTTTTATTGTTGTTTTTTTTTGGAATTTTTTGGGTTTTTTATTTGTGTTTTTGAAAATTTTTTATCTTGTTTTTGGAAATAATTGTAGTTTTTTTTTTTTAAATAGTGTTTTTTTTTGTTTTTAATGGTTGTTTTATAAATATATTCTATTATCCCTTAAAAATACAGTTTCAGTAAAATTGTACTTTTCATATCAAAGGGTATTTACAATGAGTGCATTTCACCAAATGGTTTTTCTTGAACCTTCCAACCCCAGTCACCCTATTTAAGAACTAACCCAATTAAATTTTAACAAAATTTGTTACCTAAATCCACAAATCCCAAACCTTTCAGATTGATCGGAAAAAAAAAAAAGGAAAAAAATAGACCTCGATTTTTCTGAAAAACTGTTTTGAATATATCTTGACAAGAGTAAAAATAGTTTTTCAATTTTTTTGAGTTTTTTTGAAAAAAGAAATGAAAAAACAGGACACTTTATTTTCTTTTTTTTCCTTTAACTATTGGCCTTAAAATCATTTATTGTAATTGATGAAATTTATTTTGGTTCTTTTTTGTGATATATATTGGGCGAACCAAGAATCCTCGATGAAGCTATATTTCAGAATTGAAAAAAAAAGTTAATCAGCTAAATTATATCCCATTAAAATTCAACAAGAGCATTGGCCAAAAGTTTAAAAATAAATTTTACATAATAAAAAGAGCAAATTAGATCTCTCAAAATATCAATTCTCATAGATTAGAAAAAGATCTTTGTGTTTATTATTCAATTTAAAAAAAAAATATTTTGTCGATCTTTGATAAAATATTTTGATTATATCTTGATGAATATAATATATTATTTTTATACTAGGATTCTTTTTAAAAAAATAAACACTTTTGATAACTTTTAATATCTATAACAATTGAAAACTAAAAACACATATTTAACGATTTTCAAAACAAACAATTAAAAACCAAAAAAATTCCAAATAAACAACAATAAAAACTTGAAAAAAAATATTTATTGAAGTCCACACGTATTATTTAATAATCTGCATTACATTACTCAATTCTCTACCTGAGGTCAAATCTATTTGAAGGTTTAAAATTAGGTTAATTGAGAAACTTTTAAATTATGACTAGAATTTGTTGAAAATTTTTCCTATTTTTTTTCTAAGGTTTGGTGTTTTTTAGATGGTTTAAAATCGATCTTCCAATAATGACTCAATTTCTATTTAAAAAATTGAAAATTTGATCTTGTATTTTTTAGAATTACTTTTTTCAATTCGTCGAACCATAGAGAAACAAATACCATATTTATTTATTATTTCATGTTGATTTCTTTGATCTGTAATTCTTAAAACTTTGAGAATAAAAGAAACATGGCTTTGAAGATGAACCCTTGATTACCCAAGTTGGTGTGGGTTTTTTTAAAACTCCAAAAAATCAAAAAAAAAAGAAATACTCAAAAATTTTTCAAAGTATTTCTCAAAAAATTCCCCTTTTTAACTTACAATATCTCAATAAGTCTATATTAAAATCGTTTAAAGAACACTGTTTCTTATCTATATGATGCTGTAAGCTTATTGAAATGTTTCCTTTGTCTCTACACAGTTCGTCAATGTTTTGATCATGGTTAAATTTTTAATTCTTGGTTTTTTTGTGATAAATACAAATAATTTATAATACTGTATTTTTCATAAGATAGGAATATTTCAATATAACTTCATTTAATACCCTATTTACACAATACGTGTTCGTTTATTTTTATTTTTTTTTTGTTCTTAGTTGCTGCGTAATCAAATTAAAAAGATCAAAAGCAATTTGAGTTAAAAAGGTGAAAATTTAAAAAAATTCTAAATTTGGAAATTTTTTTCAAAAACCCACACACAAACCAGAATTATAACAACTAAGATTTTGTTGAAATTTTTCTACTTGTAATTTATTATTTCAAGATTTTGGAAAAAGAAAAAAAAGAGGAAACAACTTTGAAAATAAGAACCTTAAATTATTGATTTTTTATTAAATAAAAAAAAATTTTAACCTTTTGTTTGATCTCAAAAATCAAAAAACCACAAGTTTCTGATTAGTGAGGCAAAAATACGAAAAAGTAACAACCATTCTTTTGACTCTAAACGGTATCTTAATTCTGTAACTTGTACACATAAAACTTTAAAGCCAAAATCTTTTTGTTAAAATAAACTACTCTTTCAAATGCTAAAACAAAAAATAAAATATGAATTTTTCTGAAAACAAATTCATCTGCTCAAAAAACCAGGTTGGAATTTTTTCAAATATTAGAGAAATTTTTTAGAGTTGGTTTCTCACAAACAATAAAATTTTTAAAAAGAATGGAAAATTTCTTTGTTTTCGGTGTTGAACAAACCCCAATTTTACAAAGAGTTGTATTTAAGAGAACAAATTGACTTTGTGATTTATTTTTTTTCTTATTTAATTCTCAATTTGAACAAAAGGTCTTTTCCCTTTGATGAGTGAAAAAAGCATAATCGAGAATAAATTTCAGGAAAATCATCCCAAACTGGAACTTGTAATCCCAAACAAGATCCCAGGCTTTCCATTTTCGAAATCGGGTTGGCTTTATAAAATTGGCAAAAAGAATGGCAAATATACCAAGAGGTTTTTTTATTTAAGAGGGCACAACTTGCATTATTACTCAAATTCAAAGATCCATGAAAACACTGAACCACTGGGCACCATTCACCTCTCACAGCTTGTGTGTGTGCGAGAGATCTCATCAATTTATGAAAGGCCCTACACTTTCTCTGTGCTTTTACCAAAGCGAATGTTTATTCTTCGGGCAGATTCCTCAGAGGAGGCCAAGGATTGGATTTTTTTGTTGAAATTGTGCCTTACATTCAGGCAATTAGTGAAGAGGAAGGTCAGGAACAATGAAATTGAATTCCTCAAGCGAAATTTGGAACTTTTAGACCGAACGGAAAGGCAAATCAAAGAGCAGCAAGCAGTCTTCCAGGAGATCATTGACAAAAACCCCAAAAAGAAAAACAAGCTTAAAAAGTCTCTAATCGCGCAGTTGGCACTCTTCAATCCAGTCTTAGATGATGTTAGGCAATGGAGAAACATTTTCTTATTAAAGTTATTGCTTTTGTTTCAAGTCAAACAGAAGGGTTCACAATTTACAATCCTCGTCAATAATACCAAACACAAACAACAGAAGGATCAAGAACATTTGCAAAACTCGTTGTCATTGGAAAAGTATGACTTGGTTGCAGTTCAAGAACACAATGATCCAAAAATTTGGTTTGGTACAACTTTCTCGAATTCTGGGAAATTCGTTCCTTCAGATATATCAATTCTAAAACCACCAGAAGGATTTGAACTTGCAGAAAAATTTTTGATTGCTGCTTCTTCTCGTAATTATTTTTTATTTCCTTTTCTGAACACGTTTATCAAATTTTTTTTTTGTTATTTATTTTATTTTTATTTTAGCTGTTTAGATCAAAAATCTGATCTTTGAAAAAATCTGTCTGGATTAATGAATTTGATATTTTGAAACAATTTTCGTTGGGGTTTTAAATATTGTACCAATAGTTTTGTGGTGTTTAAGCCCTTATTTTCTGGAAGTTTTTCTTTTCTTTTTTTTGAATGCCCTTTAAGTGATAAGTACATTTTCCAAATTCAGAGTGCCATCATTTATACGAAACTGAATAATTCAAATCGTTTCCTTAACTAAATATATTGACATTTTATTAAATACTGAAGTGGAATATATCCAAAGCATATTATATTTTCATACCAACAAAAAAATGGAAATTCAAAAAAATGAAAAAATTGATCTAAGAAAAAAATAAATAATAATCTATTATTTCTTGATCTTATCTGAAACATTTGATACGATTGCTTATTCTTAATTTTGTTTTATTTTTCATTCTTCATTGGAGATACTTTTCTTTGGATAATTTTTTGAGTAACAAATTACTTTTTATTTTTAAAGAATTTCCAAAATGAATTTAAAAATCCTATTTTCCTTTAATTCATCTAATTCTTGATTGTGGGTTCAGAAAATCAGAGATTTTTTTAATTCCCTTTTGTAAATAATGGTTTATTGGATAAATTCGTTTGTTTTTATAATTAATTATTTTCCATTAAAATGAGAATGAAAAATAATTCTGAATCTGATTGAAATTTTTTTTAAATTTTCTTTAATTTTGAGTTGAATCTTTTGTAACTGTTTTTTGATTCGGGGGACTCAACTCCTTTATTATAATTTTTGAAATAGTATTCTTGGTTTTGGTTTTGTTTAATAAAAGTATTTGAAAAAAGAATTTAGAAAGCAAATATGTCAAAAAATGTTTTGTAAAATAATAATAAATGGTAATGGAGTTTAGAAATCCAAGGTTATAAATTGTATTTTTTCATCCGAATTAAGAATAAGAAAAAGAAAACGAAATCTTCGAAAATAGGCTTTTATTGGATTTTATTTTTTTTCATTCTTGATTTCAACAAATTTATTTGGAAAGGTGGTCTTTCATTTTTGGACTTCTAAAAGTTAATATTTGTTTCAAATGCACACCTTTATGTGTCTATTTTTTTGATTTACTGTTTGATTAATTTCGTGCATCCGTAAAAAAACATTTCTAGATCCCAAACCTAAATTTAATAAAAACTTAAAAATTTAATCAAAAAAAAATGTTCAAAAAATCAAAAAATTCAAGATTAAACTCTGAATTAAATTGGGTTCGCTTTCTTTTCATAAATAGAGCAAATAATGATGTTTTGGTCTCAAAGTTTCAATATCTGGTAGCACTCAAAAAATATTTTTCATTTAGGTTGGGTTTACACAATTAAAATTTTTCAAAATGGTAAAATGTGCTTACTTGCTTAAAAAAATTTTTGTTATTGAAAACTTTTTTCAATTTTTTAATTGATCTTTTTTACAATTTACTCTCATCAAAAATAAATAAATAAAAAAATTAATTGGTCTTTTTTAAGTGGAATAACTGGTTTTAGTTTTGGTACATTTCTTTTTATTTATACTAGATTTTTAAAGGGACAAATAAAATCCAAGGAAAATGAATTCCATTAATATTTTCAGAACAAATGGGAAAAAATTTTCACCACTTTTTTATTGTACTTTTTTTTATCTCAAAAAGAGAGTCTTCAAAGAAAGTCAGAATATTAGTTATAAAATGTGATTTCTGTTTATTTATTTGATCATATTTTCTTGTCTTCCTTGTTATTTATTGGGTTAGTCTATAATCCTAAAGGAATAGAATATTACAGAATCGAATAAAAGATAATCAACTATCATTTTTTCCACTTAAATTGCAAAAATCGGTATTAGATAAATGTAATTCAAAAAATGAGATATGTGATAATTTGGTGGCGGGGTCATTTTTTTTTTTTTTTTTTTTGATTACTTATTGAAATTTTATTTTCAAACTTTTTTTAATTAATTTTATATAATAAATGAGAGAAAATTTTAACTTCATTTTCCTTACAAATAAGTTTTTAAAAATAAGAAACTTTCAAAGAAACCGATTGTAATTTGAGATCTATATTTATTTGCCTGGCACTTTTCTATTGGATCTTTTTTAAAGTTAGATATCTGGGGAAATAAGAATCTAAATCAACATAAGAATACAAATTGAAAAAATAAATCATCTCAAATTTAATCCCATTTAAATTTCAAGTATCTTTAATTGAATTTCCGCTTATTGAGGCGGAAGCATATCCATTACAATTCCCATATTGTGCTTGTAATTTTTGACAATAACTTGCTGTTTTAAATAAGTTACAGTTTGGAATACATTTAAACATAGATGCTTTAGTAAATGTGTTGAGTTTGACACTAGAAATAAATAACAAATTTTATTAGTCTTATTTTCGAACTATCAAATCAAAATTTTTTATTTCAAGTTCCCAAAATATTTTAAGTACTATTAATTAGTTGAAACTAACCTCCAAAAAATTCTTAAAATCAAGTAAAACGTTATGATTCTATTTCAAAATTGTTCTACTAATTATTAGTTGAACAAAAACCAAAGATCTATACAAAATCAATTTGAAATGATATTTCTGGAAATTTTAATAAAGGTTGCCTATTATACTTTGAGATAAAATTTTACTAAGGAAAACTATCAAATCTACAACCTCAAAATTGCAAAAATTCTTGAAATTCAATTTTTTAATGAATTGAAACTATTAGGAAAAATTCAAAAAATTATTCCAGTTTTAGAGAGAAACATATAATTTATCAAGTATCCATTCATATTTATAATTGGGCGTATTGTTTAAATACTCAAAATTTATCAATTTTAACTTTTTGATAATTGAATTGTTCTTAAAATATTGAAAAATTTAAATAAAATGAAAACAAAAAGAATTTTTATTGTTTCGGATAACTTTTTTGTTTATACATATATCGGGACTTTAGTTATTAAAAACATAACTTAAGAAGGGTCTAGATTTATTTTACAAAAAATTTCAAAAAAATTTGATTTATTTGGATTCAAAAGAATATAATTAATTTGAGTTCGATTTTTGAAATTAGATGAATTAATGTGAAAGCCATTTTCATTTGAAAAATATCCATAAAAAAGGGTTTTTTAGAAACTATTTATAAAAATTATTCTAGTGAAGTTTTATAGAGTTTTTTTATCTTAGATACTATACAAAACCTTTTTTTTTTGTGAACATTTTTTTAAAATGGTTATGATCAACTTGATTAAAATTAAAAATTTAACAAGATTTTCAAAAATTTGCAAAAAAACATGAAAAAATATTTTTTATTCTTGTTTTGTTATTTGTTTTTGAAAAATTGGATCAATAAAAAAAAATATTTAAGAAGAAAACAGCACAAACATTTTAACTGGTGGAATTTAAACATTTTTTTAAAATATAGCTTGAAAATATTTTTTCAAGTAGTAATAGAACAATATAATGGAGATTTATAACCTTTTTTATTTTTTTTTATGAATATCTTAACAATTTGTAACCTATATATTTATTGTTATCTACTTTGATGAAGTATTTTTTTAATTTAATTGTATTTTTTTTGATTATAAATTCTTATTTATCAACTTTTTTTACTTTAATTTGATAAAAATTTTGAGTTGCTGTTTTAAAACATTTTGGAATAAAAAAAAAAAAAAAAAAAAAAAAAAAAAAAAAAAATAGGTACAATTGAAATAAATTGATTTAAAAGAAAATTAAATTTCTCTGTAATTACTTAGTTGTACAATCCAACATCATCTTCAAAACAAAAATTGAAAATAAATTTCTTGAAAATTAGAAAGAATATGACAAATTTGGAAAATTTGATGAAATAGGAAAACAAACTAAAAAATTCACAAATATTTTTTATATAATATATATATATATTTAAAATAAAAAAATAACAAACAAAAATTAAAAAATAGTTGTATTTACGAAGTCAATTGAATATTCAAAATATGCAAATCAAGACTTTTTTTTCAAAAATTTGGATCTAAATTTAGTAAACTTGCTAACTAATTTAAATGAAAAATCACAATTAAGGAAGGAACAAAAAGAAGAAATCTTTTTTTTAAGTGACTTTCATTTATTTAAATTTTCGTCCAAAGCCAATACTGGACCAAATTTATTACTTGATTTACAAGATATTGTTACTGTAACAAATGCCGAATTTAAGGTTAATAAAGAACTATCTTTAGAAATTAAAATAAAGGGCGAACAAAGTTTAATATTACATTCGAAATCAAGACAAATCTTCAATGAATGGTCTGAAATTTTGGAAATTATTGAAAACTTATATACAATTTATAAATTAATACCATTGTTGGCATGTGAAATCACAAAAATTAAAACCAATCGATTATTAGATTTATTTGAACGATTAATCCGATTGAAAAAAGAAAAATTATTAATTATTAAAAATGAAAAGGAATCCACCAAAAACATTCAACCAATTGTCTTAAAAAAAACAATTGGTCCCAAAAAAAACAAATATTTACATGATTCTTATTTATTAAATTGTTATAAAGAAGTCTTTTTTTTATCCATTGTGAATGAATTAGAATATATCAGAAGAATGATTTTATCTTATCAAGCAAGATTGTTTTTTCCAAATTTGAAAGAAGAGGAAGAAGTGGTGGCCTATTCTATTTCCTCTTATACAAAGGATCCTGAAAAGCAAGAACAATTATCTTTTGACAAAAGAGAATGGTTTAAAGTAATCAAAAAGATCAATGAAAATTATTTACAAGTAGAAACCATTGAGCAAATTGGTATTGTACCAAGTTCAAAATTGGAAATTTTACCAGTTTATGATTATAACAAAGTATTTATGACCAATACCAACACTGATAATAATAATAATAATAATAATAATAATAATAATAATAATAATAATCTAAATAATAGCAATAATAGTAGTAATAATATTAATATTAATAATAATGATGATGATAATGATAATAAAAATGATAATTCATTATTATATAATAACAATAATTTAATTAATTTACCAATTGAATTTAATTTTAAAAAAACAAACAATCAACGATTGATTGATATTTCAAGTCCAAATGTAACCAAAAAAAAAGATAGTAAAAAGAATACTTCCAAATTAGCATCGATAAGACAACGAGGAAAAAATTTAAATAAAAGTAATATTTTCCAAACGTCAAATTCATTGAATCAATTTATTGAGGAAGCATTATTGTTATTCGAAGAAATTGAAATTACAGAAAAAATGGGGAAGGCTTTGCCCATTTTCCAAAGAGGATTTTTATATATTGAAAAAAAGAATTCAAAGTTTGAAAAAAGATGGGTAATTTTTAAAAGTTATGGGTTATTTTTTTATGAAACAAACAGATCATTACAGCCAATTGAAAGCTGGGATTTAAGACAATTAAATTCTTTAAAAAAGATTAGCTCCGGTAAGCATCAGGCCAAGTATGAACAATTTTTATTAATATTTAAGAGGGGTACAAAATTGTCTTTAGCTACACCAGAGAAATCCGAGTTATTAAGATGGTTTTCAATGTTTAGAATTTGTAAATATTTCCAGATCCTATTATCTAGCCCCAAAGAAAATGAAAGTCAATTAAATCGAAATGAAAAATATTATGAAATAGATAAATGGATCCAAGAAAATTTAAATCATAAAAAAATTAATTTAAAAAATTTCAAAATCTTAGTAAATACTTTAAAGAATAGTGTCAATACGGATCAAAATAATAAAAAATTAAATAATGACACTAGAAAGAAATTAAGAGATTGTGAAAATTCCATTAATTTATTACAATCTTGGAAAAAGGTAATGAGAAGTAGGGCAGCTAGAGAAAATTTCCCAAATATTGGAGAAGACAAAGTAGTTGCATTAACAAAAGAAGCATTCCAAGCCAAAGAAAATGAATGGTTAAGCTTTGAAAAAAACCAATGGCTAATAGTAAGAAAAAAATCTAAAAGGGGGATATTAAATTGCCAATTAGATCACGAAATTGGATTTGTAAACTTGGATAACATTATTTTAATTATACCAGCACCAAAAGTTACAGTCTTTAATAAACATTTCATACCAATTAATAATAATTTATTTATTGAAAAAAATCAATCTTTTGGAAAAGAAAAATATTTAGTGGTTATAAATCAACTATTGTATGGAAATGAAAAGTCTACCATGAAAAAAGTAAAAATACCAGAAAATAATAATCAAAAAAATAATCAAAATAATAATACTAATAATACTAATACTAATAAAAATTATAATAATCATAATATTAATAATAATAATAGTAATAATAATAATAATAGTGATAACAATCATAACAATAATGAAAATGAAAAAGATACAGAAAATGAAAATGACCTAGAAATGGAAAATGAAAATAAAGATCTCTTAATTAATAAATTAAAAAAGCAATTAACTCATAAGGATAATCATTTTTATAATATTTTGCCTTTTTATTATGAATGCCACATTCTACAAGAATTAATCCCAGGTAATAATAAATGGATACCAAAAACCTTATTAATTGATGGTTGGAATTTATTTTTATTTGATCAAAAGAAATTCCAAAATATTTATAATTTAAAGAATTTAATTTCTTTTGAAATTTATAAAAAAAATTATATTGAAAATATTTATTATTTTACCATTGAAATCAAAAATGATAACAATAATAGTAATAATAGTAATAACATTCAATTATATTTTAGTATTAATAAAATCAAAATCGTTAATAAATTGTTTAATAGTTTTAATTTCTTATTAATTGTGCTATCGTTATTAAAATCATTACAGAATCAACAACATAATGAAAACTTTTTAGAAAAAATGAAAATTATTCTGAATTGGTTTGATATTGAATTTGAAAATGAATCAAAATTACGATCCACTTTTAAAAATTTCAACAAAGATTTTAACGAAAAGGAAAAAATTGATTATAATCTAATGAATATCAAATTTGGTTTCAGTACAAAAAGATTAAATTATTTACAAAATTGGAAAAAATATTTGGTATCAAGATATTGCTTATTTTTGTCAATGAAGGGTGATCAAAGTAAAAAAGTCATTGCATTGAATAATTATAAAAACGAAAGCCAAGATGCTTTTCAAATAAAAAAAAATGATATCTATATTCTGTTAGAAAATGTTAATGATAATTATAAAATCCAAAATTTGAATAATAATGAAATTGGTATTATCCCCAAGTATAATTTATCAGTAATCGACATTGATAATGGGAAGGATATTATAATTTTCAACGATATTGATAATCAGAATAACAAAAATGATCAAAATAATACAAGTCTACAAAACAAAATTAATATTAATAGAAACATACAAGAAAGTAACAAAGTGCTAAGTTTGAATTTAAATAATGTCAAAAAAAAATATCGATTTGAGTTGATAAATTATTGTTTAAAAATATGGTCAACATTTCCAGAGCATATTTTAAATTACCCTTTCAAATTTGCAGGTTATTTATTTAAGCAATCAAAGAAAATCAATGGTAAATGGGCAGTATTAAAGGGATGGTTATTATTAATTTATGGTAATGAGCAAATGGAGAAATTATTAGAGATTTATGATCTTCGTGGCATTAATTCAATAAAAAAAAATCTATTAGAAGGTAAAAAATTATTAAATAGCTTTCAAATAATTACTTGTGATTTTAAAAAAAAATATTATGTTAATTCTGAAAATGAATTAAATAATTGGGTGTTTTTATTAAACGCCTTACATAAAATGGTTTTATCGTTCAATGACAATAATAGTAACAATAACAATAATAACGAAAATAGTCTTAGCAATAACAATTGCAACAGTAATGAAAGAGAAAATGAAATTGAAAATAAGGAAAATAATAAAATTCAACAGTATTTAAATTTATTAAGATTATACGAACAGAGGATTAATGATCTTGTTGAATTACAATTGTCAAATGAAAATTTATTTCAATTTTTTAATGACTATGGGGATTCCAATTCCATTTTCGAGTTAACTAATAAAATTGAAAAAATTAAAAGCGAAATCAAATTAACAAAAACATGGAGAAAAAGAGTGTTAATTGAAATGGTCAAATTAATTTTCCCCAATTCGAATACCCTAATGAAAAAATATAAAACATTTGGGTTTGCCTTTATTCTAAACCAAAGAATCAATTATAATCAGTTTAAAGAAAAGGTCAACAAGGAAAAATTAACCAAAGAAAATTTTTTAATGATGAACAAAGGCAGATGGGCACTATTGCTCAAGCCCATACAAAGTAATTCTAAATTTGTCTATTGTCTAAATACAGAAAACGAAAAGGAGATTGGATTTTTATATAAGCCAGATCTGATCATTATTCAGAAAACTGAATTAAATCAACAATTAAATTTAGATTTCACCAAAATATTTGATTACAAATCAACATCAACAGATCCTAATCATGATTTTAAGAACCAATACCAAAAAATATTGCAAAAGAAAATTAAGGAAAAGAACCCCCCACTAATGCTACAATCCAAAATTTGGTTTTTCTTTAAGGGTAAAATAACATCCAAGTGGGTAGAAAAATGGATCATCATTCATGGTTATTATGCCTTTATTTATAATTCCAAAGATGAACTAAGCCAAATAGAAAAGGTTATCAATTTGTCAAATGGTTTTCTATTAAATAGCTTAACGGGCAATTCCGTGCCGATGATCAATTCTTTACCAAAGAATTTAATCTCAAACATTTTTGAAATCAAAACAGGGAAAAATCTAAATAAAAGCCATTACTTTGCAACCAAAAATGAAACAATAAAATTCCAATTTGATACCTTTTGCAATCAATTAAAAAAGTTTTATGATTTCAGTCATTTTTTACCATTGAAAAAAGAAG
This sequence comes from Anaeramoeba flamelloides, assembly GCA_027625915.1. Classification (NCBI taxonomy): domain Eukaryota; family Anaeramoebidae; genus Anaeramoeba; species Anaeramoeba flamelloides. The sequence goes on from JANTQA010000072.1 coordinate 3,469,615, forward strand.
AATATAATGAAAAAATTTATAAATTGAAAATTGAATCTTTATTAAAATGGATCAATTCCAAATTTGAAATTGAAAACGAAAAAAAATTAAATTATTTAAATAACTCGGCTCGAATTATTAACGAGGATAATACAATTAATTTGGATAACATTGAAAATAAAATTGAAGAACAAAAGATCTTATTGAAACAATTATCTTATTATAGATTTAAAATTTTAAAAAGATTATTTAAAATAAATTTGAAGAAATATACAAATAAATTTAGAATAGTTTATACTTTAAAAGATATTCATATTAATGTGAACGTGGAAGATAATGTTTATGAGAATAAGAATGAGAATAAGAATGAGAATAATTTAAACGCCATTGACAATATAAATGGAAATGGAAATGGAAATGGAAATGAAAAGAAAAAAGAAAATGAAAAGAAAATTCAACCAATCTACAAAAATGAAAATGAAAAACAAGAAGAAAAACAAGAAGAAAAAGAAAAAGAAAAAGAAAATGAAGATGAAAATAAAAATGAAAAAAAAGACGAAATATTGATATCAAAACATAACTGGTTAACGATCATTCAAATAATCCATGGAGAAAATAAAATTTTAATCAAATATAAAGAAAGGAATTATAAAATAGCTGATGACAAGATATTAATCGTAACCCCAGCTAGACCACAAAAGTTTAAAGAAGATTTGGAAAAATCAAACAAAAATAATAAATTTAATAAAAAAAACTTAAATTTCAATAAAAAAAATAGAAAGATATCAAATAATACTAATAATAGAAGTTCAAATAAAAATTTAATTCAATTTGATGAAAATAAATTACAAATTTTTAAGGAACTAATCTTTTTAGATAATGAGAATTTAACTTTCCCCATGTTTTTCTCAAATTTAGTAAGTGTATCAGATAATGATTTACTTTCCCGAGCCTTTATTTATATTTTGGAAACGAAGCAATTGAACTTTTTATTTATTGAAAAATTAATCAACGAAGAAGTAAATAAAACCACTTCCGAAGCTACGCTGTTTAGAGGCAATTGTGCTGCTTCCAAAATGTTATCAGAGTATGCCAAGCAAATGGGTAGACAATTCATGATCAAATCTTTAAAAGGCATCATTGATCAAATCTTTGAATCTCAAGATTCCTTCGAAATTACACCCTCCAAGTTAAAAGAAGGTGAAAACTTGGAAGAAAACAGGAAAAGAGTTGTCAGCTTTGTTAGAAAAATGTTTGATTCAATCTTTTCAAACCGATTTAAATGCCCTTTAATCATGAGAAATATTTGCTCAGTTTTAAGTTCTACCACTTTTAAAAAATTCCCCAACTCCAAATATATTACCCTTGCTGGCTTCATTTTTTTAAGATTCCTATGTCCTGCCATTGTAGTTCCTGAGAAAATGGGAATATCGGAAATAGTACCAAATGCTCAAACGAGAAGAGGTCTTATTTTGGTTTCCAAAATTATACAAGTTGCTGCAAACGGTGCACTATTTAAGGAAGGGTCCATGATCTACTTTAATGATCTTGTTAAAGAATATGTACACAAAATTCATTCATATATGGACGATCTTGTTAATCCCTGTTTCCAATGTAACAATTCACAGAACGAAAAGGTCATAGTACTTGGTGAAAAGAAAAATGATGAAAAAATATTTTTCATCTGCAAAGATATCAAATTATCAGACCAGATAATTGAAGTAAACGAAAGCCAACTTGATTTTTCCGAAAAGTTTTTTGATTACCATCTAGAAACTTTCCAAATAATACCTGAAACCTTAAAAATCCATTGTCAGAAAATGTACAAATTGTTATCAATTCCCAAATACATAGAAAAACTTGAAACCAAATTTAGTGAGAACCAATTATTTAAAGAAAAATTGGATAAACTTTTTATAAAAGATTAATTTTTAATTTATTTATTTATTTTTTTTTATTGATTTTTATATTTAAATATTTATTTATTTATTTTTTATTGTTAATTATTGTTCATCTAATACACTTTTTTTAAAAAAAATTTCAACAATAAAATATTAAGAATTTGTTTTTTATATCGTTTTTTTAGATATTTTTTTTTCAAATTATTTATCTAAATTAGTAAAAATCTTGAAATTTACAGTTTTTATTAAGGATTAATAGTGAGAGATCCTTAACTTACTACCAATACTATATTAAAATTTATTTTTAAGAATTGGTTTTTAATAATTAAGTGTTAAGTGTCAAGTAATTACTGTTAAAAATAATTTTTTGAAATTGAAAAATTATTTTTTTAATTTTTATGATTGCTTAAAACTAATCAAAAACTAATCTCAAGTATTAATCACATTTGATCTCTAAAAAGCAATAATCAAAAAAGAGAAGATTTATAGAAAAAAAAAAAAAAACGCTAAAGAGCTACAAACAATTTCCAATTTGAATGGTTAGAAGATATAATTTTGAAAATAACAACTTGGTGAGTTTTGAAAGTGTATCACTTTGGCTCTTTTGTAGATCTGGAAAGATTTTTTTTTTAAAATTTTTACTAATATAAAATGAATAATTTTTTTATCAAGAATGTAAAAAAATCCTTACTTTGTTAAATATATACTGACAATATACCACAAATTAGATTAAATGGAATTAAATAAATTGTGTACTTTTCTAAAACAATTTGTTTACAATTGAAGAAATTTAACCCTTTGGAAATTTAAAAAAAGTAAAAATTTGATTTTTTGATATTTTTTCTTATTTAAATTGAGAACGACTTTAAAACTTTTTTTGAAATGGTATCCAATTTAATTGAGAATTGTTTTATTTAAATTGGATTGTTTTGTTAATAAAGATCCAATCAATTTTTTTTTTTTTTGTTATTTGAATTAAGACAATCAAAAGAAGTCTAATTTTACATTACCATTTATAGGATTCAAGACACTTTTTGTATATGGGGTCAAATCCACTATAAATGACTAGACTCTAAAAGAATCTTATAATTTGTTAAGTTTTTTTTTTTTTTTAATAATCAAAAGAAACTTGAGAAAAAATCTCGAAAAATCATTTTTTTTATGTTTTTTCATGTGAGGAATGTTATATGTAGTGATAATAAGAGTTAAAAATGAAAAAGATCAGGGGTTCCGTATTAATATTGAGGCACATTAAACACAAAAATATTGGTAAATTGAAAAGAAAATCTAAAAAGCAAAGGAAAAAATGATCAAAGTGTTTAAAGTAAATCAGATTATCAAAAAAAAAAAAAAAAAAAAAAAAGAAATAACAACAAATTAAACAACAATCCCCAAGCGAACATTCATGATCAATTACCAAATCATTATATCAACTAAAGGTATTGTGGTGAGTATTTCAGTGATTCTAAATAAAAGATAGAAATAGTTTTTTTTTTTTTTAGATTTTTTACCAATTGCTCACATAAAAGCTTTTTTAAATTTCATTCTTGTTATTTATTTATTTATTTAGAGAAAGGGGTAATTAAAGAAAAATTATCAAATAAAAAAAGAGAGAGAAGAAGAAAAATAATTAATACAGTCAGTTTCACTTTTAAGGCACAAACTTTCAACGAAAATTAAAGCACAAAAAAATCTCAAATTAAGGTACAAAATTTGGAATTTTTTTTTTTTACTATTTATTTTTACTAGAAATTGAATTTTGTGCTTTAATTTGAGATTTTTTTTGTGCCTTAAATTTCGTTGATAGTTTGTGCCTTAAAAGTGAAACTGACTGTATATATATATAAAATAGAATTATCATTTTAAGGCAAAAATAAAAACTGTCCGCGTCCTGAGACAGGAGGAGTAAAAATCCGATAAAAAGATTATTAAGATAAAAATTCCATAATCCGTGATTAATAATTGGTATTCCACTTTCGTTAGGTTTTTTTTAATTTAAATGAATGGAGAAAAATCTTTGATTTGGCTCAATTCTTTTGAATTAAAAAAACCTAGACACTGCCTCTCAGAGTGGGGAACTATGTGCCCGAATTTATATATTTTTTACTATTTTAGAGATTTTTTATTTTCACTTTATTTTTGTTATTTTTTCTTCATTACCTTAAGTTTTCTAACCATAAGAGCTTTGATAAAAAAATTCCCGACAAGTGTAATAAATTTCATAATTCTGATTAGCCATATTGAAGAGTTTCTGTGTAAATTTCATTCTATTTTCTTTTTATATTTTTCCTTATCAATTTTTTGTTTTTACTTTTTAATCATTAAATAGAATAAGTATGTCTTTCCTAAAATAATCATGAAATATATTATTTTAAGCTTAAATTCAATTTTCAAAATTTAATCCTATGCGAACATTTAGTTTATAATATACTTTTCTTCAATGATAATAAAAAAAAAACATTTAAACATTTTTTTAACAGTCAAATTTTGATTTTGGTATTTTAGACAAATATTTCGCTGATTATCATTTAATTTTCAATAAATATTTGTATGATGAATTAATAAATTATCATTCAGCCTTATTTGAAAATAAAAATGGGTATTTAAAACATTATTAAACTTTTATTATAATGTTTAAAAAAAAAATAAAATAAAAAAAATAATAAAAAAGCAAACAACTATTTTTAGATAAACTATCAATATCTAAAAAACTAATTTTTAAAATATTGCCCAAACAAGAATTTAGATTCGTTTTAAAATTAAATAAAAATACTTTTTAAAATATTGCTAATACCTCATTTTTTTTTTTTAAAAAAAAAATCCATCTTAATTGTTAAAAAATATTTTAGATTCAATTTCCACTGAAAACAATTTCAAACAAAAAAAGTCGATAAAAGTAATAATAACCATTTTTCCAATTATACAAGACTTGTAAAAAATTTTTATTTTTTTTAAATATTCTTATAAGCGATATTTCATAAATTTTGATTCACTTAATAATATTAATGGAAGTTGTTTTGAGGGTTTATTCCATTATTCTTATCAAAAAAATATTATCAAATTTGGATCAATAATTTTTTCATAATTTTACATTTTTTTATGTTTTGCCATTTCAAATTTTTCTTTTTCTTTTTTTTTTCTTTTTCTTTATTTTTTTTTTGAAGAATTTTTCTTTTTCTTTTTTTTTTTTGATTTTTTTTTTTTTTTTTTTTTTTTTTAAAGATCATGTGGAAAAAAAAAGGTCTTTAAAAAGACATCTAATCAGTCAGAAAATTGAGAGCTATGTAATGTCTTTTAAAATGAATTTAATTATTAGCAAAAAATTTTCTTGTTAACTTTTTTTTCACTGGAAGTTCAGTAATAAAAAATACATAATGTTCATTTTGAAAATTGTGATTGACTTTTTTTTGAATTTTTTGGTTTTATTTTTTTTTAAATTTCTTAAATAACAGGTTTTTATATATTTAAAAAGATTAAAAAAGGAATTGCAAATCAGAATTAATTATTAGGTGTTCTTGAATATAAACTAAAATTCTAAATTTTTCACACAGTTTAAAATTATTCAAAGAATCACCATAATACAATTTCATTGAAATTGGAGATAATTTTGATTTTTGGAAAATATTAAAATTATTTTTTCATCTTTTAGTTTTTGTTTTCATTTTATCGTTGAAATTAAGAAATTTGTTTCGGAATCAATTTTTTTATTTCAACCATTGATATTAGGTTAAAGTTGAGTTATTCTAAATAGAAGCTCTCAGATAAAATTAGATGGTGATATCTAACCTTTTGATCGATCAATAATCCTAATAGAATTTTAATATATTTATCAATGAATTTTTTTGCTTAGCTCTCTCCAAAATTTTTAAACACACCGATTGATTTATTTGTATTGATAATTATTTATTTATTGTTTTGTGAGTATTGTAATTTATAAATAATAGTTAGCATTTCAGTTAGTGAATGGTTCTAATTGGGTAAATATTCTTGAATTGGTTAAATAAGTTTTTTTTATCACAAATCGAATTTTGGTGTGGTAAAACTTTTGAATTGGTGTTTATATATATATATATTGTTTTATTCTTTAATGTGGGTCAGATTGTTAAAAGGGTATATATATATATATATATATATATAAGATTCAACTTGTTAATACTTGTATAATATCTATTTTTAAATTCTTAAATAAATTATAAGAAATAGAAAAAAATATTTAATAGAAATTCTTAAAATAGTGACTTTTGACAAGTTTACAAATTAATCATCAAAATTTTTTAATTACTGATAAATTCAAATTTATTGTATTAAAATTTTTAGTTCAATTTCCAATTTTATATCAATTAACTCAACAAATAAAACAACTCAAGAGAATGAATATTTTGAAATTCAAGAAAATTTCACAAAGTTTATTCACATTTAAATGTATATAATAAAATGAAAGTAAAACTTGTGTAAAAAAATTTATCAAATGGAAAATGGATTAAAAATTTTCAGATATTTCTTTGAATTTATCAGTAAACAATTATAAATCTTGGTTCAATTTTGTATTTTAGCTTTATTTTTCAATTAAAAGTTGAATTTTTTTTTTTTTGATTTTTTCCAAAAATTTACTCGAATATTTTTTTATTGTGAATATTTCAGAAATTGATTCAAAAAAATAAAAAATCAAAATTAAAGTAGTGAAAATAATATGGTACCTGAAATCAATCCTGGGAAAGATTTTGAATTGTGAATATTAGGAGATTTGATTTTATAATTTCTATATACTAAATCAAATCCTTTTTTTAAGAATCGAACTTTTTCAATTATAACTCCCCCACTTTTTAGAATGATTATTAATTAAATTAAACTTGTTCAAAATACAATTCAACCAATAAAAAAACAAGAATAAAAATTATCATTTTCCAAACTCTTGTAAACCTTCATTAAGACTCTATTGTTTTTCTCAAAAAGGGTTGATCTAATTTGGTTATCTGACAATTGCTTGAGTATTATATAGAACACCACACTTTAATGAACTTTAGGTAGGAACATTTAATGAAAAATTTGGTTATTATAAAAAGGATTTATAATTGGAAATAAAAGAAATTAAACAATAATTTTCCTAATATTCACAATTAAAAAATCTTTTCTTGTATTTTTTGCATGTAAGTTATTTTTTCCCTTATTTTTTTATTTTGAAGTGAATTTTTTGTTTTTGTATCCTTACAATTAATAAAAAAATATAAAAAAGGCTATCAAAGGAATTGAACCTTTATTTTCCAAAGTGCAGTTTAAAAGTTGGAAAGTTTACCATTAACGTATCAAGCCAATTGATACTTGTTTTAATATTTTTTTAATTTGATAAAAAAGTTGTGAATTGAAAGGAGAAAAAAAAAATAGTAAAAGAACTCAAATTGTGCTTGGTTATTCTTCAACAAGTACAAATTTTCTTCTCGGTTTATCAGTCAATCCAAGAATATTTCCCCTCTTTAAATTAACTGAGTATAAAACTTCCTTACAGAATTCCTTTCTTCAATGAGTCATAATAACAAAAGGGTGTATTTGTTGAAAAATAAAATAAACATATTATTCATTTCTTTAACCAAAAATTAATCTATTGGTATTTCAATTCTAAATGTAAAAAATATTCACTTCCTTTTCCAAATTTGTCTATCCTAAATGCAGTTCCCAGAAGAAGTTGGTTGTAATTTGTGATTTCTTTTCTAAAAAAGAAAATTGAAAATGAAATGAAAATTATTCCTCATTATCATGCAAATACCAGTTTAAGAATTCAAAATTGAATTTTTGAATGAGTTTAAAATATACAATCTCCTTTTACTGAATAGAATTGTGAACATTGAGGAGGTTTATTACTGGTATTTGAATTCTATGTGGGTTCAAAATTTTCACTCCTTTTCTAAATTTTCTTTTATATAAATTGAGTTCTCAAAAGAAGTTGGTTGTAATTTGTGGGATCAGTTTGAAAAAGGATATTGAAAATGAAGTGAAATTTTTTCCAATTTATGATTTAAATACCAGTATTTTACGTGATTTTATTTTTTTCAACTCTGTTCAACCGAAAATTTGTTCCTTTTTTGTTTCAATTGAAAATGTTGTTGAACCAAAGTCTTGAATTAAATAACCCGAAGTACAACCTAAAGAAAAAATAATAATTCTGCTTTGATCTCTGAAAAATCTTCCAAAACAAAACAGAAATGTTTTTCTTGATTGTGTGTGAAAATACAAACAATATTGCCCCAAGGAAGTGAATTGGCTAGATTTCAAAAATACCTTGAGTGAATAAATTCCGAGTCAAGTTTGAATCACAAAAAGAAATAGAAAGAGAGCTGGTGGAAAAACCCTACGATTTTTGGATCTTATTAAATGAAAGAAAGAGAAAAAAAGCTGCATTTTACTTCTTTCGTTATCAAAAACCCAAACCATTGTGTTTCGAATTAAAACTGGTATTTGATTTCTAAATGGGAAAAAAATTTCACTTCCTTTTCCATATATACCTCGCCTAAACGCAGTTCCCAGAAGAAGTCGGTTGTAATTTGTGTACCTTCTAAAAAGGAAATGGAAAATGAAGTAAAAATTATTCCTATTTATTCTTCAAATACCAGTAGGTGAAATATTGTTAATTTTTGTCCTGATTCAAAACAGTGTTTGTAATTTTCCGATCAAAAATCTCAAGGTAATAAACTATTTTACTCTAACTACGAATAAAATTTAAAAAAAGGTCCAATCATTTTAAAACAATTTCCTTTTTTCTAAATCGAAAAACTGATGGTTTAATTTTCAAAATATTTCCTTTCAAAGAAAATATCGAAAGTTTACGAATTGGAAAAGTTTCGTTAACATTTAAACCAATAAAATACTTGTATTCAAAGCTCCTTAAAAAAATTTCTAAAAAATTAGGAAAAAGGAAGCAAAAAGTTTGCAATATGTTTGTGGATTTGTCGGTATGAAACAAACAAATAAAAAGCAAATCAAAAAAGAAAAAACAAAAAAGTGAATAAACAGATTGGTAGGTGTGTATTATTTAATTGTACCAAAATTTTTTTTTGTTTCAAACAAACAAAAAATTCTAAAGATCGATCCTAGAAATTTAAGTTTTGTGGTTTGGTAAAAGCAAACCAGTGTTCGAAACGTAATTTGTAAAAATAAATATTTTTTTTATTTATTTCAAAAAAGAAAAAGAAAAAGAAAAAGTCAAAACGATTTTTGAAAAAATAAAAAAATATATTTTGCTAGTTTACTTATTTTTTACCATGAGCACGTGTGTAAATTAATTGCTTGTTGTGCTTAATAACTGGCTTGATTTTCTTTTCTTTTTCAAGTTCGAGAATAGCTTTTCTTGCTAAGGAAACAGAAATTTTCATTCGATCAGAAACAATACCTGGAGTAATGACTTTATAATTTGGAACTATTGTTGTGAATGGGTTTTTAATTTGTTAGTAAGAAATTTTATTGTTGTTAAAATATAAAATAAAAAAAAAAAAAGCAAAAAATTAATCAAAAGAAATAAAACAAATTAAAAAAAAAAAATAAAACAAACCTTCTTTGTAAAGTCTGTCCCAAGTTTCTTGATCCATATAGGTGGTTCTGATAACTTTTTCTTGGACTTTTCCTTGGGTCCACTTCTTCTTTTTTTTCTTTCCTCCTTTTGCTTTAAGTTGTGCGGCTTTTGATTTTGGTGCTTTTTTTGGTGGCATTGTTTAAGTATTTTTATCAACAAGAATGATTTAAAAAAAATGATTTTGTTTGGTGGACATTTTAAGGTATTTGGTTTCGACACTAATTGTTTAAGGTGTCAAACATTAAAAAATCTTCAAGTCTATTTATATACAGTTCAAAATTTCAAAAAAATTTATCAAATCTTGAAATTTCATAATACTGTAAATTGCTATATAAAAAGATTAAAATTTTCATTCAGCTTCTCAAATTATTAATTTCACTCTTTTAGAACTGTCGTCTTTGCTGATATCTTTTAATTCTTGTGAAAGTGATTAATATAAACTGATTTATGGTTAAAAATTGAAATTTACCATGAATTTTAAAACTTTTTTTGGAAAGCTGAATGAAAATTTTGATCCATTTATTTTGTAACAAATACTAAGGTGAAAAAACTGATTATTCCAAAAATGAACAAACTTTTAAAGATATTTTCAGAAAAAGAGATCTTGTTTTTAAAAGTTTGATCCATTTTTTAATGTTTGGAAAAAGTTCATATCATACAAATTCTCAAATTATTTCAAAAAAAAATATTTTATTTGAAGAAAAAAGATATCTTGTTGAACATGTAAAGTATTGTTTTTACAATATACCTTTAAATATAAAATCACAAAGTTTTAAAATAACTTGTTATAATAAATCTACTTAATTTCTAAATAATAATAATAATAATGAGTTCCAATTTGAAAAAATTTATATTTTGTATATTAAATTTAGATTTCAAATCAAATATATGATTTTGTTTAATAAAAAAACCTATGAACTAAAAAATTAAATTTGATACTAAAAACATTCACAAAAAAACTTTTTAAAACTCACACAAATGAACTTAAAAGATAAATAAATGATTAGTATCAGTTCAATTTTTACGGAACAAACTTTCAACAAAATTTAAGGCACAAAAAAATCATCAAATTAAGGCACAAAATTTATTGGAATTATTTTACAAATTATTTTAATTGAATCTGAAATTTGTGCTTTAATTTAAGGGTTTTTTTGTACTTGAATTACCCTTTGAATATTATCTCATAAGGTGGAACTGATGGTATTAAATTGAATATTTTCAAAAATAATGATGAATAACATAACTTTAATTTTTTTTACTGAGTTAGTAACAGCCCCGAGATTAAATGGATCAATAACCGTAGATGTTATTTCTCAAAATTTGAATTTTTTTGTAAAAAAAAAAAAAAGACAATTTTGAATTAATAACTTAACTAATAAAAATTAGAAATACAATCTTTTCCAGTGAAGAACCCTAGTCCAATTAAAGAAACTCAACAGATTGTATGAGTTTTATCAAATAATATTCTTAAAATAAATTCTTAATTTATGAATCCAAAGAATTTTATCTTATTGTGCCTTAATTTTCGTTGAAATTTGTGCCTTAAAAGTTGAACTGTCTGAATTATGTTTTCCCGGATTCAAAAGAATTAAGTAAAATTTTAGGAATTTTATTTTATTTCTTTGAGTTTTCGAAAAAAAAAACCGAAATATTCAATTTTTGATAATTCACAATAATTCAATACAATCTATGATTTTCACTTATATTCTTTTTAGTTCTATAAACCCTAACGAGCATGTACATAGAATACATTCTATTTAATACAATGATATGATTCTTTAATAGCCCAAATAATTGATTCCCAATGCAAAAAAATCTTTATTAAATGTAAATTAATTTTGAAAGATAATAAAACAACCTTTTAGGCCCGCCTAGGAATTTATTCAAATTATTAACATTTACATTTGAAAAAAATAACAAATATTTTGAGAAAATCGAATTTCTCTTCTTAAATTGTTAAAATATCAAAAAATAATTTTTAATCAAAGACCTATTAATAACTATTGTAATCATTTTCACTTTTAGACATAACCTTTCAATCGAATTTAAGGTACAAAAAAATCTCAAACTCAGTAAAAAATTCAAATTTTAGTAAAATAAACTATTTTTCAGTCAAAGGGGACCAGTTCTAATGGTTGAAATTACATATTATTAAGGATTTGAATGGATATTACAAGAAAAAATTTATTTTGGAAAATTTTCAAAATTGAAATCATTTTGGTACATTTTTGTTTTTTTGTTTTCGATTTTTTTTTGACAAGTAATTCAGTTGCGAAAAAAATTTTTATTAGAAGATCAATAGTCACCTGGTAAAACTTGTTATTTTAATGTTATGGCAACCATTGGAATGATTCTTGAGAAATCATATTGATTTCTATTAGATTTTTATTCAATCTTTGATCCTAATATTTGATTAATATATGTGAAAAATTTTCTACATCATTTTCATTTACTTTTTCAAATAGAAATTATAAATCCCAACACACTTCGTCTGGGGACTTGATTTCGAAAAGGAAAGTAGAGAAAATGAAGTTAAAATTGTTTCCTATTTATTATCCAAATACAAATACAAGATCAAATCCAACTTTCTTGGTTTTCTCAATGTGGCACCAATAATTTTATTTTTTCAATTTTTAAGAAAATCCATTGATTTTTTAGTTTTCTTTCAGATTGATATCAACAATTCTTTAATGTATATTATTTTTTTTTTATTATTTCTTATTAATTTTTCGTGGTCAAATATTTAAAATAATTGATATTTGTAAAAAATGTTGAGTTACTTTTACTGAAACAAAGTTTATTTAGTGTAAAAAAAATCTCAAAAAATATGTTTTAAGGGTCTAGTCATTTACCGTGAATATGAACCATACTCAAGGGGTGACCCGAGACAAATAAGGGTATTGGGAAATATCTCTTCTTTTGGTTGATAAAATTCAAATAACAAAAAAAAAAATTCCATTAGATCTCTTTGACAAAAAATTCAACCATCAAAATAAAGTGTAAAAGGGATCTCAATTCCAAAAAATTAAAATTTTAAAAAAAAATTCATCTTTTCGCATTTTCAATTTCCAAAGAAGGTTAAATTTCTATAATTTAAAACAAATTGTTTTCTTTAAGTGCACAATCAATTTAATTCGATTTAATCTGATTTGTGGTTATTTTGCAACCCTCTATATTTGATCAAGCAAGGATTATGTAATATTCTTAGAATAAAAATAACTCATTTGAAAAATGAAAACAAAGAAAACAAAAAATTACCGAGATCTCAAAAATCACTAAAGAGAGACACTTCAAAACTTATATAGTTGTTTTCAAAATTGTAATTCACAACCATTCTAATTGGAAATTGAGTGTTGATCTTTCGCGCTTTTTTCTAAAAATAACCTTATCTCGACTTGTTGATTTTTGGAGATCGATTGTACGTCATAGGTTGGATGTTTTTTGATTGGTCTTAGGTCCTCATAAAAATTACTCAAAAGTTTTTTTCCCTTTCAGAAAAAATTTTTTCACTGTAATGACTTGACCCTTAAGATGGAATTATTTATTTATTTATTTATTATTATTATTATTGAAGAAGGGTAAATTACCTTCTAGTTACCCTTATACTTAAATTCCCTTTCAAAAAATTAAGAGTAAAATAATAACTTTCATAATTATTAATTAATGAAGATAATTTCAAATTATCACAGTTAAAAATCAATTCATTAAGATTTATTTTTTTTTAATTTATTAAGAAAAATTAATCTATTTTTTGCATAAGAATTACAAACCCATAAAAAATGATTAATATTTTCTATTATTTCTTCATCTTCATAATTTAAACATAAATGGAAAAATTTATTTGTTTTTTATTAATTACATTTTAATATCTGTTTAAGCAATTAGTAAATACCCTAAATCTTATGATTGTTGAGCTTGATGGATAAATTTTATATTTTTGAGTGTTAAAGAATGAGTTTTGATATTTTAGAATTTTTTTGTTTCTTAAATTTTGTGTCATAAAAGTGTGACTGAAGCTACGAAAAATTAAAAATTCTTAAATATAATCCAAAAATAAAAAGATAATATCTATTCGTATACATATATCATAACATAAAATACAAAGTCTATCCCAAGATAAACACATTTTAACTTTCCTTTTAAATTGAGAAATTATTACAATCTGACACAACACACCATACCTCCACCCCAACACAAATTTTAAACTGAAAAATATATACTCGCATACACATTTATACACATTAAAAAAAACTAACATATTGAAATATACCCAAAAGGTACCACCACTACCCAGGAAATGAGTAAGAAAATACAAAAAAAAAATCAATTATTTTGTCCCTTAATAAAATTGTTTTTTTACGATAATTATTTATCTCTAAAGACTTGGGTTTCTTAGAAGTTATTCAAAAGGTCTTATTTAGTGACTAAAAAACTTTTGATTTTTTTTAATTATCATGTATTTTTGGGAAATATAACAAGCACACATATATAATTATTATGAAAACTGTCTTCAATTTAAATTTGAAATTGGCTATTTGTAAAATATTTTTTTTTCCAAAAATATATTCGATTCTATATTATTGATTTTTTTATTTGGTTTAATATAAATTATAAAAAAAAAGTCAAATTAATTTAAATTTTTCTTCGCCAGAATTTATTTAACCTTAAGGGATTAACGTCTACCAAGGAGAAGCCTAGGATCAAAGTATGTTGTTATTGGGTGAAAACCACATTAGTGTTGCATGGTTCAAATGACTCTAAAAAATTGATTAGTCAAGTAGTAATATTTGTTGATCTCATCAATTGAAATGATCCATGTATTGGTAAAAATCCCAACAATTTCAGAATAAAATCTGCATTTGGCCATAAATTTAAAGGTTGAATTATCAATATTCAGATTACAAAGTTGGAAAATATCTGTCTTATTTGTATGAATTTGAGGAAATAAGCAATATATTTCTAATTAAGGAATAGATTTTTTGACAAATTATTTCTGAAATCATGTAAATGTATTGATGCTATAAGTTCCTTCTCAAAAACAAACAAAAATAATCAGTTTTTGTGCTTTTAGGTTGATGATTATTGAGTTAATCTTTGAAATTCAAAAATTATAAAAATAGTTACTTTCCGAAGTTCTAAATCTAAATTATTAAATACCAGAATACTGTAATTTGGGTTTCTATTTTTCGATTTGGAAAAGGAATTAAAAAAAAATAATTTCAAAATGAAACTTTTTTAATTGAGATCATTAGTTAAAAATTTTATTATTTGTTGTTCAATAAGATTTATAATAAATTTTTTAGAGCTATTTAAGCCTTGGCACACTAATACCATTTACACCCAATTACAACAAACTTGGATTATGGAGAAATCTATGGTGACCCAAATCCCTTAAAACAATATTATGTAAATAAATTTTATTTTCAAAAACTTTGTAAGAAAACATCATTTGGTCAAAACAAGAAAAAAAAAAAAAAAAATTTGTATTTTTATGGGATTTATTCCTTATTTTCTCAGTACAAAAAAAGTATTTAAAAAAAAAAGAATTAAATTAATTTACAATTGATTGATTTGTTCAAAAAAAAAAAAAAATTAATAATACATTCATACACTTAGAGATATAAATATGTAAGCAAGTGTTTATTGATAATACTAATATTAACAATTAATGATAATTCAACTATTCAAAAATAACAATAAAAACAAAAACATTATGATCTGTTAATTTTGGCCAAAATGTTTTAAAGAAATCAAAAGGTTTATGAGCTCTTCTGTTAGTTCTTGTTCAGACTTTTCTGAAAAGTTAGTTATTTCATTATTATTCACAGGCTCATTTTGAAGGTTTTTCAATTTAATATATTTTCTTTTGTGATGGTGAACTGGCTCTTCATTGGTCATTTCTTCTGGGAATCGTTCGTTTTGTCTTGGAATGGTTTTGAGATTCGATTTTTCGATAATTTTTGATTTTCTTCTTTTTCTTGTGTTTTTTTGTTTTAATGATCGTATTTGTTGAGTTTTATTACATTTGATCTTTCTTCTAGCAAATCTTAAGACATCTCTTTTCATTGCAGTCGCGTTTTTAAGATTAAATCGTGCTGCAAAAAAGAAACTCAAGCCTCGATGAATTTTTTTAATTTTTGCGCCAAGTTCGCCTTTCTTTTCGTTCTTCTTGGACGGGACCTTAGTTTTCTTCCCGTACCCTAATTTGGTACACAATTTTTTCAAAGCAACCTTTTGGATAATGACTTGGTTCGGTAATTGGTAATCTGTTTCGAAAAACAGTGCATTCTGAATTCCATTAAACATTTTGGGATATTTTTGAAATGCCTTTTTCACCACAAGCCCCATTTTTTGATATTTCTTCGAATATTCCTTTGTAAAAAGATAGTTTTCAATATGCTCATCAACTTGATAGTCACTTTGAAAATGATAATTAATCCATTTTTTGTTCTTTTCGAGATCACAACTTTGGTCAAGGTCATAGGGGTTATCACAATTGGAATTGGTTAAATTAAATTTTCGCAAAATAAAATAATTTAGATCATATTGTGTTAATTTGTATCTCCTCAGTATAAAGTTATTGATTTGAATCCTCTTTGGACAATTGGGCCATTTTAAGGAATCTTGTGTCAAACCTGAGACGTAATTTTCTCCCAATCCTAAAAGGTCTTCTAATCTTCTTTGGTTAATTGTTTTTGATCTAATTTTGTTTGCTTTTATCATCTTTGAACAGAATCTTTTTGTTTTTTTCACAGTGTGATTGTATTATTAAAACCAAAAACGTGTATTGTTTTTTTCAGAAATATTAGTATTTGTTTTTCCAATTTTCTGATCAAAAAAAAAGATCTTTAAAAATAAATAAATTTTATTTCACCAAAAGTTCTCAAATTTTAATTTTGAAAGAAATGTCAAATTATATTCTTAAGAGAGCCACCAAAGTCAAGTTTCATTGGTGGTTCTTGGTAATACTTTTCAATCAATTTATAAAAAGGGTATGGAATTAAATTATTTTAAGAAAATTATCTTTTTTTTTATTTCAACTTTTGTGATCATTCTACTTTGGAATGGATTTTTGCCACTACTTTATTCAAATGGTAAATATTTCCGGTTTTCGTTTTCATTTTGTTTAATTTTTTTAACTAAAGATTTAAAAATTTGAAAGTTATAATTTTGGATCATTTTTTTTACTCCTTTAAATAAAATTTTTAAGATATGTTTAATAGCTTGGGTTGGTTATGGAAATTCAATCCAAAAATGTTTGTTTGATAAAATTATATTTTTCCATTCTTATAAATTGATTATTTTTTCACTTTAGTGAATAAAAATCAATTTAGATCACCAAAACCAATCTTACATCAATTATTCTTTAGAATTTTTTTTTTGAATGGAAAAAGATAGAAATTTTTTGATCTGGAAAAAGAAATCTAATCAATAAAAGGCAGAAATCAGGTTTAATGCTTTCGAATACCTGTATAGGTTTAATTTTCTATTACCTATAATTTTTTATAAAATGGAAAAAAATTGTATTTTAAATTTAAGATTTTTGAAAAATAATCAAAGTCCTATTATTTTGAATTTTTTTGATATTGATTTATTAGATTGATAAAAAGGAAATTTAAAAGCATTTGTTTCAAAATCATGAAGAAAATGTAAACTCCATTTCAACAATTGTGACTCATTTGAAATAATAAATTAAAAAAAAAATGAAATTACCCTTAGTATTCAAGAACAATTGATAATTAAAAATGATTGATAATACTATTTGTTGCAAAATTAATGGAACAAAATTTTCATTCAGCTCTCCAAAAAAAAGGGTTTTAAAATCAGTAAAATTTCAAATTTTTAAATTATTATTCACCATAAAGAATGAATTTATCTTTCCAAAATGGGAATTTGAGGATTTATTTAAAATCTTGAAATGATATTTTGGAAAGCTGACTGAAAATTTTGATCTTTTGATTTTACAATTGTTAGTATACTTTAAATTGATTCTAAATCATAAAAACCTGATATTTTAAAAATTTATAAAAATATCAACCAAAAACTAAAAATAACCGGAGTCAAAATTTTTGAAATGAGCATTAGGGATTTTTTATAATTATACTTACAATGAAAAAAGGTTAAGAAAGTGATTTTTTTTTTAATAATTAAATTAATTTTTAAAAGACATTACATAGTCTCAATTTCCATAGTGATTATTTGTCTTTTCCAAGATCTCTTTTTTTTTTTACACAAGATCTTTTTAACAAAGAAAAAAAAAAAAAAAGAAAAAAAAAAAAAAGAAAAGAAAAGAAAAGAAAAACAAAAGCAAAACTAAAATTTGCAAAATTAGAAAAAAATGATTCTGATACAAAAAAAAATAGAAAATATATTTTTGTTATTAATACTGGAATAAACCCTCAAAAGAACTCCGATTAACATTATAAAGTGAGTTAAAAATTTTGAAAAATAGTTTATAATAACGATTATTGAATAATTTATAATTTAATCATAAAACGAATTGACATTTTTATTATTTTTTTTAAAATAAATACTTTTACAAATCTCAAAGATGGGTAATAAAATAATCTTATCCGAGTATTTAGAAAGGAATATTTAGAATCTTCCATAAGTAATGATTCTTTGATTTTTTTTAATTTGGTGATTTATTTAACTAGGCAAAATATTGTATATTTTACTTTCTTTTTACTAATAATTTTATTGTTTAAACAATACCCTTCAAAATTTCTCAAAAATAAACCTTTTAAATAATCTCTTGGATTAATTATTTATTTTTTTATAAAATATATTTTTTTAGCTACTTATATTTATTTTTAAGCAAAATTTAGCAAGTTTCGTTTAAACTTTAAAGTCTGGATATTGATTATTTAACCTTTATATTCTTCTCAAAATCGAGATTTTTTTCTCAAATTCTTGTTTTTTTTATTAATACGAATATCATACCTGATTGTTTAAATAAACTTCAAATAATATTTTGTGAATATAATTTATAGAAACATTTGAACTATGTAGTTATAAGATGATTTATATTCAATGGTAATATATTTCAATTTTAAACTGTTCTGTGATAGGTACTAATTATTTTATAAATTAAATACAGTCAGTTTCACTTTTAAAAGCACAAACTTTCAACGGAGTTTAAGGCAAAATAAAAATCTCAAATTAAGGCACAAAATTCTCAATTCTAGTAAAAATAAATTGTAAAAAAAAAAATTACAAATTTTTTTTTTTTTTTTTTTTTTTTTTTATTGTTGAAGAAGTGTAAATTACACTCTGGGTAACCTTTTACTTAAATTCCCAAAAGAAATTTAAGCGTAAAATCATAGATTTCACGATTATTATTTAATGAAAATAGTTTCAAACTGTTTGTTTTAAATTAATTCATTAAGATTTTTTTTTTAATTTGTTATGAAATATTAATCTATCTTTTTCATAGGAAGGATAGACCCATAAAAAATGATCAATATTTTCAATAATTTCTTGTTTTAATAAAGAGATCTAAATATTTGAACAACTATAGATATAATGAAATAGGTTACTTTATTAAGTTTTTTAGAACTTTATAGATTGTTTGAATCTATAAATTCTAAGGTTTTAAGAATAAGATTTGGTTTTACAAAATTGAGTTGCTTTTTTTTTTTCTTTTTTTTTTTTTTTTGAGTTGTTTTTTTTTTTTTTTTACAAGTTTCCCAAATCTTGTTTCCACAAAATCCCAGTACAAGATACCGACTTGACAGCAAAAACCCAGTCCAGGTAACGACTCGACAGATTGTACCTAAAGTCCAATTCGGTTCACTTTGGTTGGCTTCAGATCGCATTCGTTGGATTCAGTTCTCCACAGTTGCATAAGTCCAGCTCAATTTATTTTAGATCTGATCATTAACAAGTTTGGTTAGGTTAGTCATGACCAAGTCCACCAATTCTTATAATGATTTTTTATTCCTTGAACCTCTCCAAGCACCTAAAAAACAAAGAGGAGGAACCCAAACAACTTAAAACGGGAAATTTGGAAAAGGTAAAAAGTAAAAAAAATCAAAATTACAAATTTTGTGCCTTAATTTGAGATTTTTTTGTGCCTTAAATTTTGTTGAAAGTTTGTGCCTTAAAAGCGAAACTGACTCTAATTCTATAGTTTTGCTATAAGATTTTATAATTAAATTTGTTAATACACGGGTATAAAATGTATTTTTGTTTGAATATTTTGAATGTAAAGCTTGATTATTAAAAAAATATATAATTATATTTTTTTTTCATTTTTCTAATGATTCAGATTAGTAAGATGAATCTTTAAGAGTGAAATTTTTCTAAAAATGTAATTAATATCTAGAAAAATAATTAAATTTCCCAAAAATGATTTTTAAACTTAATTCCACCTTTACTGATTTCAAAACTTTTATCTTTCGATGAAATACTGAAAAAAAAAAAAAAAAAAAAACATGAAAACTTACATTTCAATTGTAAATCTGAAAAAAATGAATTTTAAATTGATTGAATTTGCATCCGACATATTTATTTTTAATTCTAGTAAAATTTTAAAAATGAATCTAATTTTTAATTACAAAAAAGCCTCGAACTCCCGGATTCATAAATCATAATATTCTTGAATTGATAAAAAAAAAAACTTGATTCAATATTTTGTGACATTGAGTTAAAAAATGGTCCAAAAAAACATCTTTATGTGAAAATTTTTTAAATGGTGATAAGATATAACACCGTTAAAAAAAACAAAATCACTCGAAAAAAGTAAATTATTTTTTTGAAATCACCTTACATTAAAATTCATTGACTTTTACAAATCTTTGAGACTTTTAAAAAACTTAAACACTTTAAAAATATTCGAAAAACGTTTATAAGGTTTTTAATGTGAACTCAAGGATTGGGAAGTTTTGAAAGAAATAAAGTTTTATAAAAAGCCCAAGTTTTTTATCATTTAGCTAAAACTTTGATCTTTTCATTTTTTTATTTAATAAAATATAAAAACTCCAATTAAATATTACAATCAAACTACAAATATTCCATTTTAACAATGGACTTGAATCTATAAAATAGATGTGATCTTTTGGAAATGGGATTATTAACCTTCACATGTTAAATAATCAAAAGTTGGGAAAAAGAGATTTCCCTTCCTATTGATTATATTATTAAAAAAAAAAATTTAAACTTTTGTTGAATTTTCTGCACAATACAAAGCTACCAAAAGTAGAAGAAGAAAAAGAAGAAAATAGGTGCAAAAAAAAAATCTTCATAATTGGTAAAAAGATGGTTAGACTATTGAAAAGGCCTCTGATAAGTTATACATCTCTTTAAACTTGAAAAGAATATAAAAAAAAAAATGATTTAATAGAAAATTCCATTTTTTAAATATAAATATATATATCAAGGGTGAGAATTATATAAAATATTTTTATCTCATTGCAATTTGTAATACCACAATTGGTTGAGAAATTATTTATATACATTTTTTTATTAATAATGTTGATCAAAAGGGATCTTGTACAGGTGTCAACCAAATTAAAAAAAAAAAAAAAAAACATTTCATATGATAATTGATTGAATCAAGTATCTTTTTTGAGGTTTTTATAAGAATGACTTTTTTTTCAAGTGTCTTTTTTTTTTAATCAAAAAAATTGTTTTGAAAATTTTGTTGAATTAGCCTCAAAAATTTTTTAACTATTTTATAGCGATTTAATTTTTTAATCGTAATACTTTGACAATATATCATAATTTTTAAACAATTGTCTTGAATTTAATGATTAATAGCAGATTGTGGTATTAAAACAATATTACAGTCAGTTCCACTTTTAAGACACAAACTTTATAAGAAATTTAAGGCAACAAAAAATTCTCAAATTAAAGTTCAATTTTTTGGAATCCTTTTTTAAACATTTTATTTTTACTAGAATCTGAACTTTGTGCCTTAATTTGAAATTGTTTTATTGTGTCTTAAATTTCGTTGAGAGTTTATATCCCGAAATTGGAACTTGTGGTATTGATTATCAGGTCTGAATTGATTATCGTGATTATTTACAATATCAAGATTTGTTAAAACTAATGGCGATTTTTGAAAATTGAGACTGAATTGAAAAAGAGATCTTCAAACACCCCAACGTAACAAAAAATAAATTACAAAAGGTAAAATAATTGTTAATCATTCTAATAATTGATAATCTTTCTCCATAATAATACCAATTTTTTTATAAGAATCAATTCTTATAAAATTTCTTGAAATATTTAACTATTTGTTCGTTTCGAAAATAATGATGAATCAGACTTCAGTCTCAAAAGATCGAAATTATTTTTGTTTATTCTTTGTCAAACAAATGGTAAATTAACTTTGTAAAGTTAATTTTTTCTTCTTTTTCATTGATTTTTATTTTAGAAAAGAATTTTTAGCTTGTGAATTATCTTTCTTATTTTTAATTGAAATAACTTTTCATTTTAAACATAGGTTCCAATTTATAAAAATGTTTAACTTTTTTTATATTGTAAAGTTAAAAGGTTTTATTCAGAGCTTTAATTTTATGCCATGTGAAAATTATCAATCCCTCAAAATCAATTGGAAAGAAAAATTTCTATTATTCACTACTTCATAACTTCTTCAAATCAATTTCCACTCAAAAAATATAAAGACAACATGACATAATATTCACCCAGAGTTAAAAAAAACTTACTGAAGTGATTTTAAAAGTTGAAAGTAATGACAACTACAAGTAAAGGAAGTGAAAAATAATTTCCCTTTTATCATTCAAACTTTAGTGATACAAGTATAAAAAATCAAAAGATCCCAAAAATAATGATAAAAATGGACACTGTGATTTGAAATTCACAATAGCCTTCAACAAATTTTCACAATTTGTAATCATATTCTTGGGACAAACAACAATAACAAAATTTACAATTAAAATAAAATCATTTTTTCTATTTTTTTGTGAAAGTCAACAGATCCCACACAACAAAATTTCTCATTTCAAATTTAAAACAGCCCGATCCAAAAGAAAACTAAAAGTACCTACTTTTTAAAACTGCTCAAAAAAAAAAAAAACCTTTCTCTACAATTTCAAACACAACAAAAGTGGTATGGACCTAAAAACAAAATCAAATTCGTGTCTTGAAAAAGGAATTGAACAATACGATTTAGGAAATTATAGCAATGCTGTTGAACAGTTTCAAAAATCCTTAAAATACGATCCCGAAAATTCAGAAGCACACTTCCAATTGGCATTTACATACGAGGATCTTGGTGAGCCCGAAGAAGCCTTAAAATTATATAGCGTGTGTCTTGAATTGAATCCCAAATACAGAGAAGCTTACAACAACATGGGGTATTTATTACGGCAACGAGGCCGTTATCAAGAAGCAGAAAAACACCTCAGAAAGGCACTCCAAATCAGCCCCGAATATGCTGAAGCACAGAACAATTTAGGCACCATTTACACGGACCTGGGCAAGCACACGAAAGCGCTTGTGCATTACAAATTAGCAGCCAAATATTCTCCTGATTACCCGGAAGCCCACCACAACATTGCGCATGCACTTGACCTTTTGGAAAGGCCAGAAGAAGCGATCAAATGCTACCAAAAGGCAATAAAGCTGAACCCAGAGTATTTAGATCCCTACCACAATTTGGGATGCCTGCTCTCGGATTTAGGGAGGCACAAGGAGGCACTAAGCTACTATGAAAAGATCTTGGAGATGGATCCAGGCCATTCGGAAACGCATTCCAGAATTGGTTTTGTGTATAAGAAGCTGGGAAAATACGAAAAGTCCTTGAAATTTCTCTGCAGGGCTGTTGAGCTGGACTCAACCAATTGCGAGGCGCACTACCATTTGGGATCGCTCATTGCGGAGCACGAAAAGCAGAGGGTCATTGAAGAAATTCGATCAAGATATACATGGACGCTCAATATCACGCAAGAGGAATTAAAGAAATTGAAGGGCAAGTCACTGAAATCCAAAATTGATCAAATGGAACAGGAGTGGGGTGTTGGTGAGAAGAACCAAGAAACGGTAAAGCTGTGTGTCAAGGAGTGTGAACAAAAAAAAATAATCAAACAACTTGAAGACGATTTCTTAAAGGAAAGAGCACAAACCATCCTCCAAATGCAATCAGAAGTTGACCAACAAGAAATTGCAAAAGAGGAACAATTAGAAAAGGAGATCAGGGATCTTAAAAGCAAAAAAAAGGAAGAATTAAAAAGCACAATGGAGCAGAATAACTCGGAATTCCTTCGCGGAAGGAACAGATTAAAAATGCAATTGGAAGAAAAAAAAACTCAAGACATTCAAAAATACCAACTCAAATTGGATCAGAAAATTGAAGATTTGAAAAAGCAACAAGGGCAATTAAGAGAAGAAAGCCAAACTAGCAAGTTCAACGAGAAGAATAAATCTTTCGAGGATGAGGAGAAACTTTTAATTGGGGAAATTAAAAAAATCGAATCCAAAATAGAATCACAAAAGGATAAATTTACAAAGCAAAGCCAAGTTGAAATCAATAATTATTTAAGGCAATTAGAAAAAAATTGGGAAAAGGAAAATGAAGAATTAATTAATCAATTACAAATACAAAATAAAAAAGATCATAATACAAAATTAAAAAATGAAAAAATTAGATTAAAAAATGAATATAA
Organism: Anaeramoeba flamelloides; assembly: GCA_027625915.1. Taxonomy (NCBI): domain Eukaryota; family Anaeramoebidae; genus Anaeramoeba; species Anaeramoeba flamelloides. Next base: position 3,493,686 of record JANTQA010000072.1, read on the forward strand.
AGCCAATATTCAAAAAATTAGCCAACAAAAGAAAGATGAAAAATTATTGAAAATTGAAAAGTTTAAGAATTCGTTGTTAGTTCAAAAAAGAAAATTATTATTAAAAAAATTAAAAGCTTTCGATAATCAAGATAATGATTTATTACAAACAGTGCAGAAGAAACTTTCACAAATCGAAAAAAACGAACACAAAAGTTTGAAATTGAAAAAAATTGAATTATCTAAGCAATTAAAAAATGATTATAATAAAAATTTTAAAACAATTAAAGTAGAAAAAGAGAATGAAATCGAAAAATTGAAATCTTATCTCGAATCTTTGAAAAAATCTGATAATTAAGAATTGGCGGATATAATTGCTTTCATAATACATAATATCATTGTTGAATCTTGATCTTGATTCTTGTTGTATGATCCTGAATTAAAGTTTTTTTAAAAAAAAAAAAATTGATTTTTTGAAATTTTCGTTTTTTTTTTTTTTTTTTGAATTTTTCTTTTGTCATATTTTATTTGCCAATTGCAACTTAGGAATTAAGAATAATATTTTTTTGTTTTTTCTTTTTCTTTTTTGAATCTTATTATATTTTACTCGACTATTTATAAATTTTTACTAATTAGTCACTCAAAATAAAAAACTATTTTGTTCTTTTAAGTGTTTTGAAATTTTATTAATGCTAAAAATCACAAATTTGTTAATTAGAAACAATATTGTTGATAAAAAAAATTCATATTTAAAAAAATAAAAACATTTAAATTATGAATTTGTTTTTTTTTCCTTTTTTAACTTTCATAATATTTAAATAGATGTATAAATTTTCATTTAAGTAATGTTTCTGTCAAAGGGTAACAAAACTTTTTTTCAAATATCAATGATTTTTAATAATTGATTTTTGAAGAATAAATAAAAATTAAGAAAAATAATGCATATTAGAGAATAGTTGAGGTAAGTCTGAACTGAATCCAATTAATCCATTTATTTTCTTAAAAATCGAAAGACTAAAAGTCTTAATTGTTCAATTCAAGGAAAATTAAAAGGTTCAATTTGGATATGATATTGAAGTCCAAAGTATATCCCAATTGAAATCAATATGGCTTTTCTCAACCATCATTTTCACTTTTATCAATAACATTAGAATAAAATATTTTAACCAAATTGACTATAAAACTTGTAATATTTTGAAAAATTTTAAAAAAAGAAATATGTATAAATAAAAATTGAAAAAAAGAAAAAATGTGAAAAAATGTTTTCAATTTTGAAATTTTCAAAATTATTTTTTTCTTGTAATAAATATTCAAATTATTTTAATACATTTAACTCCGGTTATTATTTGTGTGTTCCTTTTACCGGAAAATAGTTTAGAAATGATTAACTTTTTTTTTTATTAAATATAATTTCAAAATATTTATGAAGAAATAAGTTAAATATCACCTAATTAAAAAAAAAATATTTACTTCTAAATTATAGCAGTATAGTCATTATGATTTATTTTTTAAGTGATTTCTGTTTAAACAAGAGTGATAATTAATAGATGTAAAATTATTATTTGTTGTTTCTTTTATTGTAGTGGTGTAAATTATATTATAAATGTCCTTAAAATTATTTTCATTAATAAATTTTTGTGTAAAACTCTATATTCCACGACTTTTCACAAGAAATTATTTACCGTTAAATACATTTATTAAAAAAATATAAATACTAAAAATTGAAAAGAAAAAAGGGAAATTATATATCTACAGATTTTTTTTCTAATAGATTAAAGGAAAAAAATCAAATAATAAAAAAAAAACAAATACTTATTTTTAATTTATGAAACCAAAAATCACAACCATGGATATTTTAATTAATTTAATTAATTTAATTATATTTGATATTTGATTACAAATTTTCGTTTGATGATCATTGTTTAATTGTTGTAATTTCTTTTTTTTCTTTTTGACCTAATTTGCTTTAAACTTATCAAAAATTTTTTTCATTTTTTTTTATTTTGTATCATTTATTTTAGGCTACTCATGCGTGCTGTTTTTAAGTATTTCAGTTTTATCAAGTAAAATTTTTTTTATTTTTCCTTAATAAATCTCTAAATATACAGAAAATACAATCAAAGGAAAAAAAAATAATATTATTGTATTATTTTTTTTTTAATTATTAATTATTATTTTTCTAAATATTATATGTGTATACATATATCAAAAATATGCGGGAGTAGCATTATATCTATATTTTAGTTGTAAATTATAGCCTATTATAATTGAACTTTATTCAAAAAATAAATTACAAAATTTTGGACTAGGTTGAGATGATTTAAAAGAATAAGAATAATAGATTTCTCTGAATTTTGGAAATAATTTTTATTTTTGTAAATATCTTTATATTCTTGTTTTTTTTATTTTGTTTTTTTACAATTATGGTGTATATTTTATCCAATCAATTTTTTTTATCTGAATGATTAGGAGGAAAGTTGGGTTGATTAAAATATAATAAAAATAGAAAATTGATAGTATCTAATAATTTGAATAATCAATAATCGTTGGTAAAATGTGAAGGTATTTAATAATAAAATAGTTTTTATGATCTTTTCATCTTTTTTGGATATATAAAATTTTTTTTTTGAGTTTTATTTTTCAATTTATTTTTTCAGATAAAAATTTTTACCTATAAAATCATTAATGTTATGTAACTTAAACGGTGTTTAAGATTAAAATTTTAAAATCTAAAAAATGGGGTATTTTTGCATATTTTTGGTTTTTGGTAGATCAAAATATCTAAAATAGGGTTTATTTTAGTCATTTTTTACAATATAATTAGATCTTCAACATTTTATTATGTTTTTATAAAAAAAATATAAAGATTTATTTATTGAATATTTCATAAACAGAAAAAAATATAATTATAAATGGGTTGGTTATTTTTTTTTGAGTATTGAAAAGAATTGAGTCAAATATATTATTTTATTCACTTTTTTGTATAATGGAAAATGAAATTTAGCTTTTTTGTATTTGATAGAAAAGTAAAATCAATCGATTTTCTTTGTTATTTCCTTAATTGAAAAAAAAATGGATATATTTTCTGAATATTTTAGAATTTTATGAGATTTTATCGGTTTCCAGAACAAAACAAAAAAAAAAACCTCAAGAAATACACTCTTAGGTTTTTTATAATTTTAAAAATTAAAAGAAATTTTCTTAAATTTTAAGTTTACCTACTCTTAAAAAAACATTTATCTTTCATATAATTCAAAAGAATAGATAAAAATATTAATTTTCTGAATTTCTTATAAATACGGGAGAAGCTAGTTTTTTCGTATAACTTGTAGTACTTCCCATATTTCTAAACTTGTACTTTAAAAGGTTGTTTTAAAAATCAAAAAATAAAAATTAACACTTCTAAATATTTATATAAATGATTTATCTTTATATCTAATATCTTTGATATTATTGATTTTTTTATACAAATCACAAATTTCATATATCTGGATTTTATATTTTTTAAATAGGTTGTATGGCTTTCATTGATCCAAAGAATGGGTAAAAATAGAAGTTTTTACTTTATTCTTTTGAATTTTGTAAAAACCGGGCAACGTATCGTATTTAACTTTACAATCTTATAAATAAAATCCAAAAGTAGCATAATATCAATATTTTACTTTTATTTACTTATACCATATTTTTTTTTTTTGTTTATGCTACTAAAAGAAGTGTATATTAAAGAAATTTGTAAAATTACTAAAATTTCAAATTTTTTTTTCAATTTTTTCAATTTAAAAATTTTATTTTATTGAAATAATCAATTAAGTGTTTCAAAAGACTTTTCTACTTTTTTGAAAAAATATTCAAGAGGTGTGTTTTTTTGTAGCAAAAAAAAAAAAAAATATCAATAAAAAACAGAAATTAACTAAATGATAAAAATAATTCTAAATTTTAGTTTTTATTATCTTTACAATGACGATAAAATGGTTTGACAAATATTCACTTTAAATTCATTCAAATTGATAGTAAAAAAAAAAAAAACAAATATTTTCCGACAGGTATTTTAATAATAAATGGAACAAAAAAATTCACAGTTTTCTTATATATATTAAATGAAAGACAGGCAATTTGGTATATAGATAGTTCATTTTATTTGAATTTATATCTTTTAAAATTATCAGATCGAAATATTATATTCAGAATTTTAAGAGAATTAAAAATGTGAAACCTAATAAAATGAAAAGAATCTGGAATTAAATCATTACTCATTTAAAAAATTAAAAAAGAACAAGAGATAAATTCTAATTTTTATAACTAGCCATTATATTTTCCTGAACCAAATAAAGTAAATCCAAAGTAATTTATCATGAAAATTTCTGGGTTTTCTGTACTTAAGTCAAAGGAAATTCTAGTTTGATTAAAAAAAAAAATAAAAAATGAAGGGGAAAAATGTGTGAGAATATTTGTTTCAATCATATTTTTACAAAAAAGTAAATCAGTGTTATTTCCATTTTGAATAGTGTTGTATTGTCTCGTGGTTTAGCCCCCAGTCCTGGAGTGCTTCTTTCAATTCTTTTGGTGAAAAAGTTATTTGTTTTTTTTCAATCAATTTTTTTTTCCCATATCGAACCATTTCCCTGGTTACGTTTTTGTGATCAATGTTTAATAATTTTGAGATAATTAAACGATCAGACGTGAAACCAAATTTAATTGGGATCTTTGAGTCCTGTTTGAATAACCGATAACAAGTTCCCGTAACCATTAATTTTTTGCCAAAGGCCATTTCGGAATGTCTCTCTGGTGCAAAGGGCAATTTTTGGCAATAGGCGCGATAAAAGGCGTCAAATTCTTTTTCTAAAAAATTGATCTTAATACCGCTTTGTAACAATTCTCTGGGATCGAGCATTGTGTTCCTTTCCCCGGAATTAAAAAAGGCTGTCCCGGCATATTTACAGCCCATCTCAATTGCCTTTTTCAAATTTTGCATCCCGTTTCCGTTGTCGTTGTGTGGATGGAATTCTAAGTGATCAATAAAGGGTTTTAAATGTGAAAAGATTTCCTCGATTTGTGAAGGGCCCGAGATCCCCTGTGAGTCGCAGATTAGTACCCTCCTTGCGCCCGCTTCTAAAAACGATTCTGTAAATTGCTTTAATTTTGGGATCAAGTTTTTGTCTCGTAGGTTTGTTGAGTCCACTAAAGCAACATCAAACTCATTTTCTGTAGACCTTGTGAGTCTTTTAAATAATTTGATCATGGATACCCCTCTTTTTAAGGCTACTTCATGCGAATTTGTCTTGAAGACTTGCTGAGACATCGACTCTGAGACTGGAACAAATGTGGAGCACGAAGCCTTAGGATAGGGTTTCACAAGGCCTGATAATAATTTGATATGACTTTCAATCGCATGCCCAACAAGCCCAGGCTCGATGTCCAAATCTTGTGTCTTTTTTAAAATCTTTTTGCAAGCTTTGAATTCCTCTTCACAGACCATCGGGTATCCTATTTGCAAAATATTGCCAGGTATCGATTTTGCGACTAGTCTCATTAAGGTAGAGCCAACTAAAAAATGTGCAGCCAAGCCGTCTCTTCGAAAATCTTCCCTGAGATGGATAAGTTTGTCAAACATCGGTGTTTGAGTATAAGATTACGATTGGTTAATTTTATAAAAGAATGATAAAAATTTTTACATTTTTTTATTGACAGACGGTTGGTTCATTTTTTGTGAACACTAGTAAATTGGCTCTTGACGGGGGACACATTGTCATCTGAGCATTCAACTTGTACCCTTTTTACTGATTATTTTTACTTTTTTTGAATTAACAAAAGACTTTAGTCAAGCATCGAAAACTTTAAAAGACATTAAGGATACTTGGTGGAAATACTACAGAATCTCTTAAAATTTATATCGGCAAAAAATTTACCTGTTGAGTACAGTAAATTTGAGGAACTTAATAGTAAGAAACTTTTGTTGGACAAAAAGCAAAAGCGAATTTTTCACCTGACACTTTTTGCTTTTTGAGGACGATCTGGAAAGTAGACGTGTCTTGTAGAAAATTGCGAGAATACTTTTGCTTTATGAAACTATTTTGATTCTTTATAACTCAAAAGTATTAAATGAAGAATTTTAGTTGATCAAAAAAAAAAATATTGGAATTTCTTCTTACAGAAAATTATTTATGATAGCCTTTTGATATTGGGTTTAATAATATAAATGACAAGATCAACTTTTTTTCTCTCATTGTCTCCTCAAAAGTACTTTCACAATATTTGTCTTATGGTGTCTCAAATGATAAATACTTTTACTATTTATATGATTCATGATTAAATTTTAATTCAGATTCTTTGTTTTTTTATTTCATGTTTCTTTTCTTTGTATATTTGTCACTCAAGGGTATTTTCCCGATCACCAATACTAAAATTATTCACAAACCTCTTCATACAAAAATACTAGAAAATTTTTAAGTGGTTTAAAATAGAGAAAAAATACCTAAAAAAAAGTAAAAAAAAAAAGAAGAAAAATAATTTTCCTTCAAAAAAGAAAAATATTTAAAATACTGTTTTGGAAAAAAAACTTAATAGAATGTAAATTTGTAAACGTACTGAAAATGAAAAATGTAATTATCATAATAATACGTACCGAACAACTATGTTCCGAATTTCAAAAAATAAGACTGTGCTTTTTTTTCTTCTTGTTCCAAGGAAAGTGAACAAATAATTTACTGCCCAGCAGTTTGTCTAAATTAACATCACTTTTGAAGATCAATTTCAGGATATTTATAGTAAATTTAAATTATTAATTCAATTTTGTTCAAAATTTTTCATATTTTATTCTCAATTTTTTTGAAATTTTTTGTCATGTTTGATGATAAAAATTCGATGAAAAATTTAGTCATTTTTTTGAGAGAAATTTTCTAAATTTGATCCTATAAATTGGTAGAATTTATTTTTTAATTGTAATTCTTTAAGAAATCAATACCATGTTTACTTATGATTTATGGTAAGTTCCTTTGGTCTGTAAATGCATAGCTCTTCTATAACAAACAAACTCGCTTCTTTTAAAACATTAATTAAATTTTTTGGCACCCTTAATTTTTACAACAGATCTATCAATAAATATTAGAAAAAACTATTTTTAAAGACATAACGGAGGATTCGGCAAATAATTGCATTTAATATACTATTTAAGGAAAAATAAAGGGAATAAAAAATTTGTTTTAGTGTTAACTAAGAAGAATTGTTATTGTCAAAAAATATCATTTCTAAAAGATGTTATAAAAATCTTACAAATTTTCTTCAAATTATAAACACGATAAATATTTTGGGATGTGAACTAAAAATTTTCTTTCAAAGTTCCATAAAAAGATTATATAAATGGAGTAATAATTCAAAATTTTAATTCTGAAAAGAAGATTATATTATGAATTCATCTCGAAGTATTGGGGATTTTGATGATATATATTTTATTCTTGGTATTGTTAGATTTTTTTTGAAAAGTTGAATGAAAATTTTGAGTCATTTATTTTGAAATTAACAGTACCGAACTTTAATCTGGGGTTTTCTTTGATAGATTGGTCATCAAAAATATATTGAAAAAATATTACTTTTTTAGGATCTCCAAATATTCACATCAGAAGTTGATCAGCGAAGGAGATTTACACTGTTTTTAGTTGGTTTGATTGAAAATAGTAATACAGATTATTATTAGAAGTTAATTTATTTCATTCTTTTACTAACAGGTTTTACTTTTGGTTTACAGGTTCTATTAAGGTTAAAAATTAAAAAATATATTTTAGTTATTTTTCCTGTTGAACTTTTTTTTCTATAAATGATAATATTTTTTTCAAAATATATTCTATATTTTCAGAAAACAAATGTGATTTTACTCAAGATTAATTCCAAAAATACAAAATTCGGCTGGTTTTACAAACTAACCAACCTAAATTTGTTGATAAATATGTGAAATAATAAACTTTATTCTCAGATACAATATTCATTATAGATCCACTTTCGTAAATTTTAAATTTTCATAATAATAAATAAAAATACATAATAAAATTTTAACCGTTATCGTTTAAGTTTCCCATTAAACTTTTATCAATTTCTTTCGAAAATTATAACTGCCACAAATAAAATTTGTGGATACTAATTTATTCAAATAAATATATTAAAATATTTACTTTCTTTTTCATTTTTACAAATTTTTTTAGAGAAATTTTGTTTAAAGAATTTTATGGATTTAAATGTTAAGAAAAAATGTTTAATTGATTTACATTCCAAAGTTTCTTGGTCAATGTAATGTTTTAAAAGTTGAGTTAGAAGATTACTAAAAGTAAATTTTTACTAAAAATTTGATTTAAATTTATCAATAATAGATAAATTTATTTAAAAACCATTTCCTAGCCCAAATTTTTGAAATTAATTAATTTGGGGTTTTAATAGTTTTTTTTGTTCAAATAAATTTACTTAAATATAATGAAATTAGAAATCAGAAATATTAAAGATATAAGAAAAGAATAAAAAGAAAAAACAAATAGAAAATGATAAAACAAAAAGAAAGAAATTAGTTATTAAAAGTTGTTTTTAAAAATGAAATTTCCTTTTAGAGAGGAGATTGTATAAAAAATAACTAATTTTTTCTATTTCTGAGATAAAACTAGCCCTCGTTGTAAATAAATTATTTTATTTAAGGTATTGATCAAGAAGATTTTATTTGAAATTAAATTGATCTTTTTTGTTTTTTTTTTTTTGTTTTTTACTTGTTTAAATCATATTTTTTAAGCTATGTGACTTTTCAGTTAAAAGTAAAATTATCAAGTGTGTAAGTAATATTTTTTATATAACTAATTTGGTAAAATTGAACTTATTTTAGTTGTTTAAATTCAAATAACTTTAAAAAAATTCACAGGATCTCAATTCAAAAATTTCAATTAAAAACAAAAAGTTTCAAAGGTGTTTTCAATTTCAAAAAAATCAGATTTGAAAAGAAAAAAATACAATAATTAGTTAATGCTTTACTATTTTTAAATATCAAATTTTCCCCAAAACTCTAAAAATCACTATTATAAGAACAATATACAGTTTGTTTATATTTTTGAAGATGAGCTTATTTATACGACATACGGTGATTTTTTAAAAATAACTAAAAATATGAAAAAATCAAAAAATGAAAAAAAAATCATCAAGATTTCAATAAGTACCCAATTTTGATACTTTCGAATTAATAAATGGGTATTTAAAAGTATACATCGTGGCGGTTTAAATAGGAAATTTAACTGGTCTCTCTAGATTTTTTTTAAAAAAATTTCCTATGTTATTCGTGGTTGATTTTTAGATATCTTTAAAATTATCAAAAACATTTTTTCAATTCCAAAATATTTATTTAATCATGATTTCCAAACCCTTTATTTTTTTTTAAGGGGATCTCTAATTTTTATTTGATTACATCGTCAGAATCGTTAAATTTTTCCAATTGATAAAATTAGTCGATTATGTCTATTTTAGTTTCCACGGTTTTTATAAATTTAAAAAAAAATATCAAACGATTAAAAATGTTCGAATCTTTTCAATAAGTAATTTATTGTATTTTTGTCAATTAAATCGAGAAAAAATGCCAAAATAATCATTTTTTAAGACACGTTTATATTGTTCTATTATTCAAAGATCTTTGTTAGTCTATACTCTAATAATTTAGAGAAATAATTGAATTTAAATATTTATATTTTTTATTTTTGATAATCATTTTTGTTACTTAAACAGGCCTGTAATATTCAAAAATGAATTGAGAAAAAGAAATTAAGAAAACAAGAATTTCCTTTTAAGTGTTATTATTTTGTTATTATTTTTTTTTTTCAAAATTGGATTTCAAAAGATGTTTTTATTAAAGTAACTCAACTGTTTAGTATGGTGGGGGTAATAAAGAAAAAGTTTTTTAATCTCAAAGGTTTCATTTTTTTTTAATCGTGTTAGCGAATTTCAAAACTATTCTTTCAAAATTTGAAATTCATCTTGCTAATAAAGTTTCAAATAAAAAAACTAAACAGAATTTTTTTTTTTTGATTTCCATTTTTATTAACTGTAGTAACTTAATTCCAAAATATGATAATAACTGACACTATCTGATTTTGAATTTAAAAGTATCCAATATATTAAGCTTTCCATATAATATTAAAATATTCCCCATCAAGAAAAACATATTGGATAATTTTTTCATCCTAATTCAAATAACAAAAGTTAGATCCCTATGATTTTGGCTATTTTTCATTTTTCTTATTGAAATAAATCAAAATATTGACCAATTTTTTCCCTTGGATTCAACTCGGAGACAATACCTACTGATCATCAGAGTTCCCAAAATGATTCCATTTTTGGAATTTTTAGAATCTCAAAAATTAAAATTTGGAATCATAATATTAAAATGATTCTAATGGAATCAATTTTTATCAAACATTTTTCACTTGTTAAAGTACCTTTGAAGTATTATTTTTCAAAAATATTAAAAATTATTTTATTCTGATAATATAGAATCAAAAAAAAAAATTATTTTGGTACCAAAACTCTATTAAAAAAAAAAAACAATCTTTTGATTCCATTTCAAAGAAATTTAATTTTCTTATCAGGTTTAAACTTAAAAACTTCAGAATTGAGGAAAAGATGATGGAAACTAAAATCCCAAGAAGAAAAACCTTAAATATTTATTTTTTTCAGAAATATAAAATTCTTTTTGAAAATAAAAAAAAAAAATAATTAAATATTAAATTTTGAGAATGATGTGATTCCTTGTAAAAACGAATGTAAATAAGAAATGAATTGAGACTTATCATTGGGAAAAAAAAGAATTATTTTGGGTTTTTTTCAAAAAAGAATCAAAATGTGAACCCTGCTGATTATTCTTAGGACTCTTTCCATCAAAAAAATACATAAATATTATTGTTTGTTTCATGTGATAAAAGAGAAATCTTCAAAATTGACTGGAGATAACCCACACAAAATGTTTTTTTTTTTTTTTTTTTTTTTTTTTGATAATATGAACACATTTTCTTTGATTAATTTTAAAACAGTATCCATGAAACATGGAAAATTTTATTAGATATAATTTCTGATGTTTGTCGTGCTTGAAAAGCATTAATATGTATTGATTTCACAAAAATTTGTTTTCAATAAGTTTTGGTTTGTTGTGATTGTTTTTGAATTTAAAAAAAATCGAAAAATAAAAAATATTAAAATTAGGAATAAAAAGAGTGAGTTCTTGATCTATGGTATTTTAATTTTTAGATTTTAAATTAGGTTGAAAATTGTTTCATACAAGTTAAAGGAAAATAAAGTGAAAAAAAAAAAAAAAAAAAAAGGAAAATCTAAATATTTTTCATCAGTTCCAATAACAACGAACAAAAAAATTTTGGTTCAATTATTTAAGTTTTACTGCAAATTTTCTTTGAGGGTAGTGCTTTTCACGTTTCTTTTGTCTTTCGGTTTTTGCAAGTGCATATTTTAATGGAAGTCTTCTTCGGATTGCTCTTGTTCTTTTTTTACGAAGATCAAGTGGCATGTGTTTGTATGATTTGAATTGTTCTCTGTTTGCTGCTTTTCTTTTTTGGTTGATGACAGTTAAGACACGTGCAATGTCTTTTCTAACTAATTTTCTATGTTTGTTTATAGGGGAAGGCGGGTTAAAAAAAAGCAAAACAAAAAAAAAAAAAAAAAAAAAATTAAAAAGAAATCAAAAAGCAAAAAAAATTTAACAAAAAAAATTATTACTCGACTAAAATTTATAAAAAGGGAAGAATTTGTTGTGGTTAACTTACATTTTTGGTAATTTGGAAGCATTTGAAGAAGAAACTTTGTTTACACGTAATTGCCAAAGTTCTGTTTTGAGTTCTTCAAGTTGTTTGTTTAATTCTTCTCTGTTTTTTTCTCGTAATTCTCTTACTTTTAATTTTCCCATGATAAGATCGTTTCTATAATTTTGTTTGTTGTTTTGTTTTTGTTTTTCAAAAAAAAGAATTTGGTTTAGAAGAAGGAATCAAAATAAGAAAAGAAATAAAAAAAAATTTTTACTGAAATGTTAAAAAATGATTCTTGTGATCCTCAAAAAAGTTGATACTTCAAATCTGATAGAGCCAAAACTGTTAATTGGAGAATAGTAAGTATTTTACCACGAACTGTTTTAAATGGAAAATTGCATTAATTCATACAAAGATTATTAGAAATAGAAATTTTTAAAGTCAAAGTTTAGTGATTTATTATTCTTTAGATTGGGAAGAAAAAAGTCTTTTCTTCAATTTTCAGAGTTAAATTAATAATATACTTTGGATAGGTTGGTTTTCAATCTAAGGATCTTTGAATTTTCTTTCATAAATGGTTCATTTTTCATCGTTGAATAATGAGATAAAAGATGAATATTTTTGGTTTTACCGTGCTTTCTTTTTGTTGTGTATTGAAAATTTTGGTATTTCTTCACTCAAAAATCCAATTTTTTATTTTCTGTATTTCATTTTTTTAAAAATATTATCCAAATTAATAACATTTAAATGGTTTGTCAAATCTTTTAATAAAACAAATCTTTTTCAAAATAAATCTTAACAAAAACTTGGGCTTTTAAAACAACTCTTTTTTTTTTATTTCTTTCTTTATGTTTTCTTTTTAAACACAAAAGCCAAAAGAAGTTAAACACATCAAAGAATTCATGAAACTTAGCAAAAAAGAAGATATGAAATGTAAGTTTTGTTTTTGCAAGATCCGACTGTTTTCTTTTTTTTTTTTTTAACTTTTTTCATTTTACTTTTTTTGCTTTATTTTTCTTTTTTCTTTTTTTTTTTGTTTATAAAGATGTTGTTGTTAAAAAGCTTGGAGACAATGGAAGAAAATTCAAACTTAGAGGAAGTAAATACCTTTATACATTCAAAATTTATGATGAAGATAAAGCTAAAAAATTACAAGACGGCCTCCCAATTGAACTTGAAAAAAGAGGACCACTTTTCAAAAAATAAATTCTTTGGGAATTAAATCATTAACTTAAAAAAGAGATTTGTTAATTCACAAATACCTCTTTTAAGTCAAAACATTTTTTACATCGCTTTGAATTTTTAACAAAATACAAACCTTTACAAACTAGTATTTTTTTTTCGTTTTTAATGAGAAAAAAATAAAAGAACTAACCGAAAAAACAGTTATTATTGCTTTTCTTTTTTGTTTTTGTTATATTTTTTTTTTCTTTGTGGCACAGAAAAACTGTTTGGCTTTACATTAATTTCTTCTTCAAAACTAATTAGAAAAGAAATTTACTTTCTTTGAATGATTTAACATCAATTTAATTTTCAAAAACTCTTATTTAACCAACACAAAAGTCTTTAAGTGGCTAGTACCACCACCCAGGATACCGATATGCAAGAATTATACTTTGTAATGAAAACTAACCTTATTTTGATCCAATTTAAAGTTACAATAAATACTGATACTTTTAATATAACAGTAATTTTAAATGTAGATTTAAAAATTTCAATATTAAATACAGGATTATGATCCCTGAAACTGAAAAAAAATATTTTCGGGAGTACAGTGCAAAGTCTTATTATTTTAGTTTCGAGTTGATCGATCAGCAACTTATTAATTTTAATAGTGATTTTAAGGGAAATTGTTTAAAAATATATTTATTTTATTTTTCCAAAATCAGGATTTAAGAGGATAAGACAAAAGATTCATAGTTATTTAATTAAAAAATGCGATTAATTTTTTTATTGTAATTTAAGGGAGGAGTTCAAAATTCCTCTTATTTGCCGTTAGGTTTTTTTTAATTTTTGAAATAAACAGAAAATTTAAATAATTTTCGGTTTATTTCAAAACGTAAAAAAAAACTTAGGCACTTCACGTTAGGTTTTCCAGAATTCAAAAGAATGGGGTAAAATCAAAGATTTTATTCAATTCCTTTGAATTATGAAAAATCTAGGCACTATATGGTACTTACCTTGAGGTTTTTCAAAATTTAAAAGAATAGAGGGAAATCATAGGCTTTACTAATAAAACAGAAAACTTCAAGAAAACTACCCTTAGGTTTTTTTTTAATTTGAGAAATAAAAAAAAAAAAACATCTGTACCCTCTGACACTTGATAGCACTTCAGTCCACTTCCCGAATTCCCGAAGTTGAATTACGAAATTTTTTAAAATATCCAGGCATAGTTTTATTATCTACTAGAGCCAATAAAGAATCTTGTTTATGAATGATAATATAAATAATATTATTTATTAAAATAATTGAAAACTATCGGTTTTTTTTAAATTTAGAAATCCAGATTATACAATCATTTTCATAGATTTACCAATTCAGAGAAGATGATCCAAATCTTCAATGATATCTAAATCTTTTGATTTTTTGCACAATTGGCAAAATTGAGATTTATTTTTATTCATAAAATAAGAATATATGTTCAGATAATTTGTAATTTTTTAAATTTAAAATATATATCGAACCTGAACTTTAAAATAGATTTTGAACCAAAAAAATGCTTTTTTTTTTGTTTATAAATCGAAAAAATTAATTCTGTTTTGTTTTAATTGGAAGTTTTTTTTAAAAAAAATAATTTATTGAAAAAATACCAGTATTAAATAATAAAATTGAAAATTCCAATTTAGACAAAATTATTACTTCAATTATATTTTTATCCATGTTGATTATGTTATATCAACAATATAATCAGTATTTCACCACTTAAAAATCTTTAGGCTGTTATATTTATTGTTTCTAGTGGGTCTACGATTTTTAAAAGTCTCTATCCGAGGAAAAAAAAGTTTATTTCAGGATTAGAATTTTTAAATGAATATTACAATGGATTTTAGTTTGATTCAACCTTATGATATTTATTTAATAGATAATAACTAATATTTCTAAAAAAACTCTTATTGTCTAAACAAAGTATAATATATATAATCAGTTCCACTTTTAAGGGAAAAACTTTCAACGAAATTTAAGGCACAAAAAAATCTCAAATAACTGCACAAAATTTGGAATTTTTTTTTTTTTACAATTTATTTTTCTAGAATCTGAATTTTGTGCTATTTTTGAGATTTTTATTGTGCCTTAAATCCCCTTGAAAGTTTTCCCCTTAAATTTGGAACTGAATGTATATAAACTGATGATAAATATTGGGAATTTCCCAAGGGTTTCAGAATTTAAAGGAATCTAGTAAAAATCCTATAATTTTACTCGATTCTTTTCAATCTATGAATACTTAACGAAAGTGCTATTCAAGTATCGTAGAGTACTGTTGAGTATCTAACTTTTCTATAATTGAAAATAATACCGAAAAATCACAGATTCAACTCATTTTTTTTAAATTCAGGAAAAACAAATGGTTTTTTTTTTTTTTGTTAATTTCAGAAATAAAAAGAAATTTTCTTAAATTTTCAGTTTATTACAAAAATTAAAAATAACCCAACTGAAAATCAAAAATAAAATAATTTTTTCAATTGAAAAGATAAATAATTCCCACACAGTCAAAAAAAATCTATTCTTGATTTCAAAGATATATCAGACTCTAATACTTTTATAATTTAATAAAATATCCTATAAATTGTGAAGAAAAAATCAAACCTAATTTATTACTATAAAATTTTTAAAAAATAGTAATGTAAAATTAGATTTTCCAACCTAAATTGTAAAATATTTTTAAAAATATTTTTTTGATTCAAGGTATCTTATTAATAAATAATGTTCATTATAATTGAAGTTATTAAAACCTGTAAAAATATCAATTTTTAATTATTTTGGAAAAAATTTTTCAATGATCACCAAAGGTAAATAAATAATTTTATTGAGAATATAAAAATCAAAAATTATTAAAAAGTCAAACTAATCTATTAGTTTTAGACTATTCGATTTTAAATTTCAAAAAAAATATAAATTACCTATAATTTGCTTTTTTAACCCCGATTAGCATTTATACTAGGCCAAAATATGAAATTAAATAACAAATCGCTACAACCTATTACAACTGAATGTTTTTTTTTTCAAATTTCTGGGATGGTAAAACTTATCGAACATTATAGAATTGTTCTAAGAACAGAATTACAATTTAACTTTATCAAAATTCAAGATTCTTTTTGGTAAAACTCGAAAAACTATTAAAGAAGCATTTAAATCCCCCCCCCCCCCCCCCCTCCTTTAAACAATTTAATTATTACAAAATTCCCTAAAAAAGGTTTTTTGAGTGACATAGGATGGTAAAACTTTGGAACTAAAATACCATTCACCACTCTAGCCGTGAAAAGAATAAAAGTAAATTTGGGTTCAATCTTTAATTTTTCAATTTTTTGAACTTTTTTCTTATTAAAATTTTGAGTTGTATGAAATTATGCATTGAAAAAAGAAATGTATTAACACCAGCACTTGAAATTAATCAAAGAATAAACCAAAAAATAGACCCGAGAAGGTTTATATATTATCCAATCATTCTCTTTTTGAAGACCAATCAAGAAAGATCACTTTATTCAATAAAGTTTTGAAACAAAGAATGAAAAAAACAAAATCAAAGTAAGCCGATTTTTGAAGATGTATTTCCTTTACCCTCTCAATTTGAATGAATCTAAACTTGATATTTTCTTCGAATTTCTCATCTCATTACTATTTACTATTATTAACAAAACAATTTTTACAAATTTGATTTCAAAATTCTTTTATCAAATATTTTTATCTAACAAAGAAAAAATCAAGGATGTTCTTTCAAAAGTTTTAAAAAAATAATTGAATTCTGCTAAACAAAAAACAATTACAAAAAATTCAAGCCAAAAGAAAAAGAAAAATTGAGAAAAAATTTCAATCAGATTCAGAATTGTTATCAGGTTTTCAATTTAACACCAATTAAATAATTATCAACCAAACAAATAATTTGATTAAAGATTTATTTCTTTAAAAAGATTTCAAAAAATATCCAATTTTCGGAACCAAAACTTTAATCAGATGAATCAAACGAAAATAGGATATGTAAATTTATTTTTGAAAATTCTTTCAAAAAAGATAGTAATTTGTAAACCAAAAAATTTTTACATACAAAAGCTTTTCACCCCCAAAGAATTAAAAACAAAACCAAATAAAAAATAACTAATTGTATCAAATCTAACTGATAAGCTCAATAAATAAATGAATTTTTTCATTTTTTTGATTTCCATTTTTTAGATTTGCGTTTATTTAGTTGGTATGAAAAATATATTATACTATGGGTATATTAAACTCTTTTATTATTAATCGAATATCAATTTATTTGGTGAAAGAAATACTTTTGAATAATTCAGTTTCTCATAAATCACGGCAACCAGAATTAGTAAAAGGTACTTACTTCCTCAAGTAATTGAAAAAAAAAAAAAAAATGAAATAAAAAAACAAAAGAACCAAAAAATTGATAAAAATCAAAATTATTTTAAAAATTCAGGAAAGGTTTGATATTATTATTCTTTTAACTGTTTTGACTATGTCAAAAATTTTGAATTTGGGTTTAGATATAAAGAAATATATTATATTATACGGAATTTATAAATATAATTTCTATAATAATATAACAAAATTTAAGATGTCGTGTTAATTCCTAAACCCGTTTGATTGGCTTTGGAATTGATTTGGGATCATAAGTTGATTTCTAGGTAATTTTGATTCATAGAATAAGTCTTGACCATTTTGCAATGAATTTTGATTTTGATAGCCACTGTAATTATTGTTAATGTTATTAAACCCACCATTATTATTATTATTATTATTATTATTATTATAATTACTATTAAAATTATTATTATTATTATTATTATTAAAACAGCTATTGTTATTTCTGTTATTAACATAACCCGACATATTTCCCGTGTTTACTGTGTTCATGCCACCCACATTGCCACCAACCCATTGGTTATTCCCTTGGTGTGGTATTGTATTTGTGTTCCTTTGATTAGTATTTTTGTTGTGATCATAATTTTTCATTATTTTTCTCTTTTTATAATTTGAAGAATTCTGCTTGTTTGAATTTTCATTTTTTTTTGATTGGAATTTCGGCTTTATTGTACCTTTATTCAATTTTGAGACAAATAATTTGATAAGATGGTTAAAATCTTGCAAAACTCGATTTTGAGAATTAAACCTTACATTGTATTTTACATCACCAAATTTTGTTTCGATGTGATTAGTCCAATCGATATATTGGTGAATCTTCTTATTAATTGTCTTGAGCTCTTTGTCAAGGTTAACATATATATACAAAAGTTCTGAAACCTTTTTAATTGACGACATACAGGAATGGAAAGTGGAATTCGGTTCAGAGACTATGACCGTGCTTAATTTAATTCCATTAATTATGGTGCCTTTATTTTCTAAAAAGGATTTTATGTGTCCCAATTTTGTCTTTAATTTTGCAATATCATCATTTTTGAGATGCACACGATAACCAAATTTCTCTTCATTATTATCATTTTTTTGTTTGCGATCATTTGATTCCTTAATCTCCTTTCGTTGAGAATTAGTACGTTTCCGTACAATAGGCTGCTCGGATTGAAATTTTTGTTGATCTAGAGGCGGTAAATTTATGAATGGTAATGCTGGATAAGGTAAATTTGAATTACTTGATTTAGGATAAATGGGATTTTGAGAAAAAGGTTGAATTTCTTGTCGCTGCTTCTGCTGTAATTGTTGCTGAAGAGTTTTTTGAGTTTGTCGGAATGGCTTTTTTGGTTGAAATTTTTGCTGTTGGTTTGGGTTGAATTGTTGTTGTTCGAATTGCTGTTGAGAAATTGGCCGATTTGGTTGTCCATTCAATTGCTGATATTTTTGAGGGATTTGTTGATATTGAACTGTTTGTAATGGCTGTGGCTGCTGTTGAAGAGGCGGCTGTTGCTGTTGTTGAAGAGGCTGTGGTTGATGCTTATTTTGCTGGTTGAAATTACTGATTTGGGGTTGGCTTTGCTGGAATTTTTTCGTAGGTTGGTTGAATTGTTGCTGTTGGAATTGTTGTTGAGAAATTGACTTTTTAGGTTGTTGACGGAATTGTTGGGAAGGGAATGGTTGTTGTTGTCTAAAATTTTGTTGGGTTTGTTGAAACTGTTGTTTAGGCTGATTGGTGAGTTGTTGGTTTGGTTGTTGCTGTTGAAGAGGTTGTGGTTGTTGAAACTGTTGTTGAGAAATTTGTTGATTTGGTCGATATTTTTGAGGGATTTGTTGAGATTGAATTGTTTGCAATGGCTGTGGCTGCTGTTGTTGTTGAAGAGGTTGTTGTGGCTGTTGAAGAGGTTGTGGTTGTTGTTTATTTTGTTGGTTGAAATTACTCATTTGAAGTTGGCTTTGTTGAAATTGCTGTGTGGGTTGTTGGAAAAGAAATTGCTGCTTTTTTGGTTGCTGCTGTTGCAATGTAAGTGTTTGTTGTTGTGGGAATTTTTGATATTGAGATCCTTGCTGAAATTGCTGTTTAGGTTGCTGGAAAAGAAATTGTTGTTTTTTTGGTTGCTGTGGTTTTTGCAAAGTTTGTTGTTGTGGGAATTTTTGATATTGAGATCCTTGCTGTAAATTTTGTTTGGGCTGTTGTCTTATTTGCTGAGGTTGTTGTAGTATTCCAAGTTGAGGGAGTGGGTGTATTTGTGGCTGTGGTTGTTGGTATGGTTGTTTTAACGGTTGCTGATATGTTTGTGGTCTTAATTGGTTTGTTTGATAGTTTTGCTGTTGAGGAATTTGGTTGACATTTGATTGAAAGGTTTTTGGTTGTACTGAATTCTGATAATTTGGGTTTGGGTACATTGGTTGGTTCCAATTATTATTCGTCATTGTTAAGATTGTAAAAAAAAAAAACAAGAAATAAAAAAAATGTTTTCTGTGTTGATTCTGAAATTTTATTTTTCTAATTCCTGAAGACTAGAATTTGGAAGTAACTATTTTTTTTTAAAGAGAACAGGATGTTATACTGAAGTTTTTAAAAAATTTGGTTTATCAACAAAGAAATTAACTTTTTTTGGTATTTCGAATAGAAAACAGTTTCTTTTAATTTTATTCATTTTTTTATCAATTTCTGTTAATTACCTGAGAAATTTAAGATGATTCCAAGAAAAAAACAAAGACGGAATGTTATATTTTCGAAATTACAAGTACTTGATTTGTTCACAAATGTTTTAAAATTTGGATTTTTTTCTTAGTGTTTATTAATTATTTTTCGGCTTTTATTTTTTCTGATACTATATTTTGTATTTGGTCTGATGAAAATGGAAAAAAAGAAATAAGAACAGACGAAAAAAGAAAGAGATTTGGAATTCCAATTTAATTCTTTTGAGTTATAGAGAGATAAATTTTGAATGATTGGTAATCTCTGTAATTACAAATTTGTTTTCAATAAAAAATATAACAATTATCAATTTTTCATTTTTTAATTAATTCTAATTTTATAAAAATTATTCGCTCATCATAGATCTATTGATCAAAAATTATATTTGAAAGATATTTTACAATTTAAGTTGGAAAATCAAATTTTTCAAGGTTATATGTATATTTTTTTTTTCAACTTTTATAGTAAAAAATTTGAAAATTTTTTTCTTCACATTTAAGAGTTTTATATTATCTTTTACAAGTATTTCAAATTTTAAAAAATATCTTTTGATTGGTGAATCAATTTTTGAGAATAATATAAAACTAATTATGCTATTTAAATGAAAAAAAAAATATTTTTTATTAGATTTTAGTCTATTTTATTGAACCCTGGAAAATATAGACACTTGAAGGCACTTTTCTGTTAGCTTTTTTTTTTTTTTTTTTAATTTTTGAAATAAACTGAAAATTTATTGTTTTTTTGGTTTATTTGATAAATTATTAAATAAAAAAAACCCTAGGTACTCTATGGCACTCTACAAAAACTCTAGTTAACTTTTCTTGATTTTTTTTAGTAATTTGGAAAATCGAGAGAATATATAAATAAAGCAGTAAATCCCACGTAAGCTGATGTTGGGTTTTTTTTTAAATAAAGAAAATAAAAAAAATAGTTCTATTTTTTTTTTTTATTTCCAAAATTAAAAAAAACCTAGGTAATCTATGGCACTTTACAACACTCTACGACACTTGGCTGCACTTTATGGACACTTTTCATTTGGTTTTCGAGAATTTAAAAGAATAAAGTAAAATTTCATAGATTTTGCTCTTTTCTAATGAATTCTTAGAAAGTAAAAACTTTTTTTTTTTTACTTTTTGTTTCTATTTCGAAAATCTATTGATTTTACCATAAATCTTTTTAAATTCTAGCAAACCTAATGAAAAATGATTATTCAAGTGTCTATATCTTCCAGAATTTATAAGAATTGAGTAAAATCATAGATTGTACTACATTTTTTTGAAAAAGGGAAAACTTATTACACGGCTTGATTATAATATTTATTATTTTTTTTCCCGTTTTGGGGCTTTAATTAGATACATAGAATTATTTTTCAAAACTATAACAGTCAGTTTCACTTTTAACGCACAAACTTTCAACGAAATTTAAGATATAAAAAAATCTCAAATTAAGGCACAAAATTTGAAATTTTATTTTTTACAATTTATTTTTACTAGAATTTGAATTTTGAGCCTTAATTTAAGATTTTTTTAAATCTTAAATTTCGTTGAAAGTTTGTGTCTTAAAAGTGAAACTGACTGTAGTCAATTTCCACATAATTGAATATTCCAAAGTTGTATTTAAGAAAAATTCAATATCACATTTATTTATATTTTTTTATCCAATGCCCCCTTTTTACTCAACTAGGGACTTTTAATAATCCTTATTACTATCGAGAACAAAAAAACAATACAATAAAACCAAGATTGACAAATATTTTAATTTTTAAAATATAACAAAGTCAGTTCTACGTTTAATTTACAAACTTTGATTTAAAATTAAGACACAACGATATTCCAAATTAAGGGACAAAATTCAAATTCTAGTAAAAATAAATTGTAAAAAATAAAATTCCAAATTTTGTGCCTTAATTTGAGATTTTTTTTGTTCCTTATATTTCTTTTAAAGTTTGTTCCTTAAAAATGGAACTTACGTAAATTAACTCCATTATCAAGCGGGAAATATTTAATAAAGTAATAATTAGATCTAACATGAAATATTCAGTTTTCGTTTTTTTTTTCAGAATGATGTAATGAATTATAATTTTTCAAAGTTTATGTAAAGATATTTATTTCAAGTACCAACAATAAAATTATTCAATTTGAAATTTTAAAAAACTAATTTTTCTCTAGATAGATATTTAAATTTTAATCTCATTAAATTTACGATAAATTTTTTTTTAACCAAAATAAATTAAATATTCATTAAAATAATTGGTAACACTATTTTACTCAAATTTGCCCAGTCCAAAATCAAAAATTGATTTTTTATTTTTAAGAATCAACCGACATATGATTATTTAGAAATAAGAGCAATAAATAATAATCTGATTTTGGTCTTGATTCATTAAAGAAACATATGAAAAAACCAATAATTTCAAAAAAAAAAAAAAAATGTTAAACAATTTAGGAGAACTTATTATTGAAAAATCTCGTAAATTATACGATTTCTTCACAAAATTACAATTTTTGAAAATAAAATTTTTTTAAGAGTAAATGTAGGATTTTTAAAGAAATCAAAAATTCTCATTTTTTTAATCTAGATTTGGAGTTTCAATTTTTTTTTTTCAAATTGACTTTTTAAAATACAATTTAGGAAGTCAATAAAAAAAGGAAAAAAAAAATGCAAATAAAATTTGAAAAAATTGATCAGATCTAAAAATTGAATCTTTATATTATGAAAAGACATGGATTAAACTCATAGAATATGTTATATTTTTTCAACATATTTTTTCCTCTTTGACTGGAAATTGGGTTTCAATTTTGGGAGATGGACTTTGAGATAGAAAAAAAGGGATTTTTAAGGTCTTTTAATGACAAAAATATTAATATAGACTCAATTAACCATTATAAAAATATCCTAAAATATTTTATTCAAAAAAACGAAGAAATAAACTGGAATTGTTAACAAATTGATTGTGAGATCAAAAATTTCTGAGTTATTTTTTTTTTTCAATCTATTCATAAGAGAAAATATTTTTCATTTTAATTTAATTCAAAAAGAAAATTTTTAAGAAAATTCAATAAAATCTCAAATAAAAATCTTTAATTTTGTAAAAAAAATGTTCTTAATATTCAAAAAAAGCAAAAAATCTATCGAAAAAAGAGTTTATATATTCTTTTTTATTCTTAATATATTTAGAAAATTATATCAAATTAGGTTAATTGTATTTATGCGTGGAATACTATAAGACTAAGAACTTTAAAATACATTTTTTTATTATAATGAAACCTATTCTTAATTTTTAAAATCAGAATCATTTTTTATTTATTTATTTATTTTAATTTCAATAATATGCTTTTTATTGTTATTTCTTATCACATTTCAACTTCTTTTTACAGCTTTAATTTTTTTTTTGTATTTTTTAACATAAATATATTCCTCCAAATTGTTATTATTATATAATTTATTATACTATATGAATGTTTGAAAACTATATCTTGCTATTTTTATTATTATTCTCCACTGAAAAGAAAAAAAAAATAGTAAAAGAGGTAAAAATTTCAAAGTCTGACACTTTTTAAATTTTAATATAGTTCAAAATTTTGGTTCTAATATACCATAACTTCTCTTTTGAATCTATAAACAAAGCCGTTTATGTAAGTGTTCCAAATATTGTTTACAATTAACGGGTAAAGTTTAAATATTTTAAAATTGAAAATTTATTTTTAAAAACACTAGAAGCAATTTCTTAAATAAAAAATTCCAATATTTATTTTGATTATTTTTTGTTAAGGATTGACCTTCTCAATGTATTATTAATTAAAACCACAATTATTATCTTTTAATTTTGTTTAAGGTGTTATAATCTCTTATCCAAATATTAATTAGATTTTTTTATAAAAAAAAAAGTATTTTCAATGTTTTTTTTTTCTTTTTTTCTTTTGTAAATAACCACCTACCATTGAGAAGTAATGAAGAGTGGTATTAATTGAAGGGAAAATACCTCAATTTTACAAATTCAGATGGAAAAAGGCAATAATAAGTGGGCCTGTTGAAAAAAATAAATGAATTAATATCTTTTTTTTTTTTTGGACTTTTTATAAGTTCTTGGTTCTGATATTTTGAAGAAGGGACAAAAAAAGCAAAACTCCAAATTATATCCCTTTCTGAAAAAAAAAAAAAAATATTTTAAACTTTGGATAAAGAATAAAATAGTTTTAACTAATATTAAAAGATTGTTTATAGGGCGTATCTTAAGAATTTGTTTAGAACTCCTGCCCCATAGTAATTATTAACCTGAAATTGTTTTTTCCCCTCAAAGGTAATAGAGTGTTTATTTCCAGAGGAATTAATTAAACCAGATAATAAACCAACCCATTTATCAACTTTAGAGAAAAGGCATATCATTTTTAAAAATAGATTATTTTATACCAATTATATTTTCAGTCAAAAGATCTGATCTTTTTTTGTTTATATTTTTTGGATCAAAATAGAAAAATTAAGAAAAATTTAGAAAGAATTTTTATTTTGAAGAAATCTCACTTTTAGTAATTAATGAGAGTTTATATGAAAAAATAACCTTTGAAACTTTAATATTATTTTAAAAATAGAATAAAAATAAATCAAATATTGGATTTCTTGAAGATCTAAAAAAAAAGATTCTTATATTTTATTTTATTTACAAATATTTATAAATATCTCGAAATTTAAAAGATCGGATTTTTATTTTTTTTCAAATATCAAGAGTAAACAACTCGAAACTGTTCATATTTAAGAAAGTTATTTCTTACTATTAATTAATTTATTATTATAATTGCTAATTAAAATTTGTTCTATCTAATTTAAAATATTAATAAATTGAAAAATAAAACATATTGATATATTTTATTTTTTGGTTATTTTTAAATTATTTAACTAATTAAAATTGGGTCATTACCTTTTGATTAACAATAATCAAATTAAAAAATATTTCTTTATATTTTAAGTTCACTTTACTAGGTTTTAAAAAAGTATTTTGGAGTTTTTTTCTTTTAATTATTTAACTTTTTTTTCGAGATATTTTTTTTTATTCAATTAAAAGAAAAAATTGATTCAAAATCTATTGATAAAGAAAGTATATTTTTTTCAAGTTTAAAATAATTATTGTAATTGTTTTTGAAATTAATTATTTTTGTTAGGTCTAAATCTTTTTTAGAACTTAGAATCTTTATTTTTAAAGTGAATTTCTATCCAATTTCCTTCCGACAATAAGATTAATTTCATCTTGATCGAAAATATTTTTTTTTTAAATAATTTTGAAATATGTTGGATTTTGAACTTTTCAAAAATGAGAAGAATCTACACCAAAAAAATTTAAAAATAAGAATTCATTCAGGAAAATAACTTTAAAACCAAGTTTGGTATAAAAGTACATCGATTTTTAGTTCATTTTCATAATTTTAAGATGTAGTAAAATTTTAACAAGTTGGCTATGGAATTTATTAGATTATTTTTTTCATAGTTTACTCTTAACTTTAGTGATAAGTTTTTACCATTAAAACAAAGTATTTTTTGGTGTCCAATTTTTACCTCCTGAAAATTCTTTTTGAGGTTTGTAAGTAAATTTCCACTAAAACTCAACAATCTTCACTTTCAAAATATTGTCCTTAAAGGATACATTTTTCATAATATACATAAAAAAAAAGATCGCAATAAAATTGATAGTTTGAGAATAATAATTGGTAAAAGAGCTAGTTTTCATCTTTTAAGGAATATGTCCCCTTCATGGAGAGCGTATTTTGTCATTGTGTTATTTTGCAGTCAAGTCTCAAAAAGAATTTTCAGTAGGTAGAAATTGGACACTAAAAATACTAATTTCGAAAGTTAAAAAAATTAAAAAAATTTTAAAAATTGATTTTTGGTTAGAAAATTTGTAAAAAAATTACTTTAAAGGATTTTCAAGTCCAAGTTCAAATTTTGAAAACATTGCAAACGATCTGTAAAAAAATAATTCTTGAACAAATTTCGGAACTGTTTTGTTTTTATAGATTTGAAAAGGAAATTATGGAATATTGAAATCAAATTTTGATATATAATTTTGTTAACTTGAAGAAAGGTGTAAAATTGTTGAAAAGTTCACATTTTTTGAAAAAGAAAATCTAAATGGGTAAAATTAATTGAGATTATAGAACTCTTTCAAGAGTGTTTTTATTAATAATTTCATTGTTTTCACATAAACATCTAGTTGGTAACAATTTGTTTAACAAATAATCTTCAAAGGTTGTGGCATATGATTCTGATTTCGCAGAATATCATAAATAGTTTTTCGCAACTTTCTGCGGTTGGGAATCTTTTCATTTTTTATCAAACATAATATTTCCAATGAAAATTAAATTGGTTTTTTGTCTTATCCTTTTATTCACAACTTGTCTTTGTGAAGACGAACCATGTTTTGATGATGGTAATTGTAAAGAGTCAGGTTTACCAAGGTGTAACACCGAAAAAGAAATTTGTGTTAAATGTGTTGAGCCTTCTGATTGCTCACTCGATCAATATTGTGACACAAGTGAAAATCTGTGTGTAGAATATAGCGACGATGAAAAACTTGGTAGTTTTTGTAATTCGCATTTTTGTTCCGAACAAGAAGAAAAGGTCGTTTGTGGGAAATGTGAAGAAGACAACAATATAATTTGGGAAGGGCAATGTGTTAATTTTAAATGCGAACAATGCAACACAAAATATCCTGATTTGGGATTAGTGTAAGTTTTCTTTTCACTCTCCTTTCTTTCTTTCTTTCTTTCTTTCTTTCTTATTTTCTTTTTTTGTTCCTTGAATGTTTTTTGAAATTTTGTTACCGATCAACGAATTCCTTAAGGCTCAGATACTCGACACAAAAACAACAAAGATTTTTTTGTTTTTTTTTTACAAATCAAGAACAGAAAACGAAAAAACACAAATTCACAAAGAGTCAACTTTTGAATCTTTTCCCATTTCTATTTTGAGTTTTCTTTCCAATAATGTTTTGGAACATTCTCTTCTTTTCGTTAATTCCTTCTATTTTTTTTAATTTATTTTATTTGTTTTTTTTATCAAAACCAATATACCCTAAAGATCACAACACCCAAATTCTATATGCGCTCCAAAGGGGGTTAGTGGATACGCTGGAAAACTAATTAAATATCAAACTAATGGTGATGGATCTCTTGGCTATATTTATCAAGATGTTTATTCTTTAACTTTCCTGTTTTATGGTATGATGGCCTTTTCTTATGTTATAGCACAAATCTTTTTATTGACTAAACTTTAAGTGAAAAATTACTATATTTTAAAAGGAACAAACCCTCCTTTTTTCATTCTTTGATTTTTCTTTTTCAAATTAGACCAAGGTATCTTTTGAATTTTGGGTTTTTTTTTTTAGTCGATTAGAATACTAAAAATAAAGTAATGCAAATTTTTAAACCTTATAATTTTTGATATTTTTTATCTTTACAAAACCAAAACTCGTTACAACAGATTTAAAACTGATAGACTAAAGAATTTATTGATTGCTGTTCAAATCTAATTATATTAATTAAAATTTTATCTCAAAGTTCAATAAGGAGGCTTAATTAAATCCCTAAAAATACCATTCTAATTGGTTTTGGAAAGATCTTTCGGTTTTTCGGCTCACAAATAATTTGGGATTTAATTTGTGAATTTGAAATAAAAATTATCATTTCTTTATTGAAAAATAATAGTTAATAATTTTGGCGATATTTCTATGCTTTTAAAATTTGATAAATTGATTTTTTTCGTATTTTTGAAGAGTTTCTTGATTAATTCATCAGTGTGAAAGGCTTTAAGAGTTTTTAATGGTTTTGAGAGAAAAAAATAAAAAGATTATTTTTTGATTGAATGTATTTAATTACTTAAACTATTAAAAATCCAAAATTTTGAAATCTATCAATACCAAACACTTTTAATAATTTGCTCACAATCCAATTTTAACCACCAAGGTTTGGTGAAATTTTTAATCCTTAAAACATGAGACACAGGTTTGGTTACCGTCTTAATTAATTGTTTTTTTTTCATAATCCTTGCCAAAATTCCCTAACATACCATCTAAACACCAAAAACCTACTCTAACATACTCGAACCTAAAAAAAAACTGAAAATAAAATTTGGATTTTATGTAGAACAAATCAGTTTGATTTAACTGTCTTATTTTGGTATATCTAAGGCGGTTATATTTTAAAAATCAAAGTTATCATATGATAATTTTCCCAGAGAATTATTTTAAAATAAAATAATTTTGACTTCTCTTATTTAAATTAACAAGAAAGTACATTTTTATAACTTTCAAGTGTCCTCTCGTTGTAACTGGAATCCTAGGTTCCAAACTATTTCTTTATTCAAATACATGGTTAAACTGGTAGAATGAAAGGAAATTTGACAAGAACAATTGGATAATGTATTTAGAAAAGAATTAAAAAAATTGAAATCAAACAATTTTATAAATTGATCAAGAAAAAATGAAAAAAAATAATTTGTTTATTGATCTTTTTGGAAACTTTAGGGCTTAATTTTTTACAATAAGACGCTTTTATAATATTGAAAAAAATACCTAACATGAAAATAATCCCTGACAAGATTTTTAAATTGTTAATATTAGGGAAATTATTGTGTAATTGCTAAATATTTTTTTTAATTTAAAATCAAATCCGTTATTTTTAAGAATCAAACTTTGAAAAATATAACTACACACTTATTAGAATGATCATTAATTAAATTAGTTTTGTTCTGAACACCATCCAATCAATCAAAAAACAAGAATAAAAATTATCACTTTCCAAACTCTTACAAACATCTATAAAACTCTATATTTTTTCAAAATAAGTATATCTACTTTTGTTATCAAACAATAAAATGAGTATTATATATACAACACACTATAATTTACCATAGGAATGTTATTTCAACAGTTCATAAAAAATTTGGTTAGTTATAAAAATGTTATCATTTTATTCTGTGCTAGACTGAAAAATGACAAAAAATAAAATATCTACATGGATGATTTGATTAGCTTATACTTTAGATAAACTTCTTGCCACTTTGTTACTCTTTCAATTTTGACTATTTTCAAATTGTGAATTGTTATTTTTTGTTATTCAAAATATCTTTTTCAATTGATAGTGAGAGTTTCTAATTATTAAAATTAGAAGAGTTGCGGGATAAATCAGATTAGTAAATTTTATGTAGATCAAGTATAATAGCTTATACGAATTTTCGAAAAAAGTGAAAATGAAAAGAGTCTTTTAATTATCTGACTTATCTAATTAGAATGTTTTTAACAAACAATAATAATAAAAAATAAAAGAACCAGTTAAAAAATTTCTAGATCAAACTGATCAATTTGTTTGAGTTTGGCAATTTAAATATGATTTTGAGAAATTCTGTAAGAGTGAAAATTTTTCAAAATATGAAAAAAATTCTTAGAATTTTTTATATTTTTTTTTTTATTTTTTTTCCATAATAAAATCCTCAATACATTTTTTGTTTTTTGTTTGTTTTTGTATTTTATTTTAATTGTGTGTATTTAATCACCAGTTTCAAATAAGAGCTCATACAATGTTGTTCATTACTCAAAAAATAGCTGATTATAATTCCCAATTTGTGATATTTAAAATATCACATATCGAGAATTATAATTAGTATATTTTTATGAATTCACAAAATTAAACCAGTTATTTTATAAATTTTTATTTTTTTCAAAGTTACTTTTTCAATACAAACCAAAAAATTATTCTTTCTTCTTCAAAAGAAATATTTTTTTTTTGAAATAATTTAGAAATCACTAATATGAAGATATACAATTAAAAACTTCAAGTTAGAGAAAATATTACTTCAATTTCCTTTCGTCTGGTTAATTGAGTTTGTTAATAATATAACCAATATTTCAGTTCTTAACAATATTGGGGATTTTGTATTTATTATTTTTAATTTTATTACGAATTTTAAAAGTATCTAGTAGAGAAATAATGAACTATTTTATTTTTATATTTATTTTAAGCTAGATGTTTAGAATTCCTTTTATTTGTGGCTATTTTTTTTTTAATTTGAGAAATAAAAAGAAAATTTAATCATTTTTTTTTTTCTTAAATTAAAAAAAACCGCCATTAGCTTTACAAGAATTTAAAAGAATTGAGTAAAATCTTTGATTTTTCTCTATTATTTAGAACTATGGAAAACCTTCGTTAGGTTTTCGGGCGTTTTCTGTTTATTTGTGAAGTGTTCTAGGTTTTTTTTTGAGGTTTTCTATTTTATTTCGAAAATCTATTGATTTTCGTTAGGTTTTTTTTAATTTTTGAAATACACCGAAAATTTAAAATTTTCTGTTTATTTCAAAAAGTAAAAAAAGCTCAGAACACTTCACAAATAAATAGAAAACTCAAAAAAACCTAACTAAAATCAATAAATTTTCCAAACAAAACAGAAAATCTCAAGAAAACCTAGACACTTGACGGCACTCTATGACAATCCACGAATTTCTAAATTGTTATTTTAAAAATTTTTTTAACATATTAAAATTAATTTTTTTACTCACTAATGCGAATAAATATGATGAATCCATTTTTATTAATAATATCAAAATAGTAATTATATTATTTTTTAATAAATTAGATATATTAATTTTTTTTAAAATCCAGATATCCAGAATTGAAGATTATCCTCAAAAGACTAGGCAGTTCCAGAGAAAATGATCCAAATCTTTAAAAATATGTATTTTTTTTTTTTTTTTGACTTTTTACATAATTTACAGTATTTTGATTTGTCCCTGTTTATAACTACAGAATATCTATATAAATAATTTGTAAAATTCAATAGTTGTAAAATTGGTGTACACTGCTTCAATTTCAAATATTTTTTGTAGTTTTTTTTTCCAGAATCTAAAGAATATATACAAATCAGAGATTTTTTCTAACCGTTTGAAGTTCTGAAAACCTAGGCACTTGATGACACAACTTTTTATTAATATTATTTTGAAAAAAGATTATTTTTTAATATTTTTGAACTAAAAACCAGAATTTTTTCAAAACATGGGCTGAATAGGGTAATATTTTTATAATTTTTTTTAATAATACAACCAAAGCATATCAAGAGACAATTTAATTATTTTTTATGGGGTTGTTCATTCTATAAAGAAAAACGAATAATTTAGATTTAAAATTTAATACAAATTAACAAAACCAATGATATCCTTGATATTATTCAAAATAAAGACACATTATTTATCTTCCAATAAGTAATGATATAAAGAAAATTAACATTCTTTATTTAAAATTTGAAACTAAAATTTAGAAATTATAGTGGTGCCCATATGTGTCTAGCATTTTCTTAATTTCCAAAAGAATTGAGTATAGAAAAAAAATTGTTTTTAAATTCTCAAATTAAAAAAATGCTAACATCTGTTTTCGAGGATTCAAAAGAATTGTACAAAATCTTTAATTTTACCTTATTGTTTTAAATTCTGAAAAACCTAATTATTGAAATAAGAAATTAATTTGTGCCCAATAAAAGAAAAAAAGAAAACAAAGTATCTTTTATTTAAAATAAATTATTATCATTTTGAGAACCAGATCATAAAAAATAATAAGTTATAGACTCAAAAAAATTTAAAAGAATAACAAACCAAATACACACATTTTTCAGAACTCAAAATTTAAGTAAATAATGTATAAAAATGTAAAAAAACAAATTTAACATTAAAAAAAAAAAAATTGATGAGAAAATTTTTAGAAAAAGTTTAAATTGTTGTGATCAATAAATTTTTTAATATTTTTATTTTTTTGAATTGTCAGAACGTTACTTGGGGGTGACAAGATTTGTATTTTGTTAATGCAAATATTTATTTTTGACAATATCATGCTTTATATAAATTTCTTGCAAGATTAATGGTATTTGAATTCTAAATAGGAAAGAATTTTCACTTCCCTTTCCATTATATTTTTTTTAAAAAAATACAGTTCTCACAGAAGTTGGTTGCAATTTGAGGCTCTCGATCTATATTCTCAAAGTGAAATTGAAAATGAATTGAAAAAAAATCCCATTTATAATTCAAATACCAGTATACAAAAAATACAATAATTAATACTAGAATCTTTCCTCATTTTTGTTTGGTTAGATTAAAACAATTCTATTTTGGGTTTGCAAAAGAATTATTTGATCTACATCATTGTTCCATTAAGAAGTTTACCACAAAAACTTCCATTACGACATTATCTTATGAAAAGATTTTCGTAGAAGAATTTTTGAAACTTTTTTCCTATTTGATAAATATACAAGAATTAATTTAAAATTCAAAAGGGAAAATACCAATCTTTTATAATTCATTTATTTTTTTTTTAATTGATAATTAGGTAATAATATCGAAATGTGAATCTGGAATATTGATTTATCTTAATTTCATTTGGGTAATTATACAAAATTCTTGTAAAAACCATTTTAAAAAAAAATCTCTACATTTTAGATCGTATTTGTATCATAGATAGTACTTTAAATTCTGAAAAAGATTTTTGTTTTGATAATTTACATGTCAAAAAATTTAATCAATGTGGCCAATCAGAGTATACAATTAATGTAGGGAGGGGGGTTAAATCACAAAATTTCATCTCAAATTGGCTAGATCATATCTTGGGTTTTTTTTATTGTTTGATGAGAATAGTTTTTTAAAAAAAAAAATTGTTTTTTTTTTTTTTAAAATTATTTAAGAGAGGGGAAGTTAAAACATATCGTTTACCAGAAAATCTAAATTTCTATTTGGGAATTTAAAAAAATCTCAAAAATAAATCTATTATTTACAAAAAAAATAATTATTGTAACAATATTCAAGAGTTGAAAAAACTAATTTTACAACTAAGATCTTAAAGTTTAAAAAAAAATCTGTTGTTGAAATGTTTTGAATTTGAAGGGCCGTTATTGTGGTGTGATTGGAAAAATCTCTCTTCAATTTGTGATATACCAAAAAAAAAAAAAAAAATTCTAAATTAAATTTTTCCACAAAACATAATTCCTCATACCTTATATAATTTAAAGGTTGTTAGAAAAGAGGCGATTGGTATATTTCAAAATACAATGTTTTGGTTTTTGAAGGAATCAGTTAGACTTTGTACACTTTTTTGAAAAGCAAATTTTTTCTACAAAAGCAGAAAAAAACTTGAAGGATGTTCAAAAAGAGAGCTTAAAACTTGTTGCTAAATAATTTTTAATAGTTTCATGATTTTTGGTTTCTCATTGTGATTATTTTCTTTAAGAGAACAACTGAGAAAAAAGATATTATTCAACTACAAACCCAAAAATCTTTTTTCAAAAAAAATGATTGCATTAAAAAAAATTCCAAACACATGTTAGATTTGTTTTTGGCATTTTTTTTCTACATCAAAATACAAAAAAAAAAAATGAGTTGTCTAAACCTGTCCAAAAAAAGTGGTTAAATGTGAAAGTGCTATTTCAGAATGGCCGATAAGTAGCAAATCAATACACATAATAAAATTTTTGATAAAATGAAAAAGAATAATAGAGACACAAAAACTTTTAGAACGTGACTTTTTTTCGGCAAATTAGTTTTTAATAATCCCATAAAAAGATAACAATTTCTCATTTGACCCAGATCTCTTGGATTTACTATTAATTTCAAAATGTTGATATCATTTTAAAAGTCAACTTACCTGAAAAGAAGCCAACCCATTTTTGAACAATTAAGGATTTTGTATCTTCTTAGAATCCTATTGGAGCAACTTTTGAATTATCTAAAATTACAAAAAAGTAAAAATTCTTGAAAATTTCCTTTTTCAACAAAATATCAGCAAATCCAAAAATCCTTTTGTTTTTTCAAAACTGAATCAACCTCACACAGAAGTGGTTTTGAATATTTGGTCGGTGTCTTGGCATCTTGAATCTGAATTATCTAAATAACTTGAAAAAAAAAATCAAACCAATTACCCAAAACTCTTCCAAACTTTTAAATAACTTGATAATATTTAGTAAGGTATCCAAAATTTCCTTGAATCACAACCGAATTGAGGTCATCAAAAATAGACTTCAATTTCTGTTTACAATAACAGAACAAAAAATTAAATAATCTATTTTTCCTAAATATTTCTCCTCTCAAAAAAACAAAAAAAATATTTAATGATGTGAGTACCTTTGAAATGGGAACTGATCATAATCTGAATTCAAATTTTCCCAAAATATAAATGACTGAAAAGGAAATGAAGAATGTTTTTTCCCATTAAATAATAAAAGATCGTGACACAATAGTCCCCCATTTCATTTACTAGAGATTGTAAAAGGAATTTTATAGGTATGGTATTTTGGAATAAATATATCTATTGAGCAAATAGAAATTTTATTTTTTTTTAAAAACTTATTGGTTTTTTTTTTATAGCTGTTTTTTGAAAATCAAAACGATTTTTTTCTGAAGAGGAAGATTTAGTTTGATTTAAAATGAGATTCTACCTTGTTTTACTTTTGTTCCTCTTTTTGGTTGTGTTTACACAACCATTTGAGGAAGACAAAGAAAAAATGGAATGGATCAAAAAGGACGCCCTTGAAGCAAAAATGAACTTGAGGCCTTCTTATACGAGGACAAAGGAAGAGGATGATGAGAAGTATGATTATGATTTTGTTTATCATTCACTTGAAAAAAGTAAAAGATCTGATCTTCAGAAAAGTGAAAGATCACTCCAAGATGTCACTGTTTCTGAACCAGCAATTATCCCGTTTGGACGTGGCCAAGAAACTACAGCCTATATGCAGTAAGTACAAAACAAAAAAACATTATAAAAAATCTCTATCTATTTTTTATTTTTATTCTTGTGAAGGGAGGAATGTTTATTATTAGTAAGAGAAGTTAGACTTTTTTGAAATTAAGAAATAAAAGGAAAATTTATTTAATTTTTGGTTAATTTCAAAAAGTAAAAAAAACTGCAGTTAGCTTTTCCAGAATTTAAAAGAATAGAGTAAAACCTTTTGAATTATGTAAAATCAAGGAACTCTACAGCACTCAAAGGACACTTTTTTTTAATTTTTTTTTTTTAATTAAACGAAATAATGTAAAATCATTGATCTTCTTCTATTCTTTGGAATTAAAGGAAAGTATAAGCACTTTATACCACTCTGTGAGACTTGAAAACACTACCCTAAACCTTAAATTTTTGTTTAGAAAATGTTTGTAAGGCTCAAAAATGTATCTTTTAATTGAACTCTGATAAGAAACATATTAAATTTTTTTCTAATTGATAAAAAATATTAATATTTTTAATTTACATCTGTTTTTATAAACTGCCAACAATAAATTTGAAAAGAGTTCCTTCAAGCTGTATAAACTGCACCTTGTAAAATGTTTAGGGAAAAAATTATAAAACCATTTAATACAACTATCGAAGAAATAATACTGTTAATTGCAAAATATCAAGATCAAAATTTTTATTCAGCTTTCCTGAAAAATCACATGCCTTCCAAGAATCAAAAAATAATCATCAAAGCTACCAATTCTAAAAGTTGAAATTAATAATTTAAGCTGATTTTTTGAAATTAAAAATTTGAAATCTTTGCTTGATTTAAAAATCTTTTTTTTGGAAAGCTGAATGAAAATTTTGTTCAATTTATTTTGCAACAAATAGTATTATTTTTAAATTCAGATATATAGATTGTTTATTATTGTCAAAGACTAGCAATTTCACAGAAAATGTTTAAAAGAAACTGCTTTTTAAATGTCCGATTCTTTTTCTTCTTTATTTCAATATAATTAATTTTTTCTAATATAATTATTTTATTATTATGCATTTATTTTTCTATAGACACGCTTATCAACATGTTATTAACCAATTAAAAACCTACAAGTCACAATTTTTAATTTACCCAAGAACTTTTACTCATACACAAGACTCTGTAAATAAATCCTTTTTTATTTTTTTTTTAAAAAAATTTCCTAAAAACCTTTTTGATAATCCCAATTACAATAAGTGTTTTTTTCCAAAAACAAAAAACAAAAAACAAAATATACTAAATCTCTATAAATTTAAAAATCCAAACAAAAAATAATTTGAATAGGTTACATATACTTATGAAGATGGATCAATTTTTGATCTCGATCCTGACATGCCAGATGAAGATGACGAATCAGATTTCTTCAATTACATCGAAGCAAACACAGATATCAATTTAGAAAATGCAAAAGCACTTTATGACACAAACATTGCTGTTTTACAAATTGTTGATGGTGGCGATCTTACTTATGAAGGTGTTTATTACTGTAATT
The DNA here is from genome assembly GCA_027625915.1 of Anaeramoeba flamelloides. Classification (NCBI taxonomy): domain Eukaryota; family Anaeramoebidae; genus Anaeramoeba; species Anaeramoeba flamelloides. The sequence continues at coordinate 3,529,957 of JANTQA010000072.1, forward strand.
CACTTCGTACTTTCTTAGGTAAATGGGATCAATGTTATACTATGACTGAATACAAGGCGATGGGAAGTCCTTATTTAGGAAATACCAAGTTCTTATATTTTAATGCCGAAGATGTTCAAAATTACTTGTCTACATCATATGGGTTATTTATTTTACCAGGTTTGTAACTTATTTTTAAGAGATTTTTCAAAAACAACAAATTGTTTTTGAAGTTTCATCAATTTAAAAACTAACAATAAAACACCCATAAAACTAACGAAAACATAAAAAAACAAAAATAAAAAACTCAAATAACAATAAACAGACATTGCACGAGGCTCAGAAGACAAAATTATTGAATTATTAGGGGAAACTGGTAAAAATAAGATCCAAAGCTATGTCGAAAATGGAGGGACCATTTTAGCCTCTGGTAAATCAGGATATTTACTTGAAAAGTTAGGATTAATTGTCGAAGGAACATTTGACACTGAAAATACACTTCAAGCCGAGGACGCAATTGCAGCTACAAGTGGATGTAGTGACTCAGACTTTACTGAATCTGGGACTGAAGATTTTTTCCACCGAACACTTTGCTTTGGAACAAGGGAAGCCGACAATACTGAACGCCAAATGCCCTTGTTGTCTGCGTATGTTCCAGACGCATCAAATGATCCCGATTTGACAGCATACATTAACTTCAACGGGAACGCAGAATCTACACAGCTCAGCTACAAGGACTCGGATGGTTACTCAACAAACATTGACGGTGGTACATTTCCTGCCATCTTGAGAAAGCCCCTGGGTGAGGGGCAAATGATTATCTCACTTGGTTCGACAGCGTTTAAGCAATCGCGATATGCATGGTTTTATAACATCTACTTTGCAGCGATCAGCCGTGATTTAATTTTGGATCGAGTTTTGCCGAACGAAATCATACCTGCCTTAGAAACGTATTCTGTGACTATTGAGGCCACTTTCACAAACTATTTCACACGACAACTTAACAATGTAGAGCTATATGCCTTTTCTGTCCAGGGAACAGAGTTTAACACACCTATACCAAGTGGGTGTGTTGTACATTATAATGACACCACCGTTGACAGCACTATTTACAATGTTGACGAATACTTGATTTGTACAACAAATTTAGCCGCAGGGGCAAGTAGAACCTTTGATTTAAGCATATACATTTTCGAAGAGACTGTTACGCAAAAGGGAGACGACACACTGATCCTCTATAACAGATTCACCTATGATGATCCTGACACAGATGACACAGTGGGTATATACCCCGGTAATCTCTATGTTGACGCCCGAATGGCAGCCTTAATTAGAGCCTCTTATAACCCCGATCCCTCATCCATATACCCAATTAAAGGAGAGGGCAATTTCATTGACGATGTTTTGAATGCAGAAAACAAGGAAAACACCCTGGCTGAAGAAGTTCTTCATGTTGCCATTGTACCCCTTATTTCACCAGTCACCGATGGTAGCGATCAGGCAATGGTGGCGTGGGAAATCACATTGGATTGGCAATACTACAACAACCATAACTGGATCTTCCCATTTGAATCGAACTTGGAAGACTTTGACTATTTGGAATACTTGGAATTGTATAACTTCAAGGCCTCCCTCGCGGCCGACTGGGACACCTCTGTTAAAATTTCAAAGGAATTAACGCGGGACGAAATCCCCGAAGACGCAGACCTAGGTGACGTTTTACATGCCGAATACCAAACAAACATCGACTCGCTCAATACACGTGTTAAGCAGAGCTTTTTTGAAGATGCAGATCTCTTTTTTGAACACGCGACCCAGAGATTGATGGTTTATTGTGATACCACGGAGGAATTGCCAGCACAGGAATTCTGGGTTGACGTGAGCAACATCCCCGAGGGTGAATGGACAATGAAGGATGGCAATAAGGTTGAGAAAAAGAAACTCTTTTGGGTTCGAAATGACATCTATTTCTATGACGCAGTCGACGGGACATCTGTTTATCCCCTACCCTCGGGTATCACAGAACCACAAACTGTTTTCACCATAGATCGATTCACACCAAAAACAACCACCGAGGAATGTGTTGATGGACTAGGTAGCATTGAGGCGAGATTCTCCGATCCTGGCTGGTATAACTCGTCGACGGAACCTGGTATTAAGTACAACGAATATTACAATGAAATCTTGATGCCCTGCGGTAGACAAGAGAATACAATCAACTGGGAAGATATCCCAGCGTCCAATTCCGACAGTGGGTACAGACAAACACATTATATCTTTCCTAATCAAGACTCATGGATCGAATCTGCTGGTGATCTCATGGACTTTGACGAAACCACTGGTGAATACTTGAACTACCCCGAGCTGAAATATGCTGAAATTTACGGTGCCACATTTACACTAGATCCTTCGACAACATACAAGGGTGGTTATTTTGAAATCATTTTATCCGACGGCTTTACAGGCGGTGTAAATCCTGTGTCAAATGAGTATATAACATTCTCTGCAGATCAAATTGCCATTTGGAAAATGACTTGGACCTCGGGTACAAGCACCCTGAGAATCTATTTCAAAAGAGGTAATATGCCCAACGAATCAGATGGTGTTGACAATCAATTGGAAGTCAACTTTGAAGAATACAATAGTGCTGAAGACGAGATTATTTTGGGTATGGACGTCTATGCCCTAACCTACGATCTCTCGAGCCCAGAAACTGATTATGAAACCTATGAACTGAGCCATACTGAGACTCTCAATATTACTAAGCGTGGATGCTTTGTATGCCCCGCCATCAGAATGGAATTTGTCCTCAGCAGAGGCGATAATGATGATGAATCCTATATGAACGAATATGAAGCCATGGAACCATTTGTCAGATTTGGTGTCTATGTCCAGGAATTAAAAAATCATGTCACAATTTACGGATCCCTTGAGGTGCACCCTATTAGCGATCCGGGCGCAGTGGCGCTATCTGGAGGAATGGCAACAATCACACACGTGGGCATTAGCTCGATCCCCTTTAGAGAATTCTTGACCACCGGTGTCAGGCAATTGATCCCCGCGGGTACGGAGACAGGCAGAGTGGAATGGAAAGATATCTGGGGCAGACATTGGGTACAACCCGTACGATCCATCTTTTTAGATGTGCCACCAATCCCGCCACCACTGAAGAATTTCATCATGACAACCACTTTTGAATTGCTAGACATGGACGGCAATAGAGTGCTGGACTGGAACAGTGACGAAGAGTTGGACATTCACGTTCAGGTCAAATTGCTCAATAACTATCCCAAGTACTTTGAAATCACAGCTTGTCCAGAGAATATGTACAACCAACTTTCGAAAAAGCAAGAAGACCGAGACCGTTGGTTCACAGAGCCCAATGAAGAATTTCTCTATAGCGGATCGGATACCAATTACGATGTCTGGATCCATCAGGGCCATTCGGCCAAATATGGTGTTTGCTTCATGGAAGACGTAGATACCACGATCCTATCCGGTGAGCAATTAACGGATGCGCACAGACAAACAATGGAAGACACCCAGCATTGCAGCGACACCGAATACCAGGACCAAGGAGAGGAATGCCAATCAATCAACATCGACGTTCCTACAATCAGCAAGAGACCAGACGATGATGAAACCGACACATGGAATTATTGTGCCAGGGTAGACAATTATTATCCCAATAACTATATCGTTAAGAGTATTGGTATGTGGGATTTGACGCACATCGATTATGACGATAACCCACAGGATAAGGCCTACAAATACCACATGGATAATAGACTGCCAAGTATTGACAACAGTATCATTCGACCACACAACATTATTGCATTCCCCATCTTCAAGGGGTTGGGCTATGAAATGTATTATGAGTCCAACCACACAAACCCCAAATTTGAGGATTCAGGTAACATGGGATGGTGGTCCGATAATTTACAAACTCGAGATGACACATTGGTCGCCGGCCAACAAACTTCGAATGCAGTTTCTGTAGACAAATTTGATTACAGTTTAGAAGACGACGCCAAGGGTTGGATCGACATTACAGATCTGGAAGAAACAGTTGAAGATGAAGATGACTACGCTGCAAATGCCCTGACCAATATTTATACATGTAATTTCAACAGGCATAGGGTTAGAGTTGATCCACAGGGCGAGAAAAGATCATATTTGCGCAATGTGTACCAAAACAACATGGTTCCCGTGGATACAACACTGACAAAGTATGACGCAAAATTGACCAGTTATGATTGCAGTCAAGTGGAAGAGCAATACACCCAAGAAACAATTCATGAATTCAATAACTATTTGGAAACCGAAACAGCGCGTGATTGGCTATACTTTGCCTCCAATTTACGAGGAGGTGCCAAGGAAAATTTGCATGTAATTTACAAATTGGAACCATTTGAAGATGTCATGTACGAATCATTGGCTGCCAAAATACATGACGGTGGGAGATTTGTTTATTGGAATCCAGCAAACGGCCCCAATAGTTTCTTAATAGTTGACAATCCGGTATCAACAGTGAATGCCAAAAGATGTGATTTCCTTCTGTACCAAGAAATTTTCCCTACTTACACGACAACCTACGAGGCAATCGTTTTTGATGTAGCAAAGATCTACGATTATGAAGAGATCTATCGAACATACGACGATAACATTTACATCAACCATTATGGCTTTGGGGATTCCTCAATAAGTGTCTACGTTGGCGCAGCAGATGGCACAAGCTCTGCATTAGAGGGCACGGCAGGTGAAGAAACATACATCAAAGTTGAATTCTTTAACAACGCAGGCTTTGACTGGAATCTCTATGACAACGCTATCGAGGCTGAGGATATTGCCACCAAGCCCATCAGTGGCAACGATTTGTTATATGGAATCTGCCATAACTTGAAGCAACCAACAGAATACCTTTTCATGACTGTTGACATCCCAGACGAATTAGAAGACTATATCGAAATCAAGCCCTCCGAACATGCGCTTGAAATTGCTGCCACTTTCTTTGACTTTGAAAGTGTAAATGTGGTCACAATTCGCGACGGCTTCAAGGCTGTATACTTTTATCATTTAACGATCCTTCAGGATATCCCAGACGAGTTGAAGGGGAAACTTTGGGAATTTGAAATGAATTTACATGAGTCCTATTTCGACAAATTGCCCAACTATAACGACCCAACGACAGACGGCTTCCATGATTATCATTTACAAATCCCCTCTTGGTATATTGGCTTCAAACGATATGGAAACATTTATTATTCAAGCGGATATTCTTCAAACTTGGAAGTTAAACACTATATCCCAGAAGATTTCAGTGTGCAGGGCGCCAAGTGGATCCAATATTCTGACATCCAACAGCTTCGGATCTATTCCACCGAGGAAGATAACAGAAGCAACCTCTTAGAATTCTATGAAGGCCTTGAGAACGATGTTGAATATTCCAAAACCTTTGCGGACGATCAGCAAATTATCACATATGACCTTGAGTCAATTGCGCCAAAATTCCCCATCGTTAAAGACAACACATATGATGAAGCATGGCTATACATTCTGTTATTCAGCCAGCAATCACAAATGACCTATGGCAGAAATGTTGCTTCCTATCATTTAGAAATCGATTACGACGATTGGAAGGAGAAAAGAAAGCACGACGAAGTAACCTGGGATTATTATATTGATGCTAAGGGCGCATGGTTAGAGGGGAGCTATGAAGGCACCCTTGTGTCCCATTCCACTTACCAAGAATTAGTTGATCAGACGTTGTATTACGAAGAGGATGGTGTCATCAAAGTGACAGGCACATTTGAGAATGTTGGTTCGGATATCGCATACAATGTGGACTTCCGTTTCAAGGTCCCAATATCCATGGAGCCCGTTTTTGAAAAAATTGACGACGAATATACATGGGGACCGATCGTCGTTGGTATCGATTATAGAAACTTGACTGTGCACACAGAGCAACAATTGATCCCTTATGATATCACCGCCTGCGACGTATATTTGAAATACACCGACGAAGATCCAGACCTTGTCACAGAGGATGGTGAATATAGATTATTTGTTGAAGATTTGGTTTCCTTACTCGACATGACCGAAGTGGAAAATGAGCTCCGTGTAACGCAAAATTTGGAGACCCAATATTATAAAAAATTGGAAGTCGGTAATAAACCTAAGGTCAATATCGAAGGCGAAGAAGTTGACGGTGGAGAAAAATATGAAATCAAACTGACAGCTTCTTTAGAAAATGTCGATAATAGTGACGAAGTTACCTATATCTGGAAAAGACGATCGATCAAACCAGACAAGGTAGATTGGTCGACCATTTACGTGACAGAATCAGACTCAATCACTAACATCCCATTAACAGAATCTACTAGTGAATACAGTTTTGAATACGCTGTTTCAATCACCTACGATTCCAAGGAGGCAGTCAACCAAAACCCAGACTCAACCTCAGTGATCGCAGAATCCCATACTTATAATTATGACAAAGATTCCATTAACGGCGAATACTTCTTGTTCCTATTGTTCTTATTGCCAGTTGCTGGTGCTGCTATTTTCGTTTTCTATAAACGTCGAAAAGAAAGCCAATTAGGCGCAAGTTCTTCTTCGAAAAAGAAAAGAAGAGCACTTCCAAAGGTACCTACAAATTCCACCAAAGATGTTGAATTTAACAGTAAAGTTGAATATTTCGTACAAAAGGAAGAAGATGTCTATGAACGCGAAATCGAAATGCAAAAATTTAATGAACAAAAAAAACAATATTCGAAAGAATTTACCCATCATGATGTAGATATCAATTACGTAGCAACAGGGGTGGTACCAATTACTGTTGTTGAAAAAAATGAAGAAGAAGAATTTTAAGGTTTTTATTCTGATTAATTGCTTTTCTTTTAAAAGTATTTTATTTATTACTCGATACTGTTACTTTTTAATTCATTTTGCTTTTTTCTCTCTTTTTTACACTTTTCTCTAATTTTTTTTAGTTCTCAAAATAAATTTTTATGAATTTCTTGATTTTCTGTAACTTTTTTTTCACTTTCTTTAATAAAAATTACTATTAATTTTTTTTAATTTGATTTTACTTTTTTTTTAGATAATTATTTGATATTTTTTCAAAGTATTTTTTTCATTTTTAAATATGCTATTGAAAATAATAATCTGAAATAAAAAATAATCCCTGACAAGATTTTTAAAGGTGAGAATTAGGATAATTGTTGTATATAATTAAAAAAACTTTTAAAATCAAATCCTTATTATTAAGTATCAAACTTTTAAAATGAAAAATAATTCACTGGCTTATTAGAATGATAACTAATTAAATTAGACTTGTTTAAAAACCTATTCAATCAATCAAAAAAAAAGAATTTAAATACAATTTTCCAAACCTCTAAAAAAACTCTATTGTTTTTTAAAATAGGAAAATCTCCTAAGGTTATCTAACAATTAATCGAGTATTCTAGAGACAACCTACTTTACTGAACATTAGGTAGGTTTATTACTAGGCTTATAAAAAATTTGGTTAAATATAAATAGGATTTGATTTTAAATATTTGCAATTACATAACAATTTTAAGAATATTAACAAGATAAATCTTGTGGAGGATTATTTTCAGGGTAGGTTATTTTTTTTTTAATAATCGATAGTCAGTTAATTTTTACATTAGTGAAAACCATAAGTTTTAATAATAAGCAAGAAAATAGTCTTAAAAAATATGGAGGATTGTTTGAAGATCGTATAATTGACTTTTAAACTTTTTTTCACTATCAATTAAAGAGAAACCAGATTCAAAATTTGAAAATATTGTTTTTTTTAGTTAACTTTATATTTTATAATAAAATATTTTCTGAATAAAGTTTCTCAATTGTAATGAATGAATTATATGTGTTTAAAGAGTTTGAATTATTATTTTATTTAAAATGTTAATTTTGGAAATTTTAACATTTAAATCATTTTTTGACTATTTATACTTGTTTTTTATTTTTTTTATATCTAATTGTTTTGTAATTTTTGTTTTATAGTAGATTCGAAAGTATTTGGCAAAAATATGTTATTTTAATGTTATTGAAACAGTAAAATACAAAGGTAGAAAAATAATATTGATTTCTGATAGAATTTTATTTGATCCATAATTGAAAATCAAAATAAACATATTTTTTTTATTTTTTTTTCAATAGTTTTCATAGAATTTTAGTTTTTCAATTTTTATGAAAAAACTATTGACTGATTAGTTTTTTTTATCATGGATATCAACTAAACTCTAATCTGTCATATCTTAATTTTTTTTTTTTATCACTTCTTCAAGGGGAAATTATGAAAAATCATAATTGATATATATATATATATTTGTGGCAGTTTGGCAGAAAATAAGTTGGATATTAAAAAAGTCTCTTATTTTTTTTTTGAAAAGAATATTAAACAGGTTATTTATTTGTAACAAAAATCAAATTATTATTAGTCATAAAAATGTCTAGAAATGAAAGATAAGTATTTTGGTTTTGTTTCCATTTATTTTCTTTTGAAAATTTCAAGTAACATTGAAAAGCTTTTAATTTCATTAATATTTCTTTCTTATATACTACACTTTAACTATTTTTCTTTAAATGGTTATGTTTTTTCAAACTCGAATTTATAACCAATATTTTTTTAATATTAAAACTAAAGTTATTGGCAATGGATTTCGCTAATTTACAACCAGTTACACTTTTAAGGAACAAAGGTTCAAGGGTAATCAAGACATTAAAAAAATCCCAAATTTTAGTGCAAAATGAGAATTTTTGTAAATTAACCCACTAAAAAAATTTTTCAAAAAATGTTCGATAATTTAAGATTTTTTTATGACCTTAGTTTTCGTTCAAACCATGTAAATTATAAATGAAATTGATTTTTACTATTTAAATATGAACCCCATTCTAAAAATTTGGACCCACCCAAAATCAAATATAGACAAAAAAAAACCAATTTATTGTATTTGATTTAAAATTTTATGGTTGACTTGGAAAGACTGTAAGTAAACATTTTCATCCAAATAAAATAAAAAAATATAAAATCCAAAAATAAAAATGAGATGTCCAAAATAATGAAACGAGCTGAACAAAAAATGTATTGGTTAATTTGTTGAAATTTCACCAACAATTGAGGATCGATCAAATGATTCTTATTTTCATTGATAAAATAATTGTATGTGATTATCCAATTTAACAAACTCAACACTAACCTTCTATCAACCATAAAAAAAATTTTCCAGATCTAAAGAAACATATTATGTAACTCAAAAAAGAAAATGAAAACAAAACAAAAAAGACAAAAAATGAAATGTTTTGTAAAATCAAAATTCTTTCCAAATTGAATTTAATATGTAGTAATAATGTTCTTTCAACTATTTAAACTGTGTCCAAATTTTTGGAATAAATTTTAATTAAATTAAAAATAAATTAATAATTTTTATTCAAAGGTAAAAATTTAATTATCTTGAAATTTTTTCTAAATGCAAAATTTTTAAAGAAATGAATTTTTTCAATATCTTTATAAATAAATATAAGATATATATATATATATATAGGGCAATATAAAAGTGTCAAATTATTTTTGGAAAGTTAGTTAAACAACATTTCAAAAATCTAACTCACCTGAAATAAAAAATAGAAACAAAAAATATTCTTTTTTTCTCCAAGAATAACAAATAATTAAATATGATTTGCAATTCACTTTTAAATCATTCTAAATATATAAAAACCAATAATTAAGCAATATTAAAAAAAATAAAATCCCAAAACCAAAAAAATATTTTCTTATAATTTTTGAAATGAGCTTTACTGATTTTTTATTACTGAATTTTAACTGAAAATAAGATAAAAAAATAGATTGTTTGCTAATAATTAAATTCATTTTAAAAGACATTACATGGTCTCAATTTTCTTTAGTGTTTATTGACTTTTTTTAAGATTGTTTTTTTTCTACTTGATCTTTTTATTTTTTTTTAAAAATTTAAAAATAGGAAAAAAAGAAAAAAAAATTAAAAAAAAATAAAAATTAAAAGAAAAGCAAAAGAATAAATAAAAGTCAAAAAAAAAAAAAAATGATTTTGATCATAATAATTTAAATTTTATTTTAAGATAATCATCCGAGAAAAAAATTGAACTTATCACTTCAAATAGCATGATAAAGTGATTCAATTTTGTTAAAAAAAGTTTTGCATAGATATATTTCAGATAATTTTCCCCATTTTTTTTTCATTTTACATAATAAAAAAAATAAAAACAAAATTATTTTATAATTATTTTTTTTTTATATTAGTACAGTCAGTTTCACTTTTAAGACACAAACTTTGGATGAAATTTAAGACACAAAAAAAATCTCAAATTAAAGCACAAAATTCTCAAACAAATCCACATTTTTTGTATTTTTTTTTTTTCACAAATGATTTTATTAAAATCTTAATTTTGTGCCTTAATTTAAGATTTTTTTTGTTCCTTAAATTTCATCCAAAGTTTGTGTCTTAAACGTGGAACTGACTGTATTTAAACAGAGAACAATTATGATAAATATAATAAACAAATTATTTTTTTTTTTTGAGAGAAAAAAACTTTTTTTTTACTAATTTTTGTTTTTTTGACCAACTTTTATTTTTTTTTAAATTTGAATCCGATTCATAATTACTAACCCAAGGATGACAACTAGTCTTATTCTTCAGGGGCATTGTATCAAAAATCAAATTTTCAAAATAATTTAAACCTTGAATATATTGTTTTTTTTTTTTCATTTTATCTCGAATTATTTCACAATAATTTTTTGATAATATAATATAATACACTCTAGCAAGATTACTTAAAATTAAACTATTATTATATTTATGTCTTGATTTATTTCGATTAATATAAGTTTGGAATAGCATATTTAAATTAACAAACATTGAATTCTGAGCAAAATAATTTAAAAATTTATCATGAAATTGAAAAGAATTACCATTTGTAATTAAATGATCAAATATATCACTTTGCTGTGTTTGCCAATACCTACACTGTTGCTGTTTATTTATTATTGTATCATTTGTAGCATTGTTGTACATTTTTTTTGTTTCAATAAAATTAAATAATTTGTATAATATTTTTAACCCATAAGAAGAAACATTAATATGAGAACCAGTCGATATGAGAGAAACGAAGGATCGCAATATATGAGTATTTATTAAATGGTCGATGGCATTTTGATGATAAATAATTAGAATATATAATAAATTCCAGTTTTTTTCAATTACAGACAAATTAGTGTTTATTCGAAAAAATTTGATACAACAAATAAAAAAGTTATTATTGCTTTTAATTTCATTGAATATATTGCAATCTTTAAGTAAATTTTGAATTAATAGTAAAAATTTTTCCTTTGCAATTATCCGAGAGTCGTTTAGTTGTAATAAGATTTCAAAAAGAATTTTAATAATGGTTTTATCAACACATACAAAATTTGCTTCAGAAATTACCATCTCAATAATATTATTTCTAATTTTATTTTGAAATTTATTATCTTTATTAGAGTTATTATTATTATTTTTCTTTTTGTTGTTAATCTGTAATCGAACTTTAATGAAAAAATTAGACATTAGCTCTAAAGTCGTGGCTATTTCATCTAATATAGGTAGTTGTAACTTCAAATTCAAAACTACCCAATTACAAAATTTAAGCAATCCTTTGAAATAATGTAATATAATAAATTTTAGATCATTGATTGGAATTTGTAAAATTTTAGTTTTTATGTCAGAATTGTTATTATTTATTTTCTTCAAACAAATATTTGTTAATTTATTTATTAAAATTAAAATAAAGTATCCCATTAAAGGTTTTTTTTCTTTATTATTATTATTGTTGTTGTTATTATTATTATTATTATTATTATTATTATTATTATTATTATTATTACTACTACTATTATTATTATTAGATTTTGGATCTAGAATTTGCAAAGATTCTTTTTGGGTTTTTTTGTTAGTTCATCAACTAAAGAATTTCTAATCGATTTATTTTTGATAATTTTGGACCAGATAATCGTAGTCGAATTCTTAACATGATAATATTTACTTTTAGTTAAAAAATTTACTTTATCAATTAAATTTTTATTCATATCTAAAAAACTACTAATATCGGTTTCTTTCCATTGCATTACACAACAAAAAAGAAAAAGATAATAAGTTGATGCCTTTATTGACCGTGAAGCAATCCCTAAAAATATTTTTTCCTTTAAAAATATTCGATTATTTGAAATTTTTTTTCTCAGCGCGAGTAATAATGCCCTTATACGTATCTCAATATTTTTTGTTTTTGGTGAAATTAAAGTAAAAATTACTGAAGAGTTCAGAGATTCTAATAAAAATAAATAATAATGGTAAATTAAAATATATTTTTCTAATTCCCAGTAACTTTTATCAAAAATGAGAGCTGATCTATATGCCGCCTCTTCCTCAACAAGATAAAACATTTTGATTTTCTTTATATAGCAATTTATAATATAACACAACCTAGATAATTTAATCACATTTCCACTTTTTGAAATTTGATCCAGAAACTGAGTTAGATTATCGTTATGATGTAAAAATGTAAACAATAATCCAATCTATTAATTAAAATATTTAGATATTTGTCCATTAATTATTAGAGAAAATTTAAAAAAGACATTTAAAATATTTGAAGGTTAGTTTATTATCAGTGTTGTTGTTTTTAGCAGTTCCAAAGCTACTGTGAAAGTTTATAAGACATAGAATTTGGTTGTCTATTATAAAATTTTGTTTTATAAAATAGAAAATCCAATTTCTTTCATTATATAAAAATTTCAATTTCTCTTACATTCTGAGAAATTTTTTATGTAAAAATAAAGAAAAAAATTAAATTTCAAAAGAAAAGAAATCATGGAAATCATGGAAACCACAGAAATCACAAAAATCACAGAAACTTGAAAGTTTTTTCGAATCATTTGTTTTTAAATTGTTTAAACCTTAGATTTTTCCCATTTTAGAAATTGAAGATCCACATTAATGAAAGTTTTTTTATGAATTTTTTTGTAAATTTTAAAAACCAAAAAAATGAATAACATATTTTTTTTTCCTTCTATTATAAAATTTATTGTTTAGGATAAACTTTCATAACCATTTTACTTTTTATTATATATGATAAAATTTTAGAATAGAAAATCAATTTCTATTTCTTATAAATTTTCATGGTTTGGTTTATACAGCTGTAAAAATATTACAAAGGGTGTGTGATTTTGTCTTGATTTTTTTTTTTGACAAAATTTGAAAAAAAAATAATTTTGTTGCTAAATACGTTATTTAAACACGAAATATGATTATTATTTTTACTTAAATATTAAAAGAGATATTTTTGATTATTACTTGTGAGTTTTTAAATCAAAATAATTTTGATTCATTTTCTTTATTATTCCATTCAGGTTTTATGCTGATAATTTTAATTTCACAAATGTCATTTAGTTTTTTATCTAAATGTTACAAATTTGCAGATACGGTTACTTGTTCGTAAAAGACTCATTTTTTCCCCAATAAATACTTTTTCGTGTTTAAGTACTTTTTTTTTCCAAATAAAGACTTTTAATATTGATTTATTTTGTAGGGTTGAAATTAATTTCCTCTTACAATCGTTTTTAGGTTTTATTATTATTTTTTTTTTTTGATTATCAAACCGATAGATTTTCAAAACAAAACAAGAATTAAAAAAAAAAAAACCGTTAGCTTTTTTTGAGTTTTCTATTTATTTGTAAAATCAATAGATTTTTGTGAGGTTTTTTTTACTTTTTGAAATAAACCGAAAATTTATTAAAATTTTTTGTTTATTTCAAAAAGTAAAAAAAACCTAGAACACTTCACAAATAAATAGAAAACTCAAAAAAACCTAAGGGAAATCGATAAAATTTCCAAATAAACAAAAAACTCAAGAAAACCTAACAGTAAATACGGGGGTTAATAACACCACCTCCTTATATAACAATAAAAAACGAATATTAAAGTTGTTTAAAAAAGATAGTATACCTTTAAAAGTTATTATCCCAAGATAAAAGAGAAATTTCGATTCGATGTAAGTGATCGATTAATTAAAAAAAAACATTTCTCTTGAGTGTTACAATTTCTCCAAAATGTAATGTTAAAAAAAGAACAATGCCAAAAAAAAAAAAAAAAAAAGATAACAAAACTTGAAAAAAATGATTATTTTATTGTAATTGTATTATTTAGATCTCTTTTTGTAAAGACTTCAAAAAGTGAAATACCCCCTTTAGTATTTCAGATACTAAAGATAATTAAATTGTGTAACTGAGGATATTTAAATGTATAACCCAAATAAGTAGAAGTTATTTTAACCAAAGTATTTGATTTACATAGCAACATATGATTCAAGGATAGATTGAGAGATGATAATTTATCTGAAATTGTTATTTAGTTGATGAAAATGATAGATAAAATTTTCCAATCAAATCAAAATAAAATTCAGTAATTGTTTTGATCTGATCATGATTTATTGTTGTCTGTTTTTGGTTCGTTTTTTAAAAATAATTTTGTTTTTGAAGATCGGTTTATTATTGAACAAAAATTGATCAAATTAAAAATCGGTTCCTTAAATTACAAATATATTTAATATAATTACTTTATAATTCTGAACAATTCCTAAGAAGAAAAAAAAAAAAACAATTGTATTAAAAAATGATCATTTTTTTCACCAAAAATTGGTTACTTTCAATTTCTTTTTTGGTAGAATTGATTTTTTTGTGATGGAGTATTTTTCCTCGAAAAAGTTAGTTATTCGCAAAATAATTGATGTTTAAACGAAATGATTACAATTTCGTGTCTTCTAGATTTTTAGACGGAAAAGTCTAAGAATTCATTTGATTAGAAATTTTCTGAAAATTATTTGATTATTATTATTTTTTTTTATTCATTTGATTCTTACAAGATTTAGTTAAAATTTATGAATAAAACCGCTTTATCTAAAACCCACTTTTGTGTTATGAAATAAAAGGAAAATGTTATGTCATTAAACAAAAATTTTCTATCTTTTCATCAAAAACATTCTTATATCTATCTATAATCGGTTTTAAAATTAATTAAGATATTATTAGTTTTTTCATAGCATAGGAAATTCTTTTAATCATTTTAAAATTGGTATTTTATCAAAATTCTTAAAATATACAACTTTCAAAAAATAGAAAAATAATAAAAAAAAAATAAAAAATAAAAAAAATTAATAATACAATAAAACTTACCTTGGACTGAGTTAACTCATTATTAGTATTAAAAAACAATTCAATCAATTGATTAATGATATCAACATTCATCATTTGTGTAATTATTATGAAATTTGAATTGATATAGGTATCATATTTTTCATGTAAAAATTTTGTAAACAAATCCAATGTCAATTCGGAAGTAATTATTTTAAATATTCTTTCATAATTATTTTTTATTTTTTTTGATCTTAATATATAATTACAGTATTTCCTTAATTTCCTTTTTTTTGATTTTGTATATTTTTTTGGATAATACCACGAACTCAAACCATCTTTATCATTATAACGATTGATTTGTTTTAAATTTATTGACTTTCTTTTTCTATAATATTGGTCTGATAATAATTTCTTTATTTCAATTGGCTCGTCATCTTGATATATTGGAACGACGAATTGAACTTTTCTATTTTCAATTTCGTTTTGACAATCTTTCCCATATTTTTTTATTATTGATTTTTTATCTGTTCTTCTAATTGACAAACAAGAAAGCGATCTCGGTGTCAAAATCAACTTTTTTTTTCCAAACAATAAATGAGGATATGTCCCACGAATAATTCCAATATCTTTTGAAGATTTATTATTTTCGATTTTTTCCATAATATTTCTTATTTTTAATATATTTTCACATATTGTTAATAATATTATCCGATCAATATTCTTTTTTTTCTCAAAAAAGTTATTACCATATAATATTATCTCATCATAATACATACATTCATATCTTTTCCATTCTTCATATGTGATTTTCAAATTTTTTCTCAAAAAATAATCCATTCCCATTTGCTTACACATTTTTTTGCTTTGGAAAGTTTTATAATTTATTTTTTCAACCCAACTGCTATAATAATTTTGATTATAATTACAATTTTTGTTTTTTTTTGTTTCCTTTGAATAATGTGATCTAGTATAATTAATGGTTTCCTTTCTTTTCTTTTCCTTTCGTACCTTATTTTCTTTTGTAATTAACCCATAAAATTTGATAAAATCTTTACAATGAGGTGGTAAAGTTTTAATTGAACCAACGACAACAGAAGACCACCGCTGATACGCATGCTCAAATTCTCCAAATGTATCATAATCCTTTTCATCGGGTTCTTCTGGAATTAATTCATTAAACCAAGTTTTTTTTGATTGTTTTTGATCAATATGATACGAATTTTTAAAATTGTCATGAGATTTTTGATTTTGCTTTAAATTTGTTGATTTTTTTTTTTTTGTTTGTTTTTGTGTTTGTCATGATAATTTGTAAAAAATAAAAAAAATATTTTGATTTATAAATATTATGGTGATACAAAAAAAAATAGTACAACAATAAAAATAATAATTGAAAGATTGTTATCCACATTCTAACTTTGATAAGAAAAAAAAAAAAAAAAAAAAAAAAAAAAAAAATGTGAAAAACTAAATATTAGCACAAAGATAAACTCTTTTTCAGTTAAATAGGCCCAGTTTTATTGAAGAAATAGAACATATTCTATGAGTTTAATTCATTATTCTTCTCAAACCAAATCTTCAATTTTTAGATCAAAATCATTTTTTCTCATTTTGTAAATATTTTTATTTTTTGTTTTTTGCTTTTTGTTTATTTTTTTCCTTTTCTTTTCTTTTTTTTTTTTTATTATTTTTTAAAAGTAAATTTGAAAAAAAATGTTTGAAAAACCATAATAACATTTAGAAAAGTTAAGCTTTGTAGTTTCTTTTAAAATTCATACATTTACAAGTAAAAAATCTTATTGTCAACAATTTTAATTTGTTATAGAAATTGAGAATTTTGCACAAGGCATTCCAATGAATGGGGCCCAAAAAAATTTTTAACTTTTTTTTTTTTTTTGAAATTTATGATTTGTTCAGGCTTTTCTTTTATGATTATTGACTCAATCCGAAGTTTATTATTTCTCGTATTTCTAAATAATCTAAGTTATGTTGATTCTTAAAAAATAAAGTGAATTTTTCATTTTTGGCTCGGCCCTTTGAGTGAAATGGAGCTTATTTTATTAATTAATTTACTGATTTGATATTAAAATTCTTGTATTGATGATTATTTCTATTATTTAGGTTTTTTTTTTTTTTAAAAAAAAAGCTAATGTACTCTCCGAATCTAACAACCGACGAATTTCAGTTTTATGTTTAATTTCATATTCATTGGCTTTAAAGATTTTCAGCTCGATAAATGCTATGTTATGAGAAATTTAGTTTTTATTTCAAAACTATTAAATTTGTAAAAAACATTTTCTCTTGTTAAAATCCAAAACTTTGATTAAAATTTTAGAAAAGTAAAATTCTTGAAATTTCACTTGTCATCAGCTTTTTTTCCAAGTGTTTTAGGGTAAAGGTTTAAATGCACTTTAATATAATCAGTATATACATATAAATTTGTGGTTAAAAAAATTGTTTTACAATTTTATATTGATTTGTTCAAAACATTCTAACAAAATTTTTTGATCAGTAAAAAGTGCAGTTACAGAAAAATACAAATGTTGGTAATATTTTGAATTTATTTCAACAAAGAATTTATTTCAGGACGTACGTTCCAAATGAATTCTTTGGGTACATTACAAATACTATCTTTTTATTTTGGTTAGGGTTGTTATCATCTTTTCTCCAAAGATGAAATTAAAATATTTTTATTTTTTATTTTTTTTTTTATTGTTTAAGGGGGGCGTTTTTAGTTCCTCTTGTTTGCGTTTAGGTTTTCCAGAATTTAAAAGAATTGAGTAAAATCTATGATTTTTCTCCATTCTTTTGAATACTGGAAAACCTAGGCACTTCCCGAATTCCTAAATTGTGATTTAGAAATTTTTTTAAAGATTTCCATATACATTTATTTTCCACTAGGGATAATAAATTTATGGAATCTTTTCTGTTAATAATATTAACAATATTATTGTTTTTTAATATATGAGATATATTGATTTTTTTAATTCAGATATCCAGATTTTACGATTATTTTCTTAGGCTGGACAGTTCCAGATAGGCTAGGCAGTTCGAGAAAATATTTTTATTTTGTGAAAAATACACTTTTTTTGGCTTTTATTTTTTTGTTCTATTGAAAATACGCAACTAACCACAAAGTATTAATGAATAGTAGTGCAGTTTATGTGTAAATTATTAAATTTTGACTGATTTATTAGGGCCAAAATATAGATAACCAACTTTAATGAAAAATCAATTTTTTTAATATCCTCTTTGGTGTATTTTTAAGGATTTTAAATATGAGGTTTAAAAGTAAAATATTTTTCAGTCAAAAGTTGCCCAGTTATACTTGCGATATACGTATTACATATGTTTAAAGGGTTTGAATAGATATTAGAAGAAGAAAATTTATTTTGGAAATTTGAAAAATTGAAATCATTATTTTCACATTTTTTGATTTTTTTTTCGATTTTTTTTTTTGACCATAATTCATTTGCAATTTGTTTTTTATTTGTAATATTTATAGCAACCGAGTAAAAATGTTTTATTCTAATTTTATTGAAATGGTGAAAATGGTTTTAGAAAAATCATATTGATTTATATTGGAATTTTATTTGATCTTCAATTGACAATCAAAATGATCATGGTTGTTTTTCTCAATGAATACTCACGAATGTTGATTTTTCAATTTTGAAGAAAATAAATTGATTTATTGGATTTGTTTTATATGGGCATCAACGTGTCTACTTTGATGTGTATTATTCAATTTATTTCCAAGTTATTCTCCAATGGCCAATTATAAAAAAATAATTGATATTTGAAAATTTGAGCAACTTTTACAGAAAAAAAGATTACCGTTGTGGAAAAAAAGTGAAACCGGAAAAAAAGTTCAACACGGTTTTTAATTGGGAACATTACTGAAATTGAAAAGTAAAATCAATAAAAAGAAGAAACCAATTAACTTCAAATAATAACCCATTATATTATTTTCAATCAACCCAACAAATACAATTTAAATCTACTTGATTTATCGAAATTGTAGGAGTTGTTTTGGAGATCCTAAAATAGTCAATTTTTTGAACAAATTTTTAATAATTGATCAATCAAAGAAAAACCCATACTAAAAGATATTATTAAAAAAACTGTTATTGTAGCGAATACTTCATTTTGTCTTTATTTATTTATTTATTCTTTTTTTAATTGATCTTACTTTTCAATTTCAGTAATGTTTACAATTAAAAACCGTGTTGAACTTTTTTTCCAGTTTCACTTTTTTTCCTCAACGGTTACAACAAAAAACAAAATCAAAAAAATGCTAATAAACACCATACCAATAAAAAAAAAAAAATTAATCTTTGGATAAACTATCATCTTAACCTTAACTAATATCAAAAAATTTACTTTTGTAATGTTTTTTCAATTTTAATTTGGAGCCTGTCCCCTTAATCTTTTAGATTTTAAAAGCCCTAGCACCAGTATAAATGCAAAAAATGGCTATTTTTTTTTGTCATTTTTTTTCAATCTCCTTTTTCAAAAACCCCATGAATAAAAAGTTGTCTGACATGCAAAAATGATTACTATTCAATCCTAGTCAAATACTTTGTTCAAAGCTATTCCTTAAAGATATTCCAAAAAAGTTAATTGAAAAAAAAATGACAAAAAAAAATGGACATTCTTTGCTTTTATACTGGCACTATGGCTTTAAAAACATTAAATTTCAAGAGAGTTTCGTTCTCAAATTCAGATGGATTGAAAAAGAATTCTAAATTTACATTGGAAAACAATACAGATCCAAAACATCAAATACGTGTTTCAAAATATAGTCCGTATTTTTTCATCTCCTTGTTGCTAAGCCACTACATTATCGTATACCTAAGTTCAAATCAATTTTGAATGTTAACTCATTGATATTTTGTGAAAATTTTAAATTAGGAATGAAATTTGTAGAAAATTTTTCGGAATTATTCTCCATTTTTTTAGAAATTAACAAGATTTTTTTGACTTTAATAAAAATTTTCACTTAAAGTGAACCCTTGTTTTTTGAGACAAATTTTACTATTTTAGCCTTCATTTTTTAGTATTTTTTAAGAATAGACCTTTAAGAAATCAATACACTTTTTTAATTAGGGTTTATTGTTGGTTTCTTTGATCATTTACTGTCATTTTCCAAGCAATAAACATTTTTTGTTTATTTAAAGCTCACAAAACAATTTCTTGTGTTGATTCGTTCAAAAATTCAAGATTTTCTGAAAATCAATTGTCAATGATGTTTTTAGAATCTTTATTAAACTATGTCATTTAACTTTGACATAAAATTTTAATTCTTTAAATTTTAATTAGACAATAATGTGTCAACCTTTGAGAAAAAAAAATACAGGGGACAATATGGATTATTGTTTTAACAATTCTAAACGTGTTATTTTAACAACAGTAGAATAAAATAAAGTGTCGAAAAAACCATTCTACTGAATTGACCATTTAAACGAATTTGTGGTAAATCCAAAAGAATAAGAAAATTTTCTTTTGCTTTATTTAGAGATTCACTTTGACTCATTTAAAAAGTTGTTCATTGAAAAGAACAAGTAGACAGTTTTTGGGAAATGTTAGTGAGAATTAATTTGAAACCAAAGCAAAAAAATTCTAATTTAATCTTTTATCTTGCAAAAGTCGATCTCCGAAAATTGATCACAAAAAAAAAATGGTGTATTACCTTAATATGGGGATTTCCTTGACTCCCATTGAAGCCAACTGAATTATCGATAATCGATCGAGGTTTTTTGTTTTTCTTGTCTTTTTGTTTGTGATTATTCTTAATTTTGTTTGGTGTTGATTGTGATTTTGGTAAAACGTTTGGGTTGATTAAATGATTTTTTGTATGTATTTTTGGTGTAAGTGAATAAGGTTGATTGCCTTTGTTATTCTTCAAGGGAAAGTTATTGGTTGCTTTTGATTGATTTTCAAATGTATTTACATTTTTCTGAAGGAAAGAAAAAAAAAAAAAAAAAAAAAAACGAAAAAAGACAAAAACAAGTTAGCAGTCAAAGAATAAAAGAAGTGTGATCCAAAACCTGAAAAAAGAAACAATTACACTTTTAAGAAAAAAAGGTCGGAAATATAAATGAGAAATTGGCTTTGGGAAATGTGCACCCCGAAAAGTGTGTGTGATTTGGTCTTTCCATTGAATTACTGCCTTTTCATAATCCGCAAATTGTTGATAATGTTCTGGATCAGGGAAACCAGGAAATTTGTGTGTGTTTTTACCGATATCGTAAGAGATTGGATTTGAATTTGAAGAAACTAAACTCTTGGGATCAATTGCATCAAAGTGTCGATTGTAAAGATTTGAATTTGAATCAAAAAAATAGGGAGCATCCTTTTGGGAACCAGTTCCCCTTACAATTTTAACAGTGCTCATTGGTATGTTTGGCCTTGAAACGGAAAGTGCTATAAGCATAGGTAAAAATGTTTAAAAGGAAAAGAAAAATTAAAAAAAAAAAAAAAAACAATAGAGGATAAATCTTCAAGATACTTACTTTGTTTGGAATTTCTTTTTTTTTGAAACACACTCCCATGTAAATTATGGTTATTCATTAAACGTGAAAAATTTGTTCAAGAGAGCAAATTTTTGTTTTGGGGTTTGTTAAAAAAAATAAAATATTTTGATCAAATCAGTAAAGTTAAAAATTAGGAATTTTTTATTTGTGGGTCAAGTGACTTGTTTAGGTATAAAATTCCAAACAAATTTGTAAGAAAAAGTCTGTTCAATTTTTTACTATTTGAAATAACCATTTTTGGTAAAAAGTGAAACAGGGAAAAAAAGCACTATGCTATTTTTAATTGGGAAACTAACTGAAAATATAAAGAAATATCAATTAATACCAGAAAAAATAAATGAAACAAGTTAAAATGAAGGATTCAACACAATAATAGTTTTTTTAATATTATCTTTTGAGTTAATGGGATTTTCTATTTGGTTGATCAATTATTAAAAATTTGTTGAAAAAATTGACTATTTTTGAGGATCTACAAAACCAATCTTAAAGATTCGATGAGAAAAGGGGATTAAAATTATATTTGACGATCAAATTGAAAATAATATAATGTAATAATATTTGAAGTTCTTTTGTTTCTTCTATTTATTGATTTTACTTTTCTGTTCAGTAAGGTTCCTAATTAAACAACTGTTTAACTTTTTTTTATGAACATTAATTTGTGATTTGAATTTTTTTAATCTTGTTTGAATATTTTGTAGAACAAAAAAATAATAATAAGTCAAATATCACCTATTAATATATTATAATAAATATAAAATCAATCAAGTACAGCCATTCCAAGTCTACCATAAAATTTTAAATAAAACACAATAAATTTTTCTATTCTGATTTTCTATTTTCAAAAAATTCCAAAATAAGAGTTATTATTCAAAAAAAAATTTCAATAAATGAGCTATTATTCAAATTTTTGAAAAAACAAAAAAAAAAAAATTGAAGATCTAAAAAAAACTTAAAAATTATTGGTCCAAAAGAGGCCCAAAAAAATATCAATATTTACTGATCTTTACAAATTAACCTTTTGAACAATATTTTATAGTGCTTCATGAATCTTCAAATTTTTTTTTTTAATTTTTCAAAATTTGAATAATAGCTCATTTATTGAAATTTTTTTTTGAATAATAACTCTTATTTTGGAATTTTTTGAAAATAGAAAATCAGAATAGAAAACTCAAATATGTTTTATTTAGAATTTTATGGTAGACTTGGATAGACTGTATATTATTTGAATAATATTCTTTATCATTTCTTCAAGATTTGTAATAACAGCATAGTCAGAAATGCTCTGCAGTATAATTTATGATTATTATTGGTATAGTATTTACAAAGGATTGATCATTTAAATTTATAAATATTTTAAAATGCTGGATTACAAATTTCCCCTTTAAATCTGATGTAAAAATTTCATCTTATCAAGTTCCAATTTTATCTTGGAAAATTTTTTTAAAGGATTGGTAGAGTAAAAGATCCTTAAAAAAAAAAACAATAGAACTTGAAAAAAAAATCCTATTTTTTTTCCAAAATTTACGTAGATTATTTCTTAAAATGCTATACTAATTAATTGAAACTTGTTGGAGTTTTATTCATAAATCACTATTTGGTTTTCGGAAAAAATATAATACTAACATTGCTGTATTAAATTTCTTAAATACTTATAATCTGATAAAATCAAATAATAAAAATGAAAATGATAAAACTTATATTATAATGATTGATATAGCCAAATTTTTTGATTAAATTAGTTTTAAAATACTTAGAAAAACAATAAAAAAGTTTATTTTAAATATAATTATCAGAACTTTTTTATTAGAATATTATCAAGGAAAGGGACTTGGTTTGTTTCAAGGAGATACATTATCACCTATAATAATTACTCGAATTTCATATATTATTTAATCAAAAATAAAGTTATTAATAAATAACGGTCAAATGTATGGAGATGATTTAATTTTAATTATAAAAGGAAATATAAATCAAATAAATCAAAAATTAAATTCAATATATGAAATAATAACTCATTTTGGATTAAAACCCAAAAAAGAATATATAAAAATTTCATAAGATTTGTCAAAGATTAAATATTTGGGTATTTATTAGGATAAAATTTCACATTTAGTATATAATTTAAAAAAAAAATCAAAAAAAACTGATAATAATTTATAAATAATTATTTAATAATAATTTATTAACAAATAATTTGAAAATTATACAACTCAAATATTATATATTAAGCCAATTAACATATAGAAAGAAATATATAATTATAAAATAACAACCCTAAATTATTTAAATTCTTGGATTAATTCATGTATCACTGATATATGAAAAATAAACAGAAACATACCAGTTATTATATATAAAACCGAATTTAAATTCGAAATTTTGATAATTTCATCCAATAAAGAGAAATTTAAATTAATAAACAAATTAAAAGAATTATATCTACAAAATCTTAAAAAATTAATAAAATTCAACTAAAGAATCAACAATAAAATTAATTGGAATTCAAAAAAACAAAAGATTCTTTAAAAAGAAATTTATAACTATAAATACAATGAGTTGCTAAATTTTGCATGTTGCAAGTGAACTTAGGTATTCCGTAAATAATTAAAAATCAAAATACTCTATGAAAACAATCAAAAAAATTTTTTCATTAATTTCATAATTTTTATTGTTAAAATATAGTTCGTTTTCAAACTGCTTAAATAGATATTACTACGTAATAAAAAAAATTAAAATAAATTTTGCCCTTTATGTTTAAAATATAAGCTGAAGGACATTATAGAAAATATTGATCATTTTTTATTGGTCTGCCCTTCCTATAAATAAGATAGATTAATCTTTTATAACAAATTAAAAGAATTAAATCATAATCAAATAATTAAAACTTTTATAGTTCAAGACTATTTCAATTATTTAATAATCGTGAAATCTATGATTTTTCGCTTAAATTTCTGAAAGGTAATTTAACTATATAGGTCTTCTCGAGTGTAAATTACACTTTTTATTCAATAAAAAATAAAAAAAAACATAAACCCTTTTTTTTAACCATTAAAATCAAATTTTCATAATAACAATTCATCACAGAGTTTGTTCAAGAAGCTTAATTAGATCCTCTAAAATTATTGTTTCTATTTTTTTTTTCAAAATACCTTCTAGGTTTTGTTTCAACAATTAGAAGAATAATAAATGAATATCAAAAAATTATTTATATGACACATAAATTATTCTTCTACTAATTATACATCTCTTTTTATAAAAAATTGGCAAATATTAATCAAATATAATTTTAATAAATATATTCTGTTTAAAATTTAGGGACTTTAGATATTAAAAGCCCCCCCAAAAAAAAAAAAAAAAAAAAAAAATGTAAATTCACTATTCTTTAAATTAATTTCTACCCGATTCTCTTGTCGGAATTATTTTCATATTATTATTTTGGTTCCCTTCACATCCTATGACATGTAGGTTAAACAATAAAATCAAAAAAAAACATAATTAACATAAAAGGTAGTGAAAGTAAAACGTAAAAATTAACAATGGGGGAATTTTTAAATAACCCATGAGAAAATAATAACCCGAATTATTCTGGAATTTGGTTTGACTTGTTTAAGGACATAGGTATATTTTATTATTTAGAAAAATTTTAACTGTGTAAACCTTACTGAAAAATATTTTTTTAGTACCACAATATATTGAAACTTTGAATCCAAAATATCATTTACTGCATTATTTGTGAAAAGAAAGTGATCCAAAGTAAGTCTTAATCTTGAATTTTTTGAATTTTTGAAAATTTTTTTGGATTAAATTTTTGAGTTTTATTAAATAGGGTTTTGGATCTAGAAATTTGTTTATATGAATTAGTGAAATAAATCAAACAGTAAACGGAAAAAAAACTGGAGAAGGTGTGCATGTTATGATGTGTATTTGAAACAAATATCGATATTTTCTTTTAGAAGACCAAACACGAAAGATCACCATTCCAAAAAAAATTTGTTGAAATCAAGAATGAAAAAAAAAAAAATTGATAAAAGCTTATTTTTGAAGATTTTTTCTCTTTTTGTTCTTTTTTTTTATGAATAAAAACTATTTATAACCTTGAATTTCTCGCCCCATTACTATTTATTATCATTTTACAAAGTATTTTTTTACAAATTTATATTCAAAATTCTTTTTTCAACTATTTTTATTATACAAAACCAAAATAAAGAATACTATTTCAAAAAATAAAATAAAGCGGTTGAATTATCGGAATTAAAAAACAGTTACAAAAGATTTAACCCAAAATTATAGAAAAATTTTTGAAAGAATTTCAATCAGGTTTAGAAATTATTTTTAGTTCTCAATTTTATCAAAAATAAATAATTACTAAATCAAACAAATAGATCCAATAAATCTTTATTTCTAAAGAGGAATTTAATTAATATCCTATTTTATGAACTCAATCAAGAATTAGATAAATGAAATGAAAATAGAAAATGTTTCAAAATTCATTTTTGAAATTCTTTAGAAATAAAAAGTAATTTGTTTCTCAAAAATTTTACAAACAAAAGTATTTTCATAAAGAATTAAAAACAAAACCAAATTAAGAATAAGTAATTGTATCAAATGTTACAGATATGATCCAGAAATAAAAGATTTGTATTTATTTTTTTTTGTTCAATTTTTTCATTTTTTTGATTTTCATTTTTTTGGTGGGTATGAAAATATATCTTACTTGGATATATTCCACTTCCATATTTATTAAAATATCAATAAATTTGGTTAAAGAAATGATTTGAAAAATTCAAATTCGCCTAAATGGTGGCACTCAAAATTTGAAAAATGTACTTACTCCACTTAAAAAAATAATATTTAATCTTTTCAAATCGACATTTTTATGATAAAAATGAATAGAAAGAAATAAAAATTGAGAAATTAAATTTGTAAGTAACCCCTCAAATAAGTCCATTAAATCCTAATAATCCTTAATAAATACCAAGAGATGTTTTTTACAATTCAACACATCAATTTAACCCTTTTTACTGTTAATTGTAAAATAAAAAGATCTATATTTTCATTAAGCTTTCCCAAAAAATAAAACCATCCCAAGAATTAAAATAAATTATCAATGTCCCCAATTCTCAAATAAAGAAATTAATAATTTAAGCTTCACTAAAGATTACTGTTGTTTGCAAAATAAAAAGATCAAAATTTTCATTAAGCTTTCCAATAAAAATAACCACTCTATAATTAAAATAAATCAATAAAGTTCATAATTTTAAAAAGGAAATTAATAATTTAAGCTGGTATTAAGAATTAAAAATTGAAAAGTCACTATGATTTATAAAAACTGTGATTATGGAAAGCTGAATAAAAATTTTGTTTAATTTATTTTGCAACAAATAGTTTTAAAAAAATTGAAATTAAACATTATTTTTCAAAATCTGTTTTTTGAAAAGCTGAATTAAAATTGTGTTACATTTATTTTTCAATAAATAGTAAAGTTTAAAATTTTTGATCTTTGACAAGAGGAAAGAATTCGTTCTGTGGCTTGTGAAAAAAAAAATTCCAATCGAAAATTTCGAAAAGCAATTATTAATACAAAAAAAGTTGAAAATGAAGCTAAAAATAGATTTTTCTAAAAGGGTGTGTTGGTTGATTATTTGAATTAAAGCCAAACAAAAACAAACACTTTTCTTTGTTTCATTTTATTTCTTACTTTTTTTGATTTCATTGATTAAAACTTTTCAAAAGTTTTTTGAGAAATAAAATAAGAGAAAAAAAAAAAAAAAAAAAAAATTTTGTTTTTGTTTTATTTTTTGAGATTTTTATTTTTATTTTTCTTTTTTTATTTCTTTTTTTGTTTCTTTTTCTTCTTTTTCTGATTCTGATGTTAAACTGTCTCGTTCAAGCTTTCTTTTTTCGTTTGCCAATTTTGTTTCGTGTGAATTTAAAAGAGAAACGATTCTCCAAGTAATGATCATAATGATAAAAGTCATTTCAGAGAGATAGAAATTACGTTGAGCACGGAAACGAAATCGAAGAAACTCGTTTCGAGTGTCTTGAGAAGGAGGCACTTCTTGTTGTTTCATGATCTTATTTCTTGTTTCGAATTTGTAAAGAGAATAGCTTGCTTCGAAGAATAAGAGCCCAATCGCGATGAAAATGATTTTGAGGGCGAGAGAGATCGTTGGTAAAGAGCACAACTTGACAATTTTTTTAACCAACAGTGGCGAGACGAAGGGTAACAAAATTAAGGACAAAAATAACAGAAGGAAAATTAGGAACCCACAGGTTAGATAGTAAAGTACCATGAGAAATTAAATAAGAAATAGAAAAAATAAAGTGTTAAAAAATGAAATCTAATTCTTCAAAAAATGTTTTATTTATTTTTGCTGATGATGTATGTACTTTCTTCTAAGAACCTAAGATGTAGGAAAATAGCTTTTGGTCTTTCAAATTGTGAAACAACTTTTTTCGAATCAAGTCAGATATTTTTTTAGGACTTTTTGAAACAATTCTATTTTCACAAACTGTAGAAAAGATTTTTGATGCAAAATCAGAACGAAAACTTCTTGAGGTCTTACATAATATAGGGTATGGTTTGGTGAAGTAATCTGACTTACTGCAATGATAATTCATTTTATTTATGGTTTACAATCCCTAAAATTTAAAAATTGATAATTTTATGTTGGATGTAGTGACTTGTTAATTTGGTTCTTATCTGATGGGGTTTGTTTTTGGTATGGATTTTAAAAGTGGTTCAAAATGGATTTTTAACAATTTATTGTTTTTTTTCCTAAATCCGAATTGAAGATTCTAAGATTTTTAGATCAGTAGGTATTCAAGAATAAATTTTGATTCTTGGGTTTAAAAGAAAAATTTGATTTACAATGATGAAAATAATGTGTGATCAAAGACTATAATCCCTGTTTCAAAATATAATCAAGTTTTTTTTTCTTCTTGTTCCAAGGCAACATCTAATAGGCTACCCGATAGTATACCTAAGTTCAAATCAATTTTGAAGGTAGAGATCTGGTTATTTTCAGTAAAATTTAAATTATTCATGAAATTTCCAAAATATTCACAATTTTTTTGAATTTTTTTGAAGTTTTTTGATTGATTAAAATTTTATGAAAAAATTGAAGATATTTTTCGAGATAAATATTCCAATTTCTTCCTTCATTTTTAGGATTTCTTTTTTCTAATTGAACTTTAAGAAACCAATTGTATATTTATTTAGGGTTTATTGTTGGTTTCTTTGATCGGTTGATGTACAGGCCTTCTATAAGATAAAAAAACATGCTTTTTATTTTGAAACAAGTATTAAATTTTTTTACAAGCTTTATTTTAACTACACAAGTGCAAAAATTTTTAAGAGTGAAAATTCATATTACAATAGAGTACCTAAATGAACCGTGAAATTTATTTTCTAATATATTGCAAGTTGAGGGTTTAATTACCAAAAAGTGATAAAAAAATCATTTTTTTTCCTATTAAAATCACTAAAAAAAAAAATTTTTTTTTTTTTTTTTTTTTTTTTTCTCTTATTTTTTTTTATAGAGTATAAAATGTGGTCTCAAGATAAAATTTTTGTTGAATTCAATTTTATTGATGTATCATTTAAACCAAGTTCAATCCTAACCCTTACTTCGAAAATTCAAAATGAAAATTTTTTTCAAAAAAACAAATAATAATAATAAAAAAAAATTATCTTATGTAAAAATTAATATTTCAATATCTAAAAATGAAATAAATAGATTTTTTTTAAATACACACAATAATAATTTTAATTTGATAATAGATGTTCTGAATTATGATAATTTTTTTTTTATTTTTTGGATTTTTTTTTAAAAAAATATTTTTTTTCGAGTTTTTTTGTTTTAGTGCTCCTTCTAACTTTTTTCACACAAACATTTTGATGGTTGCCCTCAAGTCCCAGAATACCTGAACACTAGATAAAAAAAAAATATCAAAAAAAAAATTAAAAAATCCTTACAGTCAGTTTCACTTTTAAGACACAAACTTTCAACGAAATTTAAGGCACAAAAAAATTTCAAATTAAGGCACAAAATTTGTAATTTTTTTTTTTACAATTTATTTTTACTAGACTTTGGATTTTGTGCCTTGGTTTGTGAATTTTTATGACAAAATTTGTGTTCAAAGTTTGTGCCTTAAAAGTGAAACTGACTGTATTTATTATTATTTAAAAGGAAAATATATCTTTTTTTAAAAGAGAATTTCAATTTAAAATTTTTCATTTTGATTCACTGACTTAATTTTTATTTGATTTTTCTTTTTCTTTGTTAATAAGTAATCTAAAAATTCAATATTTTTTTACTTGAAGAGGAATAAGTAAAGTTCAATAAATTGGATATTTAATGATTGATAAGATAAAAATTCAATTTAAATCTAATAGTTGGGACTTATAATCAATTATATCTTTAAAAATATAAATTAATTTGATGATTTCTTTTCCGTTTTTTATTGAGTTTAAAGTTTATTTAAAAATTTCCAAATTTCAATTTTGTATTAACGATTTTTTTCCCAAAATTCCTCATTAGTTCTTCGAATAAATTAAAAAATGAACATTGTCTGGGTATCTTATGGTAGTTTTGGAACCTACTACCTTCTCGTAATAATGGTAATTATTATTTTGCAAGTTCTTGTTTGTTTCTATTGGAAATAATTGAATGATTTTTTAAACAAAGACATTGAGAAAATATATGTTATAAAATATGTTTCTATTTTCTTCTTTGTTTAATATTTCAAAATGGCAACTTTAAATGAAACCCAATGTTGCCTTTTCCAATTTTACGACGAATATTTAATTTAAAATTTTTTTTAAGGGAGTTCCTTTTTTTCTACAACAGTGAAAATACTTCATCCGATTTTGTAATTTTTTTTCTAAAGTGATCAAAAATGACGAATTTTTAACAAATTAAAAATAATCTCAACAAGAAATCAAAATTGTCCTTGAAATATATTTTAATGTTACAGTACAGTTTTATTTAGAAGTGTGTATTGATTTAAACACTTAAATTTTATTATGTACTGAAAAACATCTCATTTTCGACCCATTTTTTTAAAAACTCTTCTATTTTCTTAAACGATTTTTTAAAATCATCCTTTTTGAATAAGAAAAAAAAACAAAAACAAAAAAAAAACAAATAAAATTAACTTTGATTTCTGAAATTGTTTTTTGTTTCTTTAGCCTTCTTAATTTTGAAAATCAGGATGAGTTCTACAGATCAAAAATCTGTTATTTGTCAAGTCTGTAATTCTAGACGTTCTAATTTGTATTGTAATCATTGCAAAGTTCAATATTGCTCTGGATGCGATTCACTTGTTCATGGTGAATTTTTAAAAAAAAAACATCAACAATTTATCAAGATTATTGCAATGCAAAATATAGGACTAGGTATTTTTTGTTTTATTTTTTATTATTTTTTTTTTTGCAATTCGTATTTTTTTTAATTGTTTTTTTTCTTTGACATTTCGATAATTTGTTTAGATCAATTTGATCAAAATTACACTTACTCAGAACTTCTGCTCTCAAACAATAATACGTCTTTAACAAATTCAGCAATCTATTATGGCCGGTCAGTTGGAACAAAAATATACTCTACCGGTTATCATGATATTGTTCTCAAAATCGATCGGTACGATCATACTCAAAATGCAAATTTACAGATTTATCTTGGTGTAATGGGGTTACATAATCGAGAAAACTTTCTGAAGACAGGAGCACTCAATGATTCAATTAGTTTTCATACATTCCAAACTAGAATTAACCAAACAAAACGAGTGTTAAAAAGTCAGAAAGTCAATTTTGTTAGCAACAATGTTAATTATGGAGAAAAATATGGAAAACCATTTAAAGAAGGTGACAATGTTCATATTTTTTTGGACATGGACAAGAAGGAAGTTAGTTTTGGAACAAATCAAGATATTTTTGGTTTAGCTACAAACAATTTACCTGGCCAAGTTGTTTTTTTTTGTTGTTTACAAGGAAACACATGTGAACAGACCACCATAATCAGTTTCATTCAAGATTAAAAGAATTCAACAGGAAATCGAAATAATTTAATTGTGTCTTGAAAAAAATCTTTGAGTCCAAACTTCTTACTTATCATTTTTAGGGTGAAAGATCAAAAAAATATTATGTAAAAGCAAAAAGTGTATCATTCAGATATTTTTCGTTGAAATGATTTCTAAGATATAAAAAAAATAATTATAATCATCAAAACTTATCTCTAAAATTACTATCACTTCAATCTCATAAAATGGATTAAACATTAATTTTTTTTTCTTTATATAAATGAGTGAAAGTTTATTTGTTAGTTATTTTTAATAAATATAAATTTTTAAGGAGTTGTCTGAAAAATTGATATAACATCAGTAATAATTCATAAAATTAAACAAGATTTCCGAATGAATACAAATAGGGATAAAACTATAATATCAAAATGAATTCTCAGAAATAAAAGATTTGTAGATTTGGACTGAAAAAGAGTAACATTTACAAAAAAACTTTGAGAGATTAAAAAAGAACTTTTCAAATAATAATCATCTTCAGACTAAAAAAATTAGCTTAATGGAGTTAAAATTCCATATTTTTAAATCAAAAATTATTATTTAATTATATTAGGGATTTGTAAACTTGAATCATAACAAAAAAGATTCTAATTCAGTTGGTTTATGAATAAATGAAAAAAACACACAATTTTTAGAAATTAATAGACATTCTTCAAGAAAAATCTTTAAAACAGTAATATAAAATTGACCTAATCAAAATTTCAATTTCCAAAGGAAGATAAAAACTTACAAAGAAAGGAGATTTTCTTGATTTTCAATTAAACAAAATATCTCAAAACAACTAATATTTGAAAAAAAAAAAAAAAAAGAAAATAACAACTGGGAAGAAGATAGCTTAAAATCATTAAATTAAAGCGTTAATTAGTATAGAAAAAAATTAATAATGGAAGTTGGAGGTTGTAAATAACAAGAATATTGAAAAATTAGAGAAATTCTAAAAATATATGCAAGAAAGAATCATAATGTAAACTCTGATTTTTATGTTGTAATCCATAAAAATATGAAAATCTCAATTATTTTTTATAGTAGTAAGTGAAATAATGGATAAGTAATAAAAAGAAATCCCCGCATCAGAGAAGAGTTGGTATCCATCTAAACTTTACCAAAAAATCTAATCATTTTCTTAAAAATCAAGAAGTGAAAAATTTTGTAACTTTTACCAAAAATTTTTTATATATGAGAAAATCAAAGAAATTTACATATAAAATCGATTATAATTTTATAAAAGTATTCTTAGAGTTTCAGTAACATTTGAACAAAGAGATTTTATTTCTTGACTAAAGATCTTATCAAAAATAAAATTTACTTCAAAAATATGTATAAAAATAATTGAAAATACAGTCAGTTTCACTTTTAAGACACAAACTTTCAACGAAATTTAAGGCACAAAAAAATCTCAAATTAAGGCACAAAATTTGGAATTTTTTTTTTTTTACAATTTATTTTTCTAGAATTTGAATTTTGTGCTTTAATTTTAGATTTTTTTTGTGCCTTAAATTTCATTGAAAGTTTGTGTCTTAAAAGTGAAACGGACTGTAATGGAAAATCAAAAAAAGCAAAAAGATAAAAAAATGATTTCAAATTAGAAATTTTTTTTCTTTTAATTTTGATTAATGGGTTTAAAACGTGTAATTCATTAATTATTACTGTTATGATTCTAAAAATTCTTATTTAAAGTGTAATAGAATGCCCAAGTTTTTTTAATTTAATAGAATTGAGAAAAAATATTAGAAAAGAGTTCCCAATTCTTTTGAATTTGTCATTAGGTTTTTTTGTTAATTTAAGAAATTAAAAGAAAATTTAATAATTTTTTTTTTTATTTATTCAATTAAATAAAAACCTACCATATCTTTTTTTAGAGTTCTGTAGATCTTCTAGAAAACAAAACAATCATTAAAAAGGTATGGGGTTTTCTCTAGCGAAAAAATGCGAAAATAGAAAATATGCGAAAATTTTTTTCAATAATAAGTAAAAAATTCAATAATTTTTTTACTTATAAAAAAAAAACCTTCAATAATAAGTACCTTTTTTCAATAATATCTTTAATTTTTTATTTAAAATTTCAAGCAATTATTTTATTGTCAATATTCAATATTAACTCAAAAAAAACAATAATTTTAAATTTTATGAAAGAATGTAAAAATTTCAATAATGTGCAAAAGTTTTCAATATTAATGAAAAAAATGGATTGAATTGAGATGTATTTTTAATTAGAATTAATAAAAATCTATATTTTGAAAAAGAAAATATTCAATAATTATCATAGTAATTAAATAATAGATTGGTATCTTCAATAATATTTAGAGAGATATTCAAAAATATTATAAAAAATTCAATAAGAACAATAAAATATCAAAAATAAAAATGTAAATTATAAAAAATAAAATTTAACATTATAAGATTTGATCCATTATTTTTTGTACGCTTTAATGTGTCGAAAACAATAACTACTATTTTCTTTTAGAGAATTTTTGCATCTAATATTTTTATTGGTCATTGCTATACATCTGTCTTTCTTTGTTTTTCTAACCCCTTTTATTTTTTTCGAACTGGTTTTTTGTTGATCCCGTTACCCTTTTTTGTTGATTTTTTTTTCTAATTTCTTTTTTCTGGGTTTTTTTTCTGTAATTCTAAACCAATAATATTGTTTGTTGATTTGATTTTAGTTACCATTTCAGATTTTCTTCTCACTAGATTAGAATTTTTACCCTTTCCGATGTTTTGTTTTTTTTATTTTTCCGGGTCTTTTTTTCTGCTTTTTTTAATAATTCTGCCCTTTTTTATGTTCTTTTTTTATTCCCTTCTTTTTTATTTTTTTGTTCTAATATATCATTTTTTTTAATTATTTTAATAACCTTTTTTTTTTTGAATATTTATCTTACAATTTATTTTTCTTTTTAATTGGTCTCTTCTTAAATTTCTTTCTTGTAGCTAAAAGATCCTCAACATCATAATTATTTATTATTTTTTTGTAAGTAATTGATTTTTCCTTTTGGTGAGGAAAATAATCTTTTTGTCTTAATTTTTTCTTGATAATTCTCCATTTTGTTTTTACTTCTTGAATACGGTGTTCCAAATCTCTTTCATCATAAGGAAAATTTTTATTTCTCATTGTTTCATGAAACATTTTGGCGTGATACTTCTTTGCTTGCAATTCTTCTTCATTCTTTAAAACATAAATTAAAGAATTTAATCCTGGTTTTCTATGATCAATTTTTTCATTTAGCTTCCGGTTATTTTTCTCCAAATACCCATTTGTTCTTTTGCAATAATCCGGTAATATAGAGTAATTCCAATTTTCAATTGGATACTCTAATAAAAAATTTTTATAAAAGTAAATTAAAATAGTTTCAAAATTTTCGTCTTCTTTATATTCCTTGACGATTTGTTCCCATTTTGAAATAAAATCTTCTATCTTTGTTTCTTGTAAACTTTTTAGATCTTCTTTGAATTTTTTCAGTTTTAATGTTTCTTCCATTTTCAGACTTTCTATTTTTCTGATAAGACATTGAACAAAAATGAAATTTACAATGTACTATTTTGGATTTGGGGGAAATTTTCATTAATTGCACAAGTGATCCCTATTTTAAAATTAATCAAAAAAATATTAAAAAGGTAGAGTTATTTGAGTTTATTTTTTAAAATTTTTTTAATCTTATAATTCGATGATTTGATTATTTTCAATACTAAATATTTGTTTTCAATATGTGGTTTATTTTTTTAATAATATCAATAATATTTATTAAAATTAAAAAAAAAAAAACATTATTGTCAATACAGTCAGTTTCACTTTTAAGGAACAAACTTTCAACGAAAGTTAAGGCACAAAAAAAATCTCAAATTAAAGCACAAAATTCAAATTCTAGTAAAATAATTTGTAAAAAAAAATTTTACATATTTTGTGCCTTAATTTGAGATTTTTTTTTGTGCCTTAACTTTCGTTGAAAGTTTGTGCCTTAAAAGTGAAGCTGACTGTATTAATTGTGTTTAATAAAATTTATATAACAATAAAAATAAATATGAAAAAAAAATATAATAATTATTTTATTTTCTAATTTTAATATAAAAGATAAATTTTATCATATTAAACATTACTAAATATATTAAAATTTCATGTTTTTTTTTTATTATTTATTTATTTTTATTCTTGTTTTGTTATTGGATGTTTTACTATTGGGGGTTAGAAAATCAAATTTATGAGTATTAGATATTTTTTAAAACAAAATTAAATAGATTTTCTTCAATCACTTACATTTAATTATATTTTTTAGTAGAGTTCTTAAATTGGTATCAATTTATATTTTTTTAAATCATTTTAAAATTAATTCAAATAGAAATTACAATATTTATATTTTTATGAATTATAAAAACAATTTAGTATTTGAAACAATTCTTTGTTCTAATAATCATTTGAAAATACAACAAATATCAATTTTTTAAAAAACCAAATATTAATTCTGTAGTATATTATAATAAGATTTATATTTTTTTTCTAATTCGATTTTTAATTTTTTTTTTCAAATATCTTGGTGTTTGAATTACCCTTAATAATTTCCAATATATATGAAAATCTCTATTTTTTTATCTAAAATGTATAATTTATAAATAATCACAACACTATTTAAATTTCTTGACTTTTCATATTTTTTTCTACTATTTGTTTCTAAAAACAACATCTTTGAATTTTTATTTTTTTTTTTGGAGTAAAAATTTGAACAATAAAACACTTGATGATTAATTTTTATTTATTTATTTTATTTTTTCATTTTAGTATTTATCTTCAAATAAATAAAAAAATATTATTGATTTGATGATATAATTATCTAAAATAATCTAAATATTTTTTTCTAAATTTTCTTTCAAACAAATATTGTTTAAATTCAATAATTGTTGGGTATTTTCAAAAATAATCTTTTCAATTATAAATGAAAAATTATATTGAAAAACTAGTATTATTATTGAAAAACAATGATAAAAATAGAACAATCAATAATCAAATAAGAAATCAATAATAGTGAAAAAATATTCAATAATAGTGAATCTTTTTCAATAATCATTTTCGCATATTTTCGCATTTCGCGATTTTTCGTAGGAGAAATCCATATTCCAAAAAAATAAAATTTTGAATTTTATTTTAAAAATACAAGAAAAATAAACCAAATATTGAATCCTTGAAGATCTAGAAAAAATTGATCATTTATTTTATTCAACAAATATTTATAAATTTTTTTGAAATTTATAAGATTAGGCAATATTAGTTTTCAAATATTCAGAGTATAAACTAAGGGTGATTCGTATTTAAATCAGTTATTTGATAATATCTATTATTTTTTTATTTTATAATTATTAATTTGAAATAATTTTTTTTATTCGAAAATATATAAAAAAATTGAGAAATGATATAAAGCCTAAAGATACTTTTAATTTAAATAAAAACCCACTGAATGTATTTTGTATGTGTTTATAATTATTGATTAAAAATAATCTAATTAAAAAGTATTTTTTTAAGATTATAAGTCAAATTTTCCAGGTTTGTAAAAGTATTTTGGGAGAATTTTTCCTTTTATTGTTTGTTTCTTTTTTCTGATATTTTTTTTTATGTTCAATATAAATGAAAAAATTAATTTAAACTGTTCTTCAAATCAAACTATTGTATTTTTTTGAAGTTTATTTGTATTTACATTTAGTTTTTTCTTTTGAATTTTCTTTAATAAAAAGAAAAACGATTGAAAAGAAAAAGAAAAAAATTAAACGAGAAAAAATAAATTTAATAGAATTAGAAAAAAGGATTTAATTTATTATATTTTTGATTGATCTTTTTTTACATGATTTTTATTATTTTTCTTTTTTTATTTGTAGTTACAGTCAGTTTCACTTTTAAGACACAAACTTTCAACGAAATTTAAGGCGCAATAAAAATCTCAAATTAAAGTACAAAATTCAAAGTCTAGTAAAAATAAATTGTAAAAAAAAAAATTCCAAATTTTGTGCCTTAATTTGAAATTTTTTTGTGCCTTAAATTCCGTTGAAAGTTTGTGCCTTAAAAGTGAAACTAACTGTTATTTCATTATACTATGAAAAGAATTACTTTGTTATTTATTAAAATATCTATTAAAGTGAGCAATCATATTGATTAAATGGGTTGATTTTGATAATTTAATTGTAAATACTCCAAGAAACTCAAAATTGTAAAATCAGATCTTCCCTTGAAAAAGTACACTAAATTGGAAAATTTTGAATATATTTAAATAGTTGGAAGAATAATAATACTACACTTTAAATTCAATTTAGTAATAATTTTGATTTTATTAGTTATTACTTGTTTTTTTATCTTTTCAGTTTTCATTTCCCTTTTATTTTTTACCTAATCTGTTTTGTTTGATCGTGAAATTTTTTAAATGATTGAGAGATTGATAAAGTTGAGTATATTAAATTGAAAAATCATTGATCAAACCAAATCATTTGATCGATCAACAATTGTTTGTGAAATTTCAACAAATTTCCCAATACATTTTTTGTTCCGCTCGTTTCATTATTTTATGCATAAACTTTTTTTTTTTTATTCGTTTTATATCTTTATCATTTTTTTTAGATAAAAATGATTCATGATAAAATTATTAATACTCGGTTACCAAAATCTTGTTTTAATATTTAGTTTGTTAAAATATAATAAATTAAGTATTTTTTTATACCTATTTTTGATTTTGGGTGTGTCCAAATTTTTGGAATACAGTCAGTTTCACTTTTAAGACACAAACTTTCTACGAAATTCAAGGCACAAAAAAAATCTCAAATTAAAGTACAATTTTTTGGAATTTTAATTTTCACAAATTATTTTACAAGAATTTGAATTTTGTGCCTTAATTTGAGATTTTTTTTGTGCCTTAAATTTCGTAGAAAGTTTGTGTCTTAAAAGTGAAACTGACTGTAAGATTTACATTAATATTATGATTGAAGTTATATATATACTTGAAAGCACAAATAATATAATAATATTCTAAATATTTTTTTTTTAATAAATTTATTATGAAACAATTCTAATATATAAAATTGACACAAGAGCAAATTTGAATGTTGTAAAAAAAAAGTATTTCCAATTTTTGGGATAAATAAAGAGCAACATGCATTTATCCAAATTTTGGAAATAGTAAATATAATTTATGATTATCTTAATAGAATTATAATAATTTTAATCAAAAAATCGTTTGGTGAAAACCAATCTTTCAATTTTAAAAAAAAATCATTTTTCAAACAAAGTGTTAGTGTTAACCAAACGATTTTAAATTGAAAATCCATTCAAGCTTAAAAATCAAAACCGATGTTTCGTTTACTATAACCAAAATTTGGATAATTGCATGTAACTCTTTATTTATCCCAAAAATTGGAAAAAACTTTATTTTTTACAACATTCCATATTTACACTTGTGAATGTATAATTATATTAGAAAGAAAAATTTTAAAATTAGAAATTGTCTACAATAAAAAAATAGCGTTAAAATATTTTTTGAAAGGTTTTCTTATAGGTATATAAAATAAAATAAGAAAAGAATTTCTGAATAATAGTTTGAAATATTAATAATATTTTGTATATTCGTAGATTTTATTATTATTTTAATTTGCATTTTAAGATTTATATTTAAAATATCGACAATGATGAATTATTTATTTAACATTGTTAAACATTAAAATATTTATTTATCAGAAAAAAAAAAAAAAAAAAATTAATTAATTAATTAATAGTTTGAAGAAAGGGTGATTTCATGTTTAAAAAATTTTCTAATAATTCTTTTGAAGGTATTTCTCTGCCTCTTTTTAATAATTGGTTGTTAAAATAATTATTTTTGAATTTGAATTCGTGTTTTCAAAATAATTTTTATAAATCCATTTACTAATTGATTTAGCAAAGGGGTACGAATAATATTCCGAAGCAATTTTTACTAATTCTGGAGAGGTAAAACAATCAAATTGGTTACAAATTTGGGGTATAAGTGAATTTTCCTGAATTATTTTGTTTTGAAGATTCTGAAAATTTGGAATATCATTCATGTTGTGAACAGCTAAATCAAACAAAGCTGTAAAGGATAATAGATAAAGATCAAGGTTTTGATAGGAAAATCGGTGTTTAATTAATAAATCAGCGAATTTTTCTGAAATCTTTTCATTTGATATACTTTTCAGGATTTGCTTATCCCATAACAAATTTTCAAATAAATTTGAAAAGATTTCATTATATGCCCTGGATCCAAAATATAAAGAAGACACGTGATAATATGTGTTTGAAAATGAGTTAGAAATTGCATGACCAAACTCGTGCACAATGGATTCAATCATATCAAGCCCAAAGAATGGATATTTTTTCCCAATTTTGATATAACTAATTGAAATATCTTGCCCTTCCAGCTGATCCCTGACCAATTTTTTTGAAGAAGTTTGAATATTTTCCATTTTATTATTTAAACCGGATAGGACTGATATTAAATCCAAGATAATTACACCAATTTTTTTTTTTGTTCCTTTTTTCGTTAAAAGAATCTTATATATTTTTTTATAATCCTCATTTTCATCTCCATTTACATTTCCATGTGCGTTTACTTTTCCATTGCCATTTCCATTTTCGTTCATGTTACCCGTTTCATTTTCATTCTTGGTCTCATAATGTTTTTCATTTTTTAATTCTTCAATTGACAGTTGTATTGAAAAGAATTTATTGCAAATTATTTTTAAAAAATTAAAACAAGAACCTATTGAGAAAATCTCGGTATTGAAATCATTATAAAATAAATTGGAGAGACTCTTTTGAGAGATTAAATTTCGATAATAATTTAAATCCCAAGCCTCGATTTTACAAGAATTGAGTGGAATTTTTTCCTTTTGTGCTTTTAAAATCCTTAGTGTTTCAAGTTCGTTTTTGACCTTTGGTGTTAATGTCTTTAGTAATCTCTTTAAAAATATATTTGGGTGTGAACATACATTGTCTGGCAATTGGAGAATATACTGGGTAAAAGTTGGTGATCCCAATAATTTTGTAATTCCATTTCTGTTTTGTAAAATCTTGATCAAGGTTTTTTCATTAGCTTCTTTTGACATTTTGTTAATTTCAGAAAAACTATTCATTCGAATTGTTGGATTGTCATCATAAAAAACGTTCTCAATTTCTTTGCAATAGGATGTGTTCTTCTTTAAAGCTGCCAAGTTACTCAAATATTTATATTTGTTTTCATCTAACTTGGTATATAGGCCTTGGTATTTTAGTCTTGTTGTTGTATTTTCGAATAAAAAGCACAATTGCTTTGCTGCCCAAATTGTTTCTTTTGTTAGGTTTAATTTTTCTTTTTCTTTTTGTTTATCTTTTTGTTTAGGGAGTTCTTTTCGTTCTGCTTCTTTATCTAAAATATTTGTTTTTAAGAATTTGACAATTGACCGATCACTCATCAGCTTATTGTTAATTTTCAGAAAGTTTTCGTTTTTCTGTTCAATTTTTTGAAACAGATCGCCTAATTCTTGATCACGAGCAAAGTCAAAAAGAGTGTAATACGAATTAATTCTTTGGAAATGATAATGGATATCGTCAAGTGTTTCAACAAACTTTGTTGGATGGATATTTGGTTCTTTTAATTTATTATACAGCCTTTTGTATGAGGTTGTTGTTTCATCGATAAATTCTTCAGGCTCTTTTGGCGATCTGAAATTGATCTTTGTTAAAAAATTTGTAAAGTGTGAGAAATGCGAAACTAAACTCTTTTTGGAAAAAACCAAACCTAAATTTGGTTTGTTAGCTTTTAATAACATTTTTTTTTTTTACAATAAGAAAGATCTAAAAAAAAATGGACAATTACAAATCAAATTTTTTATTTAGATTAAAAAATGAAAAAATAAGAACCAACAATTATTCGACAATGTGTAATACTAAAACTTACTTCAAATTAACAAACTCAATTAGGAAACAAAAGGGCCAAATATGTTTTTTTTTATCTCACAGAAAATAGTTTTTAAAATATTTTTCTTCAAATATCTGAAAAAAGTCGAAGGGTATTTATTAATTTCAGACTCACCTTTTATATACATTATATTGTACTTTGAAAAGTTACTCTTTCTACTCATGCTTTGAGAAATCTTGTCAAAAAAAGTCCTTTCCCAATTAAAAAAAATTATAATAAAACATAAGATAAATTTCCAATCTAAAAATAAAGAATTTTTAAATATCGATAAAAATTCCTCAATTTTTTCTTCAATTGAAAATGCAGTTTTATAAAAAGAGGAAAATATTTGCTCTTTTTATTTAACAGGTATACAAATTACTGAAAAACCAGTAACCTATAGAATTGATATCTTGAATTAATGGTATAAATCTATTAATGTCAACACTTTTGTAAATATAGAAATTCTAAAAAATCCCAGATCATAATAAATCAATTCCAAAAAAGGGCTGAAAAGTAAAATTTTACATTATAATGATTCTCCCTATAATAGATGAAAAGTTACTTTGAATATTTCGATTTTTGGAATGGATTTTTTTTCTACTTCTATAAACTAGATTCATGTTTGTTAATTTAAAAATTTAGAAGATATTTTTATTTGAGGAATGTTTTTGATTATTTGTAATTAAAAAAAATTAAGTTCAAATATTTGATAGAAAAAATTTTTATTGCCCAATTTATATCGAAAATTTTATAAAAAAATATTCTAAAGTAAACGTCTAATCAAAATATTTTTTATTTTATAAATGTAAAAAAAATGTATTATCACAATAGAGATGTTTCCATATAAATTTATCATTTATCTAGAAAATAATAACAATAAATTAAATTTTAATTATCAGTCTTTTTTTTAATTGATTTTTTTGATCTATTTTTTTTTCATTTTTTACATTTACCAAAGGGTTGAAATTAATAGATTTATAACATTTATTCAAGATCACAGGTTGAAAGGTTAATTGTTGTTCATTAGTTTATATAAATCCGTTTCAAACCTTCCTTGAAATTTTACAGATATAGAAATTGACTTTTTTGTCTCT
This sequence comes from Anaeramoeba flamelloides, assembly GCA_027625915.1. Classification (NCBI taxonomy): domain Eukaryota; family Anaeramoebidae; genus Anaeramoeba; species Anaeramoeba flamelloides. Next base: position 3,572,783 of record JANTQA010000072.1, read on the forward strand.
GTTAAATACAAAAAAAAAAAAAAAACTATGGTTAAAGGTTATCAAATACATTTTATGGTTTGACATAAGTTTTTTAAAAAAATTTCTTATTTGAAATACTGAGATAAAAAATCTTGTTGTTTATCAAACAAATTCAAAAATCATTGACAAAGTTTCCAAAGATTTGAGATCAGATTTGATGATTTAGTCAGGACGTTGAAATTGTCTTGCCTTTTGATTTTAAGGTATTTAGAAATTAAGGATCCACCAAAAACCTGAAAATTTTTTTAAAAATTATTTATCATTTAGGAAGGTTTATTAAAAAATACAAATTTTCATATTTTCTCTATTGGAAATTTTTGTTCTATTATAAAATTTTTTGATTTGTAATAGGCTATTACATAACCATAAATACCTTTCATAAAAAGTAAATTGTGGTACAGAAAATGAATTTTTTGTTTATCAGGGATTCCGTGGTAGGATTTTAACGACTGTATCTGTTATATAAAAAGAGATACTATTTTCAAATTTTTATAAAATTGTATTTTCAATTATACAAAAAAATGAAGAAATTTCCTCAATATTTAAAAATTCTTTATTTTTAGATTTGAAAGTAATAAATCTCTTTGCAAAATTTAGGTCATGCCAACAATCCAAAATAGGGGAAAAAAAAAACCTCAATTTATTCGATTTTTTCAAAACATAATATAAAACAACATTTTGTTAACACAGTATTAATGTTTTAATAAGTAATAGTTTTCATCTAAATAATAAAAAAAAATTAAACCAAAAAAAAAAATATGTATGTATATTACTAATAAATGAAACGAGTAGAACAAAAAAATTTTATTACAATCAATTCCACTTTTAAGGCACAAACTTTCAACGAAATTTAAGGTACAAAAAAATCTCAAATTAAGCACAAAATTTGGAAATTTTTTTTACAATTTATTTTACTAGAATCTAAATTTTGTGCCTTAATTTGAGATTTTTTTTGTGCCTTAAATTTCGTTGAAAGTTTGTGCCTTAAAAGTTGAACTGACTGTAGTAAATTTGTTGAAATTCCACAAATAATTATTCATTGATCAAATATTTGGTATTATCAAGTAATAATATGTAATTTTTCTATTGAACTAAATTAAACTTTAAATATCTGTTAATGCTTTGAAAAAAAGAAAAAATCAAAAAAACAAAATGAAAATAAAACAAAAAAAAAAAAAAAACAAAAAAAGAAATTTTTATAAATTCAAAAATATTTCCAGAATGGGTCAAAGTGTCTTGTCTTATTATTATTGAAACTGTTTAAATTATTTTCAAAATTTTGAAATTTAGTTTATTATGGAAATTTTTTATTATTTAATATCGAGACTATAAAAAAAAATACGGTAATCGAAAAATAATAAAAATTTTTGTTTAAATTAAAAATTTTAAATATTTTTTAAAAATAGTATTTTTTGAAAAATAAATTGAAGAAGAAAATTTCCATTTTTTTTCTGATATTGTTTCAAAAATAACTTGAAAATATAAATCCTTTTGATTCTGGAATCTGGTGCATTAGTATTTTCCCGTTTTTAACTTGTGCTTTTACTATTTTTATGAATTTAAAGAAATTTATTCGTTTTTTTTTTTTTTTTGAAAGAGTATGGAACATATATTTTATTAAAGTTATTAATCAATAAGTTAATCATGTAAATTTTAAATTAGAAATATAAAATATAATTATGTTCTTACTATATTCCGGGTTTATATAAAATAATAATAAAATATAAAAAAAAAACAAATAAAAATATTATTGTTCAAATTGCTTGATTTTTTTTATGTTACAAAATTTAAAAAAAAGACAAATTTTTTTTATTTAAGGGGACTTAGGGATTAAATTATTAAAGATGTAATATAGTCGGTTACACTTTTAAACATAAAATTTCAAACCAATTTAAGGCAAATAAAAATCTCTTATTAAGTCCCAAAATTCAAATTCTAGTAAAATAATTTGTATATAAAAAAATTCCAAAAAATGTGCTATAATTTGAGATTTTATGAACGTTAAATTTTGTTCAAATTTTGTGTCTAAAAAGTTAAAATGACTGCAATTTAAATCAATTAATTGGTATTTTATCATCAAAAGAATTTTTTCTCTATTAGAAAAATATTTAACAAATTTAAAATACTTGTGAGTAATAATAAAATGATTTTTTCAATCTGAAAATAATTTGATATTTTTTTACAATTAAATTTTAACAATTTTTTTTAAGAACAATTCTATTTTTTAATTTAACTCGTTTAAAAATCTTGAAAAATAAAGATTTTATCAAGATAACTCATTAAACATTAATGTTTATTAAAAAGTTAATTTATCAAAAAAAAAAATAGTTAAATGAATATTTTTTTTCGAAATAAATTATTATATTAGGTAGGTTATTAGACATCTAATTTTTTGATACTTTTTTTAATGATTTTTTTTGTGTATTTATGAATTAATAAATCTTAAAAACAAATTATTTTATAAAAATTGAATGTTTTTATTTACTTAAACTTATAACTTTTGACAGTACTCTACTCGTATAAACTTTAAGAGATATTTGAAGTTGAATTTTAAAGGACTAGTAACTCTTATTTATTTTTTTTCTCATAATTTATAGAGTAAATTAATAAAATAAGGATAAAATTGGTAGGCTAGGGTAAAAAACTCGTTTATCAACTTTATCGAAATTATTTATCTTTTTTAAAAGATTATTCATAATTGAAATTATCAATCAAAGGTGAGATCCTTTTGTTTTGTATTTTTCGATCAAGTATCGTAAAAAATAAAAGTTATTTTTACAAAAAATTTTTTATTTTAGAGAAATCCTACTTTAAATAATTTATGATTATTTATATGAACAAATACCATTGAAAATTGAATTTTATTTAAAAAATAATTGAAAAATAAACCAAATATTGAAACATTAATTATTCTTACAGAAATAGTTCATTTTTTATCTTTTCACAAATTTTTATTAAATCTCTTGAAATTTAATAGATTAGATAACTTTTTTTTTCAAATATTTAGAGTAAAACAGTCAAATTTTATTATTTAAATAGTTTTTTGATATTATTTATATTGTTATTTTTTTTATTAGAATAAAAAATTTGTGGTATTTTTATTTCTTTGAAAATATTTAAAATTTTTATAAAATAAGAGTGAATTAGTATTGATACTTTTAATCTCTCGTATGTTAATAACTCAATGATAAAAAATTATGATTGGTTTATTAATTATTGATTAAAACTAATCAAATTAAAAACTAAGTTTTTAGATTATAAGTAGAATTTATCAGAGTTTAAAAAAGGATTTTGGGAAACTTTTTAATTAGATTATTTGGTATTTTTTACTCAGATTTTTATGTTTGGTATAAAGAAAAAATTTATTCGATTAATTCTTTGAATCAAAAAATAGTATTTTTATAAAGTTTAAAATAATTATTGTAATTTTTTTGATAATAAGTCGATTATTTTTTATTTTGAGTTATTCCAAGATATAATGGTTTTTATTTTCAAAGTGTATTTATGGATATGTATTTACTACATATATTAAGATATCTGTCTTCTTAATTAAAAAAAATAATTTTTTTTTTTGAAATAAATTTGGATTTAATTTCGATTTTTTAAACTTTTTCAAAAATAAGAAGAATCCATCAAACTTTAAATAAACAATAATTATTTTAAGAAAATAGCTTTACAAAGTAAGTTTAATTTTTATATTAATCAGATTTTTCTCCTGTTTTTCATTTTCAAGAAGAAAATAAATTTTATTTTGAATTCTAAAATAAATTTGCTCCAAGTTTTTTTTTTACTTTACACCTCCCTTAAGGTTTACAATCCCTGAAACTGGAAAAAAGATTATCTTGTATTGGGTGTGTCAACTTGTTATTTTGGTTCTTAGCTGATCGATCCACAACTAAGTTTGGATCGTATAGGTGGTTGAAAAAGGCGATTTTTGTGATTTTATTTTTTTTTTTTCTGAAATCCGAATTGATGAGTCTAAGATTAATTAATTGGAAGGTATTGAATTGAAAGTGTTAATTTTTGGTTTTTCAATTGAAATTATCATTTTCCTTTTACAGAATTAGGAGTAAATAAAAAAACTTTTTTTTACAAGCATCAAATAATACAAAGCGTAAATAAAAATTTCAACATAGAAAACAAAAAACTCAATTACTAATTAAATATCTTCCAATTAATTAATCTTAGACTCATCGATTTGGATTTCAGAAAAAAAAAAATAAAATCACAAAAATCGCCTTTTTCAACCACCTATACGATCCAAACTTAGTTGTGGATCGATCAGCTAAGAACCAAAATAACAAGTTGACACACCCAATACAAGATAATCTTTTTTCCAGTTTCAGGGATTGTAAACCTTGAAAAAATGTATGAGGTTTTGAAAATTTTTTTTTCTACTTTTTAGACACGAATAATTTCAAGTACATTAACAGATCAGTTCTTTTTGATTGAAAATACAATAAAACCAACAAAATCTTTTTAAAATAGATAATTTTTTAGACCAAATTAAATAAAGCAGACTTGTTTTCCATAATTTACTTGAATTTATTTTCAGAAGAACACTCGGATCCCTCTTTTTATAAAAATATCAGGTAAAAAATTTCTTCATTTTCTGAGAGAAATGAATTGAAAAATTTACTTTTTGAAAAACTAACGAATTGATATTTTGAGATTTTAGTACAATATAAAAAATCAAAATAATCTTTGTTCACTACAAAAAATCTCTTGACTTTTAGAACACACATTCCCTTTAAAAGTGTTGGAAAGTATTTGTAAAATGTCTTTAAGTGTTTGAAAAGACTTTTAATCTCGAAAAGTTATTGGGATTATTTGTTGTGTTGAAGTGAAATATTTGAATTCATTTTTGGAATTTTTAAAAAATTAAATAATTCAGAGAGGGAGATTCTCAAAAAAAACTTATTTAATTGTTGTATTTTTCAAGAAATAAAGTATGTTTGAAACCTCAGAACAAACAAACAAAAAAAAACAAAAAAAAGAAATCAAGACAAAAATTCAAAAAGAAGGTAGGAATGAAAAGGTTCAGAAAGTAACCTCACTTGAGGGAAGCCAAGAAAAAGAAAAAGAAAAACAAAAAGAAAAAGAAAAACAAAAAAAAGAAAGCAAAAACAAAAAAGAATTCCAAAACCCAAAAACAAAACCTAAAAAAAAAAAAAAACCTAAAAAAAAAGAACAAGATCAACACCTGTCTGTTTTTCTCCGGTCAAAAAGGATCTTTCGGGAAAAAGGGCACCAATATTTAACCAAAGCGTTAGAAACATTAAACAAGCCCTCCAACACGAATGAGATCTTGGATCAAATCAAGATCTTATTTCCGTCACTGTGGGAAGGTTATTTGGACTACTTCAAAACAAAAAAGGACGCCGACAGATCACTTCGGATCTTTGTTGTTGAAAACCCAATCAACACAATGAAGGTCTCAAGGAAACGGTGGACAAAAAAGGCACGGCCAAAAAAGAATTTTGATTTTAATAAACATTTCTATTTTGAGCAGAGCATAGGCAGCGAGAGGAGATGTAAAATTGGTCTCAAAAAATGGTTAAAATCTAACCAGAGCTTTCTCAACCCCAAGACGGATCTAACAAACGAAGAAATTACCTTAGATTACAATTTACCCCAAAAGCTGATTGGCACGTCGTTTTATAATAGCGAAAAAGAAAAAAAAATAATCGCAGAATTCCTTATCTTGGACGAGCATTATGAAAAGAAGCAACCGAAAAAAAAATTAGATCTTTCTGCTTTAGGGAAGAAATTAAAAAACAAAAATGTTGGTAAAGTCAAAATAGAATTCGACGCTGGCAACGAAAGCCAAAGTATTAAAGAAGCAAACCTAAGTGGGCGTGTTTCAAATGAAAATAATAATTATGACCTGAATCGTAATATTAATAATATTGATGATCAGGTTGCGAAGTGGGACGACAATGATAATAAACAAGATAACAATGACGAGAAATATGGAGAAAGCCAATGCTTGAATCGCGAATCATTAGAAAGAAAAAGGCATTTTAATTTGAATTTAAACGAGATGGACGATATTTTTAATATTGATGACCTTGACACAATCCAGTATTATTATCAGAACCGGGACGCAGCCTTAAATAAAGAACAAAAGCGCAGAAGAACATTGCCCCAAAGCAATTCCAAGGTTTTAAATTATATCCACAACGATATCAAATATAAACAAATAATCTCTGAAATAATTGAGAACTATTCAGAAAATTATGAAAATGTTTTATTTGAATTACAAACACAAAAAAGATCCAAATTAAAACTCGCTGAAAAACTCATCGAAATGAATATCCCTCATAATATACTTTCAACTGTTCTTAAAAGGGTCGGGTGTGGCGACAAAATTGTAATCATGTTAATAAACAAATATTCTGAAAATAAAATCGAAAAGAAAGAACAAATAACCAATGCATTAATTAGCTATGTAATAAAATTTTTTTAAAATTGAAAAATATTTTTAATTTTTTGAGATTTTGATTTTGTGATCAATTTATTTTAATAGTTTTTCTAATATTAATCATTAAATGTTTTGTTTATTTGTTTGGAAGTTTTTAAATATTTCTTCTTAATAATCCCGATAATATTTTTAAAAAAAAAAATCCGAAATTGTATTAGGGAAATATATTTAATGTAAGAGATTATTTCATTTTTTTTATATGGGTAAAGTTGTTTAGAAAAATGGGAAAAAAAAAAAAAGTTAATAATCAAATTTTAATTTCAGGTCGTTATAAAGTGGTCTTCAGAATAATTTCCAATTAAAATAAATTATTTTTTTTTTTAAAAAAAAGCCATATTAAAATAATGCATTAATTTTTAAATTCTTTATTATTTTTAAAAAAATATTGAAGAAAGTAAGTTCATTTTTCAAATTTTGAGTGCAATAATTAATGTGAAACTGAATTCTTCAAATCATTTCTTTAACCAAATAGATTGATGTTTTAATAAATACTGAAGTGGAATATATCCATATTATCATATGTTTTCAATCCAACTAAATAATGGAATTAAAAAAATTGAAAAGATTCATCAAGAAGAGATAAATAAAAAACATTAATTTCATCTTTTTTCCCATTTTTTTGATGACTGGATCTTCTTTATATTTAGAAGAAGAGTTAAAAAGGAAAATGATCAAGTGGTTACTTGCTAAAAGTGGGATACTGAAACGTCAAAGTATGTGTAACTTGACAATAAAAACAAAAAACAAAGGCTAAAGATCACAAAAGGATTAAATCAAATCAGATCAACAAGAAAAAAAAAAGAAATTACAACAATTAAATAACGATCCACCTAAGTGAAAATCCACGATCAATTATCAAATTATTATATCAACCAAAAGAAATTGTGGCTGTGATTTTGGGAATTATTAATTAAAGATAGCTTTGGGTTTTTTTTTTTTTTTTTTTTGATATTTTACCAATTACTAATTATAAACCATTTTTAAATTTCCATATTTTTTCTTTTTCTTTTACTTTTTTCTTTTGCTTTTTAATTATAAAAAAAATTTGGCTTTTGCTTTTTAAACATAAAAATTTTTAGGTGTGTTTTTTCCATTAACAATCGTGAAATCTATGATTTTACGCTTAAACTCTCCTTGGGTTTAATTTAAGTAAAAGGGTATTTAGAATGTAATTTACACTTATTACATCAATAAAAAAATTCATTTTTTGATCCTATCTGTAAAGATTTTTTTCGTTTTTAATTTTTGACTTTTTCATTCCCTAAGAAAATAAATTTGTTAGTATAATTTTTGAGAAACAAATTACTTTCAATTTCAAAAAAAAAATCCCAAATAAATTTAAAAATCCTACTTTCAATTGTTTCATCTGATTCTAGTTTGAGTTCAGAAAATAATATGTTATTTGATTTCCTCTTCAGAAATTAATATTTATTGGACATAAAAGTTTGATTTTATAATTCTTTATTTTCCATTGAAATGAGAACTAAAAATAATTCTGTGTCTGATTGAAATTTTTACTAAATTTTTCTTTTATAATTATTAGGTTGATTCTTTTGAATCTTTTTTTTTTTTTGATTCGGGGAATTCGAATCCCTCCCACATTTTTTTTAATTTTTGAAATTGTATTCTTTATATTTTTTGTTTGAGAAAAATATTTGAAAAAAGAATTTTGGAAGCAAATTTTCTATAAAAAATATTTGTATAAATAATAATAAATAGTAATGGAGCTAGAAAATCAAGATTTTAGATTTTTTGGGTTCATCAATAATTAAGAAGACAAAGAAAAAAAATCTTTAAAAATAGGGTTTTATTGGGATTTTTTTTTATTTCATTCTTTATTTCAACAAATTTATTTGGAAAGGTTATCTTTTGTGTTTTTTCTTCTAAAAGAAAATATTTGTTTCAAAGATACACCATTCGGGGCATTTTTTGATTTATTCTTTGGTTAATAAAACTCATTAATATAAAAAAATTTCTAGATCCAAAATCAATTTAAAAAAACACAAAAATTTAATCAAAAAAATATGTACAAAAAATCAAAAAATGAAAGATTCAACTCTAAGTTAATTTGGTTATTTTCACAAATAGAGCAGAGAATGATATTTTGGTTTCAAAAGTTTCAATATATTGTGGTACTCAACTCAATATTTTTAAAAATAATGTTTATACTATTAAAATTTTCAAAATCGCAAAATATACTTACTTCCTTGAATAACTTTGTTGTTATTATTAAATACACAAAATAGAAGGGGTAAAAATATATAAAATAAAAAATCAATGCCCAAAAATAGTTAATCAACAATTCTTGTTGAGAAATTTATTCAAATGAATTAATTTGTAAAATATTATTTTGTTCTATTTGTAAAAACTTTCAAATTTGAGTATTATCATTAGTTTGTTTTTTTAACATAAAACTGGAATAAATAATAAATATTATCTAAAAATTTCTAGTGTTATTGATCAATTTGGATATAAATTTTAAATTTTTGTTTATTATTCATATTTTTTTCAAAATATCAACAAAAATATTGTCAACTTTTATTATTATGATTTGAGAAAAGGGTATACACTTGATATTAATTGGCCAATATTAATGAAAATTAAAAGCCAAGATCAATTAAAATTAGTAATAAATTTATTTTCACAAATAATATATACTGTTATTTCGTATTCAATCTACAAATCTGATTTAGAACTAATTTTTAATTATTTAAATCTTTTCAGTTGTTGTGAGCAGTCCCAAAAATAGTTTAACTTTTACAATTTTTTCCTATGATTAAGGGGAAAAGTCTGAAATAGAGAATAGGGTTAAAATATGAATTTAAATGGGTTACTATAACTGATAAATTAAAATTAAAACGACTGAAATGTTGAAATGAATTAATTTATTAGAATAATTGATTATTTTATCATCAATAGGAACATTGATATCCATTTATATCTTCGGTTTTTGTCTAGATCTGATCATTTAGTTTCGGTATTCCTCAATAATACTTTAAAAATTTTCAAATAAAATTTAAAAATTGATCTATCAAAGAAAAATTTTATTTAAAGATAGTGTTAAAAAAAAATTGTGGTTGTATTTAATCCTCCATTTTGTTTTAAATCGTTTTTTTTTTCTTTTATTAATTTTTTCTTAATTTTTTATTTAAAGCAGATCTTGTAATTAATAATCCCGTTAAACTTTTGTCCTGTTCTGACTTTATCGTAAATAGTAAATTCGCTCTGGAAATAATTACCAAAATATAATTGTTCAAGAAAGGATCAAAACTCTATTTTAATTCCAAAGTTATATTAAAACTTTTTTCAAATCAGAAACACAAAATCTTCTCTGTAGAAAAAAAAAAGAAAAATTACTTTAATGAAATATAAAATTCAAAAAAAACCTTTATTTAATAACAATAGATCATATTTAAATATGATCTATAAGGACATATATATATATATATATATATATATTTAATAATAATAACATTTTTCTTTAAAAAAGAAAAATTTTTTTTCAACACTAGGAAAATATTTAGTATCTATATAAATGTATTAAAAATAACAGAAAATAAAATTTTGAATTCAATTATTTGAGACAAAATTATGAAAAAAAAAAATAATTTTATGATGTAAATTAATTTGTTTGTTGGGTTGGGTTATAAATCATTTAGAATTTGTAAATTCTGAATTTTAATTAACCCATTTAGGCTTTGGCGCTTTATTTTTTTCCCATAATATTCGTTGTGATCTTCTTCTTTGGCCAAACCATCTTGTGACTTGCAGTTCAGGTATTCCTGTTTTTTCAGACATCATTTTCCTTGTTTTTTTGTCGGGGTAAGGGCCTTCATGCTGGTCGAGGTGCTTATTAAACCAATTTTCAAAAAGTTTTTTTGCATAGTTGGTTGTTTTGAGTCTTCCAGATCGTGTTGGTTTTCTTCTTTTAAATATCTTAACTCGTTTACCCTTTTCTGTTGGTATAACAACACTATTTATTATAAAGAAATCATCACTTCCCTTATTCTGGTTCTTGCCGATCTTCTTTTTTTTTTTTGTTTTCTTGATCGATTTCTTTGGAGAACTTGTTTTTTTGCTTCTTCTTTTGGTTTCTGTGGAAACACTTTTGTGAGAGGTACATTTGTTCTTTTTGTTGTTCTTGTTTGTGCAAGCTTTGAGATTTTTTGTTTGCTTGTTGTCTTCTTTTTGTTTGTTTTTTCGTCTTTTTTTATTCGTTTTGTGGCTTTTTTCAACTTTAACCCTCATTTCACAATTTTCTTCTTTTTCTTCTTCTCCTCCTTCTTCGTGTGATCTCTTTCTTCGGTTGTTATTAGTATTTGTGGAAGCACTAAGGTTTTTAGTAAAGTCGATTTTTTCGATAAACTGTGGTTGTGAAATTAAAACCGAATTATGATTTGTGCTCTTGTTTAAAAATGGGAAACCAAATTTATTGTTTGTTGAGTTCAGCCAAGACACACCCCCATTTAGTGATCTTTCAAGTTGGAAAGGTTCAGATGACTCAAGAGAAAACAAAGAAAATTGTTTGGGTTCACACGTTAAATCGTCCAACTTGATCGGTTCGATTACCAAATCTGAGGATTGTCCCATCAAATTTTGGATTTCAAAATTGTTTTTGTTTAATTCTTCATTTGATTGAATTAATAATTCGTCCAACCCAAAGTTCTCCTGTGCCTGTGTTTTTTGTTCCTGTTCTTGTTGTTGTGGTTGTGATTCAGAAAAAAGGTTGTCATTTAGTGTGATACTTGCAATTTGCTGCTCATTCAAAAAGTTATAAAAAAGTGGCTGTTCATCTGTCTGGCGCCCACCAACAAATGTTTGTAGTTCCTTTCCGAATAAATTTTTCTTCAAAATACTTTCTTGAAGCAAGCTGCTTGATTTGTCACAACTTGTTTTGAGAATTGTCGTCGATAACAGGTTTTCGTTTCCAAAATAATTGCAATATGTTTCTGTGTCTTGGCTCTCTTCCACAATTGAACATAGCGTTAGTTCTGTATTAGAATCAGCCCTTAAATTTGAATCGAAATTATTGTAGGTGTTATAACTTGGAAAATTCATTGATTTCATATGTTTAGTAAAAAGATAAAATTACGGATTTGCTTTTGCAAAAAAAATAAAAAAAACAATGAAAAAATAAAAATCTTCTTTTCGTAAATAGGATAAAAAAAATAGAATTACAATTCAAAAAAAAGAAATTTTTTGGAAGAAAAAGTTCTTTTCAAGAAACAAAAATTAAGAAGAAAAAAAGAAAAAAGAAGAGAAAAATAAAGGAAAAAAGAATTTTGAGAATTCTTAATTAAAAAGATTTTAAAAAAAATGTTTATAAACTGGTGAAAAAAGATTGTTAGAGTGTAGAAATCTTTCATTAACACTTGGGCACAATATTAGATGACTTTTAAACTTGAAAACTTTATTGTTGGAAATTTTTCGATTTAATTTTGGAATTTTTTTTGAGTTATTATTTAGGATAAAACCAAGACAACTGTTGTCATCGTTCCTCTTCTCTTTGACGTGTTTAAAGAATAATTTTTCGAAAACAATTTGGAAAATTCGAAAACTGTCAATTGGTTCAAAAATGTATCACTTTTAAAAGTGTTGATGTTGTTTATAATTCCGTCCTTAAAATTATTTTATTAAAAGATGGAAACAAACAAATCAGGAAAATAAAAAAAAATTATCAAGAAAGAAACCATCTACTGTAGTGGTTATGGGCATATTCACATGTTCTTCTGTTTGAAAGATTTTATAATTTCTAAATTAGAAAAATTATGATTGATCTACTTGGAAATAGATAAATTTGAATAGCAGTTTTTGTATTAGGAATTTGTGAAAAAAAGAATATCATTTTAATATTTTAGCCATCTTTTAGCCATCTTTTATGATAGAACACCAAATGTTTTTTTCTTTATTCCACAACAAATCAAGTAATATTTCCACAAAATTAAAAAACTGTTTGTCATTGTTCAAATCAGAGAGAATACATAATTCATTGATCAAAAAATATGATAAGACAAAGTCTGTGGTGTATTGTCATCTTTTAAAACCTCACTATTTTCTATTTTGGTTCAACACTAGTTGTCAAAAATAACAGTTTCTCAAAGGTTTTTTTTTTTTTATTGAACACCTTTTTGGATTAATCTCCAAAATCTAAAAGAGATTTTGATCTTTATTGAAAAATTTTAATCATTCATTATTTCAATCCAAACAACCTGTGAAAAAATCCAAATTTCTTTTTTTTAAAATCAAAATTCTTGAACAATCGCTTCGTAAGCAAAAATACTTTGTGTGTATAAATTTGAAATTCTTAAACCAAATTAGATGAGGAAATATTTTTTTTTTAGTTTTTCATCTTTTTTATTTTTTTCAAAAAAAAATTTTTCAAGTCGTTTTTTACTTGATTAATTGAAAAAACAAAAGAACTTTTCAATTTTTGGTGGTGAACTTTTGTTTAACCAAATTCAGTCTTTGATTAGTAAGGGATTTTTAAATCAGAAATTAAATAATATTTTTGTTGGAAAAAATATTTCGATTTGTTTTTCAAGAATTTTTCTCTTGATTATTTCTCATCACATTGTGTTTTGAATTTATTTAATATTAAAAAGTTGAATTCCGGAATTCAATTTTGTTTCTATTCAAAAAGTATTCAAAACAAATTATTACTGTTATGGAATAAATTATCTGTAAAAATTTTCACTCACTTTTTCTTTTTTTCTTTTTTAATTAAATTTCAAAGAAATCAATCCATTTTTTTAATCTTTTTGAGAGTATTCTGGCATTGGTAGAATTATAAAGCTTATATAAACATATGTCGAGATTGAAAAATGAAAATGAGTTAAAATTTATTCTCTTTTTAATTTTCGATACTTATCAGCAAAAAAACAAATTTCGAAACAGTTTTTTAATCTCAATAGATCCTATAAACCATATCACCAAATTGCGTATCATCGAATACCTTTTTCTCTTCAAGATTTTTAAAAAATACAGTCTTGTATATGATTTCGAAAAGAACAGAGTGTTACTTTTTTTTAATGTAATATTTCCTAGAGTCTTATAACTCTTTTAGTCAAGTCTATGAAAGTTTGTAACCCAACGTTTTCCACAAGAATAGTTTTTTAAAAAAATATTGATTTATTTTATCAAATTATTTTTCCCTTTAATTCTTCGAAAATTATCCCTAATCGACGAGTCTTGAAAATTAAAGTTCTTTGCTCTGTATTTTTACAAGAAATTCTGTTCTTTTTTTGAACAAGGTTAAATTTAATAAATAAACTTGTAAAACTCATAAATTCAATCATTCAAAATACATCACCATTTCGCAAATTCATGTCGTACTCAAAAATAATTCAACCTTTTGAAAAATTAGTCTTATTATTGACTCTAAAAAGTAAGATGTTAGTAAAAAGTTCTTTTATGTTGGGGTAAGACAAAAAATCAAAAAAGAAAAACCCCTGAAACTCGAACTAAAGTATATTTTTACTGTTAAAAATAACCCTTTTATGTTTTCAAGAAAATTTTATTTGGACTTTTAACAAAAGTTTGAGAGAATAAACCAGTTTCCATTTATGGGGGTTCAGTTGTCATCGGGGAATTAAGTTTGTCTAAAAAGTTTGAATTGATGGACGAAGATAAATTTATTTGGGAAATTTTCAAAATTAAAATCATTTTTGATCCATTTTTTTGCTTACGTTTTTTTCAATTTTTATTATTTAATTCATTTTCATTAAATTTTTTTTTCTAGATTCAAAGTCGCTTGGTAAAAACAAGTTATTTTAATGTTATTGAAACCATGTAAAGATTGTAGAGAAATCCATTGATTTCTATTGGAATTTTATTTCATCTCGAATTGATATTTGTTTAAAAAATGTGAAAAAAAATTAACTTCATTTTCATATTTCCTTTTTCAAATAGAGACACAAATACCAACACACTTCGTTTGGGGAGTTGATTTGTAAAAGAAAAGTATGGAAAATGAAGTGAAAAGTGTTTCCTATTTATTATTCAAATACCAGTAGAAGATCAAAATGAACAGTGTTGTTTTTCTCCAATGCATTCCCTAGGAATTTAAGGGTTTAATATTTTTTCAGAAAACCTTTTGATTTTTTAGTTTTATTTCATACAGGGTATCAACTATTCTCGTATATGTATTATTCTTCTTAATTCTTATTTGTTCATATCAAAGGTCAATTGTATAAAATAATTGATATTTGAAAAAAATACTAGACCCTTTGACTGAAACAAAGTTTCCAAAAAAAAAAAGATCTTCGAAATGACAAACAATCTTTTAGAAAAATTGAGACTTTGTAATGTCTTTTAAAATTCAAATAATTATGTGTAAAAAAATCTTTGTGTTAACTTCGTTTCAGTGAAATTTTAGTATATAAAAAAACCGTTTTGGTCTTTTGAAAAATTGTATTCACTTTTTTATTGTTTTTGGTTTTATTTTTTTTTAAAATATCAGAATTTTAGGTGTTTGTAATGTATCGAAAGTTAAGTATGGACACGATGTAATAATTAATTGCTGTTGAATACTAAAGGATATTATATATATATATATATATATATATCAAGGGTAGGACGTTTTTTTTTTTTTTTTGATTTTATTAATCGCTTTTCACACGCGTGAGCGACATGCAACAATCAGTTTGTCTGGTATATGTATGGAATCAAAACTCAAAAAAAAATAGGTATGCTGATCTAATTTGGAATTGATAAAAAAGTTAAATTTTGACCGAGTTTCTTCCCCAACTAGTAATTTTTAAAAAAAGAAATTAATTCTTTTTCTCGGTGTTTAAAGAGTTTGCAATTTTCAAGGGTTTTAATGGTCGAGTCATTACTGTGAAAATTTTTTTTCTGAAATGGAAAACAACTTTTTCGTAATTTTTATGAGGACCTAACACCAATCAAAAACCAACCAACTGATGATGTAATATCGATCTCCAAAAACCAACAACTAACGATGAGGACATTATTTGAAAAAAAGTACCAAAGGGAGACACTCAATTTCCAAGTAGAACGGTTAGAATATACAATTCTGAAAACAACTATGTCAGTTTTGAAGTATCTCTCTTTGGCGCTTTTTGAGATCTCGGTGATTATTTTTTTCTTTTTTTTCATTTTTCAAATGAGTTATTTTTATTGTAATAATATTACATAATCCATACTTGGTCAAATTTAGAGGGTTACAAAATAACCACAAATCAGATTAAATCGAATTAAATTGGTTTCGAACTTCAAGAAAGCAATTTTTTATAAATTATAGAAATTTAACTATTTGGAAATAGAAAATGAGAAAAGATGATTGTTTTTTTTTAAATTTTTAATTTTATGAAAATTGAGAACTTATTTTTCTTCGGTGAATTTTTTGTAAAAGAGATCCAATGAAATTTTTTTTTTTGTTATTTGAATTTTGTCAAACAAAAGAAACACAATTTCACAATACCCTTTTTAGGTCTCAGGTCACACCTTGGGTTTGGATTAAATTCACGGTAAATGACTAGAACCTTAAACAGAAAGACTACTTTATATTGTTTTGGCGATTTCAAAAGAGAAAATCAAACTATTTTCATGATTTTAAATACACCCGTACCCACATAAATGGGAAATCACTAATGCACGTTTTTTTCAAGGCATTTAAGACAATTGCGTACTACCTATATATAAAATATCTTTTTTTTTCGTTGTTTTTAAGTTTTTTCACATCCAAGAAACAGAAAGTATGATTTCAAAAGAAGTTGTGGACTTTTTCAAAAAACAAAAAAAAATAAAACAACAAACGAAACTTAAAAAACCTGTAAAAAAATCGAAAAAACGCGATTTTATATTTTTTTCGTGATTTTAAAATAAAAAATTGTCATACCCGTGTTATATATATACCCATCAGTACCCCTGCCTTGCCTAAAGTTCATCAAGTTTTAAATAAAAGATTTACAATGATATCGTTCTACTAATATAGTTATTTTCTTATTTTTCTTTAATCCGGATTTGAATTATAATAAAAAGTCAAAATAGTTCCAATCATAAAGTAGTTATGTTATCGTATTGTTTTTATGTTTGGAAAATAAAATAATAATTATTCATATTTACATTTTCTTCAAAGATTTTTATTTTTTTTTAATTTTTTAAATCAGAAATTTTATTACAGTAATAGTAATTCAAAACGCAGTATATTAATTTATTAATAATAACAATAAAATAATGTTGATAATTTTATGATAAAAAAAATAAAAAAAAAAATATATTACTGAGAAATTTTAATTAATATCCAATCAAGAGAAAAATGAAAATCACTTCTTTCGGTCAAAATTAAAAGTTTAATATGAATAGTCTTCTTAAAACTTTTATTTAAACAATATAAAATACCAGAACAAACAAAAGAAATAAAATGTAAAATAATTTCATTTTTATAACAGTCAGTTTCACTTTTAAGGCACAAACTTTCAACAAAATTTAAAGTAAAAAAAATCTCAAATTAAGGCACAAAATTTAGAGTGATTTTTGTTTTTTACAATTTATTTTACTAGAAATTGAATTTTGTGCCTTAATTTGAGATTTTTATTGTTCCTTAAATTTCGTTTAAAGTTTGTGCCTTAAAAGTGGAACTGAATGTACATTGAAATTAAACGAGTAAAATATTTTTTAATAGATAAAGTAATCGGCTCCAAATTTAAAAAAAAAATAAAATATAACTTTTAATTATTATTCAAAGATAATAAAAATACTCTTTGAAACCAAAAAAAAAAATTATGAATTTTGTTATTAGTAAAAATTCGAAAAAAAAATTTGTTAAATTTAATTTTTTCAATCTAAATTAATCTCGATCTTGGAAAATAAATTTTGATATATGGTCTCTTATTCAATAAGATTGTTTATTTTATGTCTAGATTTTAAAAAGTCAAAAATTAAAAAATAATAAAAATTAAAAAAAAAAATCAATTATTAATCTGACTCGAACTATTAGCCAAATCATTTTAAATTTTAAAAAAATTCTTGTTGAAATAACTGTCAAACTTTACAATGAAGAAAAAATATTATTTTTTTTTCAATTTTAATTTTATATTTTTTTTTAATTTTAAATTTATTTAGAATCAAATATATATATATATATATATATATATATATTGCTATTGGATAGTAATCAATAGATGAAAGAAATTTTCTATATGATGTTAAAATATATTTTGTAATGAATAAATTATTTAATCAAGTTTTTTAGTCAATATTGGGGTGCAAAGTGCCCCAAAAAAATCCAGTGAAGAATGATGTGTTTTAATCATCAAAACTGAGAAGTTTTTGATGTCTAGACAAACTTAAAAAAAAAAAAAAATTGATTATTTTCTCAAAATTTGGATGGAAAAATAATAAAATCACAATAATCAAGAAAAATTACCCAATATTGAAAAATTTTATTCAAGTTATTTTTAAAATATATGTAACTATACAATTTTTAACCATAAAATTTTCTTTCAAAGATAATTGTTTATAAATTCTATATCTTCGAATTCTTTGATAACAACTCAAATTTAAAAAATTGTTTCTAATGTTTTTAGGTTATTTGGGGTTCTAAGGGATAGATATAGATAAATATAATTTATTATTGAAGTTTAATCACAATTTTTGAAACGGAGTTTAGATAAATTGTAATATTATATTTTTTAAAATTATTATTTAAAATTTTTTTACTGTTTTCATAATTAAAAAAAATCAAAAAAATAGATTAGTCAAAAATTTTTTAAATCAAAATTTTATTATTGTTTTTTATCTATATATTTTAACTTTAATATAAAAATGAAAGCCAAATAAATTTGTACAAACAAATCTATCGTTATATATCACATCATTCTAAATTAAAAATTTTTGATAGTTTAAATTAATAATTATTTGTCATTATTTGTTTTTTTTTTCTCCAAAAAAAAAGATTAGGTAAGATAGATATTGAGAGAATAAATAAAATAAGAAATAATTTTGTATCCAAGGTTATTTGAACAAAGAAAGAATTAACCATTTTCCCAATTGCAGTTGTCAAATCTTGGCCACTTTAATTAGATATATAAATAATTAAAATAAATAAACAAACAAATAAATAAAGCAATAAAAGAGAAACGTTTTTTAATTCAATGATTACACTTTGATTGATTTTTTTTCTTCGAATTTGCAATTTTATATATTTTTTCGAAAAATAGGATTTACTTTGATTATCCGATGTTTGATATTATTTGCTTGATAAATTTATGGTGAAAGAAAAATTATTATTTTTTAGTATTTTTAACAAATCAGGATATTGTAGAAAATCGCGATCAATATAGTCAGTTCCACTTTTAAGACACAAATTTTCAACGAAATTTAAGGCACAATATAAAAATCTCAAATTAAGGTATCAAAATTCAAATTCAAGTAAAATTATTTATCTGTAAAAAAATTCCAAAATGTGCTTTAATTTGTGATTTTTTTGGAACTTAAAATTTCTTTGAAAGTTTTTGTCTTTCAAGTGGAACTGACTATAATATCGCGATAATATCACAAATCACGATCTTCTATAAAATCACATTAATTGTCTAAAAATCGTGATAAATGTCACAAACCGTGATACTATAGTTGACGGTTTTCGGGACTAATTCAGCAATATTTTTCAAAAGAAAAAATCTGTTTGAACAAAAAAAAAAGATCTTGAAAAAATAAGTTATTCTTTTAAAAAACCAACAAAAAAGATACTTGACTTAATCTGGGATCAGATCAAGATTTTTTGTTGTATTTTTATTTGATTCGGTTAACATATCGATCGATCTTTTTAGATCAACAAACGTAATAAAAAAAAAGTCGAATAAATAGTTTCTCATTTAATTACGGTGCTATAAATTGAGTTGAATAGAAGGGAATCTAAAACTACCAACCCTATATGCGTTTCTTTAAAGAATGAGATCAAGAAAGAAAATATTTTCTTTATTCTATGAAAGCTGAAATGAGAGTTGAATAACTTTTCAAAAGCTTTCACAACAGCCTAGCCACATTATCACCAATTATTAAGATTGTTTGCACATTTGTTTTCTTGTTATTCTTCTTCTCATGATATTATTGTATTGAACAGAAAAAACAACTAGAGTTTAATGGTTTTTTTTTTTTTGGAACGATCACCAATAAAAAGGAAAATTACTCTTTCTTCTTTTTGACTATTTAACTTGTGAAGGTAATTTCACCATTTTTTTTGAAAAAAAAAACATTTTATAGTCAAGTACATTGTTGAAATTGATGATCAGTTGTTTGTTTGATCATAAAATTCACAGGAGATTTCAAAATTGTTAAAAAAAAAAATGAAAAGAAAAAATCCAATGTCTTTACTAGAGTTTTCTGTCTATCAAAACTTTCAAACACTTGAAGACACTTAACAACACTTGAAGACGGTTCACAGCCCTTTCAAACATTTTCTAACATTTTTAAAGGGGGAAATCTTTGTAAAAGCCAAAAACTTTTGTAAAATTCATTTGATTTTTTGTAGGTGATTTCGAAAAAATAATTTTCTTTTTTTCGCGATAATGTGAATATCACAATAATGTGGAATATAGCAATTTTATGATTTTTCGTGATAAAGGAGAACTAATCGCGATTTTATAATATTATCACAAATTTATCACTAATATCGTGATAATACATGCTATCATCAAAACCTCTATTATTTAGCTTGTTATTGGTAAACAATAAAGAAAATTTAGTGAATCTTTATTTAAATTTCTTAACAAAAATTTTGAAATTAGTGAAGTGTTGTCAAGTTCCGTGGATTACCTGCATTTCTCAGAAATTCAAAAGAATTGATTAAAATTTCTCAAATTTTCTTTTTATTTCTTAAATTTAAAAAAACCTAACATCAAGCACCTAGTTTTTTTTTTAATTTAAGAAATAAACCGAAAATTTCTTTAAATTTTCTTTTTATTTCTTGTTTTAAAAAAAAAACACAACTCAAAGAAAAGAAAATGAAGTCCCTCCCTTCAAAAAAAAAAAAAGATCTTTTTTAAAAGATTTCAAAAAGTCTATGAAGAAAGAGTTAAATTTTCAAAGAGTATACATTAAAGATATACAAAAACTAATGATGAATTTAATGATTAACCTTAAATCAACCATTTAAGGTTTACAATCCCTGAAATTTGAAAAAAATTGCCTTTTTGAACCACTACTGGTATTTGAATTACAAATGGGAAAAATTTTTACCACATTTTCAATTTCCTTTTTCAAAAAGAGTTTTTTAAATTCTAATCTACTTCGTTTCGAACTTTCTATTTGCGAAAAGAGAAATTTGAAAAATGAAACAAAAATATTTTCCCATTATTAATTAAAATTAATCGAAGCCAAAGGCTGATCAACTAATAATCAAAATCACAAGTCACCACATCCTAACACAAGATAATCTTTTTATCAAATTTTAGGGATTGTTAACCTTAAGTCAAGCATTTAAAGCAACAAATTTTTATCAATCTTGTTTTAATTTTAGGAAATAATAGCAAACACTAAAACAGGGAAACTGTTTCGTTATTTTTCGGTGGAATAAATAAGCAGATTATTTTTTGAATTAGAAGAAGGTAAAATGAAATTTTTATCACACTCCCGATCCAAATATCATTCGAAGAAAAGTAAAAAAAAAAAAAAAATAATTACCTAATAGAATTTGAAGTATTCTTTGATAAACAAAGGCTCAACTCACGGCAATACTCACTCAATATTGGTGGTTTGTTTTCGTTGTCACATTGGTTACGAAGATATTTTTCTTCACATTCCTGTATTTGGATCATAATTTTATTGGTTTCTTCTTCTCGAACACGCTTTGCATCTGTATAAACGAGAAACAAGAAATAAAATAACAAAAACAAGGTTACAAATATTAGTAACAGATTAAAGACAATTTGTGCGTTAGCTAAGACTGAGTAAATCCTTGGTTGTGTTGTTTGTGCTATTTGTAGCTTCCTTTGTAGAGAACTTTTTTGCTTTTTTTTTGATATTTGATTTGTAATTTGGTTTGTTTTTTGTGACGAAACAACAAGTGAGGACGAAGGTTTTTTTTCATGAATCAATGGAAATTTTCTCTGGACAACCAATTTTGAAAAGGGTTTATATTTTGTCATTGTTTTTACAAAAATAAAAAAAATCCAATTAATTGAAAAAAATGAATCCATCAACTTCTTAAGATCGGACTTAACATTAGCCAGAAGAAAATAGGATATTAAAATGACTGATCACCAATTTGTAAATCTCTAAAGTAATTATACTTTTATTCCAAAAGATCAAACAAATTATTGATTTCAATTTGAATCCAATATTATACATACAATTATTGTGAATTGGGAGTGATATTTATATGTTCTTTGAAATAGACCAAAACAGGGATTGAAACAAGAAAAAGAGAGACTCCAAAGACATTTGAATAATTTTCATATCTACTTGGACTAAATCATAATAAAAAAAATCTATTTGCAAGATATGTAGAAAAAGAAAATTTGAATAATCAAACCCTAATATTGAAAAAATATAATTAATGAAATAAAATACTATACTTCTCTTATTAAAGACTTTGAAAATCAAATCTTTGGATCAGAAAAACAAAAAATAAAACTAAAAAAATATGACCATTCCCAAAAACAATTGTCTAATCGATGTCAATTGTAAAAAAATGTTAATTGTAAAACAGTAGCAAATGTTTTCATTTTTAAAGTTATTTTTTAGTGTCTTTTTTCCTTCATTTTTAACAAAAACCAAGTCCTTAAATTTGATTAATGATTGTAATCAAAATAGAATTCAAAATATCACATTAAACCAAAAATTTACATCTAGAATTTTATAAATTCATATGTTTATGGTAAAAGGGTCTTTAAAAAGTTAATTTTTTTATTGATTTTTTGTTACTATGCTTTTTTCAATTTAAAAAAATTGGATTTAAGATTTTAACAATATGTATTAATCAAGTTTCGGGAATTTCATTTTGGGATATATTTATTGATCAGGAAAAATAAGGGTAAAATAAATTGAAAAATTTTTCTTCTCGCTGAATTTATATATTTGAAATTGATTTCAAAATTTTAACCCAGAAAGGTGAATTCAAGTTTTTGGAGTTTCAGGGTTAGAGTCTCTGAAATTGGGGTGGGGTGGGGACTATTTATTAATTTTATAATTACCAAACAATTTTTATATTTTCAAATCCAAAATGTACTAAATGTCAAAAAAATTATTTAATAAAAAAAAAAAGAGAAGAAATACGTACAAATTATCAAAAGTTAATTCATAATGATAAATTCTTTTTATCAAATCTCTTATGGTTAGTAAACGTGTGGTAATAAAGAAAAAATGAAAATAAAAAAATAGAAAATAAATAATTCCAAAAATAGTAAAAAAATATATATTTTCGGGCACCTAGTGTCCCATTCTGAGAGGTCCTGTCTAGGTTTTTTTTTTTTAATTCAAAAGAATTGGGCAAAATCAAAGATTTTACTCCATTCTTTTAAATTAAAAAAAAAAAACATAATGAAAGTGGAATATCAATTATTAATCACGGATTATGAAAATTTTCTTTTGAATCGATAATCTTTCTATCTGATTTTTACACTGTCCATATATTCACGGCGTGGATAGTTTCTATTTGGTTATCAAAATGATTTATTCTTCTTTTATAATTATTTTAATTTTTTTCTTCTTATATTTTTATTATTTGATTAATTTTCTTTAATTACCTGTTTCTCAAAAGAAATAAATTATAATCATAAATTTAAAAATTCTTAATTATTTATTAATTAATTCGAAAAAAAAAAGACTTTTATTTTTGTTTATTCATCATTCTAAAGAAAAAATAATTTTTAAATTCACTTTAAATAAATATACAGTGAAGATGAACTAATATAACTAAATACCTTTTCCTTAAACGTTTTTTAAAAAAAACGAAAAATATTAAAAAAAAAAAAACAAAATTGGAAAAAGAGCCTTTTATTCGCACATTAACCCAGGTTGAAGAAAAAACCACTTAATTTCCATTCCATCTCAATAAATAAAACCCTTTAATGATTTTTTTCCGAAACTATTATATAAGGGTATATAAGGGAATATAATTGATCTGAAAAAAAAAAAAATGATAGAAGTTAAAAATTAAGAAAAGATCAACAGTTTTGAATATACTACCTTAAATATTAAAATATAAAATTATAAAAAAAATCCAAAAGAAAAATATATGAATACAACCAGTATAACTTTTCAGGTATACAAGATAAAAAAAAATTATTATATAAAAAAAATTTAAAATTAATGAATATTTATTAAAAATATTTTTTACTCGGGTTATTTCTAATGAATTAGAACTTATTTTCCTCAATTAGTGATTTTTTTACGACTTAAATTTTGAAAAAAGATTGTACATTATTGTTGTATTGGTTTTTGTAAAAATTGGTATTCAATTTTTTTAAATATTTTTGTCTTTCCTTGATTTTTCATATAATAATAAAAACTTTAAAAATGAAATAATTAAAATTTTTTAACCACTTATTATTTAAATGGGAGGTAGTTATTTACCCAGAAATGATATTGTATCATTTATTATTGTGTTTTTATTTCATTTTTTTCTCTAAAAAACCAATTCATAACTCTACATGTTCAAATATTTGCTGATGATTTGGTATTAGTAATGAAAGGATCAAAAAAGAAATTAATTATTAATTAAATAACAAAAACCCATTTCAAAATAATTAACCCATTAAAAATCAAATATTAAATTTACAGTCAGTTCCACTTTTAAGACACAAACTTTCAACGAAATTTAAGGAAGAAAAAAAATCTCAAATTAAGGTACAAAATTTGTAATTTTTTTTTACAATTTATTTTTACTAGAATCTATTGATTTTTGTGCGTTAATTTGAGATTTTTATTGTGACTTAAATTTGGTTGAACGTTTGTGACTTAAAAGTGGAACTGACTGTAACTATTTTTACAAATTATATTTATCTATTCTAATAAAAAATAACTATTTTAATATTCAGTTCTATATATGAGAAATATTTGTTTTTCTTCTAATAAAATAAAAATAAGTAAAAAAAAAAATTAGGCTATTTATTATGAAATTTAATTTTTATATATATATATAATTGATTTTTGTATAAAAAAAATAACCATAAAAAATAAAAAAAAAATTATCAAAGAAAATTATAGTGCTTGGTATTTTGTTAGATCAAAAAAAAAAACATTTTAAAAATTAATTTTTTAATTTTTTTTTCAAAATTTTAAAAATTGATTTTTTTTCTGTGGTTAATATTTAATTCTTTAATTATTTTTCTATAAATTTTTATTATATGGTTTCTAAATCTATTATATTAATGAAAATAGTTCCAAATACATTATATTCTGGATTGATTATAAAAAAAAAAAAAAAATAAGAAAAATGCTTATTAATCAATTCATTACCCCGATGAATTTCTTAGAAAACAAGAGGTAAAAATTAATCCCATCAGAACAAAATATAGAAACGAAAATTTCAAATCATTTCAAATATTATATGTTTTAGATTTTGATACATTAATCAATCTCCTTCATTTGGGGAAAATAATTTAATAAAATCAATTAGAAATATAAAAATTTGAAACAATTAGGAATCATACAGTCAGTTCCACTTTCAAGGCACAAACTTCAACAAAATTTAAAGCTCAATTAAAATCTCAAATTAAGGTACAAAATTTTGGATTCTAGTAAAATAAATTAAGTAAAAAATTTCCAAATTTTGTGCTTAATTTGAGTTTTTTTTGAGTGTTAAATTTTGTTGAAAGTTTTTGCCTTAAAAGTGAAACTGACTATACTGGAAAAATGTTTTTTAAAGAAATATACCATAACTTAAATTTGACCTTTAAAAATATTAAAATTTTACCAGATAAAACAAAATATCAGTAAAAGGTGGTATTTTCAAGTGTTGTAGAGTATTTTGGAGTGCTGTGGGGTGCATTAGAATGCCTGTTTTTTCCAGAATTTAAAGTAATGAAAAAAAAAAAATATTTTACTCAATTCTTTTAAATTCTGGAAACACTAAATGTTTTTTTTTTTAATTTTAAAATATAAACAGAAAATTTAAGAAATTTTCGGATAATTTTATTATTAAAAAAAAAAACCTAATGACTTACAAAACCAATTATAAAAAATAATTTTTTTATTACAATAAAATTAATTAAATGTATTATTCAAATTGTACTTAGTATTAAACAGTAACTTTCTCCGATCTCATTTAAACCGTGACAAAATATTTCATCCAAATATTCCCCAATATGGTTCCCAAAATATTTTTTATATATTTTACTAATTTAAAATAGAAAATTACTTTGTAAATAAACCAAAGAACTCTTATTATATCGTGTGGGAAAATAAAAAAAAAATACTCACAATTATCTTATCTAAAAAATGAAGATCGTTACAAACAATCCCAATAACAATTTCAAATGTTAAATATCATATTAAAAATCATTTTTGACCATTGGTAACCTCTTAATTTTTCAATAATGCATTTAAACAATAAAAATTCTTCCAAGATTTATGATTTTTTTTTTTTTTGGTTCTGAATTTTTTTCCTTTTTGTTTTTCTTCAAATGAAGTTCCCAAGTCACTATTGGTTAATAGTATTTACTCTAATTGTTTTTTGAACAGACTCACCGATAACAAATACCCAAAATATTTGGTTTCTTTTAATGTTCCAATTTTTTTTGTTTTTTTCTCTTTTTTTTTTACAAAACACAATTATTAGATTCAAGATAAATTGGATAGAGCTTTTTTGAAAATGTTTTGAAAATTAATTTCATTTTACAATCCAATCAAATAAAACTTGAACAAATAAGCCAAAGAATTTTCATTTAACGTTCAGTACAATCCAAAAATTCGTCAAAAATAGCACTATTCTCTAATTGAAAGTGAATAATATATGAGAGTTCCAATCAATTAACTCTATTATTATAAAAAAGTTATAGCTGAAAAATAAATTAGCATAATTTTTAATAATTATAATAAATTAAAATTAAAAATTTTAGAGAAAATTTATTTTTAATTTCTTTATCCAAACTTTAAAAATAGTAACTCCAAATATTAGTGATCTATTATTTAAAAATCAATATTTAGAACTTCAAAAGTATCTATTTTTTCAATTTTTCAATTTCAAGATTTACACAAAAATCATTAATATAAAAACATCAAAATAAAAATAGGTTATTTTAAGTTTCTTTTCTAAGAAAATAGTAAAATTTCCAATATCTTTCAAATATATAAAAATAATTAGTCAAAATAATCTTTGAGTTAATAATTTAATTATTTAAAAAGGAATTTTATATTATGAAATCTACATTTCTCAACAAATTTTTGAAAGATATTTTACATTTATGAATGGATATCATACTACATTTGAAAAAAGTAAATTTTGTAATTTAAAATTGACTTTGATAAAAAAAATTGTCTTATATATGTAAACTTCACAATGGTTTGATTAAATTTTTATTTGTTTGTTGAGATAGACTCCTTTTTTTAATATAAATCCCCAAATAGTACAAAATATTTATTTTTTCAAAATTATGTACCAAAAAAATTGAAATGAAAAGGTTATTTATTTTAAAAAAATAATAATTAGATTTTGGACTTGAATAATGTTTTTTTGTATTTTGATTTTTATCAAAGGTGAGGTATCCTTTTCTATTCTGAAAAAAAATAAAAAAAAAAGAATATTTCTGATCTA